>CP113328.1:0-1200000 GCA_039634435.1 Ascochyta pisi | reverse complement strand
CCTACGTTCTCTCTATCAGCTGAGCTTACACTTATCTCCTAGCTCAAGGCTTAGCATCAATGACCTCGCTAAACACACATGCCTTCGATGGCCTTTCATTGTTTCATTGATAAAGCTCCACACTACAGCGTGCAGGATTATCCAATCGCACCAGAAGCTTGACTAGAGCGTAGTTTCGCAATTTAGTCCCCAATGATAGGGCGAGATCCAGCACAGATTGTGATGTCCAAAACAGGCAGTCTCGGTTTGACATGTCTGTGTACACAATGCTAGGCTCTAGCCTTGCTTGTAAAAGGATCAACCCTATACTGAACTTAGTATGTTACCACCTTCTCTTCCTAGCGTTCTTGGAGGAATACTGACAGGTCTAGACGGCAAGGAGAAAGCCATGTTTTGCATCACTTATGGTAAGCAACAGGAAACACTATCTGTCTATATTGTAAATAATTGACTTAGGGTCTTTGCGGTTATTTCTCGATCCCCATCAAGAATACTAATTGTCTGCTCCGGATTGTGGCCATAACCGCGATGCCACGTGCGACATCTCGACTTAGATTGCGCTCGGGGCTTAGACTCTGTGCACCATGGTTTCCGAGCGTTTTGCAATAGCTTTCGAGGAAGCCGCTTTATTATATTGCTCCTTTGTTCAACAACGGACAGCTCATATGCATCGTCTGCTACATGAAGATCAGAGTCTTCAGATATTCCTAGGTTCTTCTATAGTGCTATGTGATATAGTGTCGTGTGATGCAGTGATCGTTCATTTGTAGTGCCTAGGTACAGTTGTTCTAACTTCCTGGGTCTCATCCTACTGATTGATCGAAGGAGCAGCACAACACGACTCATCATTAAGAATGAAGACTCAGTTTGCATCACGGTCTGCTTCCCCGCATCAATCCTGGTATGCTCGCTGGCTAGTGCTATCTACTAGGAGCTTCGCAGGAGTCATCTGCAAACCCTCGCGTGAACACTGTCATTTAAATCTTCCGTCAAACGGTCCAAGCTGCGAAGACGTTGCGAAATATACAAAGGGTTTGATCTGTATCGTTCTGTCATCTATATACGTTACTCGGCCAGAGCATGCCAAGAGAAACTCATCTTGGACCGCGCCCACGTACATTGATACCTCCTGGTCAAAGCATAACTGAAGATTCTATAGAATCGCACAAGAACACCCAGCCCTGATCATGGGAAGCTTTTATGCGATGCAGCCAGCAGACACAATACAATGTGCTGCTATTGCAGTCGTAGGTGGGGTCTATAAGACGTTCGTGTTGCACACCACTTCCCTGTCGATAGAACATCCTTTGGCGCACAATTGGTTCTTGTTTTCCAAAATCCGTATCGAAGTCTGGAGACCGAAAACCAGTTTGGCCGAATTGCTGCAAAATCAACAAACTTCGAGCTCCGAACAAGATTGTAGACTATAACCACTCATCAGGTTCCCGATCTAGCCATTGCGATCCCCGGTCTAGCCTTCGAAACCTATACCGCATGCGAACAACGTCCACCGCTGCGTCTATATAGCAGGCACATCGAGGTGCTGCCTCTTGGACAGAGGCATCTCACAAGATAGGGTGATTGGACCTTCATGCCACAGGTCTGCTGTGTTGCAATTCGGCGCGGATATGAAGCGTTGGTGGTACAGGGCACGATTGGGAGGTGGTGAGAGGCCGCCAGGAGCTATGTTGGAGATCTTGGAGACACCTCCATCCCGCGCCTCCTCGCCGGAAGTACCTGTGCAGACTCTCGTGGGCCCCGAGGCTTTCAACCGATTCGCAACGCCCTCTCACCCAAAATGACATGTATAGGGGAAGAAGCATACATACTTTTGGCAATGTATAAGGCTCTCTTCTCTCCGCGCAATTGACCCGCTCTAACGTATTCAAGTGCTACTGCGGTTATCATTCCATACCGTACAGGAGCAGTGTATGTCCTTCTTGTATCCATGGTCGCTGTGGTAATTGCAGCATCACGAAAGTTCAGATTAGGTGAAATATAAGCAGATATATATCCGGCTCGCAATTTGATCGGGCTCGCAAGTAAGTTGAAGTCATTTGGAGTGGACTCTTGATTGATTTGCGTAGCAAATGACTTCATCGGCTCTCACCTGCACACCCAGGCGCTCAAAGTAAGTGCATGTCTAATCGTTTGACACCCCCATTAGATGTAATCAAATAAGAAAAATGATTTCATCGTTCTTTCGAGGAGATAAGCTGACAATGAGCAGCCTTGTGCCCGATCTTATTCCCAATGTCATCGAAAGGCTTGTCAAGACAGCCTCGTAATTCGAGGCTCATACATTGCGACCGGCAGTGCGTCAACGTCTTGCCGGCGAAACCTCGATTCAAGTTTTCTTCTTGTACACATCAATCTGCTCTCCTTCGCAATCTCCAAACTGACATTGTTAGGTCTGTGGATTCACGATTTTCTGACTCGAACAACACCTTCCTGATCTTTTCTTAAGAGTCTCAGCAGGCGATAGAGAAACAGACAAGCTAGAAAAAAGCTATGAAATGATCCCTCTTTCCTGCCTCGCAGAATCAAAATAACACAACAGTCCGATCATTTTTATGCACGAGACACAGACCACCATTGTGATCTCTGGAGTCCGTTATGAAGACTGGCACAGGCATGCTTTTAGTAACCCAGGTCTAGATGATACAGTCTCTGAAGAACACGATGGTTACAGTAATAATAATCTCCCAAAACCCTTCTTTAAGAACGAGGAAAGTTTATTTGCTACCAGTGGCTGTGAGCCTGTTACAGACCCTGGGGCAGTTGATTTAGAGCCTGAGAGTCTGTTTTCTCCGAACTTTCCATGATTGGCATGTCTTTTACATGAGATGTTTGTAGGCGCAACGACAATGAACAACGGGTTACCGGCATTGGCGCCCTGCTCTACAACGCGGCTCAAGGCTGTTGGCGTTGACTGCATCCGTTTTAAGTGTACCATGTTTGAATGAGCACTCTGGAGGAAAGACGAACATAATTCGATGGAATAATTGCCCAATGGTTGCTGACTCCTTCCATGCATGGACGGCTCAGAAGTGAAAGCATGCTCTCGGGACCAATCCTAAGCGAACACGACTGGCAGCTACCTTACAGCGTGGCCGCCACATCAAGACGAGGCTGAACGTCGATCATCGTAGCTTGACACGAAATGTCCTCCAGATCTTGGATGCTTATAGTCAGGAGTCATTGCCCTTTGTTGCCCTGATTATCTACGGCTAGAAGTCATAGTTCTTGCTGCCCAAGTCGAGTGCCATCAGCTGCCTCACTTTTGCCTCCTTCGCGCCCAACATTCAAAGCAAGTGCGCTGTCGTTATGTCGACCCTAGATCAGGCTGGGCTTGCGCACCTATTGGAGAGTCTTTCGATCTCTGCGCCTACCTCGGAGGTTGTCGGAGCCACCATCTTGAGCAATCCACTCGACTTGTGCCGTTCAACACTTGCCGAGCTTTTGGCTGGCCTCGTAGACTGCGATGTTCAAGCTGCATACAAGTCCATCCACTGGCCCAATAACATCTTCAACGGCGATCTATCGGTGACTGTTCCCAAGCTCTGTCCCGGCCGGAAGCCCCCCGAGTTGTCCTCACAGCTGGTCGATAAGGTGAATATAGGTAGAGCTCACTGTAGATCATTTGGCTCATTTCGAGGGTAGTTTCCGAAGGATCATGCGCTCTTCGACCCACCATTCCTTGATGGCGTGCACCTGAGGGTCTTTCTGAAGCTCGAGGTTGTGGCGCGCCTCCTGCTGCCGTACATCTTAGATCGAGAGTCCAGCTATGGTCCCCAATCGGCGACTGATGTATCCAAAAAGGTCGTGGTTGAATTTTCGTCACCAAACATAACAAGTGAGTTCCAAGGAAAACATTTGCGCAGTACCATCATCGGAGCGTTCATCAGCCGCCTGTATGAATCTCTGGGATGGGATGTAACGCGCATCAACTACCTCGGTGATTGGGGCAAACCGATCGCTTTACTACAAGTCGGCTGGGATAAGTTCGGCTCAGAAGAGGCTTTTGCGAAGAATCCGGTCGGCCATCTGCTGGACGTGTATCATCAGATCGAGAATCTGTTCCAGCCTGAGCAAGCGGCGAGCAAGAAAGCCCGCGATGATGCAGCCAAGGAGGGTAGAGATGAAGGCGAGGCACAGGTCGAGATCGAAAGCCAGGGTATATTCGCAGAGCGCAATGAGGCTTTCAAGAAACTCGAGGCTGGAGATGAAGCAGTCGTTTCCTTCTGGAAGCGTGTGCGAGAAGTAAACATCGACAATTACACTGGGTTCTACGAGCGACTGGGCGTTCGTTTCGATGAGTACGCAGGCGAGTCGACGGTTTCTCAGGACGTCATGATTGAAATTGAACAGCTGCTGAAAGACAAAGGCTTCTCAGAGGAGAGCGGTGGAGCGTGGATTGTACACATGCAGAAACTCGGTGCCAAAGCTGGGACTGCCATCATTCGAGACCGGTCGGGGAGCAGCACATACCTTTTGCGCGATCTCGCTGCCGTGCTGGAGCGTTCAAGGAAGTACGCATTTGACAAGATGGTCTACGTTGTAGCGAGCGATAACAGCGTCCACTTTGCACAGTTATTCAGGATTCTGGAGGCGTTGGACATGAAGGACCTCGCCAGCAAGTTGCAACATGTCCGGTTCAGCGAGGTGTCCAAGATGGCGGCTACTCTGGGGAAGGGATATAAGCCGCAAGCCGTCCTCGACGAATGCGAACGAGCGATGAATGCTCTGCCGGACGTTGATGCAGACAAAGCTGCGTTGTTGGGTGGTTCTGAGCAAACCAACAAAACTCTGGCGATCTCCGCGCTCTTGCTTCAGGAACTATCGACGCGTGCAACCAGCATTCATGCTTTCGACACAAGTGCGCTTTCATCCTTCAAGCCTGGGACTGGGTCAGATCTACAATTTTGGTACACTAAGGTCTGCACTTTGCTGGGTGGACAGACCGCGAGCGCACATCTGACCGGTGATCAATTCGAGTCGCTGGCAGATGAGGACCAAGCCAACTTCCTGCGAGTACTAGCTCAATATCCCGAGGTTGTCAACGCTACATTCAACTCGCTCGAGCCAGCTGGAATCGTCACATACCTGACCGCCGTTGCTGAACAGTTGTCTGATTGTCTTGGAGAGGATGAAAAGGACGACGATATCTCACCAGGCCTTGCTGCCTTGCTGGAAGCCACCAGGATCGTGCTGCAGAACGGCTTGAAACTGCTTGGGGTTGTGCTCGTTCCAGATTTGCCTCAAGAGAGGGCGGACACACCCGTAGCTGGTTGAGATTGCTGTACTGCTGTTGTTGTTTTCTGTCTCGCCTTTTTCGTTGCATGATCGTTTGTCTATCCGCGGTCGGGGTCATCTAGCAGCGCCCTCTTCTCACTCTTTTTAATCAATGCACGGCTCGTTATTGACATCCTGTGCAGTAATTGTTTCGCCAGTGAAGTTGACTCATGACCCTAAAAAAGACATCTCAGCGGCTCTCTTTTGAACTCCACCTTGCTCGTAGGGTCTTGAGAGTTGCTGGCTTGGCCCACAGAGGTAGAAGGGTTGCAGTCATCCGGAGCGGATGTGGTTCTCGTCGCTACCGTGCCCGTGCGCGCAACGAACAGTGTCGCGCAACGACCAATCGTCCCCAACTACCCCAAACTTCAACCCGTGATAACTCAACAACCATGGCAGCTATTGACGAAGCGCTTGCAGCAATAGATGCGCTAAAACCAGGAGAAAAACTTGTGTATTACAAAATTGCAGAAAAGTATGGTGTTAATTGTATAACGTTAGCGCGGAGACACAAACGCGTTCAGGCGTCGCGGGCAACTAAGGACAACAACCAGCAACAGCTCAGCCTACAACAGGAGAAGGAGCTTGTAGCATATATTGAGGAGCTCAGCAGTCGATATATACCACCTACAAGGACTATGATCATGAATTTCGCGTCATCTATCGCTAAGGAGCGCGTTAGCGAGAGCTAGGTTACGCGCTTTATCAACAAGTATTCAATCCATCTCATCTCTAAATACTCAACGGGTATGGACGCCTGCCGCCACAACGCCGATTTATATACCAAATATGAGCTCTACTTCGATCTGCTACGCCTCAAAATTGATGAGTACTCAATTGAGCCACGTCACACATACAATATGGATGAAAAGGGGTTCTTGATTGGAGTCACGGGAAGGACAAAACACGTGTTCAGCAGGCGTATGTGGGATAAGGGAGAGGTTAAAGCATCTATCCAAGATGGCAATAGGGCTTGGGTGACGCTCCTGGCTTGTATATGTGGCGATGGAGGGGTGCTGCCGCTAGGTCTCATATATGAGTCAGCCAACAACACCATACAAGAGAGCTGGGTAGAGCAAATCCACCTAGGGGAGCACTCAGTCTTAGTCACCTCATCTCCCTCCGGCTGGACAAACAATGATATAGGCCTTGCCTGGCTTGAACAGGTGTTTGATCGATACACCAAGGAGAAAGCTAGGCGTTAATGGCGACTCCTGATTGTGGACGGCCATGGATCCCATCTATCTAAGGATTTTATCAACTATTGTGACCAAAATAGGATACTCCTGGCTGTATTTCCTCCACATTTAACTTATACTCTCTAGCCACTTGACGTAGTGCTTTTCAAGCCTCTCTCCACAGCATACTTAAAGGAGCTCACCACATACCTTCACAATGGCCAGGGGCTATCTGTCGTTAAGAAGGGTGACTTCTTTCATCTATTCTGGAAGGCCTGGGTTAATACAATGACGCCTGAGTTGATACTTAAGTCCTTTGAAGCAACGGGTATATCACCCCTCCAACCCAACGTCATCCTTGATTGATTTAAGAAGGAGACTCCAGAGAGCTCTGATACCAACGACAGTACAACCTTAGTATACTCTGGTGAGGATTGGCTCAAAATGGAGACTCTGTTGCGTCAAATTGCCAAGGATCAAGGCAGTAAGGAGTTGAAAAAGATTAAGCGCTCACTCCACCACATATCTATTCAAAACTCAGTCCTCCACTATGAGGTAGCAGGCCTTAAGGATGTACTTAAGACTCAGAAGAAGCACAAGAAGAAGAGCAAGCCTCTTGACCTTTAACAGCGGAAGGAGTACTACGGGGGTGCTGTATTTTGGTCCCCTTGCAAGGTTAATGAAGCACGCTTCCGTAAGAGAGTTAAACATTAACAGCAGAAGGAAGACTAGCTTAAAAAGGTTGAGATGAGAGAGCTACAGCACGCCAATAAGCTATACAAGGAGAAGATAGCTTAGCAGAAGCGTGAGGCACGTGAAAAGGAGAAGGCAGAGAGAGCTGCTGTGAAGGCTGAACAGGCAGCTGAAAAACAGCGTTAAAAAGAAGCTAACGACGCTGCAAAGGCTATACAATTATCCTAAAAGGGTAAGAGGAAGGCCTCACGTGCTTCCACCCAGCAAAGCAAACGTCAAAAACGTGGTGTTGATGCTGTAGGTGGTGCCGAAGCTGCAGAGGTGCCCTTGGCCACCCTACCTGTCACCACCCGCTACGGCCGCAACGTCACACTTCTAGCCAAATATAAATAGCACAAATTAATTGCAGTGTCTTATTTACTAATCCACCACAAATTCCTGTGATAATAGCTATTGTGGGTGGCTCAATAGCCTCATTTTTGTGTGATCGCTGAGGTGATTTGTGGTCGTTGCGCGACACTGTTCGTTGCGCGCACGGACACGGTACGTCTATCGCTCTACAGTCCGCCACTGTACTGTGTGCTGGGCCTGCACCATCACGCCGCAAAAGCGCAGACGCAAGTGATCATGGCGCACAACCGCGCGAATGCATCTTGCTGATCTCGGAGAGTTCGAGGTTGTGAGGTTATTCTTGCACTTTGAACGCGGAAAAATGGCGCAAGCGCGCTGTTATTGGCAGGGTGGCAGCACGCGACAGCCTGCGCGACCTTCCACGACAACTTTTGCCGGGCATTGCGAGCCGACTCAACCTCCATCAACGACCTCACTCCAACCTTGATGTTTCCTGACATTTGATGCTCTTACGTTTGCATATCTCTTCGCGTTTGAGGCTTCGCTCCCTCACACCACGAGATCAACCCATGAGCCAATGACAAACGCGCTAATGGAGACGGCCGCTCTGAACCGAGGGCCTGCCGTTGGCTCTGTCCGTTAAGCGCAGGTATACACGATGGTTACAAAGAGTTGTACTCTAATGGAACTTGTAGGCTGTTGTCGGCACCAAGACTCAGCAGTGATTCAAAATAAAGCCCCTGACCTCTCCCCGTTTTCTTGATTACTTCTTCACCACAACGCTCAACAACTGCGAAGTTCCCCCACCATTACTACCCCACATTCGCATCAATCACCGATAACACAGTGAACACCATGGCACCCGGCGCAATCCAGGTTGAGGCTGCGTCTGCACCTGCGAGCAACGGCACTTCTTTGAAGCCCACTGCACGCGCGTTCCACCCTTCTGGCACCCCTGATCCCTCCAAGTACCATGCATCCTCGTCCTCTGAGGCGACAGAAACGGAGGCCAAGTACGCTGCTCACAACTACCACCCACTCCCAATCGGTATGTCCACGATCTCACTCGCCCCTACATATATTGACAACACCCAGTATTCGCTCGCGCAAGCGGATGCAGCGTGTGGGACCCCGAGGACAAGCACTACCTCGACTTCCTCTCTGCGTACAGCGCTGTCAACCAGGGCCATTGCCACCCTGAGCTCGTCAAGGCTTTGACTGAGCAGGCTTCGCGATTGACGCTCAGCAGTCGTGCGTTCTACAACGATGTGTTCCCACGCTTTGCTGAGTACGCTACCACGCTGTTCGGTTTCGACATGATTCTGCCCATGAACACTGGCGCGGAGGCTGTCGAGACGGCCGTCAAGATTGCGCGCAAGTGGGGATACAAGGTCAAGGGAATCCCGCAAAATGAGGCTCTGATCTTCTCCGTCGAGGAGAACTTCCACGGGCGAACAGTAAGCACGAACGACGACATGTAGGGGGGAGACACAGCTGACAAACCCACCTAGTTTGCTGCAATCACCATGTCCACCGATCCGGAGTCTCGCGAGAACTACGGTCCATACCTTCCCAACATCGGGAGCGTCAACCCCTCGACCGGCAAGGCCATTCGTTACAACAACGTAGATGACGTTCGTGAAGTCCTCGAGAAGCACGGCAAGAACACAGCTGCATTCCTTGTTGAGCCCATTCAGGGCGAGGCAGGCATCGTCGTGCCAGACGACAGCTATCTGAAGGAAGTCCGAGCGCTCTGCGACAAGCACAATGTCCTTCTCATCTGCGATGAGATCCAGACAGGCATTGCAAGGACAGGCAAGATGCTCTGCCACGAGTGGAGTGGAATCAAGCCAGACCTTGTCTTGCTCGGCAAGGCCATCTCTGGTGGCATGTACCCTGTGTCGGCAGTACTCGGTTCGCGGGAAGTCATGCTTACAATTGAGCCTGGCACACACGGCTCGACGTACGGAGGTAACCCGCTGGGTTCGGCCGTCGCTATTCGTGCTCTAGAGCTGATCCAGGAGGAGAACATGGTCGAGCGTGCGCAGACAATGGGCATCAAGTTTCGAGAGGGCCTGAAGAATATCAACAACCCAATGATTACGACCATCCGTGGCAAGGGTCTTCTGAACGCCATTGTTATCGATGAGAGCAAGACCAACGGCCACAGCGCATGGGACCTGTGCATGCTCTTCAAGGCCAAGGGTCTTTTGGTAAGTTCAAACCAGGCGCAAGTGATACTGTGAACGTAGAAAAACTAACGTGTCTTGTAGGCAAAACCCACTCACCAGAACATCATTCGATTGGCGCCACCCCTGGTCATTACTGATGAAGAGATCGAGAGCGCTCTCACAATCATCAAAGAGGCTATGGAGGAGCTGCCATCCCTCAAGGGCAAAAAGGAGGAGGAAGTTATCCCTGACCCCAGCGAGAAGAACGTCCACATCGGAGTTGACAACTAAGAAGTTGACATTTGCCTCTCCAATCACGATACCCTGCAAAATCTGACAGCGGCTTCAGCCCGCTTTGGCGTTCTTGGGCACATTTTGCATTACACTTTCAGGTCTTTAGAAGTGAATCTGCACAACAACACAGCTTTGCGCACAATTTTTGGTCGTAAAGTAAGTAAAGCTCTGGTAGAAAATGCATGCGAGCCTATCATGTCTGATCTTATGCGACTCAAAGCACACTTCACATGATTTCCTTTGCATCTGTACTCCTAGCCGTTTAGCAAGACCATCGCCTTCTATGGACCATGCCCCCGGAAACCAATGAGTCCATGCCAAACGTCCAACTCCGACGTGACGACTGCTATTACTGCTGTAACCCGCTGTCACTCTGTCTACGACCACTCTGTTCTACTCGACTACCACCTTCGTGGCAACAAGTCCGGTGGACATCCAATCCAGGAGCAACGCGCTGTGATCAGCACCATCCTTGCTGTGACTCGCCGAACGGTGTGACAGTAGTTCGCTTGCCAGCCGAACTTCCCATGCAACGTGACAGTGGTGAGCGAACTTTTGCGCACTTTTCAGAAGCGTGGGCAGTTTAGTTAGTTGAAGTCGAGGTGACGATGCAGACAAGCACATTGCACGAACAATGGGTAACCCAGAAAACTCATGAGGCATCGTTCCGTTCATTGTGGTATTCTACCTAAGTCCCAATCCCCGCCGTCCTCCTAACTCTCCGCCGTATTCATTCTGGTATTCATGTAACGACGGCTTTTGTGTACTAACGCTAGATGCTCCTATAATGCCTTAATCCCCCAATTCATTACCCCGTCGATGCTATGTGTGTCGTATTCCCCCGGTCAACCTTGCGGTTTGATTCCACCACCAGAAGTCTTTATGGTGATCAAAAGTGAAGAGAAATGCTATGCTATGCTATGAACAGAAGGGACAGGAGAGGAGATGCAAACATGAGATAAGGAATACTTGGAAGGGTATAATAGCGGCCGTGATCTGGTAAACAAACAAAATTCAACAAAACGAACAAAACAAGTAATCAAACTGAGGTGCTGGAAGCTGCTGCGCTCACATGCCAGCGCCGTTGACGGTGACTACGTAGCCCTCGTTCTTGGCTTTGAGGGCCTTGGCCAGCATGAGCTCGCGCATCCAGTCGATGCGCTCGTCGCGGCCCTTGGTAGCGAAGTGGTGCACTTTGCCATGTGGCATGACTTTCTTCGTCTCACCAACGGTGGGCACGAGTTGGAACTCAAAAGCTGACGGGTTGGCGAGGATTTCCTCCCTCTTGCTCGATGTGAGCTTGAGGGCGCGCAGCTTGGCCGACAGCTTGTTAGACGCGAGCGACGAGCATGCGACGGCGTAGTCGTCAACGTCGATGGTTTGCAGTGCCGAAGAGGAAGGCAGCTCATTGGGGTGCATGGCTAGCATGGTGCCGTTGAGGCGGAAATGGTGGTCTTGCCATTCATGGCGTAGCATCTTTGTCTTACGCTTCTTCATCCAGCCGTGGTGATTCACACCCTTGTACGCGAAACCGCCCTTGGGCAGCGGCGCAAGCCTGTCCTCGGCTTCTTGGATGCCTGCAAGCTCTGTGGCCTTGACGGGCGACGACTCGGGGCTGTTGTCGAAGAACTGCGTTCCACGGTAGGTGTCATCGTCCGAGTGCGCACCCGTTGGAGTGAACACATGGTTCTCATTAAGCGCCGGCATGGTCAACGAGGGCCGGCGTCGCTCGCTGCGTGATCCAGCCCTCTGGAGTTGGATCTTGTACTGCATGTTCGGTGGTACAGACTGGCTTGTGTCACGAGCCACAGGCTCTACGTGGACAGCCGTTACCGGTACATCCATCATGGAGGCTGGTGTACCAAATCGGTAGATGCCGCCCGATGTGGCTGTTTCACAAGCTGGCGAAAAAGCGGTGTCTGGTGCAACGCACGAGCTCTGTGGTACAGCATGTCGTGCGTTACCTTGGGGCTGGGCGGATGTGGAACGTGGTATTGTCAATTTTGGGAGACTCCTGAGATTCGAGTGCGGGGCTGGTGTGGTGTCCGGAGAATACAGAACGGGGGTTGGGAGAGTCGTTGGGTCGAACTTCATGGTGTGGGCAGACGTGGACGCAGAGAAAGATGAGACTTGCGGGTAGTGTTGTGTCTGTGGTATGACCAGCTGGGGGCGCGCAGGGAACATGTCCATTGGCGGTGTTGGGGGAGCTTCAATCGGAGTAGCTGTTGCATAAGGATGATCCATGCCTTGGAGTGATAGGAAGTGTCGTACATTGTCCTGGGGATCGCATTGCTCCAATTTCTGAAGATCCTGCAGGGTGAAGTCTGGAAGTTGCCCCGGTCCAAGTAGGTCGGAAGACGCGATTACGGAGGGTACCATCACAGATGGCGCCGCTTCAGATACTGGTCGATGTACGTTCTCCACAGCGCGATGTGCGGTATGGGCGTTACCTGGATCTCCGGCAATGAATATCTTGCCCCCCTTTTCTGGTGAGATCGGAAACCCATGCTCTTCTTGAAGTCTAGCCAGTTGACGCTGTTGTTTCCTCCATTTGGCGCATCGTTCTCCTTTAGCGCAAACATGTGGCTTGGGCAACAGTTGCTCGATAGCAACGATGGAGACGGACTCGGCAGGTGTAATCAGATCATCTGCGGGATTGCGCCGGCGACGTCCACCACGGTTCTTGCTCTTCGATCTGTCCCTGGCCTCGGTACAAGGGCGCTCAATGTCCTCGAATGGAGTGGGTATCGGAGCAGGGGCGATAGGAGAAGCGAAGCCATCTGCCGTACGTAGAGAATCGATCTGGTGCCACAGCTGGTGCCTCTTGCCGAATGACTGAATTTCCAGCTCTTTCAAGTCGTCGAACTGTAGATCCAGTAGGACTGCGCCAGTAATGTCGTGAGCTACGAACTTGTCGATCACATCGTCTTCGAACCCATTCTGATACATCCAGGTAGCAACGTCGCGCGAGCACCAGGCACGCACTTCACTGTTGTCTAGATGTGCCACCGCAGATGCAATGTTGTTGTACTCCTGTTGCGGAACGATCGTAGCGGGCGTGGGTTCTCTGGACGATGTTGGAAAGCGGGATGGCGTGTCCTTTGGCAGAAGCGGTGACATTTGCAAGGCGTAGTCGAAGTCGTTGGAAGATTGTGATGCGCGGAAGAGATGCGGCCCCCTAGGCCCTTCAACAGCCTTTGGCAAGTACCAATCGGCATACTGTGGTCGGATGTCATCTCCCGGCGTACGCACCTCTTCGAAAGTTGAAATGGTAGTTTGGCTTCGTCTGTTGTCGCTCTAGTATGCGTTAGTCACGTATTGCTACTGTTACACCGGAGATGCCTTACAGAGGAGCCACTGTATTCTTCAAATTCACTGGAGTCGTCCTCGATGTCGGTATAAGCGAGGCTTATCCCTGATATTGGTCGTTCAAGCGAGGATCGCACTGTGAGGGTTGAGGTGAAGAAGGTTTCTCTTGTCTTCCCCCTCTCGAACATCTCAACGCCGGGTTCTAGCGGGGTGATGGGCGTCATGGCCTGCTTGGAGGTCGTTAAAACCATCTCTGTTAGGTGCCTTGGGCCTGTGTTCGCGGCTTACCATGATCACGGGATTGCGATGCGCACTATCAAAGAAACGAAACGGTTCAATCGCTCAATGGTGGTCTAACAATGTATCCGAGGTGGTGTCTCAAGCATGGCACGCACACGGTGTCAGAACAACGTTGGAAAATCGGAAAAGGGACCCTTCGGGTAGAGGGCGCTTGCAAGTGTTCTTGTAGAGCGTGGGAGAGTGACGGTTGATAGTGGATGCTGGTGACTCGAGACTGTCACAACTCAACCGCTGCAGAGAGAGCACATCTGCCGGGTTGTATCCTCCAGTGAGAGTTCTCGAGTCCATGATAGACACGAAGCCTCCGCCAATCCGCGAGCGGAGCTTTCCCGCCCGCATTGTGGTCGATGTGAGGCCGGCGCTTGTACGACAGCGTTGAGAGGGCACGACAGCAACGCTATTCGTCGCTCTGCAGATTGTAGAGCAAGCTAAATACTCCCGATTAGGCAACGCAAATGCCATTAATATCTTTCATCACAGGTCACGCAGCACTAGGCCGGGGTTGAAAGGGGCCCGCACTGGACCGAATCCAGGCTCGCTTCGGCACGACGGCACTGGGCGCACCGTCGACGCTACGGTGCACAGAGAGATTCGTCAAAAGGCGCCAGAGGCGATCATCGCGGACGCCGGCTTCAAGCACCAAATGCAATGCAGATCTGAGCTGGCCATGTTGTGTATGCGTGCCATGTACGGTGCCTGCTTCAACGCTTCGACACGTCGCACAGCCTCACAACAGTACGTACTAGGTAGAGGTACCTCCGGTCCGGAGTCAGTCTGTTTCCTGTTTCCTGTTTCCTGTTTCCTGTTGCATGAACAACTTTGCCTGTCCAGCGGTCAACTGACTCTGGCTTGGGCTTGGGCGTCGATGGTAGGACTCCCCTGTCGGTGATGGTTCGGGCTGCAAGCGTTGTGGGCAGCGAGGTTGGGGTGGTGGAAACGGTTGAGATGAATTACAGATTGCGGGATGCGGACGGGCTTTTCCGGCAGGGATGGCGCGACAGCCTCATCTCAAGCCATCTGCAACGCACGATATTGGCAACAGCTCATCACAGAACGTGTCAGGATTCAGCACACAACGCACGGCTACTGACAAGCCGCGTGCTTTCGCGTATTCGGGTGCACAGCAATCCCGTCGTACGTCATCGGTCTCTCGTTCGGCCTCAATTTGCCTTTGCATCGAATCCACGAAGAAGGACTCCTCGGCCCACGCTGCTGTACAACGCGCCCATCTGCGACCGATAGCGGATGGAGCGTTGACTCGTTGCGACACCAGCATATGGCAATTCGTGACTCTGCCGTATCAACCGTCCGTCCTGACCGCTTTTCCTGCCGCGAGAGGCACTACTCAACGAAGCAGCTTGTGAGAGGTCGCGATGGAACCCTCGCAGGGTCCTCAGCCAACGAAGTCGCTGGAAGCTGCCACTCTACGCTCCCGTGACTGAAAACCGACGCGGGTCGAACTGACTCTTCTCCCCTCATGCCCTCCGCTACAGCAACGGGCGTGTTGAAGCGTGGTACAGCGAGACGAATCAGCTCGTGAAAGTGCTCTCTGGAAATCGCACTACAACTCGCTAAATGAGCTTGCGGACAGGCATCATCCACATCGCCGCTCTTTGCCAAGAAAACTGTGGAAAGCTACTTTGCGCACTTTTCGCGAACACGGCGCCGACACAACGGTCTCTGTACCGTGCTCGACAGTCAGAACTCGTCCAGACCTGCATCACCTTCCGAAGAGATTTGCCGGTGACATGCGGCCTACTTCTAGTTCATCCTCTGCCAATCTGAGCTGAGTCGTATACCCTAGCCAGAGTGTGGGGGGTGAGGGTAGAATCTAAAAGGCTTGCCGAAGATTTGACGAGTAACTTCATTCTTCGTGATGACAAGGCCTACACCAAGGCGAGGAAGGAAAAGGGTCTCCCGAAGACCAGGATGGAGAGCACGGGTTGGAGTGGATACCAGGTCAGCATAAATCCACGCTGTCAGGTGAGCAAAACTCACGCGTGCTCAACGCCAAAGGGGTACATGTGTACTCGCGAGCCATTCGTGGACTATCAAGTATTGACTGTCATAGTCGGTAACCAATGGCAAGCTGCAGTGGCCGTAAGTCATCCAAACAGGAAAGCACTCCATGCTCACAGAGGCCCGATCACCACCAGCCTAATTAGCTGCCTTTCCTCGAGCACGATGACCTAATTAAGGGACTAAACTTAGCAGCAACACTGCGCGGAGCGGCCCCTGTCATGTGGCTGGGCCCACTGTGGGAGCTAGCCTTGTACACATGTTCATTGGCTGGACTAGAGAAAGCTTGTCAAGCAAAATCCAACTCCCACGCATGCATCTGCACCACTCAGCGCGCAGTCCCGCGCGGAGACAGCCATCGCTACTGCATGTTGCGCCCATGCCAGTGTGCCGCGTCACACGAGAACTTACAACTCGCGTAGCTCGGAAATACGCACCAACCGACCTGCCCCGTTGGGCTGACCATGCTCTCTGTCTTCTCGTCGGTCCAACTAGCTCGGTGGTCAAGTCCCGCTGTGGAAATTGATCACGACAATTGCGACCTCGAATTGGGCCAGCTCCAGTCTGCATGACCCCTCACTTTTGCCCCGATGTTCTGGCCGTACGTTGCACAAACGAATGATTTCGGGAAACAGCCGCATATTGCGGTGCCACGAGTCACCACGCATCTGTTTCGGAAGCAGGAACCAACCTCATGCTGTCGCGCTTCACGACATTGAACACGTTCATTCAACGCTCCACATGCATCTCACAACCAACGATCTGCATAGACGGATCTGGTCACTAGCAACGTTAGGGCCGGCCAGTTATCGCAGCCGCTGCAAGTGTTTACGGCTGCATCTTTACTGTCCGCAAGAGGTTGGGGACAACGAAGAGCCAAGAGACACGGACCTGGTCGCTAGAGTTCGCAGACCCGACCAAGAAAATCCTTTCTCTAGTACAGAAAAGGTCAATTAACGTGCGACGGGCTCGCGAAAGCCTTGCAACCGATCGATAGCCGTCCACAGATGTACCCCTCTTGGGTCTAATCCAGCGGTTGGCTCTAGCGCGGCGGGTAAGTAAGCCCCAAAATAGGTGCAATCTCGAAAGGCCCCAAATTTCGATATCTGCCTGCAGCGTACGACTAGTCTGTCCAATCACCACGCTGTACGACATGCACACTGGCATTCGCACTCTCATGCCGTTGGACGGGTCCTCTTGACCACTGGGTCAATAGCATGGGGTCCAAGAATAGACCCAGCAGCATTTGCTCACATTTGTGCCGTTCGGGGTACTCTTAAGGTACATATATGTCAGTCCCAGCCCACCAAGGGAAGTAGACAGCAGCATAATTTGGTTCCTTCCTTCTTTTCACATCGAAGTCCGCTGGTCGAACTTCGCGTACCTATCTTTAATTACGAGCAGCCGGCCGAGCCCTGCCATCCTGTCCCTTGCAAGTCGTCCCGTCGCGCGTTAGTCGTTATTGCCGCATTGTTTACTAGCCTTTTGTACCATTGCCCGGGGCAGTACATACATCGCCATGTCGCCCTCCTCAGCACTCACATCAACAGTCAAGCAAACTTCAACCATGGTGGGAACTACTGCTGCTGCCAATGCAGCAAAACAAGCTGCCGCAAAGATGCACCGTCGATCACGAACAGGTAAGAGCAACTCTCTTAATGACTATACAGGGATACGTCCCGCTCGAACGCTTAGCTCATCGCATTTCTGCAGGGTGCTTCACATGTCGTCTGCGACGGAAGAAGTGCGACGAGGGTAAGCACTCGTGTCGTGCCTGCAAACATCTTGGTCTCAAGTGTGAATACAAGAGGCCAGTATGGTGGAGCAACAACGATCAAAGGAGAAACCAGAAGGAAGTCATCAAGAACATTATCAAGCGCACCAAGTTGAACGAGAAGACCGCGCAAGGGGTCGCAATGAGCACCAACACACCACCAAGTCTCTGTCACTCAGTGCAGACCACCGACAACTACTCTGATGGTATGGGCTGCACTCGCGCACCATCCGTTGACTCCCAAAACTCTCTGGATTACAACTTCAACACAGTAACACCGCCCGATTTTTACAATGCGACGATGCCACCGCCAATGTTCGCTCCTGTTTACCAACATCCTGGACAGTTCGCGCCCTATGAGATCGACATTAAGACGGAGAGTCAGATGTTCATCAACGACATTCCCACTCGCAGGGACTCCACATTCTCGACCTTCAGCCATTACCAGACACCACCAGCTGTCGGACAAGGTTATCCCACCGACAACTGGGTCCAGCAGGATTACTTCGAGAGCCATCGCGAGTCTTTCGCTGAGGAGCCACTCGAGTTCAACACCTTCGACTTCCCTACCCACGGTGCCTTCAGCCCTTCCCATCAGCCCATGGTCCAAGTCGACGAGTGCGACCAACACCTTCTTACTCACTTTATCGACAACGTCATGCACATGGTTTACCCGGTGCTTGAGGCCAATCAGCCCGGATCAGCTCGCGACAAAGTTATCCTGCCAGCGCTTGAGACTAACAAGGCTTACCTGCATGCCTGTCTGAGCGTATCAGCGCTGCACATGAAGACCACACAGGGGCTTCAAGGAGAGGAAATCGATCATGACGTTTACAGGAACCGCTTTGCTGCTGTTCAGCAGCTCACAGACTCCCTCATGAGCGATCGCGACCACGCTGAGACCCTCGAGGCTACGCTCGGAATGATATATTTCCCTTGCTCAGTCGGTCGCTTCGACGATGCTCTGGTCGACATTCCGTGGCATCAACACTTCCAGGCAGTTCAGAGTCTGGTCCACAAGTTGGAGCTCCCAAACCAGCTGGTCGCAATGAACGGTCAGCAGCAGTCCCAACCTCCTTTCAACATGACTCTCGCTTCGTGGATCGACATTCTTGGTGCAACTATGCTCGGCAGGACACCGTCCTTTGCCGACACCTACCGCGAGAAGCTCATCGCTGATGCGCCATCTGGTCTCGCTGAGCTGATGGGCTGCGAAGACCGAATCATGTACCTGATATCGGAGATCGCCTGCCTCGATGCCCTGAAGCAGGAGGGTATGGACGATGTCCAGCTCTGCCAACACATTCAGCTTCTCGGCGAGCAAATTAGCCTGACAGAACCACCGGTTGGTTCGAACAACAGTGCGCTTTCGTCTACCGGCGAAATCCTGCCCAGGCAGCTCCGCAGGAACATGACTGCAGTTTACCGCCTGGCGGCTCGTATCTACCTCTGCAGCCTGGTTCCAGACTTCGACCGCACTCAGCCCATCAACGCCAATCTCGTCAGCGCACTCAGCAAGGCTATGGACTACATCCCCGCTGGACCTGAGGGCTTTGACCGCTCCCTCGTCTGGCCCCTGCTTGTTGCAGGCACAGTCTCTCTCCCCAACTCGTCTTTCCGCAAGATGTTCTCCGAGCGCACCAGCCGCCTCGGAGATGCCTCCAACTCCGGTTCATTCGGGAGGATGAAGGCGCTCCTTGACGAGGTGTGGGCAGTCAACGACCACAACCTCTCCAAGGGTATCAAACAGAGTGTCCACTGGCGGGATACGATGCATCAGAAGGGCTGGGATTTCTTGCTCATCTGAGCATCCCCCGCCAGTCTGCTGGACAGCATCTCCCTCTGTTTGTACACTTCCCCTGGGCGACTTTCGCCAAAAAGCACTTGCTTCTTCGTTGCACATATTTTCTGTTCGCACTATACCCAATTTTTGTTCTTTCCAGCATTGTTAGCTCTGGTGAGCTAGAAGCATTTTAACGGCGCGGGGCATCGACTGGATGATGCAGTACTATGACGATACGGCCGCATATCTTGGAGTGGGAAAGGGGCATTGGGAAGCTAGCGCAGCTCCCGCTTTCTGTACAGTACTTGATAGGGGCACCGCCCAGCTCGAGAAGAATCGAAGCCAGCACTGGCGTATCGCTCAAATCACTCTGCCGCCCTCTTGCATTCCAAAAACGTGATTGGCTGCTGATGTTCGAGGCTGCGGCTTGGTAGGTGGCGTTCAGAATCGGTAGGTCCTGCCCCGTTTCTGACAGACAGACGTCTAAAATTAGCCAGTTAGTTACTGAGAGACAACATCGAACTGCATCTCGACGCGGATGACGATGCTGTCCTGCAGTTTGTCTGCAGCGCGTTCTCTGGTCGCTCTCGCTTTACCAAGACGGAAGAAGGTTTTGCCTTGGTGTAATTAGCCCCAGCTGATCTGGGGCCCGTCGATTACGGGCCGCGCCTACCTCCAGGGCCCTTCTAATCAGCCGCTCCTGTGTTAACGCAGCACTCTGACTTCGTATTCCGCATTTCCGCCCCCACCCTTTTTGTAGACGCCTCCGTACCGCGTTCTCGATTACTCTACTCCACATCTGCCCATGGCGTCCGCGGCCACACAACCCTTTACGTCTGTAGACACAACGACGCAGGGACCGCACAAGGACGAGGTCGAGTCGCCGAGCATCTCTGTCACGAATGCGCTGGCACGCTACGAGTACGACCATGCCACGCCAGAGGGCACCAAGATCCTCATGGTGGAATGGGAGGACGACGATTCAACGCGCGGGGTGCGTGGAGACTGGCACGTGTCGTGGGAGGGCAGCACGCGAGTCCTGCCAGCGGACGACCAGCAAGCCAGCGATGTGAACCGCATGTACTTTCTGTTGCCACCAGGCGTCGCAGTACCCAAGAGCGTCACCCTCACACACCGGCCGGGGGACGCTGGCAGGACACCCGTGGTCTGGCACACAAACCCGCTGCCTGCGCTGTTTCCACCAGAGCTGGGCGCATCAGCACGCGCAGCCGGGAAGAAGGGTGTCCTGCACACAATCTGGGCAAAAAAGAGGTTACAGGTTCTGCAGAAGGAGATCGAGGCTGAGTCGCGCGACAACGTGGAGGGCATTGGGCTGCTCATGGCGGTGCAAGAGAAGGAATGGATCGAACAGACATTCGGCGTCAATGCGCGACCATCCGGCCTTAGCATCTCGCTCCCGACAGGACCGCCAACGAACGGCCCAGCAAGCCCCAGATCTCCTGGTGGGGGACGACTACTCGACAAGCTCGCGGGCTTGAAGCTCAGCACCAACCAGCGAGACCTCACACCTAAATCTGAGGACGCACACGGTGATGCACACTTCGCTAACCCCCTTTCACCAGAGGGCTCAGACGTCGCTATATCCTCATTCTCTTCGTTTGCTATGCTCAAAGGCGAGAATCCGTCATCTTTGGCAGCAAAACCACCCCAGCCGCCTCAATCATCGCAAACAGCAGCGCCACGAAAAGTCGCGGTCCAGGTCCCACCTCCCTCGGTCGTTGCACGACAGAGTTCTACTGGAATGGCATCGCTCAACGCACTATCAAGCCCAGCGCCCATTTTCCAGTCGCGAGGACCGGCAACTGCAGATGACGATGATGTAGATGAAGGTCTCTTTGCAAGCCCCATTGATCCAAGAAGTCCTGAGATAGGAAAGAGCCCGTTTTCGTTTGCGGGCAACGATACAGCGAAGTACTTGCATAGGGATGATGTTTCATAGATCCGACAAGGAGAGGAACAAGAGCAAGTCTCATATTCTAATTTGAAGTGGTGGTTCGTTTGTAGACTTGAGCTGGCCGGCCATTTTTGTGCGTGTTGATACCTGAAGGTTCCCTCCTGAAAGAGCATAGCTTTATGAATGAACGAATTGCATGTCTGATTTGTGAGTCTCGGTGCTCTTTCCTCAACACTATGCATTGCATGCCTCTCTTCCTGTGATCTTCGCAGCAGAAAATGGAATGTCTTGCGGGTAAGTAAGACTACAATATATACCTCTTTCCCATCTAAGTACTTAGCACGTGACGGCGCTGCCTTGGACCCTGCCAAGGATCGATGTCATCAGGGCAAGTTTTTGGTGCTGGAAAGAACTCAGCTAACGCAACACCCTGAAAAGCACACCTCTCCCTGGGAGTCCGGACCTCGAATCGCGCGCTTGAACATCATATCACATTCAAACTAAGCAAACGCTTTCAGACTGCAGCAAGTCCTCGAAAATATACATTCCTACCACCATGGCCGCAGGCGGCTTCAAGATGTCGCTGGGCGGCCTGAAAGCGAAGCCAGGCCTCAAATCGATCGCTGCGAAGAAGGACGTCAAACCAAAGAAAGCACTTCTTGGCGACGACGAGCCCGACGATACAAATAAGCAGCAAGAAATCTCAGGGTTCGACGCAGCAGCAGGCGGCGCAATCGACATCAATGGCCCCAAGGAAAAGAAAGGGCCGCTGGTTATACCCTCGTTGCCGAATCGTAATTGGCGCGAAGAAGCGCGGAAGAAGCAGCTAGAAAGGGCGCCGCATACACAACAGCAGAATGGGGACGTAGTAATGGAGGAACCGGAGAAGGAGGTGGTCTACGGACTCACCGTCCCAACAAAGCCAGAAGAGGCACAAGAAAACGGAGTTGCCGACCCTGCGGAACCTATGGAAGTGGACCCACAAGACAACCTGACAGAGGCGCAACGGCTCGAAAAGCAGGCCCTCGAATCCCTCCTCAACGGCAAATCCACCGACGCCTCGCGCATTGTTCCCGCCATAACCGACGAAGAAGCTCTCCAAAACGACCTCAATGAAGCGCCCGACGAGCCCTCGCTTGACGCCTACGAAGCTACACCCATCGAAGGCTTTGGCCTGGCAATGCTGCGCGGCATGGGCTGGAAAGACAGCGACGGCGAGTCACGTAAGAATGGCGCGAAAGCGCCAAAGGAAGTCAAGCGCCGGCCTGCACTATTAGGCATTGGCGCAAAAGAGGACGCTGCGAAAGATGTCGAGTTGGGCGAATTTAACAGTAAGGCACGGGGCAAGAAGGGCAAGGGCAAGGACGCGCCACAGGGTTACAACCCAGTCACTCTACGGAATAAGAAGACGGGCGAGGTCATCACAGAAGAAGAGCTCAAGGCGAAATTAGAGGGACAGGACCTCGTACAGGACGAGAAACCCTCGAAAGACTCACGTGGGCGCGACGACAACGACGACGAAAAGACCGAGCGGAGGAGAGACAGACGAGACGATAGAGATAGTGATCGGCGACGCGACGACAACTACGATAGCGAACGAAGACGTGACAGAGACCGCAAGGATGACCGCCGGCGAGACAAGTACGAAGATGACAGCGATCGGCGGCGCGAGAAGCGCAGGGGCCGAGACGACGACTACGACAGCGAGCGAAGGAGAGAAAGACGCAAAGACCGCGACAGGAGAGACCGGAGCCGCAGTCCTCGCGACGACAAGCGGCGCGATCGGTACAGGAGCAGGAGCCGCGACTCAAAGGACAAACGCGACAGACGGGATAGAAGCCACAGCCGCGACTCGGACGATCGGCGGCGGAAGAGAAAGGAGCGGGATTACGATGATGACCGAGGTGATCGGCGGAAGAGAGATAGAGACGACAAGAGCTCGAGAAGATAGCACCGATCTTCGTGTAACGGCATGCGGCGTCTAGCACGATATCAACACAGCAAGCAAATTTACATACAAATACCCTACGCGTGCCCCAGACATACGGTTGCAGAACTCGGCACTCTCTCTCTCTCTCTCTCTCTCTCTCTCTCTCTCTCTCGTGAGCACGAAATGTAATCATAATTAATGGGCGCGTAGTAGCGACGCGACTTAACATTCGCAACGCGGAAATCAACATCCAGGTCAAGACTGGGAAATAACAGCGATATCATGATTAGGATGCAGGTTTCGCCTTCACCAACCGCGACAGCAGGGCCAAGATGAGCAAAACTGTACATCTTTAATGACAAGGCAGACAGTTGCTGAACAAGAGACTCGAAACATAGTCATCGCCTTCTGAGTGCTGAGAAGAAAAACATGGTCTATGAGATCTAAACATTGCGCGCGCGGTATATTTACGACCTATATTACTCGACTATGCAGTGCAAAAACCAGGAACACAGGTGGTGATGTGTTTTCAATTGTTGATTAAAGTGAACTCTATTGATGCAGCAAGGACGTCCAATTATCCAGGAAGTTCATGATCTAACTCATACAAATGCTCATCCATGCGCGCAAAAAGCATGCCGGGTTCATGATGCGGTATATCATTAATCCATAGAAAGAGTCGACACACGTGACCATTCGTCTCGGCGCTAATTGATACAAGAAATATGGGTATGTACAGAGGAAAATGCATTCAAAAATTAAGGCAGTAGTAGGAAAGGTGTCTAGAAGTTCCTCGATGAAAGAGGCGCCTCTGGCTTGGGGTATTGGTTGTTGAAGCCATTGGCATTGGGGTAAAAGTTCTGGCCAGGTTCTCCGTTACTGTAGGCATTGGCATACGCGTCGGTTATGCGTCCGTTGCCGTTGATGTGAGGTGCGTCGTTTGTCGGCTGGCCACGGAAGTATTGTTGGCTTTCCGCTGCACCGTCGCCTGCGGTTCTGGGTTGAGGTCCAGCCTCCTCGGCCATTTGCATCTCCGTCTGGTAGCTCTGGTGGTGCTTGCCGCGCACTGCGGGCAGGAAGTCGATGAAGAAGCTCAGCACATACCAGGTGTAAACAAACGCAATGATCCACTCAAATACGGCGGCTACATTCAAGAGATCGTATTTCTGTGTAACAACGAAAACGATGCACAGGACGATTTCGGCCAAGATGAAAGCAAGTTTGACCCAAAAGGAGATGCGGAGGATCGAGTGCTGGCGGTAGTGAATTCCCAAGCGCTGGTATTCCCAGCAGATGAAGATCGCGCTGACAATGTAGCCAATAATAAAGACACCAAGACAGATGTTGTGCATGCGGTTGTAGTGGTAGTTGTCGTAGATGGTAAGGAGGATAAGACCGACTGCGCCTATGATTGCAGCTATTATGCTGAGTATCGAATAGACCTTTTGCCAGACCGATGTGTTAGGCGCGAGTTTGCCGGCATGACGCAGATAGCGCTCGAAGATAAAGGCGAGGTCGAAAGTAACAACAGTAACCGCAGACATGGCGATGAACATGGGCTTGAGGTTTTGTGCACCAATATCTGGATCGCGTTAATATTGACACATTGTGCTCTGATGTGTACTGCGGTTGTCCCCGGAAGTTTTGCGACATGCCGCCCTCCACACCGCAGCATTACTCCCGTGCCTGGAAACATCCGTGGGCCACCACAGTACGAGCGTGAACATACCAGAGATGTACGCAATATGCTGCCCAGCGTCCATAGTGGGGTATTGAGGGTGCCCCTTGGTGCTCCAATACACCAGCATGGTGATCAGCATGGCCATCCATACTATCGAGCTGAATATGGGCACGGCCCAAAACGATGCCACCAACATGATGGCTGACGTCAGGTGTTGTGGGGAGACAGTGGTCCAGAGAGTGGGGAGAGACAGGAGGAAAGAGGTGTTGTTTGTTTTGTCGAGAGGACGTGGATAGGGAAGTTGCGCGTTTGCTACGTGTCGAAGGCAAGAACGAAGCCGCCGAAAGTGTAAAGGGCAGTCCCTGGACGGATCAGAGGATGTATATGAATCAAGGGCCGTCGCAGAAACAATGAAAAGCTGGTCTTGCGCGCGAAATAAAATCCCATACACGCTATTATGGCTGTCGGGCGAAGCTTGACGTCACCTGCCTCACAGGCTCCGCCAGCTCCCGCGATCTGCGACTGTCCGAGGGGCTGCGCATCGTCTCCACGTCACCCGGGGTTAGGATGGGTGTAGGCCAAGTGTTGAGGCCTCATCATCGCAAACCGCATGTTTCCGGTGGTCTTGTAAAGCAGTGGCGGCTAAAAGGACGAAATGCGGTTCAGGTTGTTGGAGGCGCCTGAGCTGACTAAAGGTGCATCTGCGGCACAATCGAGTGCCGCAACGGTCAGTTTCGACCCGGAATCATTAGTGCGCGCAGTCCTGCTCTGCACGGGCAACCCTCGAGGATGTCTGCGTTGAAAACTGCGATTTGGACATCACTTGGAACAAGTATTGGGATCCAGGCCTTTATCTCTGGAGTCGGTAAAAACGGCAGGCAGCTCGGCAGCATTTTCGCTTCACGATCCCGCAGATTCCGAACCAGCATCGCGGTTGTTGCCCGGTTTTCCAGCCACAGCTAGCTTGCGATGTCATCAAAAAGTCATCATTTACGCCGTCTACAGCACTGCCCTGGCGTGCGCGTCCTGGTCCGGCTCTCTGATCCCAAGGTCCAAGTCCAACAACCCCTACGCATGAAGGAACGAATTGCACCTCAGACCGCGATCGCTTGGCAACAATGGCACGTGCAAGCATTGGACTCTCCGAAAGATGATGGAAGAATTGCGATGACGGTGATTTACACCCTGTTATGTGAAATGAGGATGCAACTCGAGCGAAATTGGCATCGACAACAGGATTTCATGCCTCTCGAGCGGTCCTTGTCCGGGTCTCAGCACATACTGACATTGACTGCCATCTGATACTTACTTTTATCAAACGGCAGCAGACTCTGGTTGACATGAACTATGGCGGGCCGATGCGAGAGTACGTTGCGGGAAACCCATGTTCCCTACACAGAAATTGCAAAGATTCTGCAATCCCCGTTGTGCATCGGTATTTTGGGAGGATCGTGCATGGAAATTTGCAGGACATCAGGGAATTGCTGGCAAGAATTGCGAGCCTCACACTTCTGAAAACCAGGATCTGGACCTGAACATTGAGCCGTTACACGAGATCAACACTGGGATCAAGCTTTCAGCCACGCACCCGCTCACATTGATTGGCTGGCACTTCGCGCACTCTCTTGCGTCCTCGTTTCTTGATTGGTGGCTGAGGCGTGATGCTGATGCGTGTGGAGGCGCCCGGTTTCAAGTCCAGAGCTCTTCCAAGTTTGTTGCTGCTTCGCTGCACTCTCCACTTTGCGACATGCACAGACTCGTAATCGTACGTTTGACAAGAGGCGATACAGGTCGGCGGGCCTTGACCGACCCAAGCGCCTTGCTTTGAAGAGAGCTGCAAGTCTTCCTACTTAGACAAGCCGTGAGCTCCATGTTGCCCGCGTTGCACTAAGCTTTCAGTCGAACACTATCCCAGCCCCCACACTGCAAGTGTCCCGGCCATCCTCAAGCCTGATATAGGGTGAGCGCCTGTCTTAAGATCACCCCCGCATTCGATCCTGTAACTGACAGCGTCTGCGGTAGCTGTTCGTTCAATGTGTTCCTTTCTATAGCCTTCTGTAATTATGTTTTCTCAGTTCAAGGACCGCGTCGCACGCCGTAATAAGACGTGCAACGGCCAGAACACTCCTCAACACAATCGCTTGTCGAAACCGAGGACGAACACGAACTCGAAACCCGCCAGTCCTGTCGTCAACAGTGACATCCCTTACCCGGATTCACCACGGTATGCCGACTTGAGTGCGAAGAACCGCCAACAGATCAGGGACTCGATGCTGTCGCCAGTAAGCAAAGAGGCCGGATCAACGATATGGTCCGATCCAGATACATTCGATACCGAGCTCGCAGCGGACGGCCGCGGACGGCGTTCGACAGTTGTTTCGAGATCGAACTCACGTGCGCACTCAAGGACGGGCTCTGTATTGCGCTCCTTTGTACGAAGCAGACGTAACTCGACAGCCAACCTCAAGAACCTGCCGGATTCAAAGGTTTCATTGGTCTCGACTACACAATCGGACATTGAAGCAGCGATACGGCTACTGCAAGAAGTCAAAAGGAATGCGTCTCCTGAGGAACTAGCAGCGTTGCGTAAGTACTCCTGGTGGTATACGTTAGTTTTCAAGTGAAATGGCGTCCCTCCTTGTCGTCTACGCAGATATTGTTATACCATTAGCTCCTAGCTGACAGTGTTCGCTACAGGCGAAGCTTTGGAACGTCCAACAGCATCTGTGGCCGCCTCAGAGCAAGAGTACGACAGGTCCAGCCCAGAGATCAGCGGCGCATTGACAAGAAGGAAGTCCCTCGTTCAGACACCAGGAGTGGCGACTCGAATTTCACCAGTCAACGGCCAACGCAGGACATGGAATTCGTGGAAGGCGCCGCACGTTAAGCCAGAAGATGAAGCCAAATGGCGAGCTCCACAGCAAGGACCTTCTCCTCTGGATCGCTTGGTAGCTCTGGATCTAGCAGACAACAGTCGAGCGCAGACTCCGGGAGAGCTGGACTATTCCCATCTGGGCACGTACAAGCCAGGCTCACTGATGGTTGTCAACGGTGCCGCTTCGCCTGCACCGAGCACGGTCAATCTCCAACGCGTCACCCAAGCCAACGAGAATAACGACTATTTTTCGGTGACTGAACCCAGCCGCAGCCCCTTGGCTGCGAAAAACGAAAGGAAAGAGGCGCAGGGAAGGAGCAGGTCAGCTGTTGGCTTGCGTGACAGCAAAACAAGAAGCACTCCAGATCCGGCAGGCGAGGAAAAAATCCCCATCACCTACATCGAACCAGAGATCAACCCAAAGAAGCGGCCGCAGAGCATTGCTGTGAGCACGCGGAGGCCGTCCCAGAGCGCTGATACTCTTGCCAAAGATTATCAGGCTTACATCCCGTACAGTCCGTTCGAGAATCGTATGGTTTCGCACAACATCTGGCAGGACCAGGAAGCAATAACCGACGAACTGTTTCTCGAAGGTCTACAGCCTCAGCCACGCAAAGACCTTGTAGAATTGTCTGCGACGATTACTGACGTAACCGAACTCTCGCCTCCTTCCACAGCCACAAGCATAAACACCTTGGAGACTCCCAACAACAGGATGCTTCGGCCCTCACCAAGGACATCTGACTCCGGCTATTCGTCTATCAGCTCGTCTGGCGGCAGCTCACGAGCTTTCAACAACGAACAACACCCTATCGCACTTCGAGTGGTTGACCCAACACGCAATGAATCGCCGCACGTCCGATACAGTGCCAATAGGAGACAGACAATGAGCTTTGAACTGGCTGCTCAGAGAGATGTGTCAACTCAGTTCGAACAGTCTCTGATGGCGACTGTGCCCAAACACGGACACGGCCGCACACTGTCACTAGACATCCCTCGGGAAGTTGCCGAGCTTCCGTCTATGGGCTCGGTGCTTGCGCCCAGTACACCACAATCAGCGACCTCTAAGAGCTCTGAGAAGCCGCAACCGAGGCAGGCCAAACGGTTACAGAAGCGCCGGCCATCACAGCCTCAGCTTCCTATCGTCCAGTCAGCCCAGCCAAGCCGCGAGATCATCCCTGAAGTTCCGGACGACGTAAGGGTCCAATTTACTCAACGACTATCAGTCACACCTGGTATGGAGTGTTTGACTCACACATACCCCAGCAAAGACCACGTAAGCTCAGCTGAGTCGCCAGCCGACTCTAGCCTTGCTGGTTCGGTTTCATCACCAATTCAGCTTGAGCCTGACCATGCACCTGCGTCACCAACCCGTGGTCGTCGCAGGAGCATGTCCTTCTTCAGGAGGAAGTCAATGATAGGAAAAACGGCAGACGACTATGAGGATGAAATTCCTTCACCCAAGGTGCTTGATCTCGGCACCATAGCGGTGGCTCTGGGTGCTTCACCATACGATCCTTCAATGTTTGGCTCTTTCGAGAGAGAGGCTGTAGAGCACCCCACACATCCTCATCAGCTTGGTCAGGCACGCTCACGGTCAAAGTCAGCAGTGAGCATGAGTTCCGACACAGCCGCAGAATATGCGCGCATGCGTAGCAAAGATCGTGCTGTTCCTGAACCAGAGATGGCAGAAATGCCTCAGCAACGCAAACCACGCCGAAAGCCAAAGATGGAAATCGGTGAGGCGAAGGCATCGAAGCGTCGCCCCCAAACCTTGTCCTTTGATGAAGCTCCACCAATGCCGACCATCGACCACTCCAAGTACCCAGCACCACTGTCGGCCAAGCCTAGGCTGGAGAACGCAAATGTCCCAGCGGCGAACCAGTCTCGCGTTCGCGTCAGTTCCCGTCCGCAATCACCGCTGAAGCCCAACCACACACGACCGCCGTCAGCCCACAAGAATGTTGACTGGGAGCATACCGTCAACTGGGAACAGCATGCCGTGCAATGGAGTGAGCGTCGCCAGTCCATCGGCGACATCCTGCGAGCGCGACCCATAGTTGAAGCCAAGGAAAACACCGCACCTGCGCGTCGTCCTCGCCCAATGTCTTACACTGCACACGAGTTGACTACGTTTGGGCGGTTCAGCGGTGGGCTGGACTACGACCACGAGGGCCGTGGCCAGATTGGTGGGTCAGCTGGCACGCGGCAGCTGCACAGCTACGCCACACCGAAGAGCGTGTTCTTCAAGCAGAGCTATGGCGTTGACCTATCTGATGTGCCGATTTTTGTCCAGAGGCAATAGCAGCCTTGTTTTGTGTACACATTGGGCGGCGTTGGAATGAGGATACTAATACTAATGACTTTCGATTCAAGTACATATGAGCATTTAGATAGCGTTCTGGAACATACCCACGCGCGTTACGAGCGGCGTTGAAATGAACACGTTTACGACCTTTGCGATTGGCGGCTGCTACATTCATTGCGTATTGGTGATGAAAAGTGAACGCACTGAGAAAGTGCATCGAGAAGGCGGTTCATGGGCAACAGGCTCGAGGAATGTAGAGGCACGTGCAGGCGAGAGCATCGGTGATGTGACAGCTGCCCAACACGAGTCAATGCATGCGTGCAAATTGTGTCGATATTTGCCCCTTGGTTGTGCGTTGTTTTCTCCACGGAGCCAGGGGGAAGGGAAGTGGCTAAACCCAGCAGACGCACTGGAAACGCCATTTTTTCCTGCTTCAGCCGTGCCTGAGAGGACGCCCGATCATCGACAGTCAATGACGCAGCTGTGAGTGGTTTGTTGAAGTGTGGGGCATTGCGGAGGCCCAATGGCTGTGACGCTGTCCCGGCTGCCGTGAATCCAGGCAACGCATGGATCCTTCGCTATGAACACACTTGGCGGCGGGGAGTCCAATTTTCAGCGCAGCCACCCGCTCTGTTCCTTTCACCTCACCTCAGCGTCTCGTCTCTACACCCTTCCCTCCCCTTTCACCAGCCGCCGGATTGCTCCGCGACTGTCGTTCGCTGCTCGCGTAAAATACCGCACCGACAGCCTTTGGTCGCTATCAAAGGCTTCTCGTAAAAGACGGCTCGCGGCCGCCTCTTCCTGATCAATCTTCAAGTTGTCTCTGCACGACCAGCGCCACACGTCTTCAACAACATCCCCCCGCCGCCTGCCACACATTTCTAGGAAGGAACTCGAGCGCGTGTTGTTTTCGTACAACAACCAGACCCCAGTGCCACCCGAATCTCAGCTGCCGCATAGCACGCTCTTTGCGGTCTGTTCCGTCGAGGAACAGTCTGACAGGAGGCCTCGCCCGACACCAAGCCTCGGCTTCGCGCCCTTCAAGCCGCCTTAACGTCCCTTCGCCATCCAGCAATCCCTCTCAACCACTACCAGCTGCTCCCCAACTCGCACTAGCAAGGGAATGGCACCTTCTGCTCTCACGCCCCCTCCAGAGGAATACAACATCTCGTTGAATCACAAACCGTACTTCAACGACTGTTCCTTGGCCAGCGTCGACAACCATGGCGTGGGAAATGCCAAGCAGCTCATTGGCGCAGCTTTGAAGAGCCGTGTCGAGGCTATCGATCACGACATCTGTGACGTCGGCGACGAGGACACTTTCTTCGTCGCCGATCTGGGCGAGGTCTACCGCCAACACCTGCGATGGAAGAAGAACTTGGCTCGTGTCAAGCCGCACTATGGTGAGCTGCAATCCACCACCCCCAACCTGTCGTACCTTTACTAACGCCCAACCAGCGGTCAAATGCAACCCGGACCCGCAAGTCCTACGCCTCATGACGGAGCTGGGACTCGGCTTCGACTGCGCCTCCAAGAACGAGATTGAGACGGTTCTCAACATCGGCGTTGACCCCTCTCGCATCATCTACGCGCAGCCCTGCAAGACCAAGTCGTACGTGCGCTATGCTGCCAACGCTGGCGTCAAGCAGATGACCTTTGACAATGCCGACGAGCTCTACAAGACCAAGCAGCTCTTCCCTGGCGCTGAGCTCTACCTGCGCATCATCACCGACGACACGGCTAGTCTGTGCCGTCTGAGCCAGAAGTTTGGTGCTGCCATGGACCAGACAGGCGAGCTGCTTGAGCTTGCGAAGAAGCTAGAGCTCAACGTCGTAGGCGTGGCTTTCCATGTGGGCTCCGGCGCATCCGACCCCAAGGCCTTCATCAAGGCTGTGCAGGATGCCCGTTTTGTCTTTGACCAAGCGGCTGCCCTCGGCTTCAACATGCACACCTTAGATGTTGGCGGTGGCTTCACTGGCGATGCCACTTTTGAGCCCATGGCTGCGGTCTTGTCTGCTTCCTTGGACGAGTACTTCCCGCCCCACATCCGCGTCATCGGCGAGCCTGGACGTTTCTACGTTTCTACGGCTTTCACCATCGCCTGCCACGTCATTGCCCGCCGCGCTGTCACCGATGCCACCTTGGCTACTACCAACTACATGTTGTACCTGAACGATGGTGTCTACGGCAACTTCTCGAGCATCATTTTCGACCACCAGCACCCAGTCGCAAAGGTCTTAAAGTCCGGCAACGACGTCCTGTACGACGTGCGCCGCTCAGGCTACGACACGCCGTCTCAGGTCGAATACTCCATTTGGGGCCCCACCTGTGATGGTATTGACATCATCTCCTCGTCCAGCACCTTCCCCGAGCTTCTGGATGTCGGCGACTGGCTGTACTTTGAGGACATGGGCGCGTACACCAAGTGCTCTGCCACTCGCTTCAACGGCTTCACCGACAGTCACGATGTGGTGTATGTGTGCAGCGAGCCGGGCGCGCAGGCTCTCATGGGTCTCTAGACTACGTTGTACATACTTTGAGCGACATTGTGTGCATAGGGGACGGTAGGCAGTATGGACTGTGTTGTTTTATGGTAGAAAAAGTTTAGTTTCATTAAATATTGGATAGATTTCGTAGCGTGCGTGATTCGTAATACATCTGTACATGGCTTCATTTCTACGTCCTTCCCATGCACATGCCATTCATTGCCTGAGATATGGTGATCATCTCATGACATCTACAACTCAAAGCCCAGACATGGCTCCTCCGTCCCCTCTCTACTCTCTCCCCACCTCTTCTTCCACGCTCATCCTTCAGTACCTAAACATCACCACCCCAGCCCTCGCAGGATCCACCTTACCCATCCCCTCAACCCCACCACACCTCTCCGTCGCCAACGCCCCATTAATTACCAAACTAACACAGCGCGCCAACACGTCCTCAAACCGCCCGCTCACCTGCGGACTCAAATGCGGCCTACTAACCACGGTATCGAGGAACTCGCAAATCTGCTCATGCTGCACCGGGGCACTATACCCGCTCTGTGGATCGCGCATCTGGCTCAGCGTCCACGGGGACCAGGCTACGAGCGGGGCGTTGGACTGCACGGGGAGTACGAGGGCGGGACAGCCGGAGAGGAGGTGAAATGTTAGTGTTGCGCAGCCTGGGCGGCGCGAGGTGGACCACAGGTTTGCGCGGTAGGGGGATATGGAGGTGAAGAGGATGAGGAGGCGGTTGGTGGTGATGTCGATGGTGGGGGAGGAGGGGCAGAGGGAGAGCGTGTGCGTGCTGGTTGAGAGGAGCGTGTGCGCTAGGTGGTAGTCGCCTGGGATAATGTTAGTGTGTATGTGTGTGTGGGATGGTGGGAATAGGGTTTCTTGGTTTTTGAAGCAGGAGATGAAGATATGCAGGATTCGATACGTACCTCCCAGAAACGGGCCAAAGCACTGCGCGATTGCGAAATCGTTCGCCCGTGGAATAGACGGCGTGCGTGCCGAAGCGAAGAGATACGGACAAAACCAGCCTTTCTCAATCGCCTGACTGTCTCTTGCTGGCTGTACACCTACAAACCTCAAATCCGCGTCAACGCCCATGAGCTTATGCTTGACCCCGACCTGCAGACTCTTGACTTCAGTTGTCACCAGCATCTTCTCCTCCTCAGGCAACATGTGCTCGAGGATCCCCTTGTCGAGCGCCTGCTCCACAATCTGGAACACCGAGTACTTGAGCACAGTACTTGCGGCTATCGCTCCAGCGCCCGAGTTTACTAGCTCGCTGACAAAGCTGTCCACGCCAAAAGCACTGGTTATGCTATCTGCTGCGCCATCGACGAGCGGGCCACCGACAAATGCAAATGTCGTGAAGAGTACGGCGTCGCGGTAGCGCACGTTGGGGAGCGTGACGGGGTTGTTGTCCCCCCAGGGGCTGAGCGAGAGCGGCATCTTCGCGAAGGAGGTTGCGGTTGAAACGGAGGAGCGGGCGACGCGACCGAAGAGGGTGTCGCCGAAGAATCGCTTTACTTTGTCGGTCTGTTGAGCGTCTTGAGGGCCGCTTTGGCCGGAGCTGGAAGAGCGCTTGGACCCGAAGAGGCCGGATGGGGCGGTCGTTGTGAAGGACGGCCTTTGAGGTGGTTGCTGCTGTTGCGGTTGGGACGGTGGTGGAGACGGTTGATATTGACCTGCAGGTGGCGGTTGTGGACTCATCATCTGGGCTTGTTGCTGTATCATTTGAAGCTTTTCTGGTGGCATGTTCTGGATGACCTGTTGTACCTGCTGAGCTTGTTGAGACGTCATGTTTGGCATTCCATGATATGCTTGTGGTATAGGAGGGGACTGGTGTTGAGGTTGATCGAAGTGAGATTGCTGGGCCTGTCCTTGTGACGACGGTAAGAGCGGGGCCTGTGGTTGCATATAGTATTGAGGTTGGGTTTGTGAGTAGCCACCCGGTAATACCGGTTGCTGAACGAACGCATCAGACGCAGGTGCTGGTGTCGGTGCAGATAGCTGCTGTGACCCCATTGTGTATGGTGGGGGGCCTGGCGATTTGAAGTCAAAAGAGGTTACAGATGGCGCATGCTGGATGATAGGCATGGTGGGCAACTGTTTCTGTTCAATGAACTCGTAGCAAAACAATTGGTTATCTGCTTCTCCAGCTGGTTGGAGGATGTTCTCGGGTTTTTGGAGACCACTTAGTGCAAGGCTGATTGCATGATTGTTCACTGTGTGGCTGGAGGGAGTGGCTCTTCAAATAAAAAGAGTTCACAGAAACGGAAATATGTATTGTGGTGATTTGGAAGAGAGAGAAAGACAGAGGAAATAAGACAATGGAGACTTCTACCCGGTTTGAGAGACAAGAGGGGTGGTGCAGAATGAATGTAAGCTCGTACTTGCAGCTGAAGCCAGCCCTGTCTTGTGGCTTCATGCTTACCGTTTCTGGTGACAAGAAGCGGTCCCTGTCGCTTGAATGGGCCCACGCTTCACGATCTGCATGCTTTTAGCGTCTTTGAGACTACAGCCTTGTGTGTCGTTAAGGAAGGTTGATGGGTTGGGTAGTTGTACGCAAGAAATTGATGCCGAGGCACCACGCAGATGTAGAGGTGTTCAGGGTCCTTGAGGCGTAACCATGGGACGCTGCTCGTTCTACCGCGCTGCTCCCAGACAAAGGTAGAGCTAACTACTTTGACGATCTCGTGTACATCCCAGGGGCGCGCGCATCGTCCCGATGCATGGAACGCGCTCTCGGGCCGTTGGCGTGTGGCCGAAGCTGCAAGCGGACGTGAATGTGCTCCAGATTCTCAAACGCTAGAAAACACTCTGTTGCTTGGTGAGTGGTATTAGGTACCTGCATAAGACAAGGAGTCCTACGCGTTGCTAGGCTGTTCTTTTCAGGGCAATCTTTTCCCACACCGCCCTGAGTATTTGGACATGTTCATGCCTGAGTTTTTATTCGTGGTTATGACTGACTCTTTCAAGATCTTCAGGAACCGGTGGTGGAGCCTAGAGGCGCACGCAGCCGTCGAGTCGGAACGTCTCCTTTCTGGTGAGTTAACGAGAGTGCGTGAGACATGGCTGCTATGCGCCCGCCAAGTTGTGACCTGTGGTCTCAAAAGCGGCCGCGGGCGCGTAGAGAGCACAGCCAAGAGGGTGCAGCCAGCCAATAGGAGGACAGGAGGCGAGAGGCGCGGGCGCGTCGAGAGCAGCAGACCCGCAGCAGCCCAATATGTTGCAGTGCAGTCATGGAGAAAGGCTACGTACGTTGGCCTCGGACGGCAGCAGGAATCAGGCGCATTGCCGGTCTTCCAGCTCCCTACATATAACCTCAGCGGTGCCTGTGCATGTGAAGGTACCTGCTGCGCTCCTGCGTCAGACGTCATCTGTCACTGCCCCACCACGCTCTTGCCTACCTGGGACGGCAGCTAAGCAGCGCCCAACTCAGGGTGAACCAAGATTCGACTACACCTAGTTTCCCTGGCGATCGAGGGACAGGAGCAGTGAAAGACGGCATACACGCACACAAATTGCAGCCTTGAGCCAGCAGCCAGCCGCCAGCCGCCAGCCGCCAGCCGCCAGCCGCCAGCCGCCAGCATGGAGGGCCGCAAGCAAGGAAGGCCGGAAGAGGAGCTCTTCCTGCGCTACGAGACGGATCAGCACACGCCTACAGTCGGTCCCCTGAGGATACAGAAGCAGTCGCCAACATCCAAGAGCCCGCCCCCACGAACCGACTCGGCCGGCAACGCGAGCAAGCCTCCAGCCTTCTCGCGCCCACCTCCCATGCCAACGTTCCCCGCGCCGCCTTCGAGCCCGCCCACCGTTCCACCACCCACAGCGCCGCTGCCCTACCCAGTCGACAACGGGCCTCCCACGCTCCACCAAGGACGATACACCCCCCTCGGCGCCGAACGAGAGCGACCAGCACGGAATGCGACGCCACCACAGCCAGAGGGCCGCAGACGAAGCTCGAATGCGACGGGCCCTGTACCCATCTCGCCTGAACAGCGCGCAAGATTCGACGCGAACGACCCCAACAGACCAAGTGTAGGAGGATATGGCGGGAGAAATCAGGACGGGTCCATCCAGCCTTCGAGGTTGGCAGAGCGACGAGGGACAGCCCCCAAGCCACTCCCAGACTCTCCAGGGCCAGAAACGCCAGACAAGGAGGGCTTGTTTGCGAGAAATCCACAGCGAAAAGGCAGCACAGATCCGAACCCCTTTCCCGAGTACCACCAACAATACTGGCCTCCACCAAGCGCAAACACAGGCGCAGGAGCATCCTCGAGCCAGCCACCGCCGCAAGCACTCAGCATTCCAAACCCTGGAGGCATCAACCGCCTGAGCTCGACAGCTTCCACGTCCACGGTGAAAGCGCAACGAGGCTCGCCCCCGCCACCCGAGACCCCAATCATACCACCTCCTGGCGGCGGTATCGAAGCGCGATTCGCAGCAGCCGGTATTGCCGGAACGTCCACGCTGACGAATCTGCAAGCACAGAGCGCCCAGAACGCGGCTGCTGCGCAAAGAACCCAAGTCTATGCCAACCAGCAGCCTCGACCAGTGCTTAGCTCGCCAGCTCCGAGCCAGCAGCAACAGCAACAGCAACAGCAACAGCAACAGCAACAGCCCATACGAAGGCCGTGGACACCAACAGAACAGCCGGGGCAAACACCATATGGCCAGCCGCAAGTGTATCAGGGCATGGGGGAAGCCCAACCAGGCGCTTCCAGCACACCTCCCCAGGGTCCTCTCCCGCACGCACCGAACGGTGTTGGCAATGTGTCATCACCCCCTCCCAGCAGCATGCGACCAGAACATCCTTTGACCCAAGATATGAGCCGGATGAACATGAACGATGAGCCGCCGCCATCTTACTCGAGTATCCAGCAGGCCAACGCTCAACAGGCACAGCGATATCCAAACGAGAAAGGACAGCAGCCACAGCCTGCCCCACAAGGCGTGTCTTTGAGCGATCCAATGCAGGGTCATCCTGCGTTTGCAAACGATCCACGACCTCAGCAAGCCGGACCATCGCAGCCCGTCAATGTTGTCTCGCCAACGCCCACATCACAGCAGTCTCTACCGCACATACAAACCTCTCAACCAGCTCACACGCCCAGCCCGGCCCCAGCTCCGGGAGCAGGCCCAGCGTCCCCCCCGCCACTGCCTGAAGGATGGATTGCACACCTGGACCCCTCCTCAGGACAGTACTACTACATCCACCTGCCTACACAGTCAACACAGTGGGAATTCCCCAAGGGTCCTACGCCACTAAACCTGAATGAGCCGCTTTCTCCTACAGGCACGTTCGTCAATCCTTTGGCATCTCCGTCTTTTGGCAAGCAGCCTCTGGCCTCGCCTGGATTTCCCACTCAGACTGCGGGCTATTCTGGTGACTTCGGAATGGCGCCACTGGCGACGCCAACTGCTGCGGGCTTCACAGGCCCACCGCCGACCGCAGGAGTGGACACCTACAAAGTGCAGCCTACAAATGGCGTGTACTTCGGGCCGTACCTGAGATATACGAATATGGATCTTGAGCGAGGACTGTGGCTTGGTTCTATTCTGTTGGTAACAAACACACCTCATCCTCCGACCATCCACATCCATCAAAGCCAGGATCTGTCACCAAACCCCCGGCAGTTGAAGGCGAACCCCATCTACACTCATCAGACATGGATATTTTACCGGTATGACATCGACTTGAGGATGGACGAGGAGCATGCGGCCAAGTGGACCTACGCTATCACCTCACACTTGGGCTGTACGCGTTACGAGTTCCTGGTGGCCGGACGCCACGAGACCAGCTGGAGGTTCATTGCTCACTCTGGCAACGACTTCGCGCTCAACGTCAGTGCCAACGAGAGAACGAAGCTTGGTGGTGTGGGACTCATGTGGAAAGACATACTGCAAAAGAACGCCGAGTGCGGCGGCTTCCACGTGCAACTGGGACTCGGCGGTCAGATCTACGCAGACAGACTATGGAAGGAAATTCCATTGCTGAAGCAGTGGACTGCAACAAGCGGCAAAGAGGCCCGTAAGAACGCTCCTTGGACAGCAAAGCATGAAGAGGAGGTCTGCCACGCCTACTTCCACTACTATACCAGCCATTTCGACCAACCGAATCTGCGGGAAGCTTTTGCCCAGATCCCTCACATTCTTGCCCTGGATGATCATGATATGTAGGTTTCCTGCACACTCGACAAGCACAGTACTGACAGTAAACAGTTTCGATGGATTTGGTTCTTACCCCGAGTACATGCAATTCTCCAATATGTTCAAGAATATCGGACGGCTCGGTATTGAGATGTATCTGCTTTTCCAACACCACACCACACTTGAGATCCTCCGAAATGTCAGCAACGACATGGACCTGTTCACGATCACAGGAACTGGCTGGCACTTCATCAAATACCTCGGTCCTTGCGTCACAATTGTTGGTCCAGACTGTCGGTCTGAACGTAACCCTCATCAGGTCATGGCTGGTCCAACATACCAAGGCATCTTCCCCAAAGTCGCCACGCTGCCTCCGAGCGTACAGCATTGTATCTGGATGGTCCCGGTGCCAATCGTTTATCCTCGATTGGAGTCTGTCGAGCACCTGGCACACTCCATGGCAACTGGAAAGAAAGCGGTTACTGGCACTTTCAACATGCTTGGAAAGGTCACGGCCGGTGTTGCTGGCGTTGTCGGCGCGAAAAGCGTGGTTGGCGATGGCTTTAATTCAATCAAGAAGGCTGTCGGCAAGTCTGGTCTGATGAGTGGTGTTCTAAGTCCGTTTGGAGAGATCGACTTGCTCGATGAACTGAGAGATATGTGGACACACGAATCGAAGGTAAGCATCTCATCTGCCTATCTCTCAAGGCTGTGCTAACGACATTAGGACCTTGAGCGTACCTACCTGATCCGGACTCTGCAAGGCATCGCTCACAACAAGTCATTGCGAATGACTTTCTTCTCTGGAGCCGTCGACTGTTGCGGCGCTGGTCTTGTACACGACCCAGCAAGACCACAAGACCACAAGACCATGTACCAGATCATTTCGTCGTCAGTAGTCAACGGTCCGCCTGGCAACTACGTTCTTCGACTATTGCACAACAATCGAGCGCTTTACATACCGCAGAACGGCCACCGCAGCAATCAACAGGCCACTGATACCAAAGAAGACATGATGGAGATCTTTACCCAAGACGTGAATGGGCAACCCCGTGAATACAGGCGCCTCATGGGCCGTAGGAACTATGTTGCCTGTGTCATTTATGATCCTGAGATCGTCAACGGAACATTTGGCCAAGCAGTGCCCGGTCATGGAAGCGGGAAACTGAGTTTGGCTGTGGATTTCATGGTGCAGAACGATGGGGGCTACAGCGCGCCGATGAAGTACGGTCCTGTCATTGTGCCGAGTTTGGAGTATGGAAGGTAAAGCATAACGATTTGAGGCGACAGTTGAAGTGGTTTGTTTTTGCGTTTGAGCGGTTGCATGGAGAGGGATGTTTGTGGTTGTGGTGCGCTTGTTTTGGCGGCTACCAGATTTTGGCGCGATACCATCAGCGATGACTTCCAACGTACTCTAAACTCGAATTTGACAAAAAGAATACCATCATCAACACTGCTGAATCATTGCTCGTGCCAGAGAAACTCATGGGTGTGCCAATACCGGGAACCGTTTGCCGTATTCGGCCATGACAGCCATGACATCGCAGCGTCCCTAGCGCGAGTCGGCTTCTTACGCTTTCTTGCGGACCAGTTGCCTTTCACGACCACAACACCACAATGGCGGCACCTATGATCTCGAGGACGGCGATACCGCGATTCTTGTTACCTCAAACCTCATGGACGATTACGGCTGCTTCCGGACCCGCGGCACAATATCTGGTAGAAACAAGACGGCATCGGTCTACTGCAGCTCCTGAGCGAAGCGCCGCAAACCCCATAAGCGCAGTGTTGCAGCGGCAACGAAGACTGCGATCGAAGAAGGAGGCCACCCACTTCGCTGCTGGCTACGCTTCCGCCCTCGAGTTCCGTCGCAACTTCAGCGCCACGGCACCGCAGTTGAAGGATCACCACTTCGATACACTCAAGTTCGTTCAGCGTCTCAAGGAAGAAGGATTCACGGATGAGCAAGCGGAAGGCATGATGAAAGTACTTGGAGATGTCATAGAGGAAAGGTTCGTCAGCTCGTACAGCACTTCTACAGCGTTTGGTTGACTCTCTCCCAGCATACAGAACCTCACACGTACCATGGTCCTGCGCGAAGACCAGGAGAAGGCTACCTACACGCAGAAGGTTGATTTCGCGAAGCTACGATCTGAACTCATGACGGCCGACTCCACGGAGTCTTCACTAACGCGCGCGTCTCACGAACGATTAACAAACGAGCTGGCTAAGCTGAACTCACGATTGCGGGACGAGATACAGCGGACGCAGGCGTCTGTACGGTTGGACCTGAATCTCGAGAAGGGTCGTATCAGGGAGGAGGCGAATGTGCAGGAGCTCAAGTTGAAGGAGACGGAGACCAGAATTGAGCAGGAGACAGCGCAACTGCGAGAAAGGCTCGAGGCAGTCAAGTTCTCGACACTGCAGTGGTTGATGTACGTCACAGTATCCTGTACCTCGGGTTCACATGCCATTGCTGACCAGTTCGTAGGGGTGTTTGCACGGGTACTGCAGCGCTCATGCTCGGTGTTTGGCGTTTGTTGATGTGAAGCCACTGGCACTCGAAACAGCAACGAGACAAGCGCATGGACGCGTCATGGGGGCCTTGTGTAGAGCCGTTTCAGAAGATTAGGTTGCTCTCCGGGAGGCCAACGGCGGCCGAGTCATAGACTGGGACATGGATGCATCACGTGCAGCAGTTCATGTAGCCAGGTATGTACGCGCTGCATGATGGATGCGTGCTGCAGCGGACGGGGAGCCGTCGACGGGTTCCGATACGATGTGCAGACAGTGAACAAGGTAACGTGTCGGTACAGCAGCAACACCGTGGGTCTGGTATCAGGAAAGCACGGCATTTGTTGCGCTGCTGAAGATCAAGTGCCCCTCGTATGATGCAATCTGCTGGCAAACATCCTGTTTCAGGCCATGTCCCAAGAAGTTCATTCAAGCATCGACCTGCACATTCATTGTGATGGTCTAATTCCAGCGTGAGAGGCGTTTGGTGAATGCAACGGTCATCTCAAGTGACACGACTCATGGGCGTGGTTCAGGCTTCACGGCTGCGAGTGGTCCAGGGCTTCTAGCTTGTTCCAAGGTGCGCTGGTTGGCCCCCAACGTGGCATGGTCCATCAGTCAGACTCGCTGGCAGCACGCGTGACCTGGTGCGACAGCAATCATAATCGCAATCGCAATCGTGACCGCGGACATGTTGAAGGTGGGAGCGGACATGAGCCGAGGACAGCAGCGCACACGGTCTCTGCGCTGGTCGTGTGAGATTGGATTTTTTTTGGGGACGGGCCGTCTGTTTGTGTACGGTGACCGTGTGTACTGAGTGTGTGTACTGACTGTGTACACACGACGAGCGACGACTGCTAGCCCTCTGGACCCCTCCTTGCCAAGAGTACATGTAGACAGTGGAAGCAACAAAGTGGCATGAGAAAAGGTCGAGCAGCGTTTGCAGAAGAAAGGCGCCTCGTTGCCGGGCAAGCAGGAGGCCATGTGAGTCGACCGTTAAGGCGGCCCTCTGGAGAAGGCGCAGTGGGGTCCTGTTGTCCATGGGCAGTCGCTCAGTCGCTCCTTGGCGCTGTCTTCACCTGTCTAGACAGCCGCTCGCTTCCTCCCATCTTCCCCAAAACAAGTCGACAAACTCTTCCGTAAACTCCAACAGCACACCGCCTTATATCCTTCCCCAAACACCTCTGCACCCACCCCCGTCCCATCCGACCAGTACTTCCGTACACCACACGACCGATACAATGGCGAACGAGGTACGTGACGCTTTATCTGCGCTCCCCCGCCGTTGCTGGCCGGCGGGATGCCCCTCTGGCGCTCAACCCCAGGCCGCCATGATTGTCAACAGATGCTAACCTGGCCGCCCCAACAGCGCGAGAGGTACGGCCCATCTGCTGGCGACGCAGCACGACCGAGTTATTGACGTCGCAACAGCAAGACTTTCCTCGCCAGGCTGTGCGAACAGGCTGAGCGTTACGATGGTAAGTGCTGCCGTGCCCAACGTGCTGCCCACGCATGCTAACAGCGCCGCTCACAGAGATGGTTACGTACATGAAGGTCAGTCCACAGCAGCCGCCACTACATCTCTCAGGACTCACCAGCTGACCGTTTCGCAGGAAGTCGCCAAGGTATGCCCACGCCGTCCGCACGCCGTGCCAACACGCGGCCCGCAGCGACGCTGCAACGCCGAGTAACATGACCTAACACGATGCAGATTGGCGGTGAGCTCACCGTTGACGAGCGCAACCTCCTCTCCGTCGCCTACAAGAACGTCGTCGGCACACGACGTGCCTCGTGGCGCATCATCTCCTCGATCGAGCAGAAGGAGGAGTCCAAGGGCTCCGAGAAGCACGTTGGCACCATCCGCGACTACCGCCAGAAGATCGAGACCGAGCTCGAGAAGGTCTGCCAGGATGTCCTGAACGTCCTCGACGAGTCCCTCATCCCCAAGGCCGAGTCTGGCGAGTCCAAGGTCTTCTACCACAAGATGTGCGTCAACACAAGTCTCCACGATGCACCACGACGCTGACAACTGCAACAGGAAGGGTGACTACCACCGTTACCTCGCCGAGTTCGCTTCCGGCGAGAAGCGCAAGGTCGCTGCGACTGCCGCACACGAGGCCTACAAGGTATGACGCAATAACCACCTGCGCAATGCCGATCAAACAACTGACTCCGCCCAACAGACGGCTACCGACGTGGCTCAGACCGAGCTCACTCCCACGCACCCCATCCGTCTGGGTCTGGCACTGAACTTCTCGGTCTTCTACTACGAGATCCTGAACTCACCTGACCGTGCTTGCCACCTCGCCAAGCAGGCTTTCGACGATGCCATTGCTGAGCTCGACTCCCTCTCTGAGGAGTCCTACCGTGACAGCACTCTCATCATGCAGCTCCTCCGTGACAACCTCACCCTCTGGACATCATCGGATGGCAACGAGGGCGAGGCTGCCGACTCCTCCGCCCCCAAGGAGGAGAAGGCTGCTGAAGCCGAGGCTGCTGCGCCTGTCGAGCCGAAGAGCGAGGAGGCACCAGCTGCCGCCCCGGCTGCCGCCTAAGCAGTTCCTACCTCTCTAGACCTGGTTCACCACCAGTCACCGTCTCCTTTTCCCGGATAGACGAAGGAGGCTGCCACGGCAGCGAGCGTCCTACGGAGTTGTATGTGTCCTGTGATTTCGAAAATTGGCTTTAGCAGCGAGCGGGTCGGATGGTCAAATTCCCCAATGACTGATGTGTTTCCCTTTACTCTCCTGTATCACCCGCACTGTTTCCATCGAGCATGCAGTCTACCGAGATCGCGTCAATCGCGCGATCGCTTACATACTTGGTATCCTTTGTACGGAGGACACTAATACTGCACGCAGAGGTGGAGGTTTTGGCGTGGTTTCTCAAATGCAATCCCCTATTCCCCTGTTCTGCATCTTTGCTCGTATGGCTGTTTTTGATATGCTTTACCTATATGGAGCAGTCGCACGTATCCCAGTGAGCTATATCGAATATACTCGAGAACTATTGATACAGCTGGATATGCTTACTCCCGTGCCGTGCGGGATTACAGTGCTTTGCGCACATCAAGTCAGTCTTCATAGCTCTCGGGACTAATTATATATGCGATCAAGACCCTGTAATGGTCCCGTGAACCTGGGTTTACCCCACTAAAATTTCGAGGAGTGAATCCCCACCACGTTCGTTCCCCACGTCCACGATGCAACGCGCAACGTCTTGACTACAACTCCCATGGACGTGTGCTGTGCTTTGGAGAGTCACGTTGTATAGCAGCTATGCCTTGAACTCTGGGACAACTACGGTCGACGTGCCCTCGACAATCCGCGTGTCTGTACCAACTTTTTTGTATCGCGCAACCCAGTCGAGCACAGTCAGGCTCGCAGAACGACTTCTCGAACCCCACGACTGCCAGCAACGATGTCGTACACCAAGAACTACTACCAAATCCTTGGTCTCCACGCGCCCAGCCCCGGCTCCCTTTCGAGCCGACACTCAGCCGCCGAGCTGAGGCGAGCATACAGAAACGCGCTGCTAGCCGCACACCCAGACAAGAAGACAGCCACGAGCAAAGGCACGCACAGCGTCGACGACGTGCGCGAAGCATACCGCATCCTCGAAAGCGCAGCCAGCAGGGCCGAATACGATAACTGGCTCCTACGAAACCCACACGTCCTCAGCACGTCGTCGCAGAGCGACAGCAGCGGCAGTGCAGGGACGCAGCAGACGTTGAGTCAAGATTTCATACTCGGGCTTGAGTTGTTGGATTTGAGCGATTTCGAGGAGCTCGAGGTGAGTGGTGAGGTCGAGTGGTCGAGGGCGTGTCGATGTGGTGATGACAAGGGGTTTGGGATTCTGGAGGATGATCTTGTGGATGCTGAGAGTAGGGGGGAGAAGGAGGTGCTGGTGGGTTGTGGGGGGTGTAGTTTGTGGGTTAGGGTGGCGTTTGATGTTGAGGAGGGTTGATGTTGAGGTGAAGACGAGATGCTGGAATTGGGGCTCTGTCAATGGTCTCGCGGTGTGTGAGCTTGAGTAGGACTTCTACTTGTATCAATTGGGACGGAAAATGTGGAGGCTTAATGATTACGGTAGACTACGGCTGTGCACAGAGTCTCTACGATCCCAATAGCTTCAAGCACGACGTACACAATCACAGCAATACTCCTCCAACGATTCCCATCACTCGCGAGCTAGACTACAACTCGCTACGAAACAATTCACAAGAGATTCTCAACACACACATGCACTAACACTACACCTCAGATATCCCCAACCCACCAACACGCAGCTTCTCAACCCTTGTTCCCCACCCCTTCACCCACACCGCACAGCAGCGCCCCACAACCCGAACCCCCCATCTCACTAACACCCTCACCCCCCGCCTCAAAAAGCTGCAGTACCGCGACGTTTCCACACACCGACAGCACAGTACCCAAGAACCAAACACACATCCACGGCCATCACATCACCATTCCCAGATTCGCAGATCCATTGGAGTGAGTGAGTGAGTGAATCGAGAAACTCGCCTACCACCTCTTCTACGTTATGTTATCACGGGATTGCGTAAATACTCGCATCTCTCGGTCTTCAGTGGATAGATATGTATCTTCGCCGGTGAGTAAGATCCGAGCAAGAATGTTGGGTATCTGTGCCGTGGTTCTGGGATGTGGATTCCAGCTCTTTGGTGGTTGGTTTTGCTGATGAGCAGGTGAGTGTTACTTGGTGAATGATTGTGCTTGGAATTGGTTTGTGGGGTTTGTGTGCTGGGTACTTGGACTGGAGCTTTTTTTTCAGTCTATGTGTAGTATGTACCGTGATGCTCTTCTGTGAACTCCAGTTCTCCGCACCTGTTTATTTCGTTTGGCTTTTCTTTCAATCTCCAGTTGCGTTGTGTGGAGGGGTGCGAGATGGATAGTTTCTTGGAATGGAGGGTGGGTCGTATGAAAGAGAAGATTGATGATGTAGTAACGGTAGAGAAGGGAGGACATTGTTAGTAGAGTTTGTTTCTTCACTTTGGGATGGTGCGGCTTGTGGTGATGGTATATGTACGGGTGTTCGGACATGGAATCGTAGTATTGCTGGTATACACGTGTAAGAGGAAATCTGAGCTCAGATAATAGATTAGGTCAGTCGGAAAGCAGCCTGCTGGTTTACTTCCGCGCACGGTTGCAGCTTTTGATTGTGGTGAAACGAAGCCCGTGATGAGGGTGTCAAGCTGACTGTCTTTGGTGACTGTAGTACGTACGAGTCATTTTAGATTGAATGAATGCGAAGTTATATGATTTATTGAAAAGATAGCAAAGCCCCCCGCCTCGGTCTATGTCAACACCCGCGCTCAGGCAACTCAAAGCCTCAGACCTACGCCGAACGCCGGATACCGTATGACCTGCCCAGATAGTTGTCGAAGTGCACATGTCTATGGTTTGATAAGGTCGCCATTCTCATCAAGCTTCATGCCCTTCTCTTCGAGCATGTTCTTGATGGCAGGCACCAGATCCTCGAATGTCTCCACAAACGGGATGTTGTAGCGTTCGCAAACAATATGGATGTTGCCAGCACGCCAGAACTTCTTGCCACAGCAAACAATAACCTTCTTAGACTTTGCCCAAAGCCCAAGTTCCAGCATCGTCACAGGACTCATCGTGCTAACATCCAGGAAGAAGCAGACCACGTCCGCCTTCTCCAACGCCGACAGCTCCCACTCGACCTGGTGCCTGAACGACTCGTTCTTGGCTTCCTGCGTCGCGTCTGGGTCCCAGTGTCCTCTGCGTGGGTTGTTGACTGTGATGGGTAGTGGAGAGAGGAACTTTGCCATGTGTTTCTGCCATTGTACAGCCCGGCCCATTTCGATGCTGCCGGCGAGGAAAACTGAGTACTCGCGATACGTGGGGGCATTAGGCGGCATGCAATGCACAAACCGAGGATGTTCTTTGAGAGAAGTTGACGGTAGTGGAGGTAACTGGTTAAACTTGTCCTCAACGATTGCATCGATGTCGACAGTAGTATCCTTTTTTGCAGCCTTGGAAGCCTTGTCTTCTGACGGCTCATCTTCATACTTCCTCTTGCAAGTCGGGCATGCTTTAGATTCTGGTTCTTGCTTGGATGTCATGGTCGGGGCCTGGTCGGTATGTATTCCTCTCAAGTTCAGTGTTGTTGTGTCGCGTGATGCTTCTTGTCCACAAGGCTGGGTTAATGTGAAGGTGCTGGATCTCGATATATGGCTAGCAATTTGGCGTACTCGGTCCTGCACAACAATAGCTCGTCTTGGAAAAGTGGATGATCTCGCGGTGTTGGGGAAAGAAGCCTGGAAGGGAACGCCGAGGGCTTTATTGGTCGATGCCGAGTGAGCAGTACGGGAAGCGACTAGCGACATTTCAAGGGCTGAAATAGTAAAATCGGTGTTTGTTTGCGTGCTGAAAGCGACGTGTTTCGATTTCAGAGACGATTGCGATGATACCACTGAATCCCATTGTTTGCATGCGATCAAACTCAATTTAACTATCTGATTGTTCTGAGAGATCGTGGGCGTCAAAACCAACTATCGCAAACGGTAGCGCTGCTCAGCCCCAGGCGGAATGGTGGCGCGTGGGCTATGTAGAACAAGCGGGGCATCCCCAGGCCCCAACAACCCTTTGACCGTCCCTCTTAGCCGATGTCTACGGCGTTGCCTGAAGTTGACTCCTGAGACTCAATTTCAAAGAAGACTGTAACCTGCCACGTGAGTTCTAAACGCCTACGCGGCTGACCCCAAGGCTTTCACGTTCTTTATCCCCAAGCAATCGCGAGTCAACCCGTTCAACATCTCGAACCAGGAAAACATCGATTAAGTATCCAACAACTGTTTGATCCTGATGAAGTGGACACTGTCGCACATTGGACGGAGCGATGAATGATGATGCCGGCTGATGAAAGAACTCACTCACTCACATGCAGCAACGCTGACTGCAAGAGCCAACACCAGTTGTCAAAGCGGAGGCTACTACACTGTTGGTAGTCATCTGCCAGAATGTCAACGCTACCTTAGTAGCTCTGTCGGTGCGATTCAGGGATCTGTGGAGCAGCTTTGAAGAGGCTCAGCAGTCGGTACGGCCTTCCATGTGGCCGGTGAGTGCTCCGTAAATGCCTTTCTGGCTTCTGCAGCCTGGCTCACGCTCACAGCAAGAGATCAAGCACGCGCGCAATGAGAGAGCATTTTTCAAATCAAACATCGATTGGCATCTTCAGAGTGTTTTGCACTATTTCTTCGTTCTGTACGACGCCATAAGCTGCATCACACGGCAGGTAGCTGCATTTACCTTCCGTTTGTTCGACGACACCGACCCTACGATAGATCGGACTGGAGCACCGGATTACTCCGGAGCGGATTAGCATGCGAACGACCATTGAGATGCAGGAAGGGTGTGCCATATCCCTTAGCCTTCATCTCAGGCGTATATCGCGATTCCGCTGTTTCGATGACTTCAACCCCAGTCTGCCCTTTCGATGCACCGTTGTCATTGACCTCAGCCGTGTCGACGACTTGGAAGCAGATTGAACTTGCGTTGGTGATACTGCCACATGTACACTCGATGCCATAGAATCTGACAAAGACACCCTGGGCCTGTTCTGTAGGTTTTGTGTCCTTGGCTTGCGTGTCCGAAGCTGATCCGAGGGTGAGGATTGAGCGAGAAGTTGACGATGCGCTTCCAGGACGGCTCACGTCCGTGTGAGAATCGGGAAGGAAACCAAGGTGGATCATTGATCGCGTGTTGCGCAGTTTGTGCAATGGTTTGACCTTCTTTGGTAAGATGTATAGCTTTCGACGGAGCAACCCAGGTGGCTTTGCTTCCTGTATTCTCTTCGCACGCCAGGACAAGCCACAAGTACGACAGATGACACCGAAACGTATAGTTCTGCCATCACCTTCGAGGACTGGAATGGATGCCACTCCGGCAGCATCGTCTATCGGAGCGAATCTCCTCACGTTACCCTGGAAGGTGCAACTTTTACATGAGCGATGCTTGCACAAGCAATTGAGAATACTAATCAGATGCTGACCTGCTTCAAACCGGTAGATCTCATGTCCTCTTTGGCACTCGCAACAACGCCACTTGCCAATGGGTAGGATGTCGTTGGTGATTTCGATGTGTACTTGCTGAGGACTTTCGCATTTGTCCACATCACAGCCTGCGTCGATGAGTGGAGAGGTGTCTCTATCCTTGCCGAAAGCCATAGGTGGAGTATTGGGTTGGAGCACTGAAGCATTGTTCGCGCTTTGACTGTGTTGCACCGCAGCTGAACCTTCCTGCACTTCCTCGCTTTCAGAACGGCTCTGACTGCCTCTTTCTGTCGCCGGTTCGCCGGTTTGGTCTATGATGTTTTCTGGCACTACACTCGAGCGACGGCTGCTCAGAACACTGTCGAAGTTCGAGAGAGCGATTGTACCATCTCGCTTACTGGCAATACTTGGGTCGAAGGAAGGTTGTCGGTACGTTGATGTACTCGAAAGAGATTCTGAGCTATCTCTATTCAATGCCTGATCCCTCTCATCCCTCCACGAGGATTGTTCAAGCGAGGGAGGCGGCACCCGTGACATTTCACTCAACGCTATGCCTGTCGGATTGGCACCGAACTGATAGAAAGAGCTTGGTGCATTATGTCCTGTAGGACGATCGTCGAGCGGGGTAAGTGAAATGCTCTGCCCGTCTGAAGGCTGGATAGTGTTGGACGTGTGGCTATCGATTGCAGAGTGCTGGTGATGATTTGACGAAAGAATGCGGTCTCGGCCAGTGTCCTGGGAAGGGTCGTCGATCTGCTCACTCCGATTGAATCGCTTGTGATGCCAAAAAGAGCTACCTGGCATCGCGATGAATAAGAATGGAGCTAGTGTTTCGCGTAAGTTTTGTTTGAGAGTCAACTCTAGGTGGTACGAACAAGAACAATATGGTTGGCTCAGACCCAAGAAATTGTGCGATTCGGTGTTTTCCAAAATTACTGTAGGGTGTTTGTGTTGGGAGGTGAACTAGTAACAGATGCTGACTCTAAGTGAAGGTTTGCGCAGCCCGTTTGCACCGATGACGATAAGCTCGGTTTGGTCGAGGTGAAAGGCGCACAAAGCGAATTACTGCTGGTATCCATTCACCACGGTCACGACTGCCGTGCATGTGGCTCACTCACGACGAAGGGGAAGGCTCGTAGATATGTCATGCTTGCCCTATACTCCATCTCGATTCTGTGCTACCTAACCAGCGCATCTAAGTAAAAGCACCTCACCATTATTCCTACTACAGTCTGATTACGTCCAGGAAATATTCGCTACTAGCTACCATCGTCGTTGCCTCATCGAAGTATACGTTCATAACTGAGTAGCGTTCGTTGGGAGAGCACCTGTAGATTTACCAAACGAGTATCGACCATACTTGGTGGATAGAGGAAAACCGCCCAATCACTCCATACCTCAGCTCTTGTTAGTGTGGCAGGTGCAATTGCAAACCACAACCGGCTTGTAATACTTGCTACGGAACCTGACCAACTTCAGTACAGTGTCGATGATGGCGAGCACGCAGGAAGGGCGAGCACAACTGCAGCAGGAAGTGTGTTTGGAAACGTCCGGTTGTTCCCATCTTTCGAACTGTGATTTGGAATGGCGCTGCATGTTGATATATGTACCAAAAGTTTCAGTTGTCTGGTGCGCACAGTGAGAACTGTCTGAAACTGTCTCAGATGATGAGGCAGACATATATACGAACGTGGTTTAGCTTGGGTGGCAAACTGGGGACAAAGGAGATGAAAAAAACCATTGGTAACAAAGCATGGGACAAATCTTACGTTTGGGTTGTAGATGTATTGCAATTGATTGTAGCAGGTACTAAGAATAATCCAAAGATAACAGAGTGTTCGGAGAAGAGGGGATAGAGCAGATTTTTTGGTTTGCATATTCATCCTCACCCGTAAGTCATTCTAACATTTAGCCCACAATCGATACTCAGAAGTATTGTAGACACATGGCGTTTGGATACGCGGTTATCGCCGCTGAAACTGTCGATTTCATGAGCACTGAGGGCTTTCTCATGAACATTCAAGGCAACAGCTCTACAGAGAGATTTACGGTTTCCTGTTTGACTAGCATGAATAAGTGGGGAGGTGCGTCCGGGGAAGATGTAGCAGCTGCTGGCAACTTGCACACGCGCATATCACGCACATATATGTGACCAACAAGAACAAGACAGCGACAGGTGAAGCGTAGTACGAATCTATTCTTCCTAACGCACAATATGCACAAGGATGTAGTCCCTTCCAATAGCTGGCGAGACTTCATAATCTAATGGTATCGAAGAGCCGACGATCGAGTCGAACGTTACAACCGGACCTCTTGCTCTCTGTATACATGACCGATATGGTACATGTGCACCTCAACAGCTCTCAAGAGTGGGTGATACTGCTTCTCTTACTCCTTCTTGGGTCGTCCATTCAGCGCGACTTCGTCGACCTGGGTCGTCTGAAGGAAGAACTTGCGCTCGAGGTACTTGAGACCCTCGTCGAGAGGGATGATGGGCAGACTGATGTAAAGTACGGCTTTCCATTCGTTCCAGTTGAGCGGAATGACACTGAACAAACCCTGCAAGAAAGGTACGTAGAGGAGCGCAAAGTGCAGGGCCATGGACAGGCAGATGGCGTAGACAAGCATCATGTTCTTCCAGAGCGGCAAGGTGAGCAGAGACTCGGAAGAGCTGAGTGCGTTCATGGCGTTCAGCATCTCGATAACCACGAGGATGGACAGAGAAACGGTGGACGCGGCCTGTGCGGAAGAGTTGGCGAACATCTCGCAGCCAATCTCGGGGAACTGGGTGGAGCAACGGTGGAAGTGGCTGAGCTGGTGGAAAGAGATCTGAGGACCCTCTTGGTTGAACATGAACCACCATGCGTAACCGCCAACGGTTGCTGCGCCGACATAGGTTCCGATGACCATGTAACGGAAGAATAACCAGCCGCTGATGAGAGCTTCGTCGCGCTTGCGGGGTTGGCGCTTCATGACGTCGTGGTCAGGAGGGTTGAATGACAGTGCTGTTGCAGGAAGACCATCGGTAACTAGGTTAACCCAGAGAAGTTGAACGGGGATAAGAGCTTCAGGCATGCCTGCGGCGGCAGTGAGGAAGATGGAGACGACCTCGCCAATGTTGGAAGAGATAAGGTAGCGGATGAACTGCTGAGTGTTGTTGTAGATGGAGCGACCCTCCTCAACAGCACCCTCAATCGTAGCGAAGTTGTCATCAACCAAAACCATGTCGGCGGCGAGCTTGGCGACGTCAGTACCGGAACCCATTGCAACACCAATATCGGCCTTCTTCAGCGCTGGTGCGTCGTTGACACCGTCACCAGTCATAGCGACAACCTCGCCGGCTTTCTGGAGGAGATCGACCAGCTTGGACTTGTGGGTTGGCTCGGTACGGGAGAAGAGCGAAGCGTGCTTCGCGGCCTCCATCTGCTCTGCCTCGCTCAAGTCATCGAATTGACGTCCGGTAAAGCTCTTGCCAGCGAGGTCCTCGTTCTGACCAAACACACCAATTTGTCGGCAGATAGCCTCAGCAGTGTTCTGGTTGTCACCAGTAATGACAACAACGCGGATACCAGCGGAGCGGCACTTCGCGATCGAAGCACGGACCTCAGGGCGGGGAGGGTCCAACATGCCAACAAGACCGATGAGAGTCATGTTTTGTTCGAGCTGAGCGTACTCCTTGGTGGTCTTGGCCTTGGACAGGAGAGGGTTGTTGGAGACATCGTCAACAGAGGCAATAGCGATAACACGTAGACCACGGTTGCCATAGTCGACGATCTCTTGTTGGATCAAGTTGCTCAACTGGTTGTTCAATTGGACCTTCTTTCCGTCCTTGCCAACAAGGGCTGATGTGCAGCGGGCGAGAACGGACTCCGGAGCGCCCTTGACCAACAGCTTCTGACTTCCGCTTTGACGGCTGCCAACCAAGACAGACATACTCTTACGATCGCGAGAGAACTCGTAAGTAGCTTGTCGGGAAGCGTGCTGTTCGTAGTACTTGCTGGAAAAGTGAAGACGACCTTCGGGAGAAATGCTAGTCTTGCTCAAGTTCAGCCTTGCGTCAGGGGTACCGACCTTCTCAGCCAAAACGCGAAGAGCGCCCTCAGTAGGCTCACCGACGATACCGTAGGTGCCGTTCTTCGCGTCGTAAGCCAAAGATGCGTCGTTGCAAAGTGCGGAAACCTCGCAAATCTGGCGAACGGTAGCGGAAGATGCAGCGAGGTTCTCGACGGGCTGGCCGTTGAAAGAAATTTGACCCTCGGGGGCAAAGCTGGTACCCTCTACATCAAACTCATCAAGACCGTTACCAGCCTCGTTGATAAAGACAAGCTTGTTAACGCTCATCTGGTTGGTAGTTAGAGTACCGGTCTTGTCCGAGCAGATGACACTGCAGCTTCCCAGTGTCTCGACAGACGGAAGACTGCGAACGACGGCGTTCCTGGCGGCCATTTTGCGTGTTCCCAGGGCCAAACAAGTTGTGATCACGACGGCAAGACCTTCAGGAATGGCAGCCACACCGAGCGAAACCGCGATCTTGAGGTAGTAGATGGCACCCTTGGTAAAGCTTCCGTGGGATGGGTCGCTGAAGTTGCGGATGTTGATGAGCCAGACGAGGATGCAGATAGCGGTGATAACCTTGGCGAGCTGATCACCAAAGTCGTTGAGCTTCTCCTTGAGCGGAGTCGGCTGCGAAATCTGGGAAGTGATGCTGTCGTGGATGTCTCCAATGGCCGTGTTCGCGCCAGTCAAAACAACCAGTGCATTCGCGTGCCCGGTGACGACGGTTGTTCCGGAGAACAACATGTTGACCTGGTCTTGCTTGACCGCGTTCTCATCCTTCACAACCCGTATGTCCTTGTTTACACTCTCGCTCTCACCAGTCAGGATCGACTGGTCAATGTTGAAGCTGTTGCTCGAAATTGACAGAATCCTGCAATCCGCGGGAATCCTGTCGCCAATTGCGACAGAAATGACATCTCCAGGCACCAGATCATCGGCCTTGACGCGCTTGATTGCTCCGTCGCGGACGACCTTTGCTTCGTTCGCTGAGTATTCTTGGAGCGCGGCGATGGCCTTTTCGGCGCTGGTTTCCTGTGACACACCAACGACAGAGTTTAAGATAAGGATCGTGAGAATCTGTAAAAGTGGGCTGTTAGCGCACGCTTCAAACCGGGGTGAAGAAGCTGCTTACGACTGCCGGGTCTACGAAAGCCGTCCAGCCCTCCTCTTGCTCGAAGAGTGCAAGCACAAAGGATACTGCTGCGGATCCGAGCAGTATTATAACCAGCTGGTCCTTGAACTGCTCAAGAATGAGCTCCCAGATGGGTGTGGGTGGTTCCTCTGGCAGGGCTGTTCTCTCCGTTAGCTTACGCGCATCCCTATAGTTGATAGGGTTGTCGCTAGCATACCATTCTTGCCGTGCTTCTCTCGCAGGCTCTTCACCTGCTGTTCTGAAAGACCCTTTTCCTCTGTGACCTGGAAATGCTTGAGCGCCTCCTCGGGCGTTCTTGTGTACGCGTTCTCCATGCCCTGTGTACAAATACCGCTGGGCGGTGGTATTCAAGCTCGTGGGTTGTCGCTGGCTATCAATCAGAGTGTACGGCGCGTGGTCGTGGGAGTGAACGCGTGGGGCTTGACGTCGTTAAAAGATAGAACTGCGGTACACTCCTATCGATTCTATGCGCAGAGGTACTCGGCTGGTCGGAGAGCTGCAAATGCTGCAAACACTGGTGCTCAAAAGACTGACGTGGAAGAAACCTCTCGAACCTTGGAAACCTCGGGGCGCAGACGGGTTAAGGCGATTCTGGAACTCGGCAGAATAGATCTGGAGCTTCTCAAGAAATCTGTCCTCTCAGTTAGCTCATCGATGCGCCACACACTCCACACTGGCGCTAAGCCGTTCTACCGCTCACCAGCCACCGCAGAGCAGGTCCACGTTTCGAGTCTGCCGTTGCGATTTGCTCGAGTGTTCGTGTGTCTATATCATGTTTGAATTTCTACAGAAGCCGTGCTCCTTATGGTGACACACCGTTGCTTGCATGCAGATGCATTCGTTCGACCGGGCGCTCTCGCTGTTTTCGGCAGGTCGGCTCTACCCCACGAACCTTAGGTCCCCACTCAGCATCATCGCTATAGGTGCTGCAAAACATGGACACGGCTATGCGGCTCTGTGTTGCGTCGTCCTGCAGAGCAAATTCTACGAAGAGCCGCATCTCGGTACCTGCAGTCTCTGGCTCTCTGATACAAGGTTACTTATTCACGACTCATGTTCAAGCTGTGAGGTATTATAGTGATGTAATGGTTTATATTACTAGATACGCAACAGATGACAGTGCAACCGTGCAGTCGTGGCAGAGCTGCAACGAGGCCCGCAGGCCAGGGGGAATCAAGCCGAATGCCGGGATAACTTCGCCGGTCTTGCAAAACGCTATCGTAATCATCATGCCCATACCCAATCCATACGCCATGGGACTTTTGCTTGGAGAGTCCAAATCACTGTACATCGAATGTGCTGATGCTGAATATTTACTTTGCAAATAGACCAAGACAGTGCCTGTGCCTTGGATGAAGCGAAGTGCGCTGGGTAGTCTATGACTCCCTAGTCGCGCAGTACGTCCGGATTAACCTGACGAGATCTCTGGTTACGAATGGCTTGGTTACATAGCCCTTCATGCCACTCTTTGCTGCCTTGTCCAGCGCAGCGTCTGTGACGTCGGCAGTCACAGCCAGAATGGTAGGCTTGCGACCTGTGCTTTCGAGCTCTGGCATGTGGAGAATGCTCTCAGTCGCCTGGAAGCCATCGAGTAGTGGCATCCAGAGGTCCATGAGAACCACATCGATAGCCTCAGAAATGGGGGCGTAGGCGTTGCGGTGCATGGCCTCAACGGCATCGTTGCCGTTGAAAGCTGTGATGACATTCTTGTAGCCCAGCCTGCTGAGCATGTTGACTAAAACGCGCCTATTGATGGCGTTGTCATCAACGACAAGAAAGTTGAGAGGCAATTCCTCGGCGAGTTTAGGTGCAGATGCTGGTGCGCTGACAGGCTCTTTCGACATACGACGAAGAGGTGACGATCTCCGGCGTGGTGACAAGAGTCCCAAGACATTCGCCGATGGGGTAGAGTGAACGGCAACGGTCGGAGTCGCTGGGCCTGTGATGAGATCTTTTTGTCCAAGGTCGCTTACAAATGGCTCTGAAGACAGAGGTGGCGTGATTGGCTCTCGGGAAACGTCAAGATGGGGTATTTCAGGATCGACAGACATGCGAGCTCGGATAGAAGGCGTGGGTGAGCCAAAGGGTGACGAAGGTCGACTGCAAACCTCACCCGCGGTGAGTGGAACACGCAATTCGAACTCGGATCCCTTCTTTGGTCCAGCTACGTGCGAGCGCAAGCAGAATAAATCACCACCGAGCTTTCTGGCGAGACCCTTAGCTACCATGAGTCCCAGGCCAAGACCTTCACTCTGCCGTGTCGTCGAATCATCTTCTCGCGAAAAGGGCTTGAACAAGTTGGGCAAGAAGGCTGCGGGGATGCCAGAGCCGGTGTCCTTGACGTTGATTACGACGTAGCGCCCCTTTGCACTGAGATTTGCTTCCAATGTGATTGTACCGTTCTGTGTGAACTTGATAGCGTTCAAGGTCACACAAGACACTACTTTGGCCAGGTCCTTCTCGTCGATCAAGATGGAGTCTGGTACGTCTGGAGAAACGCTCCACTCGACCCATTTGGTTGACGCTTCCCCGTTTGAGCTACGTGTTCGTACTTCGATCCGTTCGCCCTTATCCGTCGCCTCAGCAATGGCCGAGTCTGGCCGTCCACCAACTTTGAGTGCATCTGTAATCACGTAGTGAAGAACTTCCCTAAGGTTGGTATGGCGAAGACTTGGGGTTTTCTGGTGCCCAGCAATGAATCTAGGAAAGCTCGTCGAGCCGCCGCAGCGCCCTGCGCATCTCTCCAGCCGCTCAATCTCTTTCAAAGTAGACTGTGGAGGACAGGAAATCGATCCACGAGAAGGGGGCTCTTCGGAGAAGGTGTCTCGCGTTCTGCGCCGGATGGGACGTACGACGCGAGTCTGGTTCTCTCCCCACGTAAATTCTTCCCTTCTCCTCTTCACGCCACGGTGCTGTTCTCGGTCCATGTTGTTGGGTGTATCTACAGGCTCTGGTCGAGCCTCCCGCCAGAATGTGTTCCACTGGTTGGGACTCTTGTCCAGTGGCGATACAGGTGCCTCTGGAACACCCATGTTCATATCGTAGGCATGAACTACGTTGTCAGCTGCCTCAACAGCACGCCTTGAGCTATCTGCTGTGGGGTCAGCATGGATGCAAGTGATCGTTTGAACAAAGCAACGGGGATTCACGCACCTTGCACAGCTTCTATGTTCTCCTTCAGGGTGTCGAGCATGCGACGAGTTCGTAGATCAATGTCCATGTTTTCGGCTGCTTCTTTCACGTTCGCCATCATGACGTCGAGCATGCCAACAACGCCTTGCATGGGTGTCCTGAGCTCGTGAGACAGGCTTCTGGCATAAGGTTTGAATGACTGGGCAATGGAGATGGCCTTGTGCGGAACAACCTTGGGTTGTTGATCCTGAACAGGCTGTGCGGACTTGGCAAAACGGTTTCCTTCCAGGACCCGTTCAAGAATCATGTCTTCCAGAGCATGGAAAAGCGTCTCAAGGAAGCCCCAACTCAGCGTGCGTCTAGCAGCGCCCTCTTTTCCCCACATGACTCCAAAGTGCGCAAAACATTTTCCTTCGGCGAAAAGTGGGATTCCAAGGTAGGCCTCACCGGGGATGATTAGATCGTTGGGGTTGTTGACGATGAACTCGTTTAGTCGCTCTGGGATAACAAAAATCTTGTCGTGCTTCATGTAGGCACACGGGCACTGGTATGCGTGATACTTGAAGTTGCGAAGATGGCCAGGACCATTGCCATGGTCGTCGTTGATGTAGAAAGCTTCTCCCATCAGACATGAGCCGGGCTCTCCGATGGGCGGCATCTCGACGGCGACATCCTTCTCGTCCACCAGAATTCTCTTTGACACGAAAGCATACTGTGCGTCGGCAATGCCGGCAAGACCTTTTGTGAGAAGAGACCAGAAGCTGTCGATATCGGCGGTCCTCAGGGTGGTCTTCAGTTGGACAAGCTGTTCGGCAGCGTTGCTCTCAGCGGGGTCGTAGAGGCGAGAGAGCTCTTCTTTGAAGCCGCTCTCGCCCTCTTGCACAACGAGACCGGGGCTGGGGCGTGAGAAAGCAAGCGAGCGGCGCTCCATTATATCAGGTGGAACAGGGCTGGTGGATAGCTCTCCCATTTTCTACGTTTCCATCCGGACGGCAGGTGGGGCTCCAGGTAGATGTGGGCCGGAGTGGTGGTCGAAGGGGGTCCAAGGTGGTGGGTGTAGTACCCAGGCCGGGGTGGAGGGTTGCAAGGCAGTTTGGAGGCTGGACGTGGACGGGGCAGCACGGCTCTCGTGAAGAGCAAGGACCGAGACTTGGCTGACGGAATCGGTCACCAAGGTTGAACAGGCCGTATCCGGATGAGGCTGACTAAAGGGTGGTGAGGTGCAGAAGCAGGTGGGAGGGGCGAGGAATGCGGTTGTGTGCAGAAGAAATCGAAGACTGCGAGGGAGGAGGGCTGTGTGGGCGCATTTGGTTGGACTGGCAGACGGACTGCTAGAGTCGCACATAAGAGGGCTGGCCGCAGGTTGCGCATCCAAGGCGATCTAGAACGCTTCCCGATGCTGCATAGGCCTCTGCGCTCCCTGCGCGCTCCGACGTATGCCCTGTGGTGGAGACACAAAGAGACGCATCTGGTGCCTGCCTGGGCGCTGCAGCTGGATGCTCTGAACATGCACAGTCAACAGGCCGTGGGCGTCGGTGAGCTGCTCGACTCTTGCTTGCTTCTTGCCTGAGCCCTGCTTGACTCTTGCACCGAGTCGGGGCACGACGGTCGTGGTCTGCTTTGCTCTGCTCTGCTGCGGACTGAACGGACTGAACGGACTCACGGACTCACGGACCCTGGCAGCTGGCGGCTGGCCTCTGCCTGCAGGCTTGCTATTTGGGCGTTCGGCAAGCTGGCGTGGTGGATCGCGGTTTGACGGCCAGTCTAGAATGCTTGGTGCAAACTTGTCCCTGCACGATTTGCGCCGCTAAAGCCGGTCCAAAAAGCCTCCTAAAGCCTGAGCCACCCACCGCCCGCCCACCGACACGGCCGACGCCAGTGGGACTGCGTGCGCACACAGGCCGTCTGGGCGTCTGGGGGGACATGATGACGACTGTCCGACTCTCCATGTCGATTGTGCAATCCGCTAATCTGCCTCACCGTAATCTATCCTGGACATGCTCGGCACCGAGTGTAAGATCGTGGAGAAGCGTGCATCGAGTGGTTCCATGCAGATGAAGCACACCACGCTACGTACGAGCCACCTTTTCCACCTCTTGCTCCTCTTTGACTCTTGCTCACCACCTCTGCGGCTTGCGCACGCTGCGAGCACTACCATGGTACCCAGACTTGGCTGCCTTGCCGCAGCATCCCATCCCATCCCTCACCCTGGCCCACGTCTTTGGCATGGGCAGCGTAAGCGTGCAACAAGCTGTGTTTTGTCTCACAGCTGTGACCACGCTCACCTACGCACATGGACCACCGTGTGCCATTATATTCGGTGCAGAAACCCATGCAGACTGCCTGGTGGCACGCTTCCACACTCTGACGCTGCTCGTGTCATCAGAACTCGGTCCGTACCATCTTGGACGGGCACGTGAAGTGAGGCCGAAGTAAGAGCTCGGCGAAATACTATCTGCACAGCACCACATATAATTCTGGTTGTCGTGTGTCATGTGTTGGCCTTGGGTTCTAGGCCGCAGGATATATAATGTAAGCTCGACACTTCAGACACGCGGTTGTCTCCATCCGTGTGCTAGCCCAATCACTGCCAACCTTCCGCAAGCTTTACAATACATGGTGGTTTTGGCTCCATCACCTGCAGCATCGACGCGAGAGCCCCGTGAAGTAATGTTACATAGTCTGAGCACCTGCTGGAGCATACACTTTGAAGGCGGAGGGCCCGAATGGTGAACAGTGAACAGTGAACAGTGCACAGTGAACAGTGAACAGTCAGATGCTCCGTGTCCTGTCTTCCATCCTTGGGACACATCCACTAGCTAGGCGCATCGGGCTTTGCTGCAAGTACCAAGCTCCGAAGGGGAAACACATGATACGTGCGTCCTGCATACCCACCGCGAAAGGCAATGATGTACTGTGCTCGCCGATCCCAACTTCCACTCGTGGTCGAAGGATTTCTAGGCGTTCGAACAACGACCACAGCGCCCCGCATCTTACCTCCTTCTCCATCACTGTTCCACTCAACACCAACAGTCCATCACGCATCGCATCACATGCCGTCAAGACAGAGTGGTTCAAACGCCGCCACCCAAGTCGATAGCTCGCAGCGGCGCACGGCATCTTGACACCCGAAACTAGTACCTGGCGCGCCTTCCTCGATCCACCAGAAATGCCCGCTGAAAGCGGTATCCCGTCCTTCACCCTTTTTGCTAACGAGCTGTCACAGAAGACGCGTCCATGTGGCCCATTGAGCGTCTTGCGCTTTTGTGTGTCGAGGCTGGCGTCTTCTGGGCTTTCGTCTGAACGCATACTGTGCCGTCAGATCTGAGAAGCATCTAGATTGAGGAGGCCTTGAACCCACCACAAGCTCACCAAATCTGGACGTCCAACACCGATTTGCTGGTGCACTTGTAGATGCCGACAACCATGTTTGCAGGGTCCATTCCTGGCAGAAACGTGCTGACGACACGACGCAGTCGTGCATCGGTTCACCCTGCCCTCCTTTGAGACTGCATGCCGCTGCACAACAGCTCGTAGTTTTGCGTTTCAGCCTTTCTGATCCTTCCGCGGAAGGAAGTCATCCATGCCGACAGGGCTGGACTTGTCAGACGACAAGCCCATGTTTACCACCGCCTCATTCTTGAATTGAAAAGACGCGGCCTGCATTCTCCACGCTGAAATATTCATTTAACGTTGAACAAACCAAGCTTACACATATCTCGACTGCTAGCACCCCGCATCCCAATACCATCGACTGGATGCTGGAGTTCGACACTCTTAAAATACATGACGACATGGGCGTCTACAGCCGCTGCGGTACATTCGCAAACCTAGATCCCTTGGCAACGGTTCTGGACCATGTCCGCATCAGACCCCAGACCTGACCTCACAAGGACAAGACAGTCAGTTATGTGCAGAGGCTTACATCCGGTGCTGTCTGCCAGTAGCGTCCAGATCTTATTCTAGCGACACAGCGGTCTAGGCCCCACAACCGAGATCGTGAACAAACACACCGCTCGTACAGGTTGACACTCGGACGAACATACGATCGCAACGGCTCCTCGTTTGATTGACGGGATAACACGCTAATGTGGGCGCAAGCATGCGACGTTGCAACTTCGATACTGTCCCAAACAGGCAGTGCACGATAACAATATCCGTGGTTTGTCACTGAAAACCGCGCCTGGGCCGGCCTAGCTCTACGCAATTTCTTTGTGCCTACCGCACCTGCCTTTTCCACACGACACGACACAGCGGCTACAAACGACGCGTCTGGCCAGTACTCCGCAAATTCATAGCATCATTGTTACGCCTGCACAATATTCGCAATGCGCGACAGGCCACCGTTCCTGCACGCAAGCGCTGCCTGTAACCGTAGTCTAGGATAGTCGAGGTCAAGACGTGTCTTCGTAATTAACTCATTGTCTGCGCTTGAGCAACACACGATTGACCCAAGATCTAGACTCCACAAACCTCCACCACACATGCTACTCTTAGAAGACTTGCTTCCGCCTCAGAACCACAGTCTACACAGTTTCGCGAAGTTCTACACCCTTTACGGAATTTGCCGGCCAGTCTAGGCCGTGGCCGCACTTCCGTCATCTTCCACGCTCCGGAGTGTTGTGCATTGGTAGCATACTCATGATAGGTCCCGAGTACTCATCAACCCCTATGGCGCGGAACTGCAACTGCAACTACATGCCTGCATACTCTGTAACAGTGTTCGGATACGAGACAACCGAGCGCTGTCGTCGTGTGCCTAATGCTGCAGGAGTCCAGGCCTGCGCCTTCACTGCTATATCAACAGTAGGGGTAAACTTGTGGCGCATCGTCACTTTGTGTGCCCGGGAATCGCTCTCAACGTGTGCCCGGGAGCCGTTTTCCAAACACGGTGGTTCTTTCGAAAGGATACGTTGTCGAACCCCAATGATGGTGATAAGCATACAGGCGCTGATGGGTTGTCTAGAGGTCACAATACCATAGTCCCCCTAGCCCGCTTGCACCTTCAGACCCGATCTCTCGTGCAAAACGAGTGTATAGCGGACTGGCAAAGCACCTTATTACCAAGAAGCACGTGAACACAATACTACACAACAACCAAATATGTGACCTTGTGAGGAAAATATCGTTGCTATTACCAACTGCCTCCGCATCTGCATCCCCACTCCCCTCCAAACCCCTTAGTACGGAATTCCATTCGTAATCAACTGGAACCGATCATACGTGCCAGTACTGTAACTACTCGCGCTCTTCTGAATAAGACCCCTCATATAATCCGCCGCCTCCCTCTCCGTCTTATCCAGGACAAAGCGATCCCTAAAGTTCTTGATAGTCTCAGGCTTGAAGCACGGCAGTCCACTGTCGAGCATGAGCTCAACAATATGGCACAAGTGATCGCAATGCTGCCTGCTAGCGAGGAAGGCCTTGATGGTCAGCTCCTCGAACCAGCGGTACGGCTGCGACGTGGTGCTGCCGCCCATGACGGCGATCATCTCGGCGGTGAGCTTGAAGGGCGCACGCTCGAATTTGATTCCGCCGGGGGCAATGTCGAAGCAGAAGCCGAAGTCAATGTGGATGATGTGGCCCCAGTCGTCGATCATGATGTTGCCGTTGTGGCGGTCCTTGAATTGCAGCAGGAAGGAGATGACGCTGTATGCCGCCATGCTCTTGACGAAGTTGGATCGCGCTTCTTGGAAGCGGATGCTGTCCTCGTTGCCGTAGCGGCTGACGAAGTAGTCGTCCAGTCGGTTAACGGCTTCGCGGCCTAGCATGTCTCGGGAGATGGAGTTGGGGAGTACATCAATGACACCGCAGCCGGGCGCTGTGGCGGTGACACGGTAGGGGAAGACCCATACATCGAGGCCGACGGTGTTGAAGATGCCACGGAAAGCAGCAATCATTTGGAGAGCGAGGACGTCTTGGCGGCAGTCGTCGCCGACCTTGAAGATAGCGGAAAGCCAGGTCTCATAGGTGTTGTTCGTTACAGGGAGACCGGAGCGAGGCTCGTCTTCAATATCTTCAATAAGACCGGTGTCGGGCTTGTTCTTGCGAATGCGGAACGTAGCCATGAAGGGCGTTTTGGCGTGCGACTGTAGTGGCTTACCGGAGTTGCGGTCAATGCCAATGACTTGACCGTCAGGGTTACTTGGAAGATACACGCCAACCTCTACTTCGATCTTGCGCAACTCCTCTGCAATCTTCTGCTTCTTGACTTCCTTTGGCTCGTGCAAGACGGACCGGAGGGTACCAGAAATACCAGTGACTTCGTTGAAGAAGGCAAACTCACGCTCGTAGAACTCGTGATCCTCTTTCGAGAAGCTGGATTCAAGGCTTGCCATGACCTTGTCGAGAGTAGGCTTGACTGGATCGGGCTAGTAAAGGTCAAAACATGTATCAAGAAGTCGATTAAGAGAACCTACCACTTCTGAAGCTTCATCTTTGTAAGCGTTCGCCTTCATGTTCCAGATGATCTGGTGGGCGAATAGCTGAGAGAACCTAGCCGTCTCGATGATATACCTCTCGACGTAGCCCAAGACGTCATATCGAAGTGTCTGCACGATCTGGTAGACGTAGAAGAACATAACGTCAACCGAATGGCTCTCGAGTGCCCGCATTGCATACTGAATGATGAAGGGATGGTTTCCATAAGCCGGCATGAACAGCGTTACTGCAGTGATAGGGTTGAGAGGGGCCCAGTACAGCAGGTACTTGAGCTGGAAAGAGACGTCGCCAGGCAGTTGGTTTCCAAGCATGACCTCCAAAGCATCTGGCTCGTTCAAGACCTTGTGCGGGAAATTGAGGACCTGGAATCGGACTTCACTCTGCAAGCGCGGCGACTGGAAGCGCTTGAGTAGATGGATAGCAATGGCGGGGTTTTCTGCCCATGCCGTCTTGATGTGGGCCGAGATGGCAGCGTCTGGGAGTCCGTTTCTGGCGCCGCCTGAGCCAAAGTGGTGTTTCTTACCGTTGTCCAGAGGGAACAGCCAGACCGTCAGACGCGTCTGCTCGTTAGAAATGAGTACAGATAACAAGTCCTGCTTAGCCTTGACCTGCTTCGATGCCGAATCCACGACTGTAGCCATTTTCGCGAGAGCCTCAAGGTGTAGTTGTACATCTGACAATACCTGAGTTTCAGCTTTGATCTGAAGGCGGTTGCCGCCGAACGACCACTGGGGTGCGTGAGCAAACCACGCTAAGGCTGCAGTCAAAAGACGGTCCATAAGGCGCCACTTGGCAGCCGATGAGATGGTCGTGCTATGGCGAACGATACGCAGCGCGAGAAGAATGACATGGAAGTAAACCTCTCTAGCCAGAGGTTGAGAGCATCCTTCGCTCATCGCGTCGAGTGTAACATGAATCAAACGGACGTATACGCGCTCAAAGTCTGATTTGCTGAGGCGAGAGGCGCTGAAGTGGCTCGAGAGGAACTGCACGAGCCGGAAGTGAGGTGCAATGAGGTTGTAGATGTGTTGCTGGTGCTTGCCCAAAGCTTCTTTGTCAGTGGCAGCAAATTCTTGCTTGCCATAGAAAGGATCCGGATGCCTGCATAGCGTTAGCTCTCGTGGAGGTGATATTGGGTAAGTACATACCTCAGCGAAGGGCTGAAAAGACCCCTTCGCTTGCGCACCGTGTTCTCAAAGTTCTCAGCAATCGCCATCAGAACACGAGACTCCATGCGAGGGTTCTCTTTGATGACACTCGTCCAGAGTGAGATGCCTAGTTTGATCGACTGCTTCGAGAAGACTGCGAAAGGAATGCCAACCAAGTGATGAACGATCGGTGATTGGTCTCTCTTGACTCGACAGAGAAGGGCAGCCGCTCTTCGAAGTATGTCCCGTAGCTCGGCAATAGTGACATGCTTGTGGTGTAGTGTACGCTGTTCAAGATCAATGAGAAGTTTCGTTGCGTCTTGGAGGCTCCTAGAGAGATATGTCGACATAGGGCCGGCTGAGCTTCCACCATTCAGCCACTCCTCTTGCTGGTCATTGCTGCCTTCAAGGAACTTGTACTCTTGTCTTGTAGTATACTGGGTGATGAAATCGGATGCGGTGTTGATGTTGATGCCTTGACGCTCAATAGCACCGAGACGTTGATCATTTACAGGGATTACAGATCCCATCTCTAGGGCGAATGATCGACCCAGAGAGACATGGCCGTAGGATGTCTCATCATCAAACTCTGATAGGTATGTTTGAAGGAGCCCCTTGATATCCAAAGGAGCAGCTTCTATGACTCCCTTCACCCAAGAGGTAGCGCGTTTGTGCAAGGTCTCCAGAGTTGTTCGTCGAAAGGCGTAATCGTCTGAAAGCTCTACCGTAATGTCTGACTTCTTCGAAGTGAAAGTCGACTTCCATGTATACTCGTCAGTCTCACCCTCGAGGCAGCTGTACCACATGATTGAAAGAAGCTCGAGGAGCGCAAAAAGAGCACTCTTTTGACACAGAGTTGATGGTACTTCGCGAATGATGATGTCAGCGCATGCAGCTGCGGCTTGTTGGACGCGAGCGATACGATGACAGCAGGCTGCAAAGATCTGCGCGAGTTGCTGTGCAAGATATGGTGTGGAGAACGTGTGATGCTGCCCCGAAAGCGTCTTCGCCAAGTATGTCCTGACTGCCACAAGAGTGATCGCGGACATACAGTTGCCGACCGAGCCAGTCCGCAGTTTGGGGTCTAAGAAGTAGGCGAGCGCTTTTGTGCAGTCGCCTGTGCTGGCCCGCAACTCTTCTACCAGATATGCCGTGTTCAGGAAGACGGCTTCAGGATAAGTGAGTGGCTTAGTGTCTGCCTCACACGAAGGTAAGAGCTTCACCAGACGTCTCTTTTGCTCAGTTGTGTGCTCAGGCGACTTGCCACGGCGCAGTACCGTGTTCAACTCGATGTCGCTCTCTGACAGCATTGGGCGCTCTTCGGCGATGAGGGGCTTGCTGAAGCGAGCAAGTGTTCGGAGCTCTTCGATGTACTGTCGCCCAAGATCTGAGTTGGTGTCGAAACCGTGAACAACGATGTTGAACCAAGCATCTCGCTGCAAGTTGACGATCGAATCATCGAGCTCGATAGAGTCAGCTCGTTGAGCGTTGCGAGCTAGAAGCGTGGCCAAGGGCTTCAACATCTGAGCGATTTCTTGTGACGCCAACTCGGTATCCCGTAGGTGCTTGTGGGAGGTCTCCTGTGCATCACCTTTGCTGACGATAGTGTCCAGTAGATGGGTAAGGTACACTTCAAAAGCTTCATCCTCAGAAACCACTTTCGAAATATTCAGTCGCGCGTTCATGACCTATGTACGTGTTAATAGTGTCGTTTTCTTTCCAAGACACAGCACTTACAGCTTCCAGAGTAGCAGCGTCATCTTTGATAAGGGCATCATGGCACAGTTTGGTGTAAAGCTTGAGCAACGATCTGAACTCTGCAGGTGGAGTGTGAATACCCAACACTGCGGCGTCAGTAATGATCTTCACATCCACAACTTTGCTTGCTCTCCCAATCTTCTGTATGAGCATCGACAGCGCTAATGCCGTAATCTTTTCATCTTTGCACTTGCTCGCCACAGATACTACGGTATCTACGATGGTAGTGTGCACATGATGCGGTTCTTCGATATCACTGGGAGTGAGCGATATCGTGCTGCCGTTGGATTGGTGTGCATAGATTCCGGGAGCGCGCAAGGTATTGCCAGTACCATTCAAAGCAGGCAGTGCAGACGGAGCACCACCAGTAGCAGGTCCGGCGCTTATAACATTCCCAAGACTGTACAAGGTTGTGATGATAGCGTCTTGAGGTAGAAGACTCAACACCGCTGCGAGAGAACCCGCTGCAACGGAAGAGGTTCGGTGGTCGAAGTTGGCTTGGACGATAAGCCTGGGAAGCGAGCGACCCAGCGTTGACGCTGTAGATGGCGACACTTTTGCCAATATGGCCATTGACTTCAGTGCAGCAGAGGCCAGATCATGGTCAGCGCTCTGTGCAGGGTCGTTGAGCACGTTATCCAGCCAGATCAGCAAAACATCATCATCTGCAATGTCTTCGTCGTAAACAGCGCAACACAGATAAGTCGTGATGACCTTGGCTTTGACCGAAGACGCCTGTCGTTGCTGCCACGCAGAACCTACTCTTTGTAGGTAGTCAAGATCGTTCTCCAAACGGTTCATCTCATTGACCGCTATGCTGGTCAGGCCTTCGGCGAGAGCGTCCTCGGATGTGTCTCCAGTTGCACGATTCTTGTTGTATGATGTTTGAAGGTGGTCCAATATAGATTCGCGAGGATTACGCGCTGGGGTCTCAACGAGCAGCGACGCAGATGTGACCACAACCTTGAGGAAGGAATCGTGCAAGATCATAGCTCCCAGCGGTCTTCCTATAGCTGCATAGTGCTTCGTGTAGCGTTTCCACTCTCTCAAGCCAAGCTGGTGTGAGCGTGCATTGCGCGCAATAGACAAGGCGGTCTCGAAAGCAATGAGGAACTGTTCCGAGAGTGCCCCCTTGACTTCCTCGACGAATCGAAGCCTCTCATATGCGTTCCAGAACTTGGCATGCTCAGCAGCAGCATCAAGAAAGCCTAGCAGTGACAAGCTGTGCGTGATGACTCGCGAAAGCTCTCCGTCTGCCGCGAAGTCAGACCCCTCGTCGTCATCAAATTGATCTGCTGAGAGCTCGGCAGCAGCAGCAGTCCATCCTTGTACATAGCTTGCCAGCGTGTCCGTAACCTTCGATCGCAACTGGCCATGTTTGGCGCCGAGTTGCAGGATCGCAGAGGTCAGGTTGTAGGAGAGGACTTCATAAGGCGAGGGCTGGATTTCGCGAAGACTCGGCGACGGCAGTAATATCTGGGCGTATATGCCAGGAAGGTAGGAAGCGAGACGGTCGAGGAGCGGTGCTGCGACCTCGATGGATGCGACATACGGTGCTGCTTTACACAGAGCCAAGATTGCTTCCAGCTCTGTGGTCTTGACCCCGGTAGCACCGTTGGAGGCTTTGGATGTGCTCGAGCATCTCTTGTATAGCCTCTCGAAGTCGTTGGTGGGCGAAGTCGAACTCGGCGATTGCGCGGAAAGGCGAGCAAGCTTCTCAAGCGCGTTGCCTCGAATTGCGCGCCTGTGTCTTAAGTCAGCCATAGAGTCTTTGGATTAATTCCAGAAAAACATACGCCATGTTGTAGACGTTGCGCGACAGAATGCGCGTAGCAAGAAGCAGTCGTAGCCTCGACGGGTGACGAAATGTCCGCAGAGACTCAGGGTCCAGCGGTGTGGCTACTGCCAATTGGATGCACTTCATCGTCACGACACTGCACCCGCTTTCTCAAAGACGCAATGGAGAGCATCAGCGGAACCGGAATGATTTCCAGAAAAAACAGCAGATGGCTATGGAGCTGCAATGCTATCTGGCAGCTACATACGTGCGTAATAATGGAAAAGCAGAAGTCACAGGCTGCGGCGAAAGTTGTTGACCTGCCTTCAAATCGCTCTCGAGGCTGTTCCACGTATATCAACACCACACTTCTCCTCCGGGCGGAGTACAGGAAAAATGCGACCTGAGACTTCAGTTTTGAACAATCGTTCAAGCTGTACGGCAGGATTCCATATGTGCCCTTTAGGGAAAGGTGGTGACCCAAGACTTTAGGACGAAGAGTCATCTTGACACGAGCAGTAAATCCATCGACCAAGAGATAGTACTTGCACCTGGAGGCTTCACGGAAATTTTACGGTTCATATCATGGACCTTCAACCAGACTCGCAACCCACACCGCGCATCCATCATGCCTCAGCCATACGCGCAGACCCCGCTCTTGCTGCAAGTATAACAGCCTTTGTCAATGAAGGCTATCGATACTTGTCGCCGACGAATAGAAATCGGTGGGAACCCGACCTGAGCGATCGACTGTCATCTCCCGAATCGATCCACCAAGCCTTGGGCGATGATGGTCTCTTCGCTGTGCTCTACGATCCGGACGTACAAAGACCTACAGCATGCGCAGCGACGAAGAAATGGGATACTGACCTTGAGGGCTATGCTGAGAAGGGCGAGTCAGGCTGGGAGATCAAGATGGTCACGACGCATGTCGATTGGATGAAGAGGGGTTTAGCAGGACAGTGTGTGGATGCATTGATCGACGAGCTTGCGAGGCAGGAGAACTCGAAGCGTGGAGGGGATATTGCAGGATTGCACGGGCCGTTAGACATCTGGATCCAAGCCGTCGAGTGCCTTAATGGAGCGTTCTGGTTGAAACAAGGTGGGAGGGTAGTACGATCGTACGACAAGCCTGTTGGCCATTGGGGCTCAAAGTACGGTTATCGTCTGCTGGTTTTGCTCCGGCAGATTGACGTTGACGAACGAATGTCGAAACTACGCTAGGCGGTTACATAACGTCGGGTGCGGCTTCCTACGAAGGAGCTGGTATTTGGTGTTGCACCGCACGTAATACTAAACTGGGCTTATTCGGTGCAAGACCAAATACCAGCCCCTTCCTACATCCACGCATATACTGGGATTGGTCTACGTTATCGGTGTGCTACATTACGGCTACCGATGCTGCTTCTCTACGAGAACACATCCAGGCATGTCTCACAGATAATGCCTGACAGCATGGCGTATACCTCCAACGCATGACCAGTCCGTACTTGTTGCTCAAGTCACCAACACTTTAGATAGCATTCCTATGAGCTGACTGACACGTCACATCATATCCTACAGTCTTACAGGCGTGATTGACAATCCGTCCTTCAGTAACATATTACCAGACTTTCTCTCCAAGGCTGACCATGTCACTACGCAGAGGCGCCGTCATGTGCACTGATGACTACCTGATAATCCAAGCTCACTGGTGGAATTTGGACTGCAAGCACTCGGGTACTTATATCCTGAAACACCTGCAAATATCTGAAAATAGGCGTGTGTGAAGAGTGGCGACGATTCATCACTGGCCTCTGAGTAGGATCTGAAAGTGGTTGTTCTTTCAACACTCTCTTTATATATATATTCTACAGGACTGTTCAAGATCTGCGAACTGGCCATCAGTCCGACTCAGCCGCCCTTTTGGAAGTTGCACCATGCTTACCGACCACTGTCATTACACGAAGCGTACGCTGCAGGGATAAATGTTTGTCTATTCACTGCCCAAGCCCCACAGCCTTGCAGTCGAACGACATGAAGGAGCCGAAACTGGAGGTTCCTGCATGGGCTCACCACGAGATGATGTACTCTTCACACCGCTGGCTATATTTGGTGCTACGCTGCGCCCACTTTGGGATTGTTGGGAATATGCTAAATGTTGTACGACTGCGTCCTCTTGCCTTGCACCCCGGGTTGCTCCCAAATACATAGAACAAGAGGGGGCATAAAGTCTTCCCAAATCTTACTCCTCAACTCCGTTCGACATTGTTTGGATTTTTACGTTAGGATTGCTGCACACTGCACAGTCATCAACAAATCTGGGGCAATGTGCTCTCGTAACCCCTTTCGGCTTTACGATAAGTACAGGCCCCATCGTCCCAGCCCTTACGGTTCTTACGGATTCGGCTACGGCTACGATGACCCACGGTTGGCGCCAGAGTATTGTATCCCCCTGAGGTGTCCTCCGCCAAGAATGCCTCGTTCGAGGCTGACACGCCCGGGATGTTGCTGCGGCATGTGTGACTTCCTGAAAAGTGACCTTCGAGAAGCTGTAAGCCTTGTGCTCCCCTCAATACTCTTGACATGCATCTAACATGACCTTACAGGTCGAGAATCTGCTCGAGGACATGCAATTTGCTAATCCTTGGGTCACCCTCTGCGACCTGATTCACCAGGAGCAATTCGCGGCTTACGATGTATCGTCGCAGCTCGAAGAGATGTCTCTGATGATCAACGACGTTCATGGACATCACCCACTCTATAAGAACGTCTCTCGTCATCTGAAGCAATTAGCGCGAGATGTGCAACTCATGCCACTCAGGACTCCTTATCATGAGCGACCAAGGCGATGTCGGCTAGGATGGCCGTAGTGCTTTATAGGGATTGTAGTGGTTCTCAGCGATTTCATTTCTCTATGTGTAGGCAACAAATAGAAAATCTAAGGCGTGCAATTACTGTAACCACCGTGGCTAATTCACGCCTTGTGTTCCCGCAAAAGCAATTTTAACAACAGCAGTAGTATAGGCGTATACAAAAGAACGCAAACAAGATCATGAAGATGACTTCCAACACGTCGATCTCGCACTCGACTTCAGACTCCGAGCGAGATACAGTAACGAGGAAGTATCCGATTACCACCGTATGCTGATCAACTTGGGTTTCCCCGTTCTGTCTCTCTTGAGTTGGACACTCAGTTTCGTGATCCTGCATGTAGTCAGTATAATTCACTTTGAAAAAGAGAGATATCCTACAGTCTTATGCGCCAACCTGTCTTCTCCACCATCCAAAACTTCGTCCTCATGAACACCGTTGAGGTCAAGGTAGCTGACATCGCTGTTCGTGGAGCTATACTCTGGCGCGCATGACGTATTATCTTCGTCGAGGTCGAAATTGATGATGCCTTCATCGTCAAAGCTCTGGTCTGATTTACTGTTCAAGTCGATGAGAATAGGGTTCGACAAGGGAGATGAAGATGGAAGCGAGATGCGTTCCCACTCCTCATTTAGTTCCTGGAGGGCGGATATGGTGAGGGCGACGGTGTTCATCTTGATTCTCTCGGGGTTTCTGCTTGGATGGGGTGGAAATGGGTAGATAAGAGGAGGACGACAGGAGGTGTGCTACGGGCTGTGTTTCTTCGAAATAATCAAGACATGTTCGAATACTGGGTTTTACTGTGAAGTACTATGGTCGAGAGCGGAACTAACCAGATATTGCAAAGCCATACATGGTCAAGCAATGTCAGCTTGGAGACTATCATGTCTTTTGGCCATCAAATGAGATACCTTTGAAAAACAAGTAGCTTTTTCTTCCAGCTGCGAAGTCTGGCTCTGGATAGACATCTGGGTGAGTGAACGTTGTTTTTTGGTTATCGAATTCAGCTACATGACTATACCTACGATTGGGAGTGTTTCTCGTCACGCTCCCTACCGATCTTACACTGTAGCCATCAAATGAGACGATGTGTTGCGCGGACTTGTACTCAGCTGTGATGTTGGCGCTCGTCGTAGAAGGAAGGGGTTCGGAAAGGGTGGAAAGGGTGGACCCCGCCACTGTCTTCGCTGATTGGCCAGGGACCGTCTAAGTATCGATGTGATTTTGAACTTTTGGCTTGGCACATCCCACCACGGGCAGGCGCAACCCACGACGACACAACGCCCAAATCACGTCCAGCGCTCGACGACCCCGCCCGCCCACTTCTCCAGGCATACTCGCACACGCCAAACACGATGCCGGGCCCCAAGAACACGCTCCTGATCGAAGGTTCCTTCGAGGAGCTTACCGACGAGTTCGCACAATACATCGACACGCTCAAAAAATCCCAGGGCGACGAGAGCTCCAACGTCCAGCAGGAGAGCGCAGATCTGCTGAAGGAGAACAAGAAGGATGACGTTCTCAAGAAGCTGGTCGTGGGTGCGCAAGCGCTGAACCAGGCGCCTGAGAAGGGTATGCGAGAAACACAGTCATGAGCGTGGGAGGCGGGGCTAACACGGTGGTGACCAGAGTTCATAGCAGCATACAACCTGCTGATCCACCTCGTAAACCAGTCGCCGAACGTGTCCATGTTCTTGCCCAAGATCTGCCAGAACCTGAGCACCCCGGTCACCTCTTCGCCCGCCAACGGCAGTGGTCTCGCCCTTTCGATTCTCAGCACAATCTTCAACATTCTTCCTGCGGACAGCGATGTGCGCTACCACGTTCTGCTCGCCATCCTTCGCGTCATTCGCGCCACAACCAACTTCGAGTACCTGCGCCCACAGCTGAAGCAGTTGGATAGCTGGCTGCAGACATGGGACGTCGAGGAGGAGGAGCAGCGCAAGCTGTACCTCGCAGTCAGCGACTCGGCTGCTGCTGCCGGTGAGGACGAGCAGGCATACACATACCTTCTCCGTGCGCTCCGAACATTCCCCTCGGAGGATGTCTCGTCCACCGAGGCCCAAGAGCTGTCTCTCCGCGCTCTCAAGTCCGCGCTCACACACCCCAGCCACTTCGACTTCCAGGACCTCACCGATCTTGACTCGATCCAGGCTCTCCGCAACTCCGAACCCGTCTACTTCCAGCTCCTCGAGATCTTCAACTCCGACGTGGTAGACGACTTCAACGACTTCAAGGACGAGCACGATGGCTGGATCGAGAAGTCGGGTCTTGACAGCGCTGCTCTCAACCGCAAGATTCGCCTTCTTACACTCGCCTCGATCGCCGCATCTTCCGGCCAGCAGAGGTCGCTCCCCTACGCCAAGATTGCGAACGCGCTGCAAGTCCCCGAGGAGGACGTCGAGATGTGGGTCATTGACGTGATCCGCGCCGGTCTCGTCGAGGGCAAGCTCAGCCAGCTGAACCAGACGTTCCTGATCCACCGCTCCACATACCGCGTCTTTGGCGAGAACCAGTGGAGAGAGGTTGCGAGCAGGCTCGACATGTGGAGGAATAGCTTGGTCGGTGTTCTGGAGGTCATTCAGCAGGAGAAGCAGAGGTTCATTCAGGAGAAGGAGGATGAGGCCAACAAGGCCGATCAGAAGGCCGAGATGGCGTCGAGGTTCAAGGGCCGAGGGGGTCAGCAGCAGAAGCAGCCCAGGGCTGCGATCGACGAGGATGCGGATTAGATGTAGATAGAGGTGACGGCTAGGAGTGGAAGTGCTTCTTTCGTTTGTTTCGACACGACCAAAAGGAGTAGGGATTCGAGCGCATGGCATCACGGCTCTCTTTCTGGGTAATGGATGAACGAGCGGCCCTCGCGCCGCAACATAGAAAATGCGATACAGATACTTCACACATGGGTTGGAAAACAAGAAATCGCCATAACGTTGCTTGTTGGAATCTACTAATTATGCGTGCATGTCTCTGCGCCTCGAACCCACGGTTCATTCCTTGCGATCTATGCAGTCTGCACAAACTTCAGGCTGATCGGCTCAACGCCCCATGCCTTGATCTTGTCCTGCACATCCTGGTACACCTTGTTGGGTTCCTGGACAGCGTCGACCTTGACCACACGCCCCTGCGACTCAAACTCGTTGACAACGGGCATGCTGGTGTCAACGAAGACCTTGAAGCGCTTCTTGATCGACTCGATGTTGTCGTCAGCACGGCCAGATGTCTCGGCACGGTGAAGCAGACGCTTGAGCATGACGTCCTCGGAAGCGTCGAAGAAGAGAGTGAACTTGGACGGGACAACGGTGCGCTCGAAGGCGTGGGCCTGGTCGAGTTTGCGCGGGAAGCCTGTTATCAAGTCAGTCTTGAGATTATTCCACAAAAGCCAAACGTCGACATACCGTCAATCAGGAACAAGCTCTTCTTCTCAGTCTCCATAGCCTTCTTCATAGCGTTCTCCAGCAGCTGGATCGTGACCTCCATGGGCACAATCGTACCCTCCTTGATGTATGTCTTGATCATCTCGCCAAACTCGCTCCCAGGGCGGTCCTGCTCCTCGCGCAGCAAGTCACCCGCACTCAGATGCTTGAAGCCGTAATCCGAGACAAGCTTCGTGCACTGCGTTCCCTTGCCCGCACCAGGGCCACCGAGAACGAAGATGACGGTGACATTGTCAGGGGACCAGAGAGGGCTGGTGCGCGTTGTGGCGCCGAGGTTCTCAATCGCGGGCATCGTGGAAGGTAGGGAAAGAGGTGTTTAGTGGGGTACTGGGTTGTTGGCCCGCGGTGTAGCTGGCTTGGAACTGGGTGAGTGGCCGGCGATAGGTCCAACGGGCTTGTACTGGCCCTCGCGCTCGTCAACGATCTTCTTGAACAGGAAACCACCGATAGCAAAGATGGCAAGAATGGGCCAGACTTTCAGGGGGGACTTGCTCTTGGGAGCACTGATGTGGGTCGGGGGTTCGTTGGGCCCTGTGGGGTCACCTGGCTGGCGGCGGTAGAAGCGTGGGGAGCTGGTACTGAACTGACGGGCAGCTGTGGGCAGGGCAAGACGGGCGGTGCGAATCTTGAAGGTGGTGAGTGTTGCAGACATGGTTGGTGTGGGAGTGGCCATGACGATGCGGGATACGGTGTTGTGCATCGGCTCTTTTCGTTGTTAGCGTGGGGCATGTGCATGCAGGCCAATGGCGGTCAGAGTGCTCTTCACCTCATCATCCTCACCTCTTCGTGCATCGAGGTGAAGGACAACGTGCAAATTTGCGTCCTTCTGCCTGATCCATGCTCTCGATTGAGCTCTTGAACATTGTTGCTAACAAACAGCTACTTACTGCACAGAGTGGCCTTTTGGCCAATTGAATGACAATACCTCATCCAAGGTTCACCCTCAACGATGGTTGCTCCCGTGGCGCCAGCCGACACACCTCTTGGAAGGACTGACTGGCGTGAAGCACCTCAGATTGACTGAATTCTCTTACCTACTGACTATCAACCAGAATTCAGCTCCACAATGGACCCAAAGACCTCGCTCTCTTCACGGGCTCGACCCAGAGTGGCCTTTCCAAAGACGAAAAAGGCTCGAGGCTTTCTTGATCTGCCTGGAGAGATCAGAAACCATATCTACCAGTACTGCTTCCAGAGTAGCTTTCGTTGCGAGCTCGTAGCGCAAGGCTGCGACTTGACCACGGCCATGCCGAAGGCAGTCAAGTTACTGCTTAACGCGACAGTAAACTCAAAGCCACGCCATGGAGACAACCGAGGCAAAGCCAAGTCTGATGAACTGCTAATCATACGACTTCCACCGCGCCGTCGTAGTCACAGCGCCGTGCTTGGCCCACGCACGTGCTGGCTCGACTTGTTCTGTGGGTTGATCCTCGTCTGCAAACAGATACACACGGAGACTCTAGCACTGCTGTATCAGCGGATAGCATTCATCTTCGAAGCGCCTTGTCGTATCAGCAGCTTCCTTCGAAGGGTTCCTCAGCAAAGTCTCGATAATGTATCGAAGCTACACCTCTATTACACCACCTACGGTAGCCCTTCATTGGCGAGCGATGTCATTTGGCAGGACAAGCATATAGAGAGCTGGAAGCGTGCATGCAAGATGGCATCTAAGAAACTCACTTGCTTGCGAGAGCTTGAGATCGAGATCTGGATCAACGAAGACGCTCCAAAGTTCAACCTCCGCCAGAAATGGCTCCAGCCATTATTGCAGTTTCGACGACTATCTTTGGATAAGAACAAGGAAGGCGAGTCGAGCAGCATGCAGTGCACTCAGAAGCCGCGTGTCTTGCAGGTGGTCACCATCAAACCTAGGTCCCACTTATGGAAGCACAGTTTCGAAGCGAACACGCGCCTATCAAAAGCATGCAAACATTTGCACAAGTTGTTTGGTCAAGGAATTAGCTGTGCTATACTTGGAGCGAAGGAAGAGGAAGCTATGGCTAAATTCAACACGGTATGGAACGACAAGTACAAGATGTGGCAGCACCATCTTGGCTTTGCAAAGACAGGCTGGTGAGCACTAGATTGTCGAGGTACATACACTTGTATGTTAGTGAGCGATTCAATAGCCCGAGATTTTCATGACTACAATCCACGTTCAAGATTAGTACCATCATGTCTGGCATACGTTTGTCTTTTGTGTATGTCTCCAATCAGCTTTGTGCACTCCAGAACCCCTCCTATTGTTTATGCCAACCAGGATATACTCCGTCGTCAAACATACAGCAGTTGATGTCCATACTTCTCACAATGCCAGTCTCCATCTTCACACTCCATTGGGTTCGAGCATGTAACTTGCGACACGCGTCTTCGCTCAAAAACGACCAATTAGCAAAACTACAATGCCAATCTTTTGACTGCGCCACGAATTTCCTCACCTCTTCCCGAAAGGCACCCATAACAGGTACATGTGTTTCTTCATCATACACAAGCCAGATGTCTTCTATGAAGTTCTAGCGCGGGAAACGATCTTGCAAATGTCGAGGATATGACGACGGCACATCGTCTGACCTAATTTACGAAAAATCCACTGGTAAAAAATAGGGTAGCTCTTACAGATGGGTGTCATCCTATCATTGTAACTATCTGGTGGTGATGGTGGTGTGGCGGGGGATGTTGTTGCTCCTGCTCATCTATGATCGGCAGTGGCTTCCCCACCTTGGACTGACGCACGACACCTTCAGACACTCGCCCAGTCGCGACATGAAGCAATTCCTTTCACTAAACGACGGTAGGATGATGACGTGATACTTTGGATATGGGTGCTGCACCAGGCCATGTAGAGGTATGCCAGCAGTGACGAAACCTTTGTGAGAATACAGTAAGCGCGTTCACATCTTGCTTGAGATGCTATAGCAAGCTTGAAAGTTTAACATTTTAAATTAATACAAAGCTGTACACCGTTGTGTTCCACCTTTGGAATGCAGGTATCACGAACTGTGTACTTCACTTTCCCCATCACTACCTCCTTCACTTACTAGCGCCTTTCCTCTCTGACGTACCGACACACATATGCTTGATGCGCGCCGATCCCCTCACAATCAACCACAGACCCATACTACTCTATCTTTCAGTCAATCCAAATTAACTACAATGGCCTCACTTACAGGTCGTCGTGGTCATGCTGCTATTGGCGTCATCATCAGCGACATGGAGCCGTACCTTCCGCCTGACACCATCGATCGCCCCGGGTACAAACACTGTCGAACCACATACGGTCTTTTAACAACCACTTACAAGCGCGCCGAAAGCTCAGATGTACCATTGAAAGTCTACAAAGAGCTGCAGCAACTCGAAACCGAGCTCCGCCGGCGCCTCCGGAATCTGAATGCTTCGAAAGGAATCCCCGCCAAGATGATACAGTACTTGGACGAGCTTAAAGCGGCTCTTGAGCAGGCCTTGAGCGAGGGCGTGGATGCGGATTTCCTGATTCAGGGAATTAGCGATCTTCTGGAGGAGAAGCCGGAGAACCAGCCTGCACCCAAGCCGGAGCGGGTCTTGATGATGCCGGATACGAAGTACAAGAAGGTCAAGGCCGAGCTGGTGGAGGCGAATAGGAGGATTCAGAAGCTGAATGAGGAGAATAACTCTTTGATCTTGTATGTCAGGAAGCTGGAAGCAGAGCGGGGACAGCACGGAATGTAAGTATAATCATACCAGTGAGGAGAGCAGGGATTCTCACTGACTCCCCAGTTGAAGGCAGCATCCTGCAACGAACACAACATACGACGAGTGTGAGGGACAAAGTTCCGACTGGGTACTGGCAGCTTTTGCTGTATGAGCTGTATGGGAGTAAAACATGGTCTGAGAAGACATGTTGAGCAATTCAGGCTTTTAGAATACAAGAAGTTTTGCGTCATTGTGTGATTGATGTTCTCTATTTTGTCTATCCATTCGCGTAGCTGCGTGCCTCGTATCTCGTTAAAAACGCCTTGTGAAATGCTGATATCCAAAAACACCAGACAAGCAACATGCTATCTTCCCAACATCACATGTGGTCCTCACCCAAACATGGATCTCCAGATCCATGTCATACCAATCCACAACCCAATAATACTAAACACCATCGTGGCAACCATAACCACAATAACCTTCCCTTGGCTGTCAAACGCATCACTAACCTCCAACCTCGCCATCTTCCTGATCTTCTTGTTCAAATGCCAGCTCTTCTTCCTTTTCTTTTCCTTGCCTGTTCTCGCTCCCTCTCCCTCTCCTTGAGCGCCGTCAAGCTGGCCGGGCCGCGGGCCTATGGCGTCATGGGGCTCGACGTGGCCAGCAGCGCCGCGGCGGCCCCAGGTCGAGTCATTGTGGTCCTGGTACGGTTCGGGGTCTAGCCAGGAGGAGGGGAAGAGGTACGTCAGATACGATGAGGGTGGAGTGTGGGCTGCTGCGCGGCGGGCGCGGTCTTGGGCGTTGACGAGGAAGAGAGAGAGCAGGAAGGAGGTGAATAGGACTGGAGTCAAGATTATCTGCGTTTTGTTAGCGAAATCTCGAGTAGTATGGATGTTGGGCTTACCCTGGTGAGGAGCGGTTCTGGCTTGTCTTCCTCGTCGAAGGTCGCAGACAACGTAGGAGACGGCAACGGCGTTGCTGCCAGCTTCGCAAACTCGTCATCGTGGTGCTTCTTGTTTCTGCGCCGTGCAGCTGGTGGTGATGGAGGTGGGCTAGGGGGCAGGAGCTGCTTATGGCGGCGGTCGTGTAATGCAGTGGCAGTCATCATGTACCATCAATGAGTAGATGCAAGAGAATGTCGGTACACTATGTAGAAGCCCAGGCACAACGGGGCAGCAACGCAGGGAAGCTACAATTGGCAAATGATGTAGGCCAGCGTGTCTCGTTAGCCAACGCGCGGCGTGGAGCTCTGTGCGTATAGCTCGTGTCTGCGTTCGTTGTTTCGAAAGCGGTATCCACCGGAGGAACGACGAATGACGTCCTTGGTGCTATCATTAACGGTAGGGCTGCTAGCCTTGTGCAGATCTCTGGGACCTGCCGTCTCCCAGAGGAACCACGCCATTACAGTTCCAGACCTCCGTGCCCAAGGGGAATCCTTCGAACAGCGCGAGGTTAACATTGTCATGTCGGTGTTTCGGACGCTTCGCTTTATCCGCAATCTCCAGGATGGGCCAAGTCAAGGAGTAAGCACAGCCTCACATCGCACTGCGCAGGTGCTGATTGGCTTTAACCTCACGACCAAGACCGAAAACAGGCCGTTCGCGCAGCAACATTCTCACCGACGAACACCTGTCAATGCAGATAATGTCTGCCTAGAGCCTGAGGGGGACTTGATATATGGTTGATGCCCTAGCACGCACGTCTTCGTCAGCAGTAGCTTTTTACAGCGGGACGGCCGAACCTGAACCGTTTTGACTAATCCACCAACATCGCGGACGAACTCTCGTCCGACCCTCTTCGATTCCCGTTGATTCCACCACCATCTTCGCAGAACCTGTCATCTGCGAGCTTTACAGTTTTTGCCTTCTATACTCATCATCGATCTCTATTCAGGACCGAGGAATCGGTTGTGGAGTGATTTCGCGTTCATATAGGCTTGTGGACGCAACTTCAAGAGTACCGGATAGTCCGGACGAAACTTTCGCAGCAGTGCAACACAGTGCGAGACTGGTGCGAAGACACCCACCACCAAGATGCCCAAGGGAGACTCTTTGCCGACCCGAAAGAAGATGCGAAAGGGCACGCATAGTTGCTTCGAATGTACGTGCATCCGGTTCTTGCAGTTCTGCAGTGGCTCGTTTCTTGCATGCCCTTCTCTGTCTGGTCATATCCTGCATACTATCAATCACAATTGCGATTTGCTCCACTGTTCATCTGTCCATCCACACGCTTCCATCTCCCACTTCATCTCTGACGCACCTCCCCAGGCCGCCGCCGCAAGATTCGATGCATCTTCCAGTCCGACAACCCAGACGTTTGCTCCGAGTGCTTCGCCAGGGGTAGTCGATGCATCGACCAAGAGAATGCAAGTCCAGATGTCATTGTCGATCACAGGAAGAACCTCCGCGAGAGGGTCTCACGACTAGAGGCGCTAGTTGATTCATTGCTAGAGGAAAAGACCGTCAAGTCAGAAAGCCCAAGTCACCAGAGTCAAGCAGAGACAGCGTCACCAAGAAACGTGTACACTAAGGATACCTTCCCGCCCACGCCGCTGTCCTCTGAAGCCTCCTCAAACATCCTTCAGGACAGTCAACGCGTGCCAGCATCAAAAAACGGACGTCATCACATCCCTATCCTCTCAATCTTTGAGGATGCTGTAAGTATCTTCAGCCTACCGTTCGGAGCCAACCTTGCTTACACTAGTAGCTCAATGATGCTGAAGAGAAGATCAAAGCACGCATGGGTCCTCAGCACAAGCCCTTGCTTCCACCACCGGACAATGGGGCTGACGATCGATACACTGTCGTCAACAAACATCCTGACGAGGCACCAGAAGAGTCACCAGCCACATCGGCAAAGAGGGAAAGGGTGAAGCAGGCTCTCATCGCCATGCTACCTCCTTACGACCAGCTTACAAAGATCCTGAACAGCAACAGCGAATGGTGGCAAACATGGAGGCGGAAATGCAGCGGGACATCCGGCCCTGAGCAGTCACTGGCACAATTCGCTGCGCAAGCCTTGACGAGCGGAAACATCGGAGCCATCGGCACTGTTGTCTTGGCTGTTGGTATTTGCTCTTCAGCTGAAGATGACGACGTGGAGCGATACCTTGAGACCGTCGACCGATGGGTCTTGTCAGACGACGAGTACGCTGCCAGTCTAGAGGGGATGGAATGTCTCATTCTGAAGGCGAAATGGTTTGCCGACGTTGGCCAGCCGCGACGGGCATGGGTCTGTTACCGCAAGGGGTTGATGTATGCGCAGCTCATGGTAAGTTTAGTAGGTGCGTCATGCATATTGTAGCTAACATTTGCAGGGTTTGCACCGTAAGCGTACCGCGTCACTGGCTCACGAGAGCATCTGGTGGGGTATTTACCACGGTGATCGCTTCCTGTCTCTTCTGCTCGGTCTGCCGTACGGCATCACCGACTCACACTGCGACCTTAGTATGCCCGACTTTGGTGGGGAGTTTATGCACCCCTTGATATTCATGAACAACGTCTCCAAGCTCGCGGGACGGGTCATTGACCGCAACCAAGGGACCGCTGAGCAGTCGTTTGCCTGGGCACTGCAGCTCGACCAAGAGCTCGAGGATCTCTGGAAGAAGCTCGACCCTAACTGGCTGGACTTTTCCGAGCTCCTGGCGACGCCCGAGTCTAACGCTGCTGAGCTCCGCGAGCGGATCATGGCGCAGATGATCTACCATCAGATCCGCGTCTACCTTCACCTCCCCTTCATGCTCAAGTCGGCCACAAACTCACGATTCACATACTCGCGCACCGCCTGTCTCAACGGCTCACGTGAAGTGTTGCGTCTCTACCAAGCTCTGCGCACCGGTACCGTACAGCCCCTGTATGAGTGCAAAGCGGTCGACTTCATCGGCTTCACCTCAGCCGTACTCGTCCAGATCGGTCTCTTCAACTTCACAGCGGTCGGGACGCAAGACGCCAAGAGCCTAAAAGACATGGAAAGCGATGTTCGCCTCATCGAGATCAGCATCGACATCTTCCGGCGAGCGTCGAACGAGAAGGGCGGCAAAGTAGCGCTCCAATCGGCCGAAGTGCTGGAGAAGATGCAAGCCAAATTCAAAGGCGGCTGTCCTGCCAGCAACAGCCCCTGCGACGACGGCGAGTGCGACGACCTCGTCATCCCCTACTTCGGGACCATCTCGATCCGCCGCGGTGGTCGCATATTGAAGGGCCCGCTACCGCCACCTCCCGCGCTGTCGCCCGCGCCCTCCGTGTCCGGCCGCAGCGCAAGCACAGGCGGTCAAGTCCTGTACACACCGACGAGCGAGAAGGGCAGCCTGGGCAACTCCAACCTGTTCCCGCACCCACAACCATCGAGCACGCAGGCGCTAAGCCCAACGCCCAAGACGTCGCTCTCAGGCCCATCCCACACGCCCACATCCGCGACCTCGACCTCGACCTTCCCAGCCCTCGACCCCTCCCCCTTTGTCTCGTACGACGGCTTCTACAACTGGACGACGCTCAACGCCGAAGACTCGAGCTCGACGGGGAACCCCACACTAGGCACCGGCGCGGGAGGTCTCGGGGTAGGGACCCAGATCAACGACGACAGCATGAGCAATTTCCCCTTGCCGACCAACAATTTCAGCTGGCAGCATATGCCCATGGACATTGATCAGGACTGGAGTTGGTTCTTGAACGATAACCAGACGCAGGGTGGGGCTGCGGGGAGCGCGTTGCCTGTTGGGCAGGGGACTATGGATGCTTTTGCTACCGGCTTTACTGGCTTTGGGTAGCGAGGTGAGGTGGTGATGGGGAGGTTGTATGATATTGATTTTTTTTTTCTTCTCGTTTGTTGGTTTCCCTTGAATCGGCGTGTTTGATAGATATCCAGGTTCGATACTCCACTTCCGCTTTCAGGCGAGGAAAATTGCATGTATTGTTTATTTAGTCTGTTGGGATTGGGTATTCTATTGAATTGGTGATTATACTGATTGGTGATTATATTGATTGGTGATTATATTGATTGGTGATTATATTGATTGGTGATTCTACTGATTGGTGATTATGGAATTGATGATTCATGACTAGCTTGCTCGTAGATGGACCTAGTCAAAGGCATCTACTTAGACTCCATTGCTGTGTCTATCGGTCTACCTACACGTTCCAGATGACCACCCTCCCATCAACGCCGCTCGAGCTGATCTGGGTGACCTTGGCGCCGCTCTCCTGGTAGCTGCGAATGGTGCTGATGGTGTTTTGGTGGACCGTCTTGAGCTTGGTGTCGTCGGCAGAGCTCTTGCCCTTGAGGTCCATCTGGCGGAACATGTTGAAGGCGCTCTCCTCGCGGGCCTCGGCCAGGCCAGGGCGGCCCTTGGTCTCGAGCGAGGCGGCGAGCTGCCAGCCCTGGTCGGAGCCCTGCAGGCGGTAGGCCTCGCAGTTGTAGCCGGCGGCGATGATCTCGTCCTCGGCGCTCCAGACGAGCGACATGAAGGGCAGGACCTGGGTGCTGATGCTGAGGACGGCGGACGGGGGCTGGTCGGGGCCCGAGGGGTAGACGACGGTGAGGGTGCTGTCGTGCGAGGCAAAGGCCAGGGCGTTGCCCGAGGGCGAGAAGGCGACGCTGTGGACCCAGCCGGCCGTGTTGTTGAGGAACTCGCCGCAGACGGTGTTGAAGGGCAGGCGCTCGCCCCACGGCGAGGGCTCTGGGCGGGCGTCGACGCCCTTGACGAACGAGGACAGGACGCGGGCGTGGCCGTCGGTGGAGCCGGCAGCCAGCAGGACCGAGTTGGGGTGCCAGGCGACGGCGGTGACGGTGGAGCGGATGGGCTTCTTGATGTGCTTGGAGACCCACCAGTTGTCCTCCTGCTCGAAGTAGCAGACGGGGATCAGGCGGGCGCCCGAGCCGACGGCGAACTTGGTCTCCGAGGGGGCCCAGCGCACGCACGTGGCGGCGCGGTTGATGCGCAGCAGGACGAGCGTCGGCTTCCAGCCCTGCGGCGAGGGCTCCCAGACGTAGGCGTTGCGGTCCTGCGAGCACGTGACAATCTTGCCGCTGTTGGGGGCAATGTCGACGCCCGTGACCGTCTTGTCGTGGCCCGTCAGCTCGTCGTGCAGCTTGAAGCCGGTGCCGGAGCGGGCGAACAGGTCGACGCTGTTGTCGCGCGCCACGGCGAGCGTCTGGCGGTCGGCCGAGAACGAGTGGTCGGCGATGGGGTGGTGGAAGAGGTGGTGCACTTCGGGGGCGGCCATGACGAGATTGGTGGTGGGAGGGACGAGTAGGAGACTCTCTACTACTGCCTTGGGGATGGGGGGTGGGGTGGAAGTTGAGACGGAGGGCGGGGTGGAAGTTGAGACCGAGGGCGGGGTGGAAGTTGTGACCGAGGGCGGGGAGCTGAGGTGAGGCTGGTGAGGTGACACGCGGAGCTAGCGCACAGACATCAGCTCTGATGCATCCCCGTCTTGGCTCCTCCGTCCGAAAAGTTCACGACAGCGCGCTCGTCGACGGGCATCAGCGAAGCACTCCAGCACAGCACCAGCACAGAAAAGACACCACCACCAACATCCCCACTACCCCCCACACGCCGCCATGATACTAAGACGCCCCCTCCTCAATGCCTCCACCGCCGCCGTCTCCGCGCCCAAGACATGCGTGCGCAACCTGCAACACTCGATCCCCATGCGGCCCATCCCCAAAGCCACGCCCTTCATCCCCGACCAAGCCGCCTTCCTAACCGCCATCGGCCGCGGCCTATCCGCACACGCCACCAAGATCCCCTCCTGGGACGCCCTCTTCACCCTCACGTCGCCGCAGCTGAAGGAGCTAGGCGTCGAGCCCGCCCGCTCGCGCCGCTACCTGCTGCACTGGCGCGAAAAGTTCCGCAACGGCGAGTACGGCGTCGGCGGCGACTGTCAGCACGTTGCCGACGGCGTTGCCGAACTGGCCGTCGTCGAGGCCCCCGTTGCCCCCAACCCGCACTTGGGCAACACCATCAGTCCGCGCGCCGCTGCTGCCACTGCGACCCATAACCCGGGCACGAGGAAGCTCGTCGTCAATGTCCCCTCGGGCGAGGCGCCTGCTGCGCCTGTTGAGTCGCTGCGTGCTGTGAATGGGGTGCTGGTCAAGGGCGCCAAGACTATCAGGGGCAGCTATGTCGAGCCCGTCAAGGGCAGCGAGGGCCTGCGCGCCCGCATACGGCTGCAGGAGGGCATGTGGGAGGAGAGGAGAGGACACAAGGTCGATGGTGGTGAGAGGCGGAGGGCAGAGGTGAGGGCGAAGAGGAGGGCAGCCGAAAACAAGGACAAGGCGAGGTAGAGCTGTGTTTGATTTCTGTATTATACAAGAGCGTGTATTGGGAAGGTACCATAGGCTGGACTTTGAATCGCCAGCTCCAACATCAGCGTACGAAGCGTACGAAGCGTACGAAGCGTCTCTCAGCCAGTGATTTCTCAGCTGTCGATAATCTCAGTCGATCTCAGTCAATCATCTCAAGAGCACAGGGGAGTGCCCACACCAAGCACACGACACCACCTCACCAGCTAAGCCTCCCCATCATACCTAGCAAACAGCCGCCTACCCAGCACCTCCAGCTCATCCCTCTCCTCCCTCCAACGCACCGCACTCTCATGCACGCCCACAAACTCCATCCTGACCTGCTTCCCGCCCTTGACCTCCCTCGACTTCCCACTAAGCAGCAAGCTCAAATCCACCCTCAACAGCAAATACCCGTTCCCCAAAAACACAACATCCATCGCGTACCCCTCGACCGCCGTCCTGACCGTCGTGGTGCGAAAACTGGCGTGCGGCGGCGCAGAGAAGGAGAGGATGCTGTAGAGCATCGAGCGCGGCGGGATGCTGAGACGCGCTGTGTATGCGTTTGCGTCGTGGAAGCCTGCAATGGAGAAGATAGTCAAAGTGCGCTGCCCGAACCCGTATTTATCCACGTGAGCATCCGAGTAGGGCGGGCAGAAGAGCTTCCATACGCCTTCCAGGCGGCCGATGGGGACAGGCACGCGGGCTGCGATGGCGTGGGCGAGGAAGGATTCCGCTTCTGCGGTGCGCTGTTTGACGTCGTCGAGTGCTGCGTGGTTGGGTTCTGTCGGCGCGAGGACTTTGAGGTGCGTGGTTGGGGATTCTTTGCTCAGCTGTAGGACCTGCTCGCGCTTCGTGGTGCAGCCTGATGCTTTGATGCCGAGACAGGGGAGCGGGCCTAGGGCGTCGTTGGCGGTGCGCCAGGATACGGCGGATGAGAGGTATTCGAGCTCGTCGGAGAAGTTGACGGCTCTCTGTACTGCGCGGTGGCGCTCAGTGAACTCTTTCACGTTGGCTTCGTCGTGCGACTCTCGGTGGGCTTTCTTCTTGACTTCTGGCTTCACAAAGGGGTCTATCTCCGCACCGGACCGAGAATACGGCTTACCGACGCGGGCAAAGAGCTCTTTGATGCTCGGAGTCGTTCCACCGGATGTGGTTGATCCAGCAGTTGACACTGCGGCGGATGCTGCTCGAGAGAGGGGCCTGGGCCTGGCTTCATCATTCAGTGGCTGCGTGTACCTCATCAAGTTGGACGTCGTCAGTGACACTCGACCACCCGGCTTGACTTCGAGCCTCTGGTCTTTGTCCAGTACTGCAGGCGCCGACGAGGGTGCTTCATCAACGGCCGGCGTGGGCGGCGACAGCTCGATCCCCTTCTTCAACTTCTTGTCTCCTGAAACCTTCATAGCCTGTGGGAGGTTGAAAGGAATGGGTGAATCAGGGAGATGGACCGGCGTCTTTGGAAGCTGCGATGGCGGCGTCTCCGCTACAAGAAGACGAGAATCTCGGCAACCGACTCGCTCTGCCTTGCGAGCGTTGACAGCATCGGAGAAAGCGTTTGCTGGAAGGGGCACTGGTGTTTTCTTGGGAGGCGAGGAGAAAATCAGTGGCAATGGGACAGAAGTCACTACTGCTGGGCGAGTCGGAGTAGCACTGGCGCTGCGAAGCTTCTCCTTCTTCTTTTCCTTCTTCTTTGCCTTCTTCGCCTTTGCATCAATCGATCGAGTCTCCTCTGCCATGTGCTCAAAATCCACCGTATCAGTACTTTTGCGAGAAGGTTCTGACTTCCTCTTCTTGGCCGGTTGATCAGGGGCAGCAGCTGTGGCGTTGCGTTTGTAAAAGACATCGCCAGCGGCTTTGACGGATGTCTGAACGTCCTGCAGCATGCTCGCTCCAACAACGAAACCACCGCTGCCTAGCGACTTGCGGGTCGTTGACACCATCTTGTCTTCCTGCTCACTCTTACGCTTGCGCTTCTTGCCAGACTGAGCTCCATCACTTATCTTTCCCGCTTTCTTGCCTTTGGAGCTGGCAGTGGCTGGCGTCACCTTGATGCGCGGGGTAGAGGTTGCTGGCGTAAGTCCATTGCCTTGTTGGAATTCTTGCGCAGTGAAGGACTGTTTCTTCTTTTTCTTCTTGTTTTTCTTCTCTTGCGGTGTCTGCCCGGCGCTGTTGCCGTCCTTCACAGACTGAACCAGACTACCATCGTCGTTTGGCAGCTCGGCTTCGTCAGCTGCAAAGTCCATGCTGTTGAAAGTGGGCCGTGATACCGGATTTGTGCCATGCAGATGATGACTGGGCATCGAGTAGAGACCAGTGCGCTTGTTGAGCGACATGGCTAACAGTTCGAAAGAGTTCGGCCTGTCTAGCGCGCAGACGAGATTGCTGGTTTTCAAGTGCGGTTGAGGCTCAGTAGCTGTGTGAGAGCGCCAAATGACAGGTTGGACTAAGGATGTCAGTAACTGTTGTGGACGGCGTAACCTATCGCATACCCAAGAGCTGCTGAACTGAGCAACAGCGACTGCGCGTGGAGGTAGAGTGAGGACGCGGCGAGCAAGCTCTCGCGCGTGGACAAGAGAATAACAATAACAGTCATCACGTGGTTGCCAAAAGTTGAGGTGAAAGTGAGTGTGAGCGACAGTTAGCCATTCACCGTGGATTGGCGTACATCAGCCTCGACATATCACACCAAGATGACAAAAATTGCAAAGACTATTCAAGGAAGATGTTATGGTGCCTCAAAGCTTTCTCTTCTTGAATTCACGGTTTTCGTCATGTCGCCCTCAATACAACGTACGCCCAGGCATAGGATCGCTCCATGTCCCATTCGAAAACCAAGTGCCCGCTCTGGTAAAGTCGCTGTACGAAACGCTACCAAACGGTAGATAGTTGATGAATCCAAATCGGAAGTATTCTGGGCTGTCTGTAGCCTGTCTTGTCCATGTGAAGTTCCCACTGCTGCCAGCGTGAACACCTCTGTATCTCTCCACATCATTGACAATCACACTGACACCCTCGTAGCCACGCAGTATACTATCCCATGTGAATGTGATGTTGCTGCCACTGACGGCTGCAACGATAGACGGTATGCCGGAGCCGAGCTGTGCATCGCCTCGCAAAGCTGCAGCCGTTTGGAGGATAGGATCGAATCCCCAGCGTGCGATACCGTTGATGAACAGTCCAACCAAGATGCCCTGGCAGAGAAGGCTAACTCGCGTCTGCATCGAGGTGCCTGGGAGTAGCAGAAGAGCCAGGATATAGTGATGTATCCTCAGACTCAGCTTTGGAATACCAAGACAGATCAGTAAACCAATCCCAAGAATTGCATATAGCCCTAGCATCCTTGGTAGACGCCCTTCTGTCCTGAAGCACCATGCTTGATACAGCACGATGGCGAACAAAACAAGTACGATGATGATCAACGCGGTGATGGCGCCAGGCTGTTGATGAAGATCATGCGACGTGAGCCGCTGGATGGGGATCTGCTCGAAAGTATAGTTGCCCAGCGCTCCGACCCAGCATCCACCAATCCAAAGAACAGTCTTCTCCATGTGTGCTTTGCAGTTGAGCAAAGTCTTGCGAACGCTGTACCGGTAGATCAGCGCACCCACAAATGCCGCAGGTAGGAAGCGCCCGAGTGTCGTCGAAGCCAGCGACGGATAGTTGGAGTACGACGGTGGATCGGAGGCCATAGCGATCTGGAAGAAGATGATGACAAAGACTGAAGTAAAAAACGTAGCGGGGCTAGATGTGAAGAGCGAGAACAGAGCTGTGAAGATGGTAGACAATATGAGAAGGTCCCATCGAGGGTCTCGACACTTGTCTGAACCACTCATCACCGCCTCTGTTGTGTTGAAGCCGAATGACAGAGGGAAGCTCGAGTCAAAACTGACGCTCGAGATGCCATTTCTGTTGCTGGAACCGTAGCCGCTCCGCTCTCCTACAAGAGAGACCACTCCGCAGCCGCCTCCTCCGTTACTGATGATGCCTGCATGTATAGCTGCTCCGCAGATAAACGAATCACCACGATATACGAGCGCGTTATCGTCTGACGTATTATTCGACGTGCCTCCCACAACCAACGATCGATACACAATCGACTGGTCACCAATCGCTCGAGGATTCAAGACTTGAGTACCTGCACAGTCTGCCGGGCAATTGAAAGCGAACGCAGAGTTATCGAAAGGAAGGCAGTTTCGTCCGTCTACGCCGCAGCTTTGCGCGTTGGGCCTGGCGAAGTCAGTATGGTGAACAGGTCAGTAATTATGATCCTTCACATACCATAATTGCGCTGCACAGCCCAACCTGACGGGGGCTCCGTAGCCCGCAAGATTCGTGGGCAAGCTAAAGTCGCTGATGATAACTCCAAAGACTACTACCCAGACTACGAACGCAGCAACAAAAAGGCAAAGGCGCACCGGCTTGGGCAGACGCGCAACTAAACGCGTAGGAAAGGTTTGTATAGGCTCGAATAATGGGTTGATGCGGTGCAACACGGGTGCTTCAGGACCCTTGAACCATGCAATCCCCTTCCGGCTCCATCGCGTGACTGGCGCGGGTAGCCTTCTCTCGGTCTTTCTCCATACCCTTGCCACGAATGAGAGTCGTGGAGGCTGATGGTCTTCGAACTCAAGACTCCTCCGGGGTGTCGCGGCTTTGGACGGAGTGTCTTCGGGAGTGAATGAGGACGACCCGCTGGCGGCAATCGGATCCCTGCTTCCTCCAATCTCAAGGTCTACCGGTGCCGCGGTCGTGGTTGCCGCAGATTTAGCCATACTGTTCGCCTAACGAGCGCGCACGACGGAGCTGTTTACTATCATGGTACGCAGGCGTTGAGGAATTTCTACAGAGCATTGAAAGCTAACGAGCGGCGAAAGTCATGGCAAACATCATCGACGTCTGGGGTTGCGTACCAGGACCCACTCTGTGCCGGCAGCGAGCCGCTAAGGTCTGCACGTCAACCATCTCTCTTCCAGCTCACAAACTTGACCATATTTGAATCAGAAATATTTAATTGGTATCAGGTTCTACCCTCAAGTATACCACGTCACCTCTGGAATTTCATCCAACAGTTGGAATCTCCCCAGCTCGCGGTTCTTGTACGCCACCGGATCATGCAGAGTGTGCGTACGTATGTCCCTCCAGAACCGATCAAGACCGACCTTCTGGCTCGTCGCCTTGGCCCCTGTAACCTCGAAAACACCCGCAGTGACTCTGAGACCGGTATCGGTCGTGACAACCTTGGCGCTTGCAACCCACTCTGCTAGCTCACCTCGCTCGCGTGCGGTGAGCTTCGCTCGAGTGTCGAGACTACCAGAGTAGCTTGCGTAGATCTTGTTGGCCTGCTCCCCTGCACTGTCTGCGAGGGCGACGGCAGCACGCAAGTGAGCATGGAAGTTGCCGTATCGTTCGAGGATGTAAAATTCATCTGTCGCACGCTCCTTGTTCTGTAGATCGTTAGCATTTTGAATCCGTCCTCGGATGTTCGAGACTCACATCTCCACCATACGGCCATGCTCGAGTGCCCTTGACAGTGTACTTCGACGCAAACTGCTGCGCTCCAAGCGCAATTCCGAGGTAGAAGTTGCTGAAGACAAGCTGGATTGTGGGAAGCAAAAGAGATGCAAACGGTATCTGTAGCGCTTTTGGATCCGGCTTCTTCTTTTCGACATCCCAACCTAGTGCGTCTGACCAGGGTACGGACACGTTTTCAATCCTGACGCTACCGGACTCGGTCAGACGCAATCCGATATTGTTCCAGTCATGAGAGAACTGGATTCCTGGCTGGTCGGTGAAGACGAAAGCGAAGATGTGGTCGCCAGTTCCATCAAAATCACCTTCGAGGACAGTCAAGTCTGAGATGACACCACCCGTATTGAAATGCTTGAAGCCGTTAAACACAAGATTGTCGCCCTCGGCGGTGATCTTGAGGTCGTTGTCCCGTGGGTTTACTGCACCACCGATGAAGTAGTTGTTCTCTATAATCAGCTTCTGGTAACGATCCGCTTGCTCTTCGGTTCCGACCACATTCGCCGTCGTACTCCACAGCAAATGGTAGCCCAGGAGCATACCAATCGAGCTTCATCTGTCAGTACAAGCTCAGGTGAGGGTTTAGCGTTCACATACCCGTCCGCCTCAGCAACTTTGCGGATTGCTTTGTATCCAACACTCCACGGCTGCTCACCACCTCCGTATTTCTTCGGGCCAAGGATCTTCAGCAGGCCAGAGTGCTTTAGCAAAGCGATCTCAGCTCGTGGGGACTTGTTTTCTTGATCCCTCACGACAGCATCGACAGCGAGAACGTCGGCGACTTCCTGAGCGCGTTTGAGCCATGCAATCTCATCTGTAGGAGCACCACTCCACTGCTTCTCATACTGTGAGTAAGCGGCTGGATCGCGAAAAGGGACTTGCTTTGCGTTCCCGTGACTATCACTTGTTCCATTCGTTGCAGTCATTTTCGATAACAGTAAATTGTGAATAGAGAAATCAGCAGTAGCCAGGCACATGCAGGTTATCACATAGTTATGGATGCTGCAGCACGTTGAGCTTGCTACATATTGCGTGCTACACACCCACATATTGTCGATTCTGCGGAACCTCACAGCTGAACAGGAGACAACCCCGCGATTATCTACAACGAACCATTTACAGAGCTGGGTAAAGCCGGCATACACCGATTTGCTGATGTCCCGTCTATCAAGAACGTGAGGAGTTGGAGACGGTGCTAGTAAAACTGATCTAGCCAAAGATGATCTAGTCTGACAACTACAGCATGCGATGCGTTCGCAATCAACCATCGCAATCACCTCATCCACCGCAACTCAATTCCCTTTGGATGACGACGCGTCCCCCGTCCCGGCTGGTACTCGATTCCGAACGGAACCGAGCTTTAGACTCGGATTCCACTCTACCGCTACTGACTACCGTGTAAGCTTGCTCATTATCTTCCGGGATCTATCGTTCCACACCCCTTTAGTCTAGAGATCTTCCTCGTCTGCTTTCTCCAGTGACCATTTGGGAGTACGCCTGCAGTGTCCACTGCATGATGACATTTTAGATACCTTGACTTGCTTGGTTAAGGCTTCCAACAGTCCACTTAAGCACGTAGAGAAATTATCTCAAGGTGGTATTATGAGAGTGTAGGTAGCAGGAATAATTACTAGCTGTCGCGGTAAATACCGCTTAGATTAGTGATTATCTGATCTGGATTACTGATTTTGTGATCCAAATCCGGATGCGCTAAGTCACTCGCGTTGGATTAAGGATATATAAACAATTAGGTTAAACTAATAGATTAGTAGAAGAATTTAATCTCTCTTTCTTAATTATTAATTGTTTATCTCTTAAGTCTCTTAATAATTATAGTTATGAGCCTAGCGTTATAGACTACAAAGGAAGATTCTCTCTGCGTACTTAGTATAGCTAAGGACTTTGTTAATATAATTAAACACTTATACTAACCTCTTTATTACAAACTACTAAACCTACTACTATAGATACTAAAGAAAAGATTAGTACTAGGCAGATCCTGCTTAAATCTAGATTAGACTGGCTAAACTAGTACACTTAGCTAGAGTTTCACGCCTAAGACAAGGCTATCTAGGATTAAATTAATCTAGAAGCAGGCAACGTAGATCTAATAGATAAGCAGGAGCTAGTCTATCCTTCTTATCTAAAGAAACTAGTGCAATTAGAGGGAGTCACTAACTTAGCTTTTAAAGCTATAAAAGAAACCTACAAACTATTAGTTGTAGAGCATCTAGAAGAAGTCTAGAAATACAAGATTAAAACGGCTAGATAGACAAGGAAGGTGGCTAAGCTTACTAACATTTGCAATTAGATTAATAAAATAGTATCCCCTAACCTCCTAGCCTTAATCACTCTTAAATTGCTTAATAACAAGAAAGTTACCTGTTAAGCACTTATTTAATTACTAAAGAACAACCTTGCTCTAACTAAGGATAACACAAGCAATCTGTTAAGACAGCAATATTAAGCTTATCTAGAGAAAGCTAGATTAGGCTGGATAACTCTAGATAAGTAGTTTAATAAATAGCAAATTCTCTATAGAAAGGCCGAGACTTACTCTATCCTAGATGTTAGCAGACAGCTAGCAATTACTAATTTTCTAGATTTAGTATTAGTAAAATTGGCTCCTAAATGGTCCTAATCTATAAAATAATTAATTACAATTAATTTAGCTCTAGGTAAGACTACTCTAACTATAAATAAAGTTATAAAGGTTTTCTCTCTTATACTTTAAAACAAGCAATTAGTTAACTAAAAGGGAAGAGATTAGGAGTGTACACAACCTTTAGCAGATTATTTAGAAACTAGTAGAATAAGCAGGGATTAGGTGCCCTAAAGTACAAGTGTTCTTGCTAATAGAGTAGATTGCACTACTAGCCTCTAATCTCTTGTTTTAGACTTTAAGTTGCTATTACTAGATTAATAGTATTAGACAGACTAAAGATAACTCTTACAGAAACAGCTAAATCTAAGATTAAAGAAAATTACGCTAAACAAGAGTAGAACAATCTTAGAAAACAAGTTAAACAATCTAGATAGACTTCTAGAACCTCTAGATTATCTAGATTAGCTAAATATGCTAACAATAGTACTAACAAATTTCCTAGATTAATAGCAGCAGCTCTTATTAACTTATTAGACCTTATTACTAATTAAGAAGGAGTTTATAGTACTGCTTACTTTGCTTATCTATTGTTATTAAGTACTATCTTTAATAGAGGTAGAGCAGTACACCTTGTTAATAATTAGAAACTTCTAATTAAGGGAACATTCAAGAGAGCTAATCTAGGAGAGATTGTTAAGGCAGGTACTTAGTCACTCCCTGTCTTAGGAAAGGGAGATTAATTAATTAAAGCTTTCCTTAATAGAGAAAAGGGACCTAAAACTAAGGATCTATTGCTTAAAGATGTTAAGGTAGTTGATAGATTCTATGTTAACATTGTATCTAAAGCTAAGCTTAAGAAGGTTAGACTCTGGTACATAGGACTTAACAACACTCTTAGATATAGATTACTTAAGAACTATGTAATTATAGCTACTCTACACTCTGCTTATAACCTTGTCTTTATTAAATATAACAAGATTAGTTATTATTCTCTGCTTTACACTATCTAAGCTGTAAAGTTATCTATAGTTAATTAAACCTAATCTAGCACAGAGCAACTTTAGCATTAATAATCTAGACACCTAGGATTAAAAGCTCTCTAAAGCCTAGTTTAATCTGCTTAAAATGTTTAGATAGAAGGAACAAAGAGGATAGATTGTAAGCAATGCTCTACTGCATACTTCTATTAGGTGATTTCTTGTAGACTAAGAGAAAGATTACTACATTCTTTCTATTGTATATCCTAGGATCTATTTAATATGCCAACTAGAAGACTTAACAAAGAATAGGCACTAGTAATTAAAGAGGATTACTTAGGAAAGCTGTTTAACAACAATCTCTAATCTAAAACCCTTAGTAAGATAATAAGGATTATTACAGGATTTACTAAATAGGTTAAGTGTAAATACAAGTTAGATATAGTTAAAATCTATCAGAATAACAATTTAGCTACTAGACCCTAGAGAGGTAGATCTAGATACAAAGAATAGGCACACAAACAAGGGATTATAATAGTAACCTTTCTTCCCTACACTTACAAACTAAATAGATTAGCAAAGAAGGCAGGACAAGAATTAATAACTAAATTAATTAAAATAAGGTTAGGAGCTAACCTGCCTGCTTAACTCTAGCTAGAGATAATAAGCGCAGCAGCTTACTTGCATAGTATAAGTCTATCCTCTGCTTAAAACTATTAATTACTAAATAAGGTACTAGATAGTTAGTTTTAACAATACTTTAGATAGTTTGAACTAGCAGAGATTAGGCATAGAACTGCTAATCTACAACTAGATTAGAGCAGGATATATGCCTATAAGTGCAGAGCTTATCCTCTTAATAAGGATTAATTAGCTAGTAGGGATTAACAAGGATTTAAAGTTAACCTAAGGGGTTACATTAGTTATTTAGTTAGATACGTTGCATCTAATATATACTAAATATAGGTACCTACACTTAATTAAGTTATTACAACTAGAGACGTTGTGTTTAATAAAAAGACCTTTTTTTAAAGCACTCTAGATAAAGAGATAGAGATTAATTAAGCTACTAAGTTAGTAGAGATCCTTTATAATAGAGAAACCTAAGATCTAGGTTAGGAGTTAATTATACCTAAACAAATAGATATCTAGTTTAGTTTAGACCCTAATAGAAATGTAGGGGGTAAGTTATCTAGATTAACAGACACTGTAGCTAGCCTGCCTAGTAATTAAGAGAATTAGAGCACAGAAACAGCACAAGGAGAATACAAGGCTAGTAATTACTTAAAAATCTGTGCTAATTAACTAGAAATAACTAGATTATTTACTCTAGATGCTACTCCTAAACTAATTAATTAAGGTTTAGAGGGTAATAGAGACTGCAGAGAAATCTAATAGGACAACCTTACTAATTGTTGTAGGGCTGTTAATTAATAGAGAGTGCGCACTCCTGTAGTAGCTAAATTATCCTACCTAAGTAATTAATTAAGATTAATTACTCTAGCCCCTTAAGTCTGCTAAGCTGCTTCTGCACAGCTAAGCAAAGCTGTAGATACAACAACTTACGTTTAATTAAGTTAAAGACAACAAGAATTACTATCTAAAGCAGACCTAAGAGTCTATATCCTAGATAAGAAGCTAAGGCGAAAGCCTAGCAACTAGAAGGGGGGTAGATCTAAGGGTGTTAACGCTTTAATTGCTAGTCTTACTAAAAATAATTAGTAGTTAGATTTTATAAATACTTTCTTACCTAGTGTTACCTAATTCTAGAAAGAACAATTAAGTTATAAGACTATAAACTTAATAGTTATAGCAGCAATCTAAAATAACTAAGTAAAACTATTACTTAATTAAAAGATACATAGGGACAATCTACTACTACCTCTAAAAACATAGAAACAATTAATGCAACACCTACTTAAGCTTCCTTTTAGAGACGCTTCTAGGAAAGAGATAAATTAATTAAGACGAAAAGGAACGTAGATAGAGATTCCTAAATTAGAGTCTATAGATTAACTATTACTACTAAAGTAGGTTTGGACCTATAAATTTAATTAAGACAGCTTCTTTATTAAATGCAAAGCTAGACTTGTAGTTAGAAGAGATCTGCAAGAGATTAACATTCTTATATTAACATATGTGTAAAGTTATAAGACTTTCTTCTTATAATCTTTATTAGATAGTTTCCTTTTTAGGAATAGTCATTACCTAAAAAGGCAACTTAAGCTATTTAGCCTAAATATATATATATTAGGCCTAAATACAGATACTTTCCTAATTAGGTATAGTGCTTACCTAATCTAGTAAAGTACTATCTGAAGAATGCCTAGCTAGAGAGCGTTAGAAAGCTGTGCTTATTATAGCAATAGCTTTACTAGATCTAGAGTTAGCTTTCTTACTATAAATAGCTTAAGGACACGTTGCCTTTACTAGTAGGTTACGTGTACACCTACGTAATCTGCTAGTAGGTTGCGTAATTGCATACGTAATTGTATACGCAATCTGCTTAGAAATCTACTCTTGATTTCTAAGCATCTATTAGTAATAGCTATTCTAGACTCTTCTGCTTTGTAATAGAGAGAAGAGAAGTAGAGTATAAATACTACCTTCTCTCTCTCTCTCTTCGTTCTGTACCTAGCATTTAATATAATAACTTGTCTATTATATTATCTTATTATTACTATATTTACTCCTCTTGCCTCTTTAGGCTATACGCTTCCTATTTTGGAATTACCTAGTCTAGTTAGTCTAGGTCTTCTAGATTAGGGAAGAAAGTAGTCTGTCCTCCCTTTCCCCCTACTTTCTTTACAGGTTATGAGCCCGGATTCTTTATAGCCTATAGAGAATTTTATACACTCTATAAGTCTTAGTTCTAGCTATATATATAGCTACTGCTTATATAAGCAGATTATCTAAGCAAGAGGAGAAAGAAGAAGAAAGTACTTCTACTTCTAACTTCTTCTATTCTTGCTATATTTACTTAGGCTCTTCGCCTAAAAAATAGCATTGTTTACTGCTTACTAAGCAGTATTTTATCTAGTGCTTACTAAGCCTAGATAGCGCAGTATCCTGGTATTAGTCCCTGCTCCTTAGGCCTCTAGCAATAGAGATAAACCTAGGAAACTTAAGCAATAATTCCCAACCAAGTTAGCCCTACGTAAGACTATCTTAAGTCTTAATTTATTGCCTATTTAGGCAATAAATTAGACCTCTAAGAAAGGCAGAGGGAGAGTACTAGTAGTAATACTAGTATACGGCTCTGGGTAGACTTAAGAACTAAGAGCAAACTAGCCAGCGGCTATACTAAGTGCTAGTATAAGCTATAGGCTTATAATACCTTATAACATAGACGCTTATTCCTATACTTATAAGGTATCCTATAGTTAGTCTTATAAAAGCTTAGCAACCTTTTATAAGTTACTAGAATTTAGTATATTATCGCAAAAATATACTGCTTCCTTAAAGTCTATTAAAGACTGTTTTTTGCTAGCTTTATCTAAAGCTTTTATCTAGGATAATACTATAATAGCCAGAGTTTCTCATATAGTCTTTGGACTTAGTAGAAACAGTAACTATCTATAGTATATCTAGTAATAAGCTAGTTAAAAGCTAAGCTGTTGCTACTACCTTAAAAAGAATTAAAGGTAGTAATATACTAAGAGAACTATACTATAAAATAGTAAGCTACTTTTAAGAGAGAAATCTCGGGTATTAAGTCCTATTTAGGCGACCCTAAAGACTAGTAATAGAAACTAGCTAGATTTACTCTAAGTTAAAGGAAAATCTCGGGTATTAAGACCTAAAAATAATAGGCGACCCTAAAGACTAGTAATAGAAACTAGCTAGATCATTCCTTAGTTTAAAAAGTAGTAAGACCTATTATAAGTATTAAATAGGCAGCTTCTATATAACCTAAGAAAGTTTTAAATAGGCTATATAGTTTTAAAAGGCTTACTTAACTAGTTGAAATCTCTACTAGAGACTAGTTATCTATTAACTTAAGTATAGTTACTAAGTATATCTCTTAGTATTAAATAGCTTCTAAGCCCTACCTGTCTGGCTGAAATTAATAGCTCGTTGTTGCTATTAATTGCTGTAATCTAGCCCTATTTAATAACCTAGTACTTATAAGACGTTATAAGAAAGGACTTATTTTAGCTAGATTACAAGATGCTAGATTCTATTAAGCTACCTAAGCTTAAAGGGTCTGCAAACTATAGTATTTGGGCTATTAGAATGCAAGCAATTATAGTAGAAAAAGGTTATTTAGCCTATATACTAAATAATCCTGCTACTATAGTAGATAATATAGAGAACCTAGATGAAAATGCCTATAAAGCTACAGCTATTATTAAACTAGCTTTAGAGGATGGACCTCTACTACAAACTCAATTTATTAATAATCCTTATACTCTATGGAATACTCTTAAAAATCTATACGAGGCTAAAGGATTTAGTAGTGAATTCTTACTAAGTAAAGAATTAATTAGCACTACTTTAAATAGCTGTAAAGGCAATTTAGAAGACTATATTAATACCTTTAAAAGGATTGTAAATAGTCTTGAATCTAGGAACATTAATCTACCTACTAAGTTTATTGTTGCTCTATTACTTAATAATCTAAATAAAGATTATGAATATATAGTCGCAGTTATTACACAGTCTATTAGAACTGCTAATAGTGAGATTAATATAGAAGAAATTATCTCACAACTGCTAGATGAATATAGAAGACTTAAATCTATTAAAGGCAATAGTTCTTTTAATAGAAATAATTCATCTAGTAATAGCAACAATGACGTAGAAATGTCTATGCAAACTAGAGGTAGTAATAATAGCAATAGTAAAAAAGGAGATAAAAAGAATATCCCTTTTTGTAACTATTGTAATAGAAGGGGACATAAAGAGTCTAATTGCTATAATAAGAATCCTAGCCAAAAGCCTAGTAACAGTACTAATAGTACTACTACTAATCAGGATATTAATAGCAATAATAAAGAAGAAACAGCCTTAATTTCTTCTGCTTCTAAATCTATAAGTAATAATACTATAGATTTTATTTTAGACTCTGGTGCTACTATACACACGTGCTATATAAAAGAATTATTTAGTAACTTAAAACCTACTTCTACATCTATTAAGTGGGGTAATACTAATAGTTCTATTAAAGCACAAGGTATAGGAGATATAAAACTAGAATTTTCTAGTACTAAGCAGTTAGTTAGATTAACTAATGTGCTATACGTCCCTGAATTAGGAGTAAACCTACTAAGCTTAGGATTAATTACTTCTAAAGGCTTTAGCCTATCTTTTAATAAAGATAGCTACTATATTAATAAGCCTAATAACTCTGTCCTAGCTAAAGGTTATTATAAAGACGGAGTAAGTGTCTTTAGTGCTAATAGTTTAGATTGTTCTATAACATCTAACTATAAAAACACTAGCTACTATTAATACTTCTAATATAGAAGAAGAACAAGTTAACTCTATAGATACTTCTATAGAAGAATCTCCTAATTTAGAAGAAGTAGCTACCTTAGAAGATAAAGATAATAATTCTAAGGAAACTATAGTACTTAATAAGAATACTATAGAATTAGCACATAGAAGACTAGGACATATAAGTTTAAGTTCTTTAAAACATCTAAAGAACGCTACTACAGGAGTGGACTATATAGATCTAGAAGACATAAGCTCTGCTTCTATTAGTTTAGACAATTGTATTAGTTGTATACAAGCTAAACTAACTAAGAATAGAAGTATAGAACCTAGTACTAAGGTTAATGCTTACCTAGATCTATTGTATATAGATATAGGAGGTCCTATTACGCCTAGAACCCTTACAGGCTATAGATACTATATTACCTTTAGAAATAGTTTTACTAAGTACTTAGAAGTAAAACTGCTTAGATCTAGAGAAGGTATTATAGATATAATAAGGACTACTATAGAAGAGTTAGAATTAGAGGCTAAAAACAATAACTCTAATAACTCTAACAACACTAGTTATCCCTTTAATAACAACAGGGTTAAGGCTCTACAACTAGATAATGAATTTAAATCTAAAGAATTAGATAAATATCTAGTTAACAAGGGAATTAAAACTAGGTTCTCTGCTCCTTATACCCCTGAACAAAACGGTGCAGCAGAGATTATTAATAGAGTACTATTAAATAAAGTAAGAGCTCTATTAATTACTAGTAATCTTCCTAAAAATATGTGGGGAGAAACTATCTTAACTGCTACCTATCTATATAATAGAACACCTAATAGCTCTATTAATTTCCAGACCCCGTACTATTTAAAATATAAAGAGTTGCCTAATCTAAGTAACCTAAGAATCTTTGGTTCCTTAGTATACTACAAGGAACCAACTAGCTTAATTAAAAAGCTAGACTCTAAAGCAACTCCCTATTACCTAATAGGATTTATAGGGTCTAATATATAAGATTTACAATCCTAGTACGAATAAAACTATTACTACTAGAGATTGTAGAATAATAGAAGGTTATTTCTATAAGCCAAATAATAACAACAATATACAAGATATTTACTAGACTAGATCCTAGTAAAATTATAAACAAAAATCCTAAAGTTGTTATTAATAAACCTTCTAATCCTAGCAGCAGGACTAGGATAACAGAGCTATTAGATGATTCTAGTAAAGTACTAGCAAATCCTACTATTATAGAGGATACTGCTACTGCTGAAAATTGTAGTATTAATACTATAAAGCAAGATTGGAAATCTCTATAATATATTAATATTAGAGAACATTCTTACTACTTCTAATAGTAATAGTCTAGAAGAGCCAAAGTCCTTTAAAGAAGTATTACTAAGAAAATAAAGATCTTTATCTAGAAGCAATGCAACTAGAAATCCAAGATCTAATTAAAAGTAATACTTGGAATATTATTACTAAACCTACTAAAGCCTCTATTATTAAAGGCCGATGGGTTCTTAGTAAGAAATATAATCTAGACAATACTATTAAGAAGTATAAAGCTAGGTGGGTTGCTAAAGGTTTTCTACAACAATATAATATAAACTATAAAGAAACCTTTGCTTCTACTTCTAAACCTAGCTTAATTAGGTTGTTTCTATCTATTTTTGCATATCTAAATTGGGAAATATATACTTGGGATGTTAAACAAGCTTTTCCTAATGCAGAAATAGATATAGAAAATATCTATATGCAATTGCCTATAGGATTAGAAGACTTTATTCTAAAGAAAGCTTTAGAAGAAAGTAAAGATTCTAATCTTAATAGTATTATTAATAGTGCTATAGAAAATAAAGACTATTCTAAACTAGTCTGTAAATTGAATAAAGCACTATATGGCCTAAAACAAGCTAGTAGGCAGTGGCAATTATTCTTAACTAAAATCCTAGAAAACATAGGATTTCAAAGCTTAAGAATAGATACTAGTATATTTATACATAACACTAAGCCTATTTTATTAGCTACACATGTAGACGATATACTAGTATTTGCAAAAGATATTACTCTAGTAAACAACCTATATAATGAATTAGTTACAACTTCTAAATTAGAGGTAACTAATTTAGGAGAGATTAAAGAATTCTTAGGTGTAGAAATTATTAGGGATAGATCTAAGAAATCCTTAGTAATTACACAAAGAAACTTTATCTCTAAACTCTTAAGTAGATTTAATAAGCTTAATAATAAGCCTAAAGATCTACCTTTGCCTATAGGTACAAAACTAAGTAAAAACTTAGAAGAAAGTACTGTTAAAACAGAATACCAGCAACAAATAGGTAGCCTTATCTACCTTACTATATTTACTAGGCCTGACTTAGTATATAGTATTAATTACCTTGCTCGGTATATGTCTAATCCTAGTTTAGAACACTTAAAGTATCTAGACTATATCTTTAGTTACTTAATCAAAACTAAAGACCTTGGATTAGATTTAACTCTAGAATCCAACCAATCTACTATAGATCTAAATAAGATCTATCCTACTAAAGATAATAATCTATCTATTGAAAATAGTATAGATTTAGTAGGAGTATCAGATGCAGATTGGGGGGGCGATATAGATTCTAGAAAATCAACTATAGGCAATATATTCCTATTAAGGAATATTAAAGACAATTTCAATTGCAATAGATCTATAGCTATAAGCTGGATTTCTAAATTGCAAAAAACAGTAGCTTTAAGTTCTGCTGAAGCAGAATATATGTCTTTAAAAGAAGCTACTAAAGAAAGTTTATATCTACAAAACGTAATTAAAGAGCTTTTTAACAATACAAGCTCTCTTAAAGACTATTCTATTTTTTAATAAGTTAAATACTATTAAAACAGATAGTCTTAGTGCTATAGAACTAGCAAAGAACCCTATTTATCATGCTAGAACTAAGCACGTAGATATAACTTATCACTTTGTTAGAGAAAATCTGCTAAGTAAAAATATAGACTTAGTATACGAAAATACTAGTACTATACTTGCAGATAATCTAACAAAATCTACTAGTATTCCTAAGTTTAAAGAGTTTACTAGTAAGATTAATTTAAGAAGACTTAATTAAATTAATTAAGCTTCTAATTAGATAAGACTTGGAATAAAGCACCTAAATTGCTAAAAGCTTATTCTAAGCTATACATAAATTCTAAGAGAATCTAAATTGCTTTACTCTAGAATTCAGTATAACAAGTCTAAATTGCTATTAAAGATATAGAGTTTCTAAATTGTTTCTACAACCTATATCTTATCTAATAAAGATTAAGGGGGTGTGTAAAGTTATAAGACTTTCTTCTTATAATCTTTATTAGATAGTTTCCTTTTTAGGAATAGTCATTACCTAAAAAGGCAACTTAAGCTATTTAGCCTAAATATATATATATTAGGCCTAAATACAGATACTTTCCTAATTAGGTATAGTGCTTACCTAATCTAGTAAAGTACTATCTGAAGAATGCCTAGCTAGAGAGCGTTAGAAAGCTGTGCTTATTATAGCAATAGCTTTACTAGATCTAGAGTTAGCTTTCTTACTATAAATAGCTTAAGGACACGTTGCCTTTACTAGTAGGTTACGTGTACACCTACGTAATCTGCTAGTAGGTTGCGTAATTGCATACGTAATTGTATACGCAATCTGCTTAGAAATCTACTCTTGATTTCTAAGCATCTATTAGTAATAGCTATTCTAGACTCTTCTGCTTTGTAATAGAGAGAAGAGAAGTAGAGTATAAATACTACCTTCTCTCTCTCTCTCTTCGTTCTGTACCTAGCATTTAATATAATAACTTGTCTATTATATTATCTTATTATTACTATATTTACTCCTCTTGCCTCTTTAGGCTATACGCTTCCTATTTTGGAATTACCTAGTCTAGTTAGTCTAGGTCTTCTAGATTAGGGAAGAAAGTAGTCTGTCCTCCCTTTCCCCCTACTTTCTTTACAATATGCAGCTACACTAGCTGCTAAATTATTTAGAGCAGTTATAGCTATTGCAGCTAAGTTTAATCTAGAAATTAAGCAACACAATGTAGTTAGAGCATTCTTAAATGCACTTATTACAAAAGATAATCTAGTAATCTGTAATCTCCTAGACAAATTTAAAGAAGCTGGACTATGTGTTCTACTTAACAGAGCACTCTATAGATTAAGAGAATCCTTACTTCTATAGTACAAAGAGTTCTTAAGCACTCTTTAATTAATTAGACTAATATGCTCTAAAGAGGAGTCTTGCCTATTCTTTAATCTAGATTGTACTATCCTAGTATTGTTCTACGTTGATAATATACTTTTGCTGTGCTATAAGGACTATAAGCAAGAAGCACAAGACCTTTAGAGCAAAGTCACGTTAAAGTATAAAATCTAAGATTAAGGAGATGTACAATAGTTCCTAGGGATTAGGGTAATCTAAAATAGAGAAGCAAGATTAATTACGTTACTCTATAATATGTATATTAATAAGATTGCTAAGAAGTTTAACCTAGATAAGGGATTGTTTCTAGAAACCCCCCTATCTACAGCTAAGCTAATTAAAAACTCTAAAGAAGCAACTAAACAAGAAGTAAAGTCTTATTAAGAGAAGGTTGAATTAGCTCTCTATACAGCTATTATGCTTTGCCTAAACGTATCCTTTGTAGTATTAAAGCTATCCTATTTTCTAATAAACCTAAGCAAGGACTACTATAAAGCAATTAATTAAGTAATTACATATCTCTACAGGACAAGGACAGAAGGCATTTAATTTAGAGATTATCCTAGACTAGAACTTGTTATCTGTAGAGATGCATCCTTTGCTAATAATTTAGAAACCTAAAGATCCTCTTACAGATACATAATTATTCTATTTAGAGGACTAATCCTATAGAAAGCGGCTAGGCAATCTACAGTTACTACTTCTACAATAGAGGCAGAGCTAATTGCTCTATCCTACACAGCAAAAGAGATAATAGCAATCTAGTAATTGTTTAACAAAATAACGCTAGATATAGGTTATACCTAGACTATTTAGTGTAATAATTAATAAACTATCTAGCTAGTAGTTAGTAAAAATAAGAGAATTACAACTAAACTCTAACACGTGGATATCTAAAACATGTAGCTAAGACAGGAATATTTAAACAGATTGTTTAAGATTAGCTATCTAGAAACCTCTTAAATGCTAGCTAATAGATTAACTAAGGCACTAAGCAAACAGAAGTTTAATTACTTTAAGAAACTCCTAAATCTTAAGGATGCAAAGGGATTAATTAATAAACTAGAATAGAAGGCTTAATTGTAAGTACAATTATAGCTAATTTTAAACAAAACCTAGAACTATTATTATCTTGTAATTAAGCTAATCTAAACTCTTACAACAAACTGTGTCTCTTAGCATACCTATTAGCTTTAAAGCTAATTAACTAGAGCTATAATATTCTTAAAATAATAAATAATCTAAGCTTATATCTCTTCTCTAGTTAGAGGGCAGGATTAGGATTTAAACAAACTTTAACTATAACTACCTAACATTCTAGAACAAGAGTATCTAGACTTGCTATACCTACCTAATCTCTCTCTATATCTGCAAGCACAATTAGTATAGCAATATAAATAATTGCCTTAATTTTTAAACTAGCAGCTTAACTCCTTATGCCTTTTTTGTTAATTACTTATATAAGGCGTATTCTAGCGGTAAGGGCGTAGTGATCTATAGCTGTATTTGTTAAACCTACTAGCTAATCTACTAGATTAGACTGCCTGCTGTTAATATCTATAAGGATGTTGTTAAGGAGCAGTCTTAAACTGCTGTTAAGAAGCCTAGGGATGCTAATGCCTAACTTAGATAAACTAGGATTGTTGTGCATTTGCAGCTTAATAACTAGGAGCTAGAACACTAGCATGTTAAGCAATCTAATTATAGGCACTTTGCAGATATTAATTAGCAACTAGTTAAGTTGCTATAGGAATTAGAACAGGAGCAGGATGCATTAGAACAAATAGATTAACTACTAGGGACAGACTAACGTATAGCCCTTTACAATCTAATCTAGTCTTACAGTAGTTCTTAGTAATTAGAGAAACTTAATTTCTAATCTACTAGCCTAGCTTCGCAGCCTTATAGATCTATTTAAGTTAACACTTACTTTAAAAAGGTTAAGCTGCAAACTAGATTACGTACCTAATCACTACTAGAAAAAACGCAGTAATTAGACTAGAGTTTAACTATCCTAGCGTCCCTGCTTAAGATTAGATTAACTCTAATTAAATAAGATCTAAAAATAATCTTATATCTTGGCGCAAGTGTGCGTGTTACACTTAATATATCTCTTAGATGTAGTCTCTTAATTATAACAAACACTGCTGTTGCTACAAAGTCTTCTTAAGATGTATTAAGCATATAGGATTGCTTGTAGCACAGCTGCTGCAGAGCTATCTAATCTAGGAATTAAAGTCTTTAACTTCTTGTTTAATCTAGCAGTTAGAGTAGTCTTTGGCTTTAGAGTAGTTTTTAGCTTTAGAGTAGGCTTTAACAGCGTTGTTATAGGCGTCTTCTTCTTTTTCTTATCTATAACAGGTGATACTGTAAGGTTATAGTTAGATTAACACACAGGTTCTGCTACAAAGTTTAGCCTTATAACTAAAAATTTAGATTAAATACTTACTAATCTCTAGAAAAACCCTTGTTTTTCCCTTTTTCTAGATATAACTAGGTCTAGCCTTGTGAGCAATAGCTTTAAAGTTAACCTGCTAATCTTTAGACTCCTTATAGCCTTGCTTGTAGAGGTTTATAAAGTTATAGATAAGCAGGTTTATAGGCGTAAAGCTTAAACTAATACTAACCTAATTATAGTTCTAGAGCCTATAAGAGCTACAAATTAGTTAGAAAATAATTAATATACTAAGGAAAACGCTTACCTAGAATTGCAAGACTAATTAATCTTGTTTTAGTTATCCTTTAAACAATAATTTAGATCCTTATAAGGAATAACAGAGTTACTAGAGTTATTAGACTTGTTATCTAAGCTAGTAACTAGCGAAGTTGGCCTGCTCCTAATAGGTAGACTGCCGCGTTGTTTACTAGAAACAGAGAGTAGACTGCCTAATCTAATTATTACAAAACAACTGCAACACTACAGGAAGAATAGATTAATAAGACTAAAAAGCGCTAACTACAGCAAAAAATTAGAGTTAGGAGTAAAAGAGAAAGAGAAATTGTGTAGATAGGTAATTATTTAGAGTGCAAACACATTTTGTAATATATATTAATAAGCCTATTTGCTCTATACCTGTAATAGGAAACTCTAATGTTATCCTTTATATTTTATAATAACACTACCTTTGCAATTATAATAATAGCTATTATAGTTATACTTCTTAATTAAAGCATGCCTAGGAGGTGTGTCGCAGTAAATACTACTTAGATTAGTAATTATCTAATCTAGATTACTAATTTTGTGATCTGAATCTAGATGCGCTAAGTTACTAGCGTCAGATTGAGGATATATAAACAATCAGGTTAAACCAATAGATTAGTAGAAGAAACTGATCTCTCTTTCTCAATTATTGATTGTTTATCTCTTAAGTCTCTCAACAATCACACTAGCCCCTATCAAGTTGCTGAGGGAAGCTCAACAATATTTCACAATACAGACTATTCTTTAGCTACTTTTTGCCCTTCTAATTTGTTGTCCTTCCTTCAGCTGAATAATCCCCCAAACTCACGACCTAGCCGGATTTCCGCTATTATGCTAGGTACTTAAGTGAGGTTGTACAGTACGAGCCCCAGCCTCACTTTCTATGCCCTCTTAGACTTTGCAAAGTACCTAGAAGTGTCGCCCAATGGCAGCTCAACAATCGAGTCTTTCAACAGGAGATGGAATGTCAAGTACCTGTGTGACGTTTAGCCGCGTATTGAAGACAGACAGTTTTGAACCTACCAGCCAATCAGCCCAGATACAAAGCAGAAAGCACCTCCACCTTTCTTGAGCGCAATCGAGGCTGCAATTTTTCCATCTGCAAGCGCAAAGTAGCTTGATGATACTAGCAAGAAGCCAAACACTACGGTGAAGAAGATTGCAATATATACTAGGTTAGTTGGTAGTGAAGCAACAAGGAACACTACTGCGAACACCGTCCATACTGCAGCCGTATCAATTTTGCCCCAAACTGAATCGAGTGAATCAATTCACTTACAGATCATAAAGAATCCCAGCGCGTTGTTCAGCTCGGCGGTGTTGTCTCCATAAGCTGCAACGACCCCAAACGCCGGGGTCAAGATGGCCCCATAGCCTGCGTAAAACAACCCTTATACGATCAGCATAGCTACGATCCAAGCGGGGCTCTTCGACATACCGAAAGCGCTGAACACCGTGTACCCAAACCCATTGCCAACGGAGAGTTCCCACTGGGCGGTGACCACGAGACCAAAAGCCGCTGCGAAGAAGAAGTTGGCGACCTCACGAGTCAGTGTACATACATATGAAGTTTTGAGCGGATCTTACAAAGACGTTATTGGTGGTCACGCCCCGCCATTCCATCAAGCTCAGCGAAAGCGTAGTCAACGTCGTCGCGAAAACACCAATGGCAAGGGCAGTCTGCAGTGATCAATAGTGTGCAATTCACATGCCCTATAGTCTACTTACACCAGATCCCAGACTCTTGGGCTCTACTTTATTCGGCTCATTGCTTTCAACCGTAGGCTGTCTCTCAACATCGGTAAACTTGGTCTGCGTCTTGCCCTCAAGACGCTCGATGCTATCGCTTGTCGACGAGGCAGCCATTTCAAGAAGAGTCAAAGATAAGTCCAGATGCAAATAAATAACCCCACTTAGCGGTCAGAGGCCCCAATATGTATCAACACCATGTTGGCTTGGTATCTGTGATGCAGAAACACGCGTGGATGGCGTGCTGGGAGGCACTATACACGCTCTTAGCCCGCAACTTAATCTATCCGCATCCTTCTCCAGTCCCGGTCGTCCGGTTCAGTCTCCGGAGACGATCTGCCTTGCATTTGAGCATACGGGGTTGTCCAATCCCTGCTGGTCATTGCGCTACATTGCCCAGGAATTGCCTCATCGAGAGTTGCCGAACAGTGTCCGACAACTTGCAAGATCGCTCACACCTTAAGAGCGGACAAGTGCGGTTTGGCCCATACATATTGCTATGTACTCTCACGGGTGGAATTTTCTGTTCTTGTTTGCGCTCATGCCGGAGGCCATCCCCGGCCCACATCATAAAGAAATATTTGCATGGGCGAAAGTGCTGTTAGGGATAAATGCGAAGTTTCTCGAGAAGAAATTTAATTGAGTAGCAAACGGGCCAAAGGACAACCTAGAATAAACCCATGGATTTGTTTTTACCCTCTTGTTTTCTGAAAGAGACGGCATACAGAACGCCAGAGAGACTGAGGAAGAAAAGATGCGAGAAGATCAACGCATTAAGTTTTCCGTAGGAACGACGATAGTACCGGACATGTAACCGCAACATCGAAGCATAATTTGTCTTAGACAAATAAAGTCTCCTAAAGACGTCATTGGCCAGTAGCCACAAAACTACAATACATCGCTTGGTGTCGTCCTAGACGTTAGAACAATGAAACGAGGACCTCACCTCCAGTACATTTCGGTGATGTTCGCCAACCATATTAGGAACTGGTTCACGTCCACACAGAGTATGGAATACAGAAAGCAGAGCATACGTGAAACCTCATGAAAAGGAAGCTTTCCTTATCAAAAGATCAGCAGCGTTTGATGTCGTTCCATACAGGATGGTCCTCGAAGTCAGGCCAGAGGCTCAACACCGTGCGGCAGTGTTTACGGACTTCTTCGGGGACGACTTCACACGAGCGAAGAGCTTTGCAGGCAATTCCATTGCCATATCCTTGGGCCATGGTGGGCAGAGCTTTGCCCCGGAAAGGGAGCCATGAGTCCGGAAGAGGTTGAGATTCATTACCAGCATCAAAAGTATGGTGTTGAGCAGCACACGGCCAGAGAGGACAAGATGCGTCTGTGGGGATGTGGTTAACGAGGAAATGACGATAGAAGTCGGCATGATGATCGAATCCACCATTATCTGGACAGACAGGACAGATCACTTGGAGGGAGGTGTGATAATAGCCTCTATCTAAGAGATGACTGACGAATTTGGCGCGTCGACGTGCACCATGCTCGTTCTTCAGGTGATCTTGCAGAAGATCTAGAGAGCTCTGAGGCCCAACTATGAGACCGAACTTGCATCTCGGAATAGGACAGCTCCGATGTTTCTGCGTGTACGCGAGTTGTTGAACGTGCAGAGGCGAAATATCTTGAGTGAGTATTACCATACAGTTCGGTGTTGGGCAAACGAACATAGTCTCTTTGTCATGACCTGCGCGCATGTGATCGACACGCTTATCCTTCCTGGTAAATGCGTACTTGCAGTCTCGTGCTAGGCAAGTAAAGTGTCGTTTGTTGGCATGAGTTAGTTCGTGTCGAGTTAACTCAGCACCACGTTTGAAGGTCTTTAGCCTGCAGCGTGGCACATGGCAGATGAAAGTAGGTGCGATCTCTGCTGACATGATCGCAGGCCGCGGGATGGGCTCTGAAAGGGTTTCATTGCCCTGGACCTGTTGCTCCAGAGCTGAACTGGGAGCGAAAGGAAGCGGGCATCCCTCTACTTTATAAGGCAGCTTGTAACGGCTCTCAAAGCTGTTGCCTTTCTGTTAGCCTGTTTCTTTTTTTTTCTCACCTCGTATTGGCCGAGAGCTGCATGTCAGCGCCTGAGCCGCAGGCATCCTGGTCAAAGACGCCACGCCAAGGTCCATTCTCCAGCTCCTCATCAAGCTGAAGCCAATTGACGTCCGTAGACTCCTCCTGAAGTGAAGCGACGGTGATATCGGCGAACAGACCACCGCATTTAGGCAAGGCCTGGTCGACTTCCTCGCGCAACTTGGCCCAATCGTACGTGGAGGGGTCGTCTTCGGGTGCAGTGGGCTGCATGCTGTATTCGTGGTTCTGGAAGTAGTCGGACACGATTGGTTCTGGAAGGGCAACGGCGAGGCTGAAGGGCGTGTGTTTGGTGATTGGTTGACGTTCAGGAGGAGGCTGGGAGCCGGTGAGCGTGTGTGGTAGCGGTAGGCGAAGGTTGCTTCTGCGGCGTGCGAAGGGTAGTAGGAAATCGAAAAAGCTGGTGGGAAAGGGATGCAGGAGTGCTGCGCTTATATACTTTTTGAGTGTGAAGCCAGTCGTCAGTTCCTATAGCGCCTTGCGGCCGAAGGGCAACTGCCCCAGTAGAGTTCAAAAGTGAGTGTCTCTTGTTATAACATTTGCTTACCTGTATCCGGTTCCTCTGCAACATGAGAACTCGAATGCAGTCTGGTCGCGGCTGCAAAGTTGTCAGTAAATCACTCCGTATGCGATTGAAGCGACTCCGGCTTGTAGAACTCTATGCATTGTCTATGTGACTATAGTCTAACGCCTCTGACCAGCACCCACAACACCACGGGAACGATAACGTTGTCGTTTCCGCCAGTCAGTACCGCCTCGTTGAGACTGGCGCCTACAGCACAGAGCACCGCTTTCCCAACCATGAGCAATGCGTCGACTGCTAACTCTATAGTCGTCTTTGGTGTCGCATTGACATCACCCCAGCCAAAGTGCAGCCAGACTCTAGCAAACACAAGACCAATGGTGACAGCAACAGCGAACGCCAATGAGCCTTCCAGAGATTTCCCACCGGCCCATGGCCACTTGCGTCTACCGTAACGCCTGCCGATCAGCGATGCCGCTGCATCACCCATACCTACGCAGACGACTCCTGCAACCATACTGACATCCCTTGATGTAGCTTCCCAGCCTTCCCACGGTTCTTCACCAGCACGATCGACTCCGGCCAAAGACAGCCAGAGCGGAATGGCGCAGCCGATCAAGAGAAATATGTGCGAGACAACAACAGGCCCACGTAGGTCTCGTCCGTCAACGTAGGGGGTGAGGAAGCTGGCGATGGGTCGAGATAAAGGTGGCAGTTGACTTGCGCGAATTAGGTCGAGAAGCAGGAAGATGGCGAGTACGAGACCAAGTGCAAGCGCGACAAAGCATGGGTCGATGTAGATGGTCGGTAGTAACATGGCCACCATAGTACCATGAAACACCTTTCTGCGCGTGTCGACTTCGACTACGGACGAGAGTGAGAAGACGGATAAAAGGCCAACGACTATGGTACCAGCGCAGTAGACGCATAGTAGAAGTCGTGTGTTCGCTTCGCCGAGAAGAATGCTGCGGACGTAATCTGCTGGAGCGAGGGTTGCGGCTATTTCTGCTAAGTCATCCGTGTCCTGGATAGGAGGGAGAGGTATCCACGAATCCAAATTCCAGTGGAAGACCTCCCACCGTACTCTGCGGATATTACCGAAAAGGTAACTTATGGCCCATCCAAACGGTTCATGATTGCCGAGTGCATATCTGCCAATGGCATATCTTAACGGCCCAAGTATCATCACTACAACCACCACGTAGAAATACCCAGCGTACGCCCACTTCCGGATCATAGCCTGCGTTGGTGTCAAGGATAGGTAGGACTGTGCGATAGACTTCGAACGTTTCCGTGTTGATAGTCGATGTTTTGATGTATGATCGTCTGCCACCAAAGCGGGCAATGTGTTCCTTCGCATACGTCCTGAGCTGTTTGTTTGTTTGACAGTATTATCAAATTCGTCAAGACCAATCTTATTGGAATCCACTGCCGGTTGGGGCTCGCGTCCGCTAGCCGTGGTATTGCTGCGCATTGAATCTAATATGTTCGGCTTGAAGCTGATGGCTTTCTGAAGTGGACCTCCTAGCATGAGTTCGTCCTCGTCTGCGTCGCTGTCAGAAACGCGCCCTCTCGCCACACTCTGAGTTCGTTTAGGCCGCAGGCTTTCGTTCAGGGTCTGCAGAAAAGATTGCTGGTTTTTGATAATCTGTCCAGCACGCCTGAAGCGCCATCGTGGGATCCTAGCAAGCGCAACACCCCACTTAAGGACTTTCCCGCAGGATACAAAAAGTCCTACGCCGCCCAGCCACATCAGTGTCTTGAGAATATCTGCCTGTGGTGATACAGTGAAGATGAGAAGGTTGATCAACCCAATAGAGAGCAGATGTAGCTCTGTAGACAGCAAGCTCGTTGTGGTCAGATAGTAGAGCGGCGGAAGCAGAGCTTGGTGAAGCGCGAAGAGCGACGCCAGTATCTCAGGGTCCAGCCCTTGTTCAGGAGGGGGTAGCTTGAGTTTGTATGGCCGCGACGCGAGCAACTTTGAGGGTATATCAGTGTTTTCTGAGGCTAGAAGTGGTAAGATCGAGATGAGCCAGTGAGCCGAAGAATAGCCCAACAATGGCTTGCCGAACGGTACGAGCTGAGGTGGCAAAGCAGCCAATCCAAGTATGATATTAGCTAGCAAAGGTTTGGGGTATGATGCAAAAAGGGAAATCGATATGAGAGCGGGCAAGATGGCTGGGTATAGGATAGGCGCTGGGTCGAACGATGCAGGTATTCGTATCCGCTGGCGAAGTCGTAGAGCAGATGGGGGGTCTGCCTTCCATGAATGATAAAGCAGCCTAAGTGGATAAAACCCTAAGGCGCCTGCCATGACCGCGGCATGTGCAGCGAATTCTGCTAAGTATAGATTAGCCATCTTTTTCGTGCACTCTCCTCACTAGTCACACCCACCTCTATGCCACTCCAGTAACTTAGGCCAACAGTCGCAACCGTGTATGGAAAGGAGCCCTATTACAACTAGTAGCGCTGTCTCTGTGGTCCTCCTAATTATTTCGTTGCGCCGCCTCTTTATGTACTTTTGCCGGGCCGCCTTCGCTTCTTCATCGGTCGGTGATGCTTCCCGGCCCTGCGAAGCTTCCTTCTTCTCCTGAAAGTATTCTTCGGAATATTTGCGCACATCCTCCTCAATGTGTGTTGGGGTCAATAGCGGGCTCAGCCCCTCCTCTAGCCCTTGTCTGTCGCGGAGACCCTTGCGTGGCCTCAAGGGAGGGGCAGGCAACGCTTTCACAAATTGATAGCCTTCGTCATCTGCTTCGGTGCCACTTTCACTAGGTGATTGTGAAGTGCGCTTCCTGCGTTTTGTATGCTCTTCGTCTGATGTTGTGCGGTCGGACGGGCGAGGAGGTGTTCGAGGTGCCGAGGCATTGTTGCTTGAGGCCTCGCTGGGCGACTGAACGCTACTCAAGTCTGCTCTGTGGCGAATGTATGGGTGTGGAGAGCGACGAAATAGCTCGAGTAATTCGACCTCAGAGGCCGTAGGCGCATCCAGTTGCGCGTCTGGGGGTTTTGGTTCGTGCATTGCGCAGCGCAATCGGAGCTTCGAACACGTCGTACACGTGAGATGGGATATATAGTGACTCGAAGGTTGCGTTGGTCTTGTCTAGCGAGATTGTCTGGTGCTATACGAAAGGGTCGTGTCCAGTGGATTCGATGAGCATTGTGATGTTCCAAGATCAGCGAGTGCAGTCACTGCCAGTCGTACGAGACTTGGAGGGGTGGAACGAGTGAATTGGCGTGCGTCAGCGTCGAGTCTTACATAGCCCAGGGAGTGTCGTGTCTGGAGCCAGGCCTCAAGCCTTGACTGACTGTTCTCACATATTTAGCGGCATGGCGTGTTGGGGAAACCTGTGCTGACGTTGCGTCTCCACTTTTGGTAGGCACACGGCAACTTTAACCCGAATTGTCAGTGCTACCAGGGTTAGGGGTTTTACTAGTAAATACTAGTAAATACTATCTTAGTAATACTAATTACTAGCTTACTAGTATTAGTAAGATTAATTAAAATAGTAAATAGTAAATACTAGTATTTACTATTTTTTTAACAGACTTTTTTCCTAAATCTAGTAAATATTAACAATTAAAGATTAAAGTATGTACTTCTTAGGCTAAATGAAAAATATTTACTATTTTTAATTATTTTTTCTAGTAAATACTAGTAAAAAGACTAGTAAATACTATTTGCTAATAAATACTATTTACTAGTAAATAGTAAGATAGTAAATACTAAATTAGTAAAACCCCTATCCCTGGTGCTACGTATGCGCATTCTTGACATTCACATGCAGTCGAAGTAGCCGAACCGCTCATAACGTGAGTGATGTGTCTATTACTATTCTCTTATTATACACTTGTTCTCAGATCATCTCAGTTCTGTTTGGGATATCTCAAGTCGTAAACGGTGATCAATGCGGGAAAGCCCTTCACAGATACTTGTGCTCCTTGAGCCAGGCCTTTACATCCTCTGAGTCCCGCTCCAGCCATGCAGCCTTCGCGCTGACACTGTCGAGAGCCTGAGACAGTGACATGTCAAAGCCCTTGGTGTTCTTGTCTTTGAAGAAGGTCTCGATGTCCTTGATGTGCTCGCGGTGCGTGAAGCTTGATGTAGCAATAGCAACAACAGAGCTCAGTAGCGGCAAGCTGATCGGGAGCCTCTTCACAAGCTCGTCCCAGTTATCCTTGACAAATTTCCAGAGCGCGTTGCATCCCTCTGCATGTCCGCGAAGGCCAGACAAAGGCAGGTAGATATCCTGAGTCTTGACGTCCTTGCTGAGCGAGAGGTCGAGTGTGCGCTGGATGAGTTCCGGCGACTTGGCTCGTCCAAGGGCACGCAGCGCAGTATTGCGTTCAACGCTCGTCTCGGCATTGATAGCCTCATTCTCCACAAGGTCGTATTCTGCCTTACCACCCTTGTCCAGAACAATGGCGTAGACGCTGCCTCGAAGGTTAGGGTGGATAGCCTTCTTGTCGCCAGCCTTGAACTTCTCCAGCATGTCAAATGCCGCCTTGGTGATGGCATCGTCAGTGAGGCCGGCAGCACCAAACATCATGGCCTTGAACTGCTGCTCAAGGTGACCATCGTTTTCGGTGAAAGTCCAGCCCAGCTCATGGGCCTTACCGCTGCACAACTCACGCTGAAATGCCTTGAGCGCGTCCCTGACCTCTTGGTCCTCGAATAGCCACGCGCCGCGCAGTGTAGCGATGCGGGTGACGATCTCTGACCAAACGACAAACTCAGGCTCCTTCTTGAAGCTGTCAAGCAGCGACAGAATACCAGATGTCTTCTGGTAGCCAGATGCGGCCAAGGAACCAGCATCAGCGATCATACCAGCGCGGTCCTCGACAGTGAGAAGGCCCTCCTTCGCAGCGACACCGAGCTTCTCCAATCGCTCAGGAGTGTACGAAGTACGGTAGAAACCCGAGTGGTCGGCGTTGAGCTTGAAGAAGTCAGTGTCCTTGAGCTTGAGGTTCGTCTCACGATCAAAGAGCGTGACCTCCTCGTTCACACCCTCCTTGGTACGCAGAGCCAGGAAGATTGGGTAAAGAGTCTCGTCTTCCTCGGGCTTGACATCGCCTGTGCGAAGGTAACGGTTCTGCTTGAGGTGGATCGAGTCGGCGTTCTCAGTGACGCTGACGACCGGAAAGCCGACCTTCTTGGTCCAAATATCCATGACCTTCTCTACGTCCTTGCCACTGGCATCCGAAAGAGCCGCCCAGAGATCGCCGGTTTGTGTGTTTCCGTAGGCGTGCTTCTTGAGGTACCTGCGAATACCCTCCATGAAGACATCCTCACCGAGGTACTTCGATATCATACGGATGACACTCGAGCCCTTTGAGTATGAGATAGCATCGAAGATCTGGTTGATCTCGTCCGCTCGCTTGATAGGGACTTCGATGGGGTGGCTGCTGCGCAATGCGTCAAGGGACAGTGCACTCGCGAGTGTGTCTGTAACGTAACCCTCCCAGACCTTCCAGTCAGGGTAGAAGACGTTGCAGGAGTACCAAGACATCCAGGTCGCGAAGCCCTCGTTGAGCCACAGGCCCTCCCAGAAGTCCATCGTAACCAGGTTACCAAACCATTGGTGAGCAAGCTCGTGCTGAACAGTTTCAGCAACCCGTTGCTTGGTGGACGCACCAGCATTCTTCTCGTCAATGAGCACGTCGACCACACGGTAGGTGATCAGACCCCAGTTCTCCATGGCACCGGCGCTGAAGTCAGGGATGGCAACCATGTCCATCTTGGGAAGGGGGAAGGAACTGTCGAATGTCTCCTCGTAGAACTTCAAAGTCTTCGCAGCAAGGTCGAGAGAGAACCTGCCGTGCTCAATGTCGCTGCCCTTGGGAGCATAGACTCGGACAGGGACCCGGAAGTCTTTGGTCTCAATGTAGTTCAGCTCTCCTACGATGAACGCCAGAAGGTATGTCGACATGAGAGGGGTGGGGTTGAAGGTGACGGCCTTCCTCTTTCCACTAATGACCTTCGAGTCTACCTGCTTCTCTGAAGCCACGTCCATGTTGCTTAGACAGGTCATCTTCTCGTCTGCCACCAATGTCACCGTGAACTTGGACTTCAGTGCTGGCTCGTCGAAGCAGGGGAATGCCCGCCTAGCGTCAGTGGGCTCCATCTGCGATGTGGCCAGCCATGTGTCCGAGCCGTCTGCTGCCTTGGATGACGAGCGGTAGAAGCCTGCCATGTCGTCGTTGAGCGTACCGGTGAAGGTCATGGTGAGCTTTGCCTTGCTGCCGCCGGGAAGTGTTTGGTCGAAGTCAACCTTGGTCGTCTGCTTGTCCTCATCGTGGGAGATCTTGGGGTTGCTAGAGATCACCTCTTCGCCGACGGTGACTTTGGTCGAGTGGATCTTGAGCTCGTTGGTGTTGAGGGAGATGGAAGTGCTGTCTTCAACAACGTCTAGACTGGACAGGTTAGCAGGAGGGTCTCACTATACGGCAGCCACGTACATACTCGATGGTCACCGAACCCTCGTATGTGAACTTTTCAAAGTCTGGCTCGAGGGTCAGGTCGTAGTGGATCGGCTTGACGTTGGTGGGCAGCACCTCGCGGGACTTTGTGACGTCGACATGCGAGTGCACGTCTGCGCCAGAGTGTCTGCACATATTGCGGCGGTGGGAGCAGTGTCTGACGGGTATGAAGGGAGTGTGTCGAGAGGGCTGGAAGGTCCGTCGCGGGGTTGTGTTTGTGATCCGAGACGTGTTGGTGGGGTAGCAGACAGCTTTCGTGGGGCTATTTGTATGCAGCAAGCTGCGGCGAGTACTCAGCAGCGGGACAGACAATGGGAGCGAGGCGGTGACTGCGCGCGGGGGCAGCCGCCCTCCCATTGTCGTGAGCGCGTGATCTGCTCTGCGCAGGCCGCCATTGTGCCTGAAGCAACGCATCTACTCGTCTATCTGCGATGCAGTCAATCCTGGATCACTCCACTGGGGGAGAATGCGCCGGAAGCAGACGCGAACGCGAAGCTGCGCACAATCACGCCAAGGGCGCACGCCCCGGCCGGGCCACAAAACCTTGCAGGCCGCGGTCAGTCTCTTCTTCTCAACACCGCAATATACAGCTCCAGCGCACCGCACTCACGGATGCGCCGGGGTCTGGCGACATGTCGCCAGTCTTTGCCAGACTATTCGCACTCGTTTGAGCCCTTCACGAAATTCCATGAGTCGTCGGGTATAGAAGTATTGCAACATATCAGATGAGAAGAGCCGTGTCTTGTCTACTTTTGGAAAATATCAGACCTCGTCACACGCGAGATGTCTTTCTCCTCAACAGACCCCAGACGAACGTGTTCATGTATTTAGTACACCAGCCTTCCAGATCTGGCATCTTCTACGATTGTACACCAGTTTGAACTGTATACACTCGAGTAGAAGCCCTGGATTCAGTGCGATGTAGCTCGGCGCTGTAGAGCTTCATGCAGGTCTTGCTCGTGCTGACCGCTGTTCTGCATATGCTGCTAGCTTTCACACTGCAGCGACCAAAAGCAGCATCTCCATTGCTGCAATGCACGGCTTGCATCGTCACTTCTCCTTACATGTTGTTCGACCGATCAGACGTACCGTCAATCATGTGTCTTTCACGTTGCAGAAGAAACGGGCTGTAGCAGCTATCAGTCCCAGACTTCTACAACCAACTCTGGGAGTCTTGAGCTAGATTTAAGCAAATGTCAACTATAGACAAAGGACTCTGTAGTCTTCTACCCATCTATGAAGTGGTAGTTGTTAAGCAACGCCTACTTTACTAGTTCCTAAAATCTTGAAAATCGGTATGTTGGCCGCCCGCTTCTCCTAGAACATACGAGTCCATCTAGCCAAACGCCAATTCGATACGGCATGTAGCAGGATATGTCACAGTAGCCTGATCCTTGATTGGGAGCCCGACTTCATCGTTCTCGAGCATACGCGTGACTTCGAAGGGCTTCGGGAGAAACCGGGTAGTGCCTGTTGCAGGCCAGAATTGCTTGATCTTGCTCGCAGCGTGCATCCAGTAGCACCGAGACATGGTCACCACCGTAGACTCGATGGACACGGAAACAAATGTTGTTCACTGAATATTATCTGCAGGACCCTTCTCATACAGGGAAGACGCACACGGCGGGAGGGTGCCACCTCAGCAGTGACACTTTCCCAAACAGACTGCAACCCACAGCCTCCATCTCTGAACGCCAGCAAGCATATACCCTCAAGTACCTGCGGCAGTGTCGTGGAGCTGGGGTTCATGGAATCATAGACTTGAATGACCAGTGAGAAGCCTCGAGGCGTGACAATCGCTGACGGACGGCCAGCCAATCAAGTGATTGCTGAATTGCTGAATAAACTGCCAAGCATTGTTCCAAACTGACTGCACAATCTTGCGCTCAACGTCTGGTATCATCACCGCCGTCAACCCCATCGACGCTCTCCCTCCTCCGTAGGCTCCGAGCCACCTTCACATCACCATGTTGGCTCGATCAGCACTGCGTACGGCGCGCACAGCCGGCGCTGCAGCCCGCAATGCTGCCAGCAAAACAGCTTCGGTACGACCCCCGGAAACTCTCTGCCACCCGCCCAGCTCCCGCGAGCTTCGAAGAGTCCATCTGCAGCCCTGCGACATCGGTCACGGGTCCTGACCTGTCCATTGATACAACTGCTGACGAAATGGGTGATACAGCGCTCCGCCTCCACCTCCTCTTCCTCCGCCGAGGGAGCTGGCTCTTCCTGGAAGAACAACGCTCTCCCCGCTGGCGCCACTATCTTCTCGATTGGCTCCGTGGCATGGTACCTCCACCTCTACGGAGGCAACGCCGATGCCATGACACCTGCTGAGGAAGGGTGAGTGGCCCTTGAATCCACTATTCGTTGCGGCGAAATTATGGCTGGCAGAATACCGTTACGCTCAGAGGCTGACAGGATGTTTACAGTCTTCACCCCACTCAGTACCCATGGGAGCACACCAAGTGGAACAAGACCTTCGACCACCAGGCGTAAGTGCACACATTTCCGGCCAGCCGCTCTCTACTCTAACCACGCCGATAGTCTCCGCCGTGGTTTCCAGGTCTACCGCGAGGTCTGCGCATCCTGCCACTCCATCTCCCGTGTCCCCTACCGATCGCTCGTCGGTACTATGATGACCGTCGATGAGGCCAAGGTCCTGGCCGAGGAGAATGAGTACGACACCGAACCCAACGACCAGGGTGAGATTGAGAAGCGCCCTGGAAAGCTTTCCGACTACATGCCTGCTCCCTACAAGAACGACGAGGCTGCCCGCGCTGCCAACAACGGTGCTCTGCCCCCGGATCTATCGCTCATCGTCAAGGCCCGCCACGGCGGCTGCAACTACATCTTCAGCTTGCTCACTGGTTACCCCGAGGAGCCGCCTGCTGGTGCTGTTGTCCAGGAAGGCCTCAACTTCAACCCCTACTTCCCTGGTACCGGTATCGCCATGGCCCGTGTGCTCTACGACGACTTGGTCGAGTACGAGGACGGAACACAGGCATCGACCTCGCAGATGGCCAAGGATGTTGTTGAGTTCCTCAACTGGGCTGCTGAGCCGGAGATGGACGACCGCAAGAAGATGGGCTGGAAGGTCCTGGCCGTCACAAGTGTGCTGTTCACGCTCAGCGTCTGGGTGAAGAGGTCAGTAGATGGAGGGACATTTTCAGAAAACACGGGACTGACGCATACTGCAGGTACAAGTGGGCACCGCTCAAGACCCGCAAGATCCTTTACAGCCCGCCCGCCCAGAAGAAGAGCGTTCTCGACTACGTTTCCAAGCCCAACAACCAGGGCAAGACAAACCAATAGACGTGGCGTAGATTTGCATCTGGGGGAGTTGGGAGGAACGAGTAGTGGAAGCGTGTGTTCTATATCTTGTACAGTGCCAGCTACTTCCAAAATACGATTTCTGGAATTTTCTAGCTTAGTGATACGCTGTAGATTTCCCAAATATCTTTCGTTTGTTTTAGAGCCGGATTTCGCTGATACGAATAGTATTAGTTGAAGCTTACAATTCTGATACAGGCTCATATTTGGTGGTCCGTCTGAGCAGCATCTGCGCAGACCAAGTCCAGCCGCGTTGACAATGTAGCGTACTTACTCATATGACAATCGACTACCGCAGACTTTACGACATTGGAGGGCTACGAACAGTTACACACCATTCATCGGATTTTGGGGACTACATATTCTTACCACCGTTAATTCTAGACGCGTCAAGCAAGTGCTAAACGATCGCTATCTCAATGAATAGCTCTTCGGTCCATTCCCAGCCAGCCACTGCAGCGCAGAGTTACCAACAGCGAACGAATCTAAATACGACTGGGTTCACAGAAGCCACGAATCCCCTAGAGTCGAACGAATAGCTCCCAGGTGCGTGGATGTGGAGAGATGGGTGATGTGGAGAAGAGATCTGTTGTTGTGACGAGTGGAGTAGCTACCCCATGTCAAATCTGTTTATAACTCAACGGGTGAGATGGCCTTCAAAGCACTAAGATAGCAACAACGTAGCGGTGTGTAGGAAAGGTGTCTCACGCAACCTGTTGCTGCGCCGAACTCACCGTTTACTGTAAGGTCTCTCTACCGCGGATATGCAGATGTCCATCCTTTTGATGCTTGAATTCCCGTATGCTTCCCTCACTTTGCACTTCGTCTCAACGCCGTTCTTGACCAGCACTTAGTAGGTTGCTAGCGTGCCATGGGTACGTGGCGCTCAAGGATGAGGGGATTGGTGATGCTACCACGAAGGGCTGGGTTAGTTGGCTTTGTGATGATATATGACGAGTACGGAGATATACTGCGTGGAGAACCTCACACAACCTCGCGCGGCAGATATTAGGCCCCGCCTGTCATTTTCCTCCAAATATCTATGCAAGAGTTCTGGGAGGTGGTCGTGCACATACTGAACGCTTGGTTTCTGTTTTTGTCGTTGAATTTCCTTTTCAGACTTGGGGTGCTTTGTCGATCCCCACATCGAGGGCATGGCACTTGTTTCTAAGGAACTCGCCAAGTTGCTTGACTGGAAGTGTACGGCGAAGTTGAGCGTTTGCGTACTTGACGCTAGAGACATTCACATGTGTACTGTTGATACGTAAATACATTGCAGTCGAGTATTCCTCAGAACAACTAAGCACAGAACCGGTATATATTAGATCCTCTTTATGACAGGAGTATAAGTTGGATTAACTAGTGGGATACAAAAGTAGCTAAATGTGCTAACTGGAACTCAAATCTAGAGAGCGTTGACCTACCGTGATTGTGTAAAAGTGTTGGGTCTCTAAAATTTCTTGTTTTCAATCTCTCTTTGATGCACTGACAGTGTGTTGGAATCTACAGCACCCGTTGTTCAAGTTGTCTCAACTCATTCGTAATATTACTTACAGGCTCAAAGCACGTATACCGAACATTTCCAGCTCCTCGGAAGCACAGAGAGTAATCACCGGTATGGCGAGCTTAGTGCTTTAGAGTGCTCTTTCACGTAGGAAGTTTGGATTGAATGCGCATCGAATAGCTACAACTTGGATTGATCTACTTCAATTCTGAGGACCTCAACGATGCATGTCGCAGCTGTACAAGACTGAAGGACTGGATCAGGCAGTCTTAAACTTGGTTGATGCAGGTGGGCTTGGCTATGCAACTCAAGCTTTTGCATGTTGATGGATGCTATCTGCCAAGTTCCTTGTAAGTGTAAGCCAGATGTGGACAGTTTGCTGATTGCATCTGTTCTGAAATGGCGGTGTTACACATAGTCTCTCTCGACCTGTTGGCATTTCAGTCAGTGACGAAATCGGCGATCAACTTGGAACATTCGTCGGGCTTTTGTAAGCGATGTTTGGCTTGCATGCGGGCGGTTCACGTGGGAGCAGTACGTCTCACCGAGGATCTAACGCAGGGTCCAAACGTCCTTTGATGACGTAGACGGCTCGGCGGCTTGTACCTCGTACCTGCGTGACCAGAAGTGTCTCTGAAGAAGCATCACTTGTAGTGTGTTCGAGGTCGTACCAAGGTCATGTCGCTCCTGTCACTGTAGCTTAGCATGAGGCTGAATGAAACACGCCATGACTCCTCAATGCCGACCGCATGCCGACTGGGATGGCTGATCGATGAACAGCCCAAGGCTTGTGCGGGTGACCGGTCGTCCGGTACCGCCGGTCGGGCGTTTGAGGCTCTCGCTGGAGTTGCTTTGCTTGGGAATGGGTGAGGGTAGCGTCAGATGCCGGGCGAAGACTGTCCATGGTACTGCTCCATGTCGCGACTTAGCGCGGATAGCTGGGAAGGGGCCAGGGCTACCACAGTATCTGGAGCCCCATGGTACTCCCGAGATCGTACTGCATGACGAACAGCATGCAGAGAGGGCGTTGAGGAGGGGTCGTGACCAGCCAGCAGCCTATCAATGTTGTGACCGTCTTTCCCCACGATAAGCACCTGAGGAGTGAAAGGGCAGCGTTGAAGCGGTACAGTCCCTGATTGGCCAGACCACCTGACGCGCTCCCGAAGAGGACAACCCGCAACGCGGCAAGTCGGCATAGGATGCAAGAAAGCCAGGTATGCCATGGGCAGCTGGGGTCATGGAGTTGCAGTTGCCTGTTTTGAATAGGTATCGAGGACGGTCAAGCGGCAAAGACGTCTTTGGCGAGGCACAAGGCGCAAGTAGGCGTAAGATTGCGAGCTTTGCGTTAGGCGTCATTTGCACCTCCGCCACATGACCTGTGTTGTCTAGGCCAGCGGGGAGGACAACGCCACGAGACGGGGGCATCACCGCCATAACTGCGTAGAAGAAGACGTAGCGCGAGGCTGCGCATCCTGTGTAGAGGTCAGGTCTGCCGCTGAGATCAAAGTGGTCCACCGTCGTCAAGCGCATGTACACAACGCGTGCGATACGGCTTATCAGTTGCGCTATGGGAAGCACTAGCGCGTACGCCTGGCGTGAATGACTAGGACGGCCATACCCATGCATCACACCTTGGACTGCATCACAGCGCGCTTCCCCCTCTCCTCCGAGCCTTCTCTTCTCTCTGACTAATTTGTGTATTCTTGCCCTCCCATTTCGCCGTTGATCCTCCATCCTCACCTCCAGGTCGACTTGCCGCCAGTCCGCCTGCACCTCCGCACCGTTCACCGGACCAGATCCCCAGCCAGTCGCTCGAGGCCGCCTACAGCCCAGGCAACCCGCAGCCTACGTCAATATCTTCAGCACATCACCGCGCAGCTTGCACAAGCTCAACAACGACGCTTTACCGGCCTTGCTGTACATCTGGGTGCTCATCCCTGCCCGCCGCCTCGCCGCCTAGTACAAGACCCCGGCACCGCATCGACCACGAACCTCGACTCCCCGCGCACCTCTCCACTCCTGTCGCCAGCCCATGTGTAACGCCCTCACGGCAACTCTGTACCCACATCTCCGCTGGTAGCTGAACAACTACAAATCCTCTGAGAAGGAGCTGGGTCTTGGCTGGTTAGCCAGCATCGCCATCATGGCAGCACCAGCATCGAATGCCTACGCCCCGCGCAGGTCGGCTGCGTCGCCAGCCTCTTCAGGCTCCACCGAGCAGGTCATCGGCAAGTTCAAGCGTCTGGAACACATCGGCAAGGGAAGCTTTGCTGAAGTCTATCGAGGAATACACATCGTACGTCACTACCCTGCCTCCACTCCACGTCGCATGCGTATCGCACGTCACGTCAGAGTCTACTTGACTGAACAACCGCTAACATCTCCATGCTCGAATAGGAGAAGAAAGCGTCTGTAGCTATCAAGTCCGTCAACATGAACAAGCTCAACAAGAAGCTCAAGGACAACCTTGTGTCAGAGATCTCGATCCTTCGAAGCCTCCACCATCCACACATTGTCTCCCTCATCGACTGCCAGGAAACGCCATCTCGTATGCACATCATTATGGAGTTCTGTGAACTAGGAGATCTATCAGCATTCATCAAGAAGAGAGCTGACCTGACCAACCACCCGCAAACCCAGCGCATGATCGAGAAGTACCCCAACCCACCCGTTGGAGGACTGAACGAAGTCGTAGTGAGGCATTTCGCAAAACAGATGGCCAGCGCTCTGGAATTCTTACGATCCAAGAACTACATCCACCGTGATCTGAAACCGCAAAACCTTCTGCTAAACCCGTCGTCTTTGTACTACTCCCAGAGTGGCACTCTCGAGCGTATGCCACTGGCCGCTGATGCGAACTCGCTGATACCCGCGCTTGGCATCGAGACGTTGCCCATGCTCAAGATTGCTGATTTTGGCTTCGCCAGGATCCTGCCAACCACTTCACTGGCGGAGACACTGTGTGGTTCCCCTCTCTACATGGCTCCTGAGATTTTGCGCTACGAGAAGTACGATGCGAAGGCCGACCTTTGGTCTGTAGGCACTGTGCTGTTCGAGATGATGTCTGCACGCCCACCTTTCCGAGCCAACAACCACGTCGAGCTTCTGCGCAAGATTGAGGAACGAAAAGATCAAATCAGGTTTCCGGAAGGCCTCGTTTCGACCAGGGCGATGAAGACGCTCATCCGCGCGTTGCTGAAGCGCAAGCCTACTGAGCGCATGTCGTATGAGAGTTTCTTCTCGGATCCCGTGATCCGTGACGAAATTCCTGGCCTTGTCGATGAGGACGTTCCCTTGAACATGCAGGCTTCCGAGCCAGAGCCACCAGCCGAACAACCCAAGCGAGTCCAGAAGATGCCCGTAGAGATGGAACGACGAGCTTCAGAGAGTCCGTACTCGCGATCGCCCAGAGACCGAACTAGTCTTGGGGGTACACCACCAATCCGTCCAGCGTCACGACCCAGTCCCAGCAACCTTTCTGGCACCCCTCCTCGTGTCTCGACAACTCGACGGGCGAGCAACATTCCCATAGCACCTATCGAGGAACATGCACCTGCACCTGTGAGAGAACAGCGACGCCCAACCCTTCCAAACGCGATGACGGCACCAGCCCGCCCTCCCATGGTACAGGATCCATCCATGGCAATCGGGCACCGCCGTCGCTTCTCACGAGACGAGCCTCCTCCTGTGTCGTCGGGGTTGAAGCAGCACCTTGAGCGTGAGCGATTACCGCAAAAGACAGAGGCTGGCGCTATGAAGGATGCAGCAGAGCGAGCCGCACAAGATACAGCCCTGGACGAAGGTTTTGTTTTCGTGGAGAAGCGTCGTGTGGAGATCGATGCCCTTGCCGACGAGATTGCAGCAAGCCCGCAAACACAAAGGGACCGCCTGGTCAGCCGAGATGGTGCTTTGCGTCGACGGGCCACAACCCAAGGGTCGCCAACCTTCACTACAGGTGCAACTATTCCCTCAAGAGCGATTTCCATCCAGCAGAAAACACCGGCCGTTATCCAGAGACCAGGCTCTTACGAGCGACGTCGACAGTATCGTCCTAGCTTCGAAAGCGCCACTTCCGCACTCTCAAAGGCCATGAACATGGTAAACATTCGGGGTCTCGGCCTCTCGCCGCCCATGATGAAGGGTGTTTCGCCGCCTCAGGGCTACGCTGCTTTCCCCGTATACCCCACCGCCCAAAGCAGTCTCCTCCTCGTCGGTGACAGTGGCAGAACGTCAACTAAAGACGAAGATGCCAACTCTGTGAAGAAGATCGAAGAGCTTGCTCAACTGAGCCATGTCATCTACGGGTTTGCCGAAGTCAAGTACAAGCAGCTGGTACCTGTCGCTCCTAGTGATCAGGGACTAGGAGTCGGTCCCACTGGAGTTGCAAGGAAGCCTAGTAGCGATGTGATCGAGGATGACGACGAGGATGACGATCTGACTCCCGAGACGATCCTGATCATCTCCGAAGAGGCCTTGGTCTTATACGTCAAGTCACTGGCCATGCTCAACAAGGCTATGGATGTGGCTGGTAGTTACTGGCACCGACAACGTCGTGGAGGCACTTCTCCTGAAGCAATGAGCCGCGCAGCCGCAAACTCCGACCGTTTGAATCGGGTTGTGTCGTGGACCCGAGACAGATTCAACGAATGCTGCATCAAGTCTGAGATTGTGGCTCGCAAGCTCAAGCAAGCCCAACAGCAGCTGCCAGATGATCACCCTAGCCATCCGCAGAACCTTTCAGCCGCCTCAGGCTCCGCAACTACTGTTGGATCTGCTGAGAACATCCTCCTCACCACCGGTGTCACGGCTGAGAAGTTGATGTACGACCGAGCACTCGAAATGAGCAGGACCGCTGCCGTGAACGAACTTGTTAGCACGGACTTGCCAGGTTGCGACCTCAACTACTGGACCGCCATTCTGATGCTCGAAGCAATACTCGAGGAGGAAGATGAATCGTCCAGCCGCAAGCTTGATGGCGAAGAGATCAACGGACTTGAGTCGGAAGACCGTCAATCGATCCAGAAGCGTAAGTCCATTCATCTCAAATATCACGAATTCACACTAACAGACTACAGTCCTCGAGCAAATGAGGGGTCGACACCGAGCGCTCAAGAAGAAGCTCGAAATCCAGAAGGCACAGAAGCGTACATCAATTACCAGCGCGCCTTCGCCATACCCTACGAGCCGCAGTTCACCTTCGTCTCAGGGAACTGCTCGATAAATCTCTATCGAGCTCAGAACAAATTGACACGACACAGAGCGACTTTACAGCATTGCATTTGGTTGGCGCTCATATTGATGGGGGCGTTCAGGTCACAACCCCCCACTCTCACATACTGTCTGTTTTGATTTACTGATTTCACTCTTGTTAACCTACGTGGTCTCAACGTAAGGTCCGGTGTTCTGCGGCGCACGCAGCATACATCAGCATAGATACCAGGTTGCGACTGCATTTTCCAACATACGGCGTTTGATTTTAGCAGGATTGGGTATGGCCTGGCGCAAAGGATGTGCATGAGAACGACACGGCTATGATCAGCATTGAGCACCTAGATTGGATGACCAAGGAGAGCGACTGGATGATGGGCAGCGTTTCGGGAAGACGACATCATACCTAGTAGATTGTAGCATCGAAATTCAAAAACAAGTCATATCCTTATTATGTCAGGCTGGAATCTCCAGTTGTTTCCTGTCATGATGGTGCATTTTTGTGGGTTCAAGTGGTAGCTGTCTCTTTTCGGCAAGGGCAAGGGTCCGGCCCACCTGTACCCCAAGATCGACGGGCGTGGGCCACTCCACAGAGTTTCCGCGCTTCCGACAGCCTTCAGCCCAAGCCCAGCAATCGCTCCTTCTTCGTCTGACACTTCCGGCCGCTTCCTCTGTCATGTAAACTACCGTATATACACCAATACAGCTTCCTACTACTCTCTTAATGTATATTTGAACCACCCAAGGCTGAACGTGACACATCCTGGTCTGTTCTACAATGGGCCTCGGGATCTTAGAAGATCGTCACCTCGAGCACGTCCCTGGGACAGCCGTGCTCGACAGCGACAGAAAAAGAGAAGTCGCGCAAGATGCAGCGCGAGGTCATCTGAAGTACGACAAGACGGGCAAGATACTGCTTGTCCCACAGCCATCAGATGATCCAAATGATCCCCTCGTAAGTTGCGACCCGAACCTCAGCCTTATAGGATGTGTGAGATGTGAAGGTCAAGACATGTGTACTGACAGCTACAGAACTGGCCTCTCTGGCGCCGCGACCTCATCGTAGCTATCCTGTCGTTTCTGAGTGTCATAGCCGCGACTCTCTCCCCCCTCCTCGCCGCCAACACTGTCTCGCTGGCTATCGAATTCAAACGCTCGTTTACCGACATGGCCCTCTTGACCGGATACCACCTCCTTGGTGTTGGGTTGGCGGGCTTCCTCTTTGTACCCAGCGCACGTATCTGGGGCAAACGGCATCTCTACATTCTTGGCACTGTCATTATCATCTTCAGTAGCATATGGGGCGGCGCGACAGGACCAAATTACACTTCCTTCCTATGGGCGAGGATATTCCAGGGGATAGGTCTGGCACCATTCGAAGCTCTTGTTAACGCCTCGGTCGGCGATCTATATCATGTCCACCAACGTGGTCTGCGCATGGCCCTGTCCAACCTTGCGTTGTTCGGTGGCGCGTTCTTGACGCCAGTGTTTGTGGGGATGATTGCGGACAACATTGGATATCAGTGGACGTTCTACTTTGTCGCTATCTTTACAGCCGCATTGCTTCCCCTACTCATCCTTTTCTGCCCAGAGACGAGCTACAAGAGGGAAGCACAATTCGACATCGACACCATGGGTAACTTGGTGATTCAGCCAGGACATGAGCTGAAGGACGTCAGCAACAACAGAACGCACTCTCATTCAACATCAGATGAGGTCGAAAGAGAGGGCATTCCAAAGGGAGATCACGAGACACTCGTTCAATCCAGCACCACTCCCTCGCCATCACCACCAAAAGCCACCTTCTTGCAAACCCTCAAACTCTTCAACGGCCGCAAAACCGACGAGCATTATATCCATCTTCTCCTTCGGCCCTTTCCACTCTTCTTGCACCCGGGCATCCTCTGGGCCTGTTTAATCCAGGGTGTAATGATCGGCTTCACAGTCCTTATCGGTGTCACCCTCGCGGCCATCTTCCTCGGCCCACCACTCTGGTTTGGTGAACTTGAGACAGGATACATGTACACGGGCGCCTTCATCGGCGCGATCCTCGGCTTCCTTCTGACAGGTCTGATCAGCGACCCCAGCGCCAGACTACTCACGCGCTGGAACAACGGCGTCTACGAGCCAGAGTTCAGAATGGTACTCGTCATCCCGCAGATGGTCTTGGGAGGCGCCGGGTTGTACGGTTTCGGATGGACGGCAAGCGAGCCGCTCAAGTATGGGTGGTTATGGCCGGATTTCTTCTTCGCGCTGGTCGTCATGGGTCTGGTGTGTGGGGCTGTCGCTTCTGCGCTGTATATTGTGGACGCTCACCGTACGTATTCGTATTCTTGGGCAACTAGCGAAGAGCGTTTGAATGTTGTATGGAAGTAGATTTGCTAACGCGGTACAGGGGACATGAGTGTGGAGGGTTTCACCTGTCTCCTCGTCTTCAAGAACCTGTTCTCTTTCGGTCTGACATTCAAGGGCTTCGACTGGCTTGTGCAATCCGACAGCACCAAGAATATGTTCATCGCGCTCGGGAGTGTGCAAGTAGCCATTTGCGCGTTGACAATTCCTCTGTGTAAGTACATGTAACCTTCTTTCTTCGCACAAGTCAAAGCTAATAACACCAAGACATCCTCGGTAAGAAGAACCGCTCCTTCTTCTACAGGCACAACGTCTTCTTCAAAGCCACCGACTGGATCGCAGACGCGATTGTCAAGATTCTGGTACGTGCAAGCAAAGCATCTGTTAGAAAGGGCGGACCAACTAACATTCCCCCAGCCTTCCAGCCGCAAATAGGATATCGGTTGTGTATTCATTTGGCTTCATATACCTTTCTTGCCTTGATAGTGTCTGATCAACTTTTCTCTTATTTTCTCATCTCGCCGTCTCAAGGCTACGAGATACTAATACTGATGATTTTGATATCCTCCTCGGGCTTCTCCTTGTAGCACTTTGCATTCTCAATCTTGTGCACCACGTCCATGCCCTGCACCGCACGACCGAAGATGGTGTGTTTCCCATCGAGCCAGGGCTGTAAAGGTGTTAGTTAACACACATACACACACGCATACCCCTGTAAAGAGAGGAGAGGAGAGGAGCGGAGAGGAGAGGAGAGGAGATGAGATAAGAACTTACCGCCTTCTCCGTAGTAATAAAAAACTGCGACGCATTCGTCCCCGGCCCCGCATTAGCCATGGAAAGCGTATACGGCTTATCATGCTTCAACACGCTAATCTCGTCGGCAAACTCTTTGCCCCAGATACTCTCCCCGCCCGTACCATCACCCAGCGGATCACCCGTCTGGATCATAAACTTGCGGATCACGCGGTGGAAGATGACGTTGTTGTAGTACCCATTTCGGGCGTGGGTGACGAAGTTCTCGACCGCCTTGGGAGCTGCGTCGGGGAAGAGGCGCAGGGATATGTCGCCGTAGGTTGTGTGGAGGGTGGCTGAGGTGCCGGTTGCTGCTTGTGCGGCGGCGGCGTCGTTCTTTGGTCGTGTGGAGAGGGGTTTCTCGTTCTGGACGTCCCGCTCTTTGGACGTGTTGGTCTCGTTGGTGTACATGTAGAATCGCACTTTGCTGCTGCCGGTGCTGACGAGCATTGCGTCGCGCGCTTCGGCTTCTTGGAGTAGCGGGTTCTCCGAGGCTGCCATTTCCACGGTCGTGATGCGCTTTTTGTCTGGTTGGCCTTGGTATAGACTCAGCCAGAGGGAGCGGAGGGGTTCCTCGCGGCCGTATAGTTTGACCAGCTTGTTGGTGAGCGTGTTGAGCACTTTGACGCCGTACATGGAACCGTAGAGGATGAAGTTGCCTGTCTCGTCGAAGATGACGTTTTGTCGTGGCCGCAGTTGCGGCGTGTCGAGCTCGCGCTCGATGCCTAGGCGGCGCCCGAATTCCATGTCTTCAAGCACTTGGACTGCGGTGCCGGCTTGCTGCATGGATGTGATGGTCTCGATGGACTCGTCATATGTGCGGTGGAGTTTGGCGGTGGCGAAGTCGAAGATGCGGATCTTGCGGTCGGGGAAGGAGAGGGTTGCGAACTGGTGGCCGGTTGGCGAGATGGTGAGGGTCGAGGGTACACATTTTGCTTTTTTGAAGTCGAAGAGGTTCGTTGAGGACTTCATCGAGAAGACATTGTCGGGCTTCGAGAAGTTGCCTGACGGTTGCCAGTATTCTACCATGCCACCCTGGTCTACGCTGACCACGCAGTCGTACGCGTTGTTGTACGCCATGAGGCTTACGGGTGCCCGGTGTATGCTCTTCAAAGTATGCAGTGGCTCCAGGTTCTCGCCCCGACCGTCGTATATCCGTATCCAAGCATTGTCTTCTGAGCTTACAGCCAGCTGTGGGAAGCTTGCGCCGCGACCGTGGACCCAGCATACCGCCTTGGGGCTGTAATCCAAGCTCAGCATAGCTAGCAGATCAAACGTGACCACATCGAAGATTTTGACCGTATTGTCTGACCCTGCTGTCGCAAAACTGCGTCCATCTGCGCTGACATTGACCGACCGTATCTCGCCAGTATGCGCCCGGAACTCTTTCACAAACTCTATGCCTCCAAAGTCTTTCTTCCAGAACTTGACAACGCCGTCGACGGAGCTAGTTATGAGGAAGTCGGTGTACGGTGTGAAGGTGGTGAAGCACAATTGGTCACGGTGCATCAGCGACTTGCTGTAGCGTTGGGCGGCGGGCAGCGCAGCAACGTAGAGCTTCTCGTAAGGGAGCCTGCGCTTCTTCTTTTTGGGCGCGGACGAGGGGAGTGCAGGGCCAAAATCGTCATCGTCCGAGGAAGAGTCGTCTACACTTGTCAGAAGAGTTGCGCGTGAGTTGTAAAGGTGCATACCAGCATCAGCTTGCGCGACAGGCTCTTTCATATCCTGATCTTCTGCCTCCATTTCTGCGCGAGAGCGCTTTGTTTTGCTAGGCGACTCTGATCCATTGGAAGCCATGGCTGCGAAGGTGCGTTGTGTGTTGATTGTTGCTGGGCGTGCACTTTGGGCGCAAAAGTTGAAGTTCGTCAGTCAGTCGCGCGCGCTCTCACGTGTCACCGTTCGTCTACATAACCCTACTTCGTAATACAGGCATGTTCTACTTTTATTGACGATGTTTCCTGAACACTGTTCAAGAGATGAGATGTGTGGATAGCGTCGTGTTTTATGACGATGGTAAGTGAGGTGTCAGAACAGATGCCGGAATGGTATTGGTATCTAAATGCAGGACTCCGCTCCAATGCAAGTATGTCGCTTTTACTCCTCGTTGTCCTCCTCGTCAATTACAGCGTCTTTGTTCAGCGCCTTTCTTGGGACCTCGAACACATAGATGCCGTTCTTGACTTTCCCTGACATCCACCGAGCCAGTCTAGGCTCCTTGCCAACTGCAGCTACCACACACAACCCTTCCTTGCCTCTGTCGCCCCTCTCTTGCACTGAAAGTCCGTTCACGATACCACGGATGAGTATGCCATCCTCGCCCTCCTCTTCCGGGACTCGGCCAATCTTCCCTACCGGCTCGATGGTGCGCTTCTCCGGACCCACTCGCCATGCTCGTATCCAGCCGTCCCAACTTGCTGTGAGGATGAGGTCGGCAAAGGGTACGGTTGCCAGTGCGGTGACATATCTGGGTAAACGGGGTCCTTTCTTCGCTGAGGTTGCTGCATCGTGGTTTGCTGACATATCCTCCGCGGGCAAGGCAGGGTCTCGACCGTGAGTGAGCGGGTATGTGAAGAGCGGCTTTTTCCTCTGAACGGACCATAGTGACAGCGAGCCACTGTCTGAAGCTGTGACGAAGAGACTAGCGTCGAGAAGAGCAACGCAGTCGATGGAACCTTCTGCGTACGCGATGGGCGTGTCGTCGTCGTCGTCACCGTTGACTTGTTTGTCCTCATCCTTCTCGTCGAGGTAATCGACGTTTTTGCCGAAGCGACCCTTTCGCAGCTTCTCCAGGCCCTTTTGCCTTACTGTGCCACCACCGTGGAAGACGAGCTGGTTCTCTTCGACAACCTTCCATAATCTTGCCGTGCGATCGCGTGCGCCAACACTGACACAGGTCTCCTGATTCATCTCCACTCCGCCCGCAATGCCAACGACGGCGTCCTGGTGGCCTACCAACGTCTCGATGTAGGCTGACTCGGGCGCACTCCAGACAATGACGGCTCGGTCTGCTCCTCCGGAGAAGAGCTGGTCGGTGCCTCTCCGGAACGAGAGCGACAAGACGGCGTCTCGGTGGCGTGTGAACAGCTTGCGCGGGGCGAGGGTCTCGGCGTCCCAAATGATCAGGCGTGCGTGTTTGTCTCCCGTAGCGAGGTACTTTCCAGAGTCAGACACAGCAATCGAGACGATCTCGCCCGTGTGACCCAGGTAGTCCCTCTCGCCCTTTTTGTTCTTGTCGCCTTTTCTCCAGAAGAGCTTCTTGGGTGTGCGTCGTGGGGAGATGTTGGATGGGCGGTCGGGGTCGGCAGCATACGACTTTGGGTCTGCAATCTCCCACTTCTCTACGACCAGATCCTTGCTGATTGTCCATGCGTACGGCAGCTTGACGGCGCAACCGGTGATGGCCTTCTGCAGCCCGGATTTGCCAAAGACGTGGGGTGCTTGGGCAAAGTCGAGCTTTTCTGCAATGTTCCTGTAGATCTTGCCCTTTGTCTCTGCGACATCCTCCTTCAGCCTCTCTGCTATCAGGTCCTTGTCGATCTGCGCTGCGTCGAAGCCGACCTCCTCCTCTACCTCGCCGCGGATGTTGTCGAGGTAGCGCTGTGCCAGCCTCAGACGCTTCTCGGCTGCCGTCTCGTCCTCATCGTCTGAAGTGTCCGAGTCGTCGTCGTTGTCGTCGAAGACGTTGGCGCGCTCGCCGTCTGAGCTTTCGCTCTCGGTGATGGAGTCCTCGCGCTCGGTGCGGGCGGGGGCTCTCGACTGCGAGGCTGCAGGATTCCGCTTGCGGGGGACGGTCGAGTTGGCGTCGGGCCGCTTTCGCTTGCGCTGTGAGGCAGGCGTGGTGAAAAAGGAAGACATGGCGGTAGCTGGGAAGGGAAGGCGAAGCTTGCGCTCGTGTGTTGCACTTTCCATTATTTTTTTCGAACGCCGAACCGCCGACATCTGCGCCAAGCCACATGTACGTCGCGCTAGGCCTGTGCGTCGCCTGCCTCAGAGCTCCAGCGGCGTGTGAGCGAGAAGCTTCCGACTGCAGAAGACCATCTCCCTCTATTCACCCACGCCGCACATCCCCCAAGCACACCAACCCCCCTCCGCTCCCCCGTCCACCCCACCCGGGCGCACTTCTCCTCGTTGCTTGGCACAGCACACGCGCCGTCCACACGACATCACCACTTGGAGCTCGCCTCTCCGACCGCTGTCCGCTGTCCGCTGTCCGCTGTCCGCTGTCCGCTGTCCGCCGTCCGCCCACGACACCACCCCCATCACATCACCACCCCGCCACCATGAGCAGCGACCCGGAGCGCGAGCACGCCCTCGATGGCTACAAGAGCAAGCTGCTGGAGTCGCGAGAGTGGGAGGCAAAGCTCAAGTCGCTGCGGTTAGAGATCAAGGGCCTGCAGCATGACTTTGACGTATCAGAGGACAACATCAAGGCCCTGCAGAGCGTCGGCCAGATAATAGGAGAGGTCCTGAAGCAGCTGGACGAGGAGAGGTGTACGTCTGCTCTGACATCATCGACAGTCGTTGTATAGCTAACGGTGCCAGTCATTGTCAAGGCATCCTCAGGGCCCCGCTACGTCGTGGGATGCCGGTCCAAGGTCGACAAGGCCAAGCTGAAGCAGGGCACACGAGTCGCCCTCGACATGACCACTCTCACCATCATGCGCATGCTGCCCCGCGAGGTCGACCCGCTCGTCTACAACATGTCGCTCGAAGACCCCGGCCAGGTCAGCTTCGGCGGTATTGGTGGTCTGAACGAGCAGATCCGAGAGCTGCGAGAGGTCATCGAGCTGCCGCTGAAGAATCCAGAGTTGTTCCTGAGAGTCGGCATCAAGCCCCCCAAGGGTGTGTTGCTCTACGGGCCGCCCGGTACCGGAAAGACGCTGTTGGCGCGAGCAGTGGCGAGCAGCTTGGAGACCAACTTCCTCAAGGTCGTCTCGTCCGCCATTGTCGACAAGTACATTGGAGAGTCAGCGCGTCTCATCCGTGAAATGTTCGGCTACGCAAAGGAGCACGAGCCCTGCATCATCTTCATGGACGAGATCGACGCTATCGGTGGACGAAGATTCTCAGAGGGCACATCGGCCGATCGTGAAATCCAGCGTACGCTGATGGAGCTGCTGAACCAGCTGGACGGTTTCGACTACCTCGGACAGACCAAGATCATCATGGCGACAAATCGACCGGATACCCTCGACCCCGCTCTTCTCCGTGCCGGACGTCTCGACCGTAAGATCGAAATCTCCCTCCCCAACGAGGTTGGCCGTCTTGAGATTATGAAGATCCACTCAGCCAGCGTGCAGACAGACGGCGAGATTGATTTCGAGAGCATCGTCAAGATGAGCGACGGCTTCAACGGTGCCGATCTGCGAAATGTTGTCACAGAAGCGTAAGTCACCTCACTATCTACTTTTCATACCAGCACTAACGTAGTACAGCGGTCTCTTCGCTATCAAGGACTACCGAGACTCGATCAACCAGGACGACTTCAACAAGGCCGTGCGCAAGATGGCCGAATCGAAGAAGTTGGAGGGCAAGCTGGACTACCAGAAGTTGTAGGGGAGGACACAGGAGCCTATTGCTGGCTTTGCATGATAGCATGATCATCAGCATGATCTTCATGTACGATAATATGACATTTCTGGTAGCAGATCAATGAACACTCTGCATCCACGCTGGTCTTGTACGAAGCGTGCCTGTGAGATTCTCACCACCACTTAGAAACAACTATTTCTGTATTCAAGATGAAAGAAGAAAAAAAGGTCTAAGATCTACCCAGGATATCACTCAAAAACAAGAACCAACCCCCTTCCCATTCTCCAACTCGCCCCTAAACACATCCATCTAGCATCCACCCAGCATCCACCCAGCATCCACGTCCTCCCTACACCGTCTCCGGAACCTCAAGCACAGGCGCCTTCTTCCCCCACCTAACTGCCTGCGCATAATACTCCAACACCGCCTCCCCCTCAACCCGACTGCGCGCATACTCACCCCTCAACCGATCCAACCCGCGCCCACTCCCAGCCTCCTTAGTACCCAACCACAGCGCCTCGCCACCGACGCCGACGCGCCTGCGCATCGCAGCGCTGTAATCCAGCGCGTGGCGCGCCGTCTTGCGATCAGCGTCTTTTGCGCGGGCGGCGATGTACAAGTGCAGATTTAGCAGGGCGGCGAGGTCGAGCGCGCTGGTGAGTGGGATGGTGGGGAATTGCGGGAGGTCGGATACGATGACCAGTGGGGCGGAGGGGTAGCTGCTGGTTGGTCGTTTGCTGGAGGCGAGTGAGGACGAGGAGGAACTGCTGGGTGTTTGCGTGTGGTGTGCTAGTGCGGTTTCCAGGGCGCTGTCTAGGTAGCTGAGGTGCAGTTTGGTCGTTTGGTTGGTTAGCGTTAGGCTGGATTCCAGGCAGCGGGATAGTGTGCCCCAGATGGGCATTGTGCCGCTTGTGCTGGGTGGGATGAGGGTTTTTAGTGTTGTGAGGTAGGCGTTTGCCCACGCTGCGGTGGGGTTGAGGGTCGTTGTTAGGAGTTTTCCCTTCTGTGCTGGCGAGGAGAGGAAGAAGGTCCGGATGGAGCGGTGGGTGTAGGTTACTTTGAGTGTTTCGGGGGAGAGTATGGATGGCGTTCGTTGCTCGCGGTCTTGGGTGTCGAAGATGGAGAAGAGGTTGCGGCATTTGTAGGTTAGGATTTGTCGCATGTCGTCAATTCTCTGGGACACTTCTGCTGTTTTTAATGGACGCCGAGCTGCTGCTATACTGCTCTTCTCATCGCTCGAGAGCGCGAAAGAGAGCGGGAGGAGAGATGGGTAGCCGTGCGACTCGACCAAGACGCTGACCTTCCACGCTTGCTCTAGGTCGGTGGGTTCGAAGTTGCTCATGATGTGTGAGAGGAGTTCGTCGAGATCGGATGGTAGCATCTCCGCGCGGTTTTGTAGCGTGGTGAAGTTGTCATTGCCTGTTAGCTCTTGCAGCAAGAACTTGGTCGCGAGCATGCCCCAGAGGAAGATCCCGCAGCTTGTCTCGGAAAGCAGATTTACAACGTCCATTTCCTCAGGTACAACGGTGTTTCCGCGCAGTTTCGCGAGGGACTCGTCTTGGCTGAACTCGTGGAGGATGTAAGCGTGGACGTCATCCGTGGTGTGGTCGTCTACCCATAGTCTCGGGCGCTTCTCGAAGGCTTCTTGGAATGCTGGAGACGGGCGACTTGAAACAATAATCTTGACGTTCTCTTTCTTGCTGGCATTGATGAGGAGCGGAACTACATCAACAAGGTCACCGGCTTCGTCTATCTCGTCCAGACCATCGATCATGAATAGGAACTTCTTGTTGGCGTCTGAAATCATGAGTTCGAACGCGCGGCGTAGTTCGCTGTACGAGAGGGAATATAGGCCGCCACCGTAAGATCGGAATTGTTCCCATCGGTCGGCGAAAAGACGCTGTATGATTCCCACATCTTGCTCCAGAGGTCCGTAAATCATGTCTTGCAACGATTCGTACAGCAACGAACGTAGCAGCCCGAGCCCAGATCTCTGTAATTCAGTCCCGCAGTTCCAGAAGAAGAATCCAGACGTGATTCCGGGTGCGTGTCCAGACCAAGCCTCCAGATAGTCGAAGATTTTATCGTTACGGAAAAGGCTCTTCATCAGCGTCGTCTTTCCTGCGCCAGGTCTTCCCGTAACCCAGAAGAGATTGTCGCCCCTTTGGTTTCCCAGCCATTCCAGTACACCTCCTTCGTCGGTCTGCTGGTCGTCGAACGCCCACTCCAGCGTGCCCTCGTGCGGCGCAGGAATAGAGTGCAACCGATCGTTCAGCTCGTCAAATGCCAGTCTCTCAAAGATTTGATTGCAAAAATGCGCCTCGTTCGCCGCAGACACCAGCTGATCAACCTGTTTTGAGAACTCTTCGACATGCTTCTTGTTCTTCGGTTTCCACTCATTCATATGCACAGCATCCAGCGCCTCATTCTGCCACTTCTCCCAGTGTGGCATGCGCGATCCCTCGCTGAACACAGCCAGACCTGTCTCAGCAGATTGGTCGAGATATTGTCTATGATTCAGTCAGACCGGTTTCCCCCTCTCAGACCACCAAACACACATACCTCAGGGCGAGCAGAAGCGCAACGTCAACCTCTTTTCTCACCGCTCTCAATTTCTTCTTCAATCCCGTGACATCCCTCTCTTTCCAGACGCCGTTGCATAGCGCTTCACGTGCGGTGCCCCATCGCGGATCGCCGAAACTGCCCTTCGCCTGCGTCGCAATAAGCGCATCGATCAGCGGATTCGTCAGCTCTTTCGTGTCCTCGCTGAGCTTGAGGAGGTGTTGCGCCGGCTCGCTCAATTTGCCCTTGTTTCCATCGTGCAGTTTCTTGAGTTCGCTATTATCAATCGCGTCGGTGAGGCGGTACAAATCATCGATAATCTTCTGCAAGACTTGCGCGTTCTCCACAGCCGGGGTGGCTTCGGAATCGCTGGGTTGGTAGATGTGGTTGTCCTTCCTCAGGCATTTAATCGCAAAATCGAGGAGCTGCAGAATGGCCGATGCGAGTCCAACAGCTGGGATTGGACGGTGGGTCATGCTGGGCTTGTGCCGTGGGGATTGGACTTCCTGTCCCGACAACACATCAAAACGCGGAAAAGAACAAATGGCAGCAACGAACACCTGCTGCGCCGCTATCGATGAAGGAGGTGAGGCTTGTACTCGAATCTTAGCGAATCGGTCTCCGTCTCATGTTTAGCGCAAATCTGTTGCCCGAACACAGTATTGAAACTTGGCGCACAGTCGCTATTTTGAGCAGGTGGGGTACGGATCTTTTGACTGACGTGTTCCATGGCCGCAGCAGGGAAAGGGGTCTTTACGAATCCAAGGATCACGTGGCGAGCGGTATTGCAGAGGTCGGGTAATAGCCTCAAAATAATGATAATGGTAGTTGACACTGAGCTATGCACGCTAATCGCATGTCCTATCACAAGCAAGTACACATCTACACCAAGCTACATACATCAGCACAACAACTACATTGTCTGCCCCTCAAAGTATGGCCTGAACCTAGGCTCATTCTCTAGTCCACACTGCTGCACCGCCTCATAACAGGACATGAGCAGCGTTGGGAACTTCGTAGTCCAGTACCTCAGATACCCGTGAGGCAACGGACCGACCTTAGCTTTCACGTTCTCATCCATATCTTCGTAGTGGTTCTTCTTGTTCCTGAGTGCACGGAGTAGATCCAGGATCCGATCTCCAGTGTACTTGCGTTGCTTGCCCAGTGAGTTGATGAAGGCAGGATCGAGCTTGCCGAGGAAGTTCCGCTTCTTGTCCAAGATCTCGTCGCTCCAGTCTTCAAGGATGGATAAGTGCTGAGATGGCGGGTCGCGTGGCTCACGCTCCCAGTGATCGGAACAGTCACAGAGGAAGTTCAGACGCTTCTCTGCTGACCAGAAGAATGGATGATTCATGACTTGAAGGGCGGTAGGGCGATCCTCAGGGCGTGTCTTCAACATCCACTGGATGAGCCAGTAGGGTTCTTCCGAGTCATCACCCAGGCGAAGCCCCTCAAGATTTGCCTTTTCCTTTTTGATGTTGTACTCACGCATTTGCATCCAGCCTTCCTCGTCATCGAAAGGATGCGAACCGTTAGTGAGGACGTAGTAGAACACACATCCAAGAGAGAAAATGTCTACAGCCCGCTTGACACCTTGCGCGACAGGATCGGTAGAGGTAGACGAATCGCGCGAGTAGCCAGTCGAGCTGCCTCGGTCCACGTCCCTGGGCTGTGAAATCAACTCAGGAGCTTTCCAACCCACCGTACCCGCATTGCCGGTAGTACCAATAAGGGTGCTGACGTTGTCCGGCAATGTCTTACACAGTCCGAAGTCGGAGATCACCAGACGTGGACCATTGTTCTGGGTTCGTTGCGGGTAAGCGATCAGGATGTTCTGAGGCTTGATATCACGATGGATGATCCTCAGACTGTGAAGGTGGTTGAGACCGTTGGCGAGCTGGTACAGGGCGCGTTGTACGTCCCTATTGATCTCGTTCACCAAGCGTCGTTGAGAATCAGTGAGATCCTCCCCAGGTCTGCCATCTCTGAACAAGTCGAAGAGACTGGCTTGACACATTTCGACGGCGATGTATAGGAAATTCTCGTCCTTCTCGTCATCGAAGTAACGGATGACGTTAGGGTGCAGATCACTTTCTTGGAGCAGCTTGACTTCTTGCTCAGCCAGCCCAAAGTATTGGGGTAGCATTCGCTTGATCGCCACGTCGCGTTCCTGTATGATCGGTCAGTCACACAGGCCAAGAATACAAGATCTAGATGACTTACGTTCCATTTCCCCTCGAACACAAAGGTGCCACCACTGCCGTTACCCAAAAGACGGTCTTGGTCAATGGTGAGTTTCCCGATCCTCTTTATGTTAGAGACGTCCTGCATGTCGTCGCCATTCATGGTGACCTCATCAGGGTGTAGAGTCGGTGAAGGGTCAAGCTGCTTTGCAGCATCGACGATGCGATCCACATCATCCTCTTCTTTTTGCTGGTTCTTGTTGAGCTTGCGACCGCCTCGCTTTCCCCTGTGCGTCTTCTTCTTCTTTGTTGGGGTAGCATGCGCAGGGTTAGATTCCTGAGCGGGTGATTCATTGTTGGTAGTGGTAGGCGTAGCCTGTCCGTTAAGAACTGGCATGGCATCATCAGAATCACCCTCTGTCGGAGACGACTGTTCCGTGGTAGTGGTTCTCGAGAGGGGTTCAAGTTCTGCCTCCTCATCTTCTGGAATATCGAAAGTCACCACTTTCCTCTCCTTCGTCTCATGGTTGACGGCTCCGTCCACTACGGCAGCCTCTGCCGGTTCTGATACGGTTGCAACTTCGGCAATAGGCTCTTCGGTAGCTGGGACAGTGGCCTCCTTGACCTCCGGCTCAGACACGAGCTCGGACTTGGGCGCGAGCTCAAGCTCAGTTCGTGCTTCCGAGTGCACTTCTGGCTTGAACTTTGTCTGGTTTACTGCTTCAGTCTCTGGCTCCGAGACCGTAGAGGCAGCAACAGAGATGGGTGTCGCGCTGGTCTTGCGAGTCTCAGCTGGCTTGGCGAAGAGGCTCTTCAGGGCGTCGAGCTGCGGAGGATACTTCATAACTGAAACAGTGCCAGCCATGACCAGGAAGCAAAGCAAGACGGTATAAACGGCGGCTGCTCGTGTCTCAATCATTGTCTCAGCACGAGGCGGGGGGTCAATCATTGGCCTCTCCATCGGCGAGGTCTCTGGCGGCCGAGAGATAGGCTGGCCGTCTTCTGGGTGATACGCTGTAGGAGCCGCAATTGCTAGGTACCTGGATGGGGTCTCGAGCTTGTGATCGAGTACATGCACGCCTACCAAGCTCTTCTGGTCGGGTAGAGCGTGAGGACCGTCCCAGTCGAGCAGGTCGTTTTGCATGTAGCAAGAGGCTGTCGGAGCACCATCTGTCACTACAGGATAGTTCTGCTCCGAAAGCGCATACCAGGCTCCCGTTTCAGTGGTGTTCAACCATACGTGTTTGGCTTTCTCTTCTGATCCCGCCTTTCCAGCTGGCTGAGGGAGCAGAATCAGGGCAGGCTCGGGGGAGTCATCGTTTGTAGGCCGAGCGACGTCAAACACTCGTGCTACCGGATAAGGCAATTCCTGCCTGAAGAGAGGCCGCTGACGAGACTTTCCGAGTCGGTTGTGGTCGAGGGCAATCACTTCTCCGTTGAACATACTGTAAATGTATTGGTTGTCCATGGTAGCTGAGTACTGCATTTGCAGGTCGCGGTCGCGGTTGTTCGGAGCCCATTCTGCGTACTTGATGGTGCAGATGTGCTCGTTCGTCTGCTTGTTGTGGATGCTAATGGTGTATTGCGTCTGTCCGAGATTGATGGAGCCTGAGCACTCTCGCTCGTGGGCGTGGAAATAGTCTCTGCCTTTGGGTGCACAGCTCTCGTCATCGACAGAGTACGTTCCACTAGGGCTGAAGCTCTTCTTGATCTTGCCTGATGCGGCCTCGACGACGAGCATGAAAGTAGACTTTTCGACGTTGTAGACCACCGGAAGCGCGGGGTCTTCGCTGGAGTAGGGAGCGATGTTGGCGAGTTGCTTGACGGTCATGCCGAGCCTGTGGAGAGCGGGGTAGGGGCCTGGCGTGAGGAAGTAGAGGGCGCCGTCCTCCTTGGGTTCGACGATCCAGACAAAAGGCTGGTCTTGGAGCTTGCCGGTGCCCTCGGAGACGTTGTAGATGGTCTCGAGCATGGGCTGTCCGGTCAACTCCCAGATCTCCTCTCCAGTGTATCGGTCTCGTGCGTGGATGCGGCCGTCGACGGTCGCCAAGAGAACAAAGTCCTCAACTTCCCAGTCCTGCAAGGAACGCGCACTCGGTGCGAGGGCACCTGTGGCTGCGTTGATGGCAGAGGGGGCTCTGACAGCGGTGACGGCTGGAGCAGAAGAGACTTTTGTTGCAAGGGCGCTCTCATCCTGGGCGAAGACGGGGGGGTTCGGGCGACGTCTGGCGACATGTCCCGCACTCTCCTGGGAGTATGCGTGTGGGTGTGGGTGGGAGTGGGTGGATTTGCCGTGGTTGGGGTGGATGGTGTGTGCAAGCACACTGTGGTCTGGCTGTTGCTGCTGCTGAGCGACGGCGAGGATGGACGGTCCTAGGATGACGAGGGCGAGGAGCGTCGTAAGCGCGAGGCCAGCACCCGGCGGCCGGCGCGGGCGTGGCATGGTGGATGGGCGGCGTCTACGATGCGCAGGGTGAGGCCTGGGGCAGGCTGTGGTGGTCGAGGGGATGGGTCATGGATGAGCGAGGCACGGGGTGATAGAAGAGGATGGTCGGATTTCGAAACCTCGATATTAAGGCGGGCGAGCTGAACGTGCGCCTCCGCCTTCGGTGCGGAGCGTTAGCAGAGCCTTGGGCCGCTGACTGGGGGCTAAGCGGGATCCCTCCTGATTTAGATCCCCGCAGCGCTAAGGGCTTTGTAAGGCTGAGCGTTGCCCGAGGGGCGTAGAGATGGCGTGGAGATGGTGTAGAGATGGTGGAGAGATGGTGGAGCGATGGGCAGCAGAGAGTGTCTTGACCCTCTCCCGGCTTTGCCGTGAGTAAAGCCGTCTGGCCGTAATTATGCCAACTCGTGTGACAGGCACGCTGGCTGGTGAACCATAGACCCTGCCAACTTCAGCCCAGGTCCAGCCCTTTGCCCTTCCAAACTCACTCCAACCAAGGGCACCGCCCACTATCACCAAACCGGCAATTATCGACATCAGCCCTGCGTCGTCTGCAGCTTCTCCTGCATTGGGCTTGCGTTACCATGGGTTTGCACGCCTATCCGTCTGGCGTGCGAGACACGAGACCGAGGGAGACCTCTGGCTCACCACCACAGCTACATTATTATTGACACGCCTGTGACGCGCTCCACTGCACACGTACTCCCAGCCCACGTACCACAGTTGCGAACATGATACCTTGGCATCGACGTCTTGGGGCCGGGCATCTTGGTGAAGCCGAGTCCTTGCATCACACAAGCAACCCCAAGGCCGTCTTTCGGTGTCAAACAATCGTCGTTCCACTTAGCAGCTGGCTTAGGACCTTTTGTAGGCTTTGGCTCGTCATGCTTGCATAAGGTTTCCCAGGTGCGAGAGCCATCTCCTGAGTAGGCAAACCCTACAGGATACGCTTCGTGATGGCCCAAGGTTCACAAGAAACAAAGACGATGCCACAAAAGCGCTTGTCACACTCAGTTCTGTCCTCGACAATGTCCTTGCAGCTTGTGTCGAACTCTGCATCAGCGGGTGAAACTGTCAACCAAGCATGCATCTGCAAGGTCCGTGTTCATTGAAACACGGTTTCGCTTGCACCCAGCCAGCTCGCTTGTCAACGTCATGTTTGAATGCACTCCATGATCCAAGGAGCAGCCCGCTAGCTGGCCGTCTTCACTGAAATCCTTGCTACACGTCAATGGTTGGCACACAATAAATGGACATCTTTAACTGCATGAATTTCGTTTTGTGATGTACACTTCGTTTATTCCATCATGGCGTCATGCTTGTCTTCTCGCGCTGTCAAATGAGCTTACATACGCTCACGGCGACGGGGAGCCGACCTGATGATGTTGTCCACACGCAGGAGCAGCTCTGCGGCTTCGGACGCCGAGGAGACGACCGCACGCTTAAGCTTGTAGCTCTCAATCACACCCAGTTCCCTCATGTCCGCAATGCCACCGCCGGCCGACAGAAGGTCGAGTCCTGAGCTGGTGAGACCCGAGTAGACCGCCTTTCGGAGCCGTGTGACAAGGTCGCTAGAATCGAAACCAGCGTTGTCGGCAAGAATCGTGGGCAGTTGCTGAAGCGCCTTGGAGAAGGACTCGACAGCGATCGCCTTCTTGCCTTCCACGTTCTGTGCAGCCTCCGCAACGGCCTTTGCCATGTTCATCTCGGCACATCCACCACCAAGTGTTGTCCTGGGCTCCTTGACTGTCTGTGAAAGAACCGCAAGGGCATCGTGTAACGATCGCTCTGCCTCGTCGAGGAGCTGCTCCGTAGCACCACGGAGCACAACCGTGCATGCCCTGCCGGCCTTGACGCCAGAGAACCTAATCAGTGTGTCCTCGCCAATAATCACCTCTTCGATCAAGTCGCACTCGCCAATCTTGACCTGATCTGGGTGGTCGAAAGTCGATGTGATTTCTCCGCCAGTGACCAATGCCAATCGCTCGACACCGTCGAAGTCTGCGTGTTCGATGGAGCAGATGCCGGCATCTGCAAAGAGCTGCTCCGGCCAGTTGTAGATCAACTGTCGGTTGACGAAGCAGTTGATGCCGTGTGCCTTGATGCGCTCGACCTTTGCCTTCATCTTCTCGCGCTCTGCCTTCTCCAACTCAGCCAGCTTGCCTGTCGAGTCGACCTTCACCCTGGCGCCAAAGATCTTGATCTTGTCTGTGTCCATGGATGTGTTTGCGACCAGGATCTTGGCGTTTTCTATCCTCTTGGGCTGGTTGACACCAAACTTCTTGTCCAGAATGAAGCCGTCGTCGAGGTACGAGTCCTTGAGCTTTCCTCCCGCCTTCTTGATGATCTGGATGTGTGTGAGATCGGTCGAGCCACCAAGCTTGAGGACAGCATCGACTGCGAGCTTGGCGAATTGCTCGCGGTCCTGACTCAGGACTTTGGAGCTCAGCGTCGTCCTTGCAATAGACTCGAGGTCTTTCCTGAAGGCCTGCTCGTCCTTGCTGTGGTCCGTCGCAATCTTCTCCAGAGCGCTCAGCGCCGCGCGGCTTGCTATTCTGTAGCCCTCGATGATTGTCTGGGGGTGGATCTTCTGGTCGACAAGCTTTTCAGCTTCGCGGAGGAGCTCTGCAGCGAGGACCGTGACGGAGGTTGTGCCGTCACCAACCTCGTCGTCCTGGACCTTCGAGATGTTGACGAGAACTTTGGCGGCAGCGTTGTCGAGAGCGATGGCTTTCAGAATGGTCGCGCCGTCGTTTGTGACCATGATCTCGCCTGTGGAACTGCATGTGGGTGTGAGTTTGGCTCCAACCCACGACTATGGCGGGGTAAAACATACGCAGACTGCAGGATCTTGTCCATTCCTTTTGGCCCCAGCGTGCTCTTGACCAAGTCACCGACGGCGATGGCTCCTACAAACGCCGAGAGACGCGCATTCTCGCCCTTCTCCTCCGTGACATCGTCCGCAAAGATCTGAGTGGGGTTCGACTGCACACGCATGGTAAGCGGATGCTGCTGAATTCAGCCATAGTGCGATACATACCATCTTGCAAGTGGGTGGTAAACAAGCAAGGAGGGGTATCTAAGGAGATGTGGGGTTGCAAGCTGTGGTGGCCTGTCGACGCGACTTTTTAGAAGTTTTGCACTGTTTGGTCTTAGGCCCGTGCCTCCACCAGGTGCATCGCGCTCCAGAGCTCCGAACAATGGTCATACAACACAGAACGCACGACAACCCCTAGAGTAGCGCCCGCCTTACAGTGCCTGTTCTTTCGACTCTGTGAATATAACTCACGCTGTCGACCTGCTCCATTCAAAACCCAGCATACTCACCATGTCCAAGCGACAGGCTTTCGAGCCTCTTGAAGATGTCCTCGATGCGCCGTCGCCAGCTTCGAAACGAGCGCGAGTAGAGGATGTAGATATGGACAGCCCACAGACAAACGGCGCTCCTGTGAATGGACGGCTCATGTCTCCACGACTACAAGACCAGGAGAAAGTCGACATCCTAGGCGCAGACGCGGAAGAGCATTCGGAGCTCGAGGAAGCTGGAGCGCTGGATGAAGCCGACGAAGACGAGTCTGTGATGGCTGCGCCAAGACGACAGACTGCGCCTGAAGCTGGATATACCGACTTGTACCTCGATACCATCAATCGCAAAGTACTCGACTTCGACTTCGAAAAGCTATGCTCCGTCACACTATCCAACATAAACGTCTACGCCTGTCTCGTCTGCGGAAAGTACTTTCAGGGTCGGGGGCCGAAATCGCAAGCGTATTTCCATGCGCTGGAAGAAGGTCACCACGTATACGTCAACATGGAAACAAAGAAAGTCTATGTGTTGCCCGAAGGATACGAAGTCAAGTCTAAATCACTCGACGACATCAAATTCGTGGTGGATCCGCGCATGAACAAGGCAGAAGTGGCGCGGTTGGATAAGGAGCCAAAAGTCTCATGGGATCTCTTCAACAGAGAGTACATACCAGGCTTCGTGGGCATGAACAACATTAAGGCAAACGACTACTTTAATGTAGTGGTACAGGCATTGTCGCACGTTGTTCCTCTGCGAAACTACTTTATGCTCGAAGATCTCTCGTCAAGACCGCAGATCGCGCAACGGTTCAGCACTCTGGTTCGAAAAATATGGAATCCCCGCGCGTTCAAGACCCATGTATCGCCACATGAGCTGCTGCAAGAAATTGCGCTGCGATCTTCCAAGCGGTTCAGTCTGAGCGAGCAGTCAGACCCAGTCGATTTTCTATCCTGGTTCCTCAACAACCTCCACTTGGCTGTTGGAGGCTCGAAGACTAAACCAGGGTCCAGTATCGTGCAGAAGGTCTTCCAGGGTACACTAAAGATCGAATCTCAAGAAATCACAGCCCGTGCAGATGCCGGAGATCGTCTGAGGTTCGAGGACGCTGCAGTCAAATCAAATATCTCCAAGTTCCTGGTACTGACGCTAGATTTGCCGGCCGCACCACTCTTCCAGGACGCTTTGGAGAAGAATATCATCCCCCAAGTACCATTGACGACTGTCCTCAACAAATATAACGGCATACAACCACAAGAGAAGATGAAGGATCGAGTGAGATATCGCCTCCTCCACCCTCTGCCACCCTACCTGCTTTTCAACATCAAGCGGTTCAGCAAGAACAAATTCGTCTCGGAGCGCAACCCAACCATCGTCACTTTTCCAGTCACATCTCTGGATATGTCGCCCTATGTGGAGCCCAATCCCAAGGAGTACCCACCTGGCGAGCCCATCTACTACGATCTCGTTGCCAATATCACACACGAAGCTGTCAAGAAGAAGGACGACAGTGTAGAAGGAGAACAAGAATCAAAGGTGTGGAGAGTACAGCTCAAAGACAGGAGTCGAGATGACTGGTACGGTATTCAGGATCTCTTCGTAGAGAAGGAACAAGGCGAAACGCTGTTCACAAAAGAGGCGTATGTCATGGTGTGGGAGAGGCGGAGAACGAAGCCAGCAGCCAATGGCAATGGTAGGGGCAAGGTTTAATGAGCGTGTAATACTCGCAGGGAGCCGTTCAGAATCAGGCGTTACAACTGTAAGATTAGACAAATAGGCTGCAGATCTATTATAGGTAGATAGACTGGCACTCTGTTGGGACGTTGATGAGAAACCATTGCTGGCGCTCACTGCGCAATCTTACCGAGCCTCTTGAACGTGTGCTTGGTACGAAGTGTCTTAGAATCTGCTGTGTGGTGCCTTGAAATCTTGTGCAAGAAACGTAGTCAAGTGCAAATTCGTCTCGTACAACAGCACTCACAATCGCAGTTTGATGTTCGAGCGTCATTTCCGTCCAATAAACGTGCTCATGAATTTCCGGTACGTGCCGAAACTGATTATATACACATGCACTGCCGTCAGCGCCTACGCAACACGAACAAACACATCAGCTTTTTGCACGGTACGGCTCCACACTGTTCTCTGACACTCCGGCACATACAGCTCTCCGACTGCCCACCTTCTCCCGACGCTAGATCTGTTAGGTTGATCAACGAGAGGTGTAGAGACTCCGGCAGGGACGAACCGTTACTCCGATCTTGACGCCTAGCCCACGAATGCGGTGGGTAAGCAAGAGCTAGACCAGATCATGCGTATTGGGCAGGTGATCGCAGCTACAAGCTGCTTGCGGTGTTGCTCAAGCATCGGCCCTGGGCCATCTGCGCGGACAATGCCGCAACTACGGGACAAGCATCACGCCGAATGGGAGTCATGACATGCAGCTCATGATGGCTGTCCGCGTTACAGTCACCTATCTCGCCTGCTGCAAGTCCTCCATAACCGCAAGTGGAGAGCCGTGTGGGCGACGTCGACGATGTAAGGAAAGACTTCAGAGCTGGATTACAAGAGCTTGCTGCAGCTCTATCTGTCGGGTCCGGGAAGACGTATCGGTTATTGCTTCACCCCGTGGTCTGTCTTTCGTTTGAGAGACGATGGTCATGTTGAAAAAGCAATTCGTCCGGTGAGCGAACCATGTTCCACGAAACACAAGCTTTAACCACCCGCTCGCTAGCCGGGCAGTCGGAAAGTGGGCCTAGGTCAGCTGGCGAAGTCGAGTGCTGTGTTACGTCAACCTGATTTTTCGACCCATGGAAACAGCAACGCGACAGACAGCTGTCAAGAGGAATATGGGGAGTGTCCAAACTCCAGTTGTGGCATTCGAAAGATCAACAAGAAACCAAAACAAACATTGTCGGCGTTCTGTTCGTCATGGCAACGCTCCACGGGCAACTGCGAATCTGAAGCTCGGGACGTCGGGCAGGAATAGCACCCGGTGGCGGAAAACATTCTTTGATGCTTAGCAAACCCCAGAATCTGCCGCCCGTCGCGTGGTGCCTGATTGGTGACGCATTATGTCCGTTCTGTCCGAAGGCTAGCTCCAGGAAAGCACTGATTTCATGACCTGTCGACAGGCAATACATAGGATCTAGCCCTGCATCACGCAGACGTGAAACCACGCCTCTTTACGGCTTCACGACACCCACTCACTGTCTCCCTTTCCCTCGGAATCAGTAATCGCTCCCACCGCTCAGTGGCGTAGCAGGACTAGATTTGGAAGTTGCCCGGACCGGCTCCTCCCAACTTTTGACTTTTGAATTTCGGAAGTCGGTTTCCCGTTGCTGTTGTCGCCTCGTTAGACGACAATCGACACACAATGTCATCTTCGTCATCTTCGTTTGGAGAAAAAGAGAAGGACATTGGACTTGGAGAACCGCAAGCAGCAGCACAGAACCCTACTGAATATGAACCCATAAAGACGGAACCAAGTGCACATGACCCAGAGGCAGATCCCAAGAGGCGACAAAGTTTATCTCGGCTCGATAGCACCACCAGCGCAGCATCAGACTTCAGCGACAGCGAAACAAGTACTAGAAGCTCGATACGGAAGAAGAAAAAGTTCTATAAGAGGCTCAATCCGTTGAAATGGGGCCCCAAGCCACCGATACCGAAAGAGCGCGAAGTTTGCCCAGAGTACACTGCCAGCCTTCTTAGTCGGATCTCGTTCCAATGGATGCAACCCTTGATGGCTACCGGCTACAAGCGTCCTCTAGAGAAGACCGATATCTGGGCTGTCAACCCCGACAGGAGCGCTGAGGTGCTGATAGAGCGCCTGAATGCAGCATTCGCCAAACGATTGGAGCAGGGAGGCGATAAGCCGTTACTGATGGCAATGTATGATACGTTCAAGCGGGAGTTCATCATCGGTGGCCTCTGCCAGTTATCGGCATCTGTCATCCAGGCTGTAGCACCATTCGTTCTACGTTACCTGATCAACTTTGCTGTCAAAGCTTACATTGCTCAGCGTACGGACGCACCGGCGCCGAACATTGGAGAAGGCATTGGACTCGTGGTTGGTATCACAGCGATGCAGGCCCTGCAAAGTTTAGCGACTAACCAGTTCATGTACCGTGGAATGATGGTCGGTGGACAAGCCCGTGCTGTGCTGATCACAGCTATTTTCGACAAGGCCATGAAGCTTTCGGGTAGAGCAAAGGCAGGCGGCCAAGCTGTCATGGAAGCGCCGCCCCCAGACGTCAAACCGGGCAGCGAGGAAGAGAAGAAATGGTACCAAAAGATCCTCAAGAAGAAGGCGAAGAAGGCGAACAAGGGCCCTGAAGGCATTGCTGGAGGCGGCGAAGGCTGGGGCAATGGCCGAATTGTCAACCTCATGTCCACCGACACGTACCGTGTCGACCAAGCCAGTGGCTTTTTCCACATGATCTGGACCGCACCGATCGGTATCCTGGTCACGACTGCTCTTCTTCTTGTCAACCTAACATACAGCGCTCTGCCAGGTCTTGGACTTATCCTGATCGCTATGCCCCTACTTGCACGATCCGTCAAATCCTTGTTTCATCGCCGTGTCGCCATCAACAAAGTCACTGACCAACGTGTTAGTTTGACACAAGAGATTCTACAGGCTGTGCGCTTTGTCAAGTTCTTCGGCTGGGAGACCAGTTTCCTCGAGCGCATCCAGGACATAAGGAAGAAGGAAATCCACGGTATCCAAGTCTTGTTGACCATTCGAAACGCCGTTCTCGCTGTCGGAATGTCCATGCCTGTTTTCGCCTCCATGCTATCGTTCATCACGTTCTCTCAGGTCAACCCCACCCTGGACCCAGCGAAGATTTTCTCGTCTCTGGCCTTGTTCAACTCCATGCGAATCCCGTTGAACTTTTTGCCACTTGTGATTGGCCAGGTCATCGACGCAAATGCATCAGTGAAGCGTATTCAGGAGTTTCTGATGGCGGAAGAAGCAGAGGACAGTGCCAAATGGGACTACGAGGCGAAAGATGCTATCGTACTCGCAAATGCAGACTTCACCTGGGAGCGCCACCCTACAAACGATGAAGCCAAGGACGGACCATCAGGAAAGAAGATCGGAAAGGAAAGCAAAGCCGAAACGAAAGCTAGGGTGCAATCGGAGAAGGATGAACACGACGCGGATATGGCAAGAAAGAAGGACGCGGCAGAAGAGAAGCCTTTCGAGATGAAGGGTCTCAATCTCAGTTTCGGCAGAAATGAGCTTGTTGCCATCATCGGGAGTGTTGGCTCTGGAAAGAGTTCTCTTCTTGCCGCACTCGCTGGCGATATGCGCAGGACCAACGGTGAGGTCGTCATGGGTGCCTCTCGTGCTTTCTGCCCGCAGTACGCATGGATTCAAAACGCTACAGTACGCGAAAACATTGTCTTTGGCAAAGAGTTCAAGCAGACGTGGTATGATCAGGTCATCGATGCATGTGCTCTCAGGCCCGATCTAGACATGCTTCCCGTGGGAGACGCAACTGAGATTGGAGAACGCGGTATCACAGTTTCTGGAGGCCAGAAGCAGCGAATGAACATCGCAAGAGCCATCTACTTCGATGCCGACATTGTGCTTATGGATGATCCACTCAGCGCCGTTGACGCACACGTAGGTCGCCACATTATGGACAACGCTATCTGCGGGCTGCTCAAAGACAAGTGTCGTGTCCTGGCTACTCATCAACTTCATGTCCTCAACCGGTGCGACAGGATTATCTGGGTTGAGGAGGGGGGTGTTCAGGCGGTTGATACCTTTGACAATCTGATGGCCCACAACGAAGGGTTCCAGCAGCTCATGACCATGACTGCTTCAGAGGAGAAGCACGAAGAAGAAGAGGAGACCCTTGAAGATGAGGTCGAGGATGAGAAAAAGACCGCCAAAAAGGCCAAGAAGCAGAAGAAGGCCGCTGCGCTAATGCAAGTTGAGGAACGCGCCACGAAGAACGTATCCTGGGATGTCTGGATTCAGTACATCAAAGCTGGAGGTGGCATCTGGGTGGGGCCACTCGTCTTCATCTTGCTCGTCCTTTCGCAAGGTGCCAACATCGTCACTAGCTTGTGGCTTTCGTACTGGACCTCGGACAAGTTTGGCTACAGCGAGGGCGCATATATTGGAGCATACGCTGCCTTTGGCTTCAGTCAGGCGCTTCTCATGTTCTTGTTCTCGTTCAGTGTTTCAGTCTTCGGTACCGAAGCTGGTAAGAAGATGCTGCACATGGCTATCACTCGGGTCCTCCGAGCACCGATGTCTTTCTTCGACACGACACCTCTCGGACGTATTACGAACCGTTTCTCCAAGGACATTGATGTCATGGACAACACACTCACCGACGCGATCCGTATGTACTTTCTGACACTTGCCATGATTATCTCGGTGTTCATCCTGATCATCGCGTACTATTACTACTACGCCATCGCTCTCGGACCGCTGTTCATCTTCTTCATCTTCTCAGCCGCTTTCTACAGGTCCTCAGCTCGCGAGGTCAAGCGCCATGAAGCTGTGCTGCGCAGCACAGTGTTTGCCCGCTTTGGCGAGGCTGTCATGGGCACACCCACTATCCGCGCCTATGGCTTGCAGGACCAGTTCTCTCGCACCGTGAGGGAGGCCATCGACGACATGAACAGTGCCTACTACCTTACCTTCGCTAACCAGCGATGGTTGAGCTCCCGTCTAGATGTTGTTGGTATCTTGCTCGTCTTCACTACCGGTATACTCGTCGTCACATCTCGCTTCTCTGTCAATCCCAGTATCGCTGGTTTGGTCTTATCCTACATCCTCACCATTGTCCAGATGATCCAGTTTACAGTCCGTCAACTCGCCGAAGTAGAGAACAACATGAACTCCACTGAGCGTATCTACCACTACAGTACACAGCTCGAGGAGGAGGCTCCTCTTCACACTGACGTCCAGGTCCGACCAACATGGCCTGAACATGGCGAGATTATCTTCGACAACGTGGAGATGCGGTACCGTGCCGGGCTGCCTCTGGTGCTCAAGGGCCTCAGCATGCATGTACGTGCTGGTGAGCGTATCGGTGTCGTGGGCCGCACGGGAGCGGGTAAGAGTTCGATCATGTCAGCACTCTTCCGTCTCCAGGAGCTGGCTGCGGGTTCCATCACCATCGATGGTATGGACATCAGCAAAATCGGTCTTCAGAATCTACGATCGAACTTGGCCATCATCCCTCAGGATCCTACCTTGTTTAAGGGAACGTAAGTGCAACCATCCTCATGCTGAATCAAACCAGTACTGACACTGCACAGCATAAGAAGCAACTTAGATCCGTTCCACGCCAAGAGCGATCTGGATCTGTGGTCTGCCTTGCGACAGGCCGATCTCGTGTCGAACGATGCAGAGATGGGCGACAAGACTGGGCGTATCCACCTCGACTCTGTAGTCGAGGAAGAAGGACTTAACTTCTCTCTGGGACAGCGCCAACTGCTTGCTTTGGCACGCGCACTCGTTCGTGGCTCGCAGATTATTGTCTGTGACGAGGCCACCTCGAGCGTCGACTTCGAGACGGACCAGAAAATCCAGCAGACGATTGTCGAGGGATTCAGAGGCAAAACGCTCCTCTGCATTGCGCATCGTCTCAAGACCATCATCAGCTACGACCGTATCTGCGTTATGGACCAGGGTCAGATTGCCGAGCTCGACACACCCATCAACCTCTACGATCAGGGTGGTATCTTCAAGGGCATGTGTGAACGCAGTGGAATCCGGAGAGACGACTTCTTTGGGAAGAAATAAGAAGCAGGCACGCGATAAAGGCGTAGGTGTGGGCAGGATGGCCCGTAGCCTTCATGGTGTGTTATCGTGGTGCGTTGGAGGGGTCAAAAGCACGCGCAATCCACCGTCACCGGCTTAATCTGTGCACTAGTAATCTTGCGAAGCTTGACGCGCATGGGCATGGCGTTTGTGGCGGCATATGGGGTCGTTCGATTTCCTCCAATGTTGGGCTGGGTGTGGCATGGCTAGCGAGGGGTCTATTTCGCACCAGCGGAGATTGCCTGAGATGCCAGGAAAATATCGATAGTAACTGCGTTGTAATGAGCGAACCACGCAATGTCCGGTAGCTCACGACACTCAAATCACAGTTGTGTTTAGCCAGCGCCAGCAATGGGCGGCGGCAGGCAAAGCTTCACTGACGGCGAGGCTGCTGCTTCGATAAACTTTCACCATCCCGCGAGGCTTGGGACGACAACAAAAAACGTGGTAGGATCTAGCGGCTTGGTGTCGAAGCACCTCTGCTCCTCAAGCGTCTTTTCATTCAGCGCGGGGCCACTCTGCCAATCTAGTGCGTTGAAATTCAAAGACACTCGCCTGGCGCCATCAGCCGCTCGGAGTGGCCAGGGCGAGGCTGTTGGCTGTGCCAGGGCGGCGGTGCCGACGCACGCAGTCGAGACGCTGTTCCAGAAGTCTGGAGACTTTCAGCAAAGTCGCCTTCGTGCATAGTCTTGTCACGACAAGACGGGCAGGTCACTTGTCCATCACTCGCGCCGCTTAAGCTCTCGGCCAGCCTCTCCGCGTGGGCATGATCTCGGTAGCGCGGGCAAGCAATGGAAGGCCTGCACGCTCTAACCGCAACTTGGCTCGCCCGTGCCCCTGCTGGCGAGCCAAGCTCCAGTCGTTCAGCACGGATTCCAGACCAAGCAAGCTTGTCTGTTTCCAGCGCGGCGTTATTCAGAACGCGCTCAGGGACGCCGTAACGAGTACATGGAGGGCTTGCAGCAGCGTCAAGACACTTGGTTCTTGGGAGGCCGCGACAAGCTCTTCGGCCTGCGACAAGCGTCACAAGAGCAAGATGGCTGCAGCCACCCAAGCAAAGAGCGGTGTTTGAGAGTGCCGTGACGTTGACGGTAGCGAACGTTGGGCGTGGACGTGGACGTGGACCGCCGCTGGGACAGACACAAGTGAAAACCAGCGGCTCACTCCTCTCAGCCTATCAAATGAAAGGGCCGAAAATCGTCACTTCGCAGGGATCGTGCTTCATTGGGTCTAGCATTTCGATCGGCCCTCTAGCCTGGAACTCAGCGTTCGCTCAGACCTGCCCCCGGCCCTGGGCCTGGGACTTCTCCTTCAAGCTCATTATCATGGCCTGCACCCGCCAGCTACGCTCCTTTTGCTAGCCGTACGCTTCTTCTCCCGCTGCACTCTCGTCGCTCTCTGCTCTTCCCCCGCAGCAATTGTAGCTGACGTGCGCCGGTCGACCAGCTACCTTACTTACACTCCCCCCGTATTGTTTGCTCCTTCCTTGTAAACGGCACCCTTATCGTGTTGAGCCTTCCGTCTCAGGAGAGCAATATCACACCTCACAGCAGTCGATACCAAGCCAAATCACCTGATTTGTGTGCCATTCTTGCTGTAGACTCAGCTTGGCCACCAAACGTCGCACAACATTACTCCACTGCATCTGCAGTCAGCCAGTCCCTGCGGCACCACGTACACTACGACTGCAAACACTGTCCTTGCTACTACACTTCACGTCCGCGTGAACCACTCCTTGCAACACCACAATGGCAGCAAACAGCGAAAAGTACGAGCCCGTCACCTTTGGCGCCACTATTGAGGAGGTTCCCAAGTCAACATCCTCGCACGCACCTCTGCTCCCATCGTCCAACGCGTCGACAATGACGACAGCCACAGCAGAGGCCGCCAAGAAGGAGATGGGCATCGACTCGTCCAACCCCTACTCTGCCTTCTATAACCACCCTGACGCTCGTCGTTCCCTAGACAATGTCAGCGCACCACAGAGCAAGACACATCTCGAGATCACCACCTACGAACGAGACCTCGAGGCTGGCGTTCCGCTATCAGCTGCTACCACACAGCAACTGCCCAAGGTGTCGGTCGATGGCCGCGTCAAGGAAGTCAAGGAGTGCACAATGTGGCCGTCCAGGCAAGCTGTGCTCGACAAGCGAAAGGACCACAAGCGCAAGAAGGGCTGCAACCTCTTCCAGGGCTTGACCAGCAAGCAGAGGTTATGGGCTAAGATCATCATCGCTCTCCTCGTCGTGGGCGCCGCCGTCGGTCTCGGTGTAGGCATCTCGCGAGCAGTTGGCGGTGGTGTCTGGGCCGGTGATGGCAAGAGCAAGGAGATCCCACACAACTGAGCTTACGAATGGGCTCCGTTAGCAACCACATTGTCACAGGTTCGTTGTCCCATCTCGCACATACATGAGAGCACAGCTAACATCTGCTAGAGTCGCTCAGCACATGATTCGAGCATGACCATCGACTACGACTACGCGCGTACCTTTTTCAGGTATCATTATGATATCCTCTTCCTACTGTTTATTGATCGTACTTAATGTACATATTTCTGTCTTGTTTCTGCCTATATTCCTTTCGACGGGACATTGCGATTGGGGGCAAACGGCGCACAGGGCGCACTTCGCATCAGGGCATATCAATGCATTTGGGTTGGAATCAAGGAGCTTGGTGTTTACAAGGAGTTATCTACAGATGCGACAGATCCAGAGTAGAGCTACAACGCACGACAGAGAGCTGAATTGAACATCGCCGTTGCTTGTACAGCACGGCTGAACCTCAATTTTGCAGTCTTTGCTCAGCACGTTTGTTGCACTGCACGTCATCGTGAACAAAGTTGTGTCAGTTCCTCAACAGTTTCACTAAACACCCCCACTTACTGTACCATAGCATGTCGCGCCCGCACGGTGTAGTGTTCCACTTACATTGGGGATCCGATCACAAGCGCATCAGCACAAACGTTTCCTGACGTATCGGCACCCGTTGAAAGAAGCGAAACACGGACGTTGAAACCATCCATGATTCCGACACAATTCCAACTGCAACTCGTAAGATGCAATAATGGCGCAGCGACGGCCCGATCCCTCCTCGGAATTAACCCGACTCGGCTGCATACCGCATATATTACATTACATTAGCTACGACAACCCAGCTAGCCCAGTAAGTAGACAAAAGACGACGAGAAAAAGAAAACCGAAAGCCTCTTTCTTCACTTAACAAGGTGACCAGCGGATCCGTGCGTATCGCAATAGCAAAGGGAAATTAAGATAACACATCCCTGAAGGAAGGAAGGAACGAACCAAACACTCCTGGCTGGTGCCCCGGTCCCTGCGCATCCGCTTACCGCATTATTTGATATTGCTTGTGCGAATGTGGATTTCGGGAGTGGCGCAGTCACCTTTCTTAGTGTCTTCTGTCGTATTGTTGTCGTATCATTTCCATAGCCGTGGAGCACGGTTGGATTCGTCGTTTTTCTTTCAAGAGCACTGGTAGATGCGGATGCGAATACGCATCGCACTCGCTCGTATTGGGAATACGCTGCGTTACGACGGTGCGGTTTGGTCTTTGGTCTGGTCTGGTTTGTTTTGTTTAGGGGTCTGTTCGGCATGTGCCGAGGGGGATCTGCATAAATATGGGTTGAGGGTTGGATGAGGGATGAAGGACGAGGAATGCTGACGGTCAGGAGTTCTTTGTTCCACAATATGGCACGAGGATGCGTGCTCTGACAGCCCTTTTCAAGTGGTCCTTTGGAGGTATTGGTTGTATTCTGGATCTTGGATACAAGATCTGCACATCGTGGTGCCATATCAATCACTTTTCGATTGAAGGGAACGCTCACATCATAGCTCACATCATAGCTAACATCATACTCCTTGCAGCTGGAGCATTTTTCATCCCTACGTTCGCATCTAACTCGCCCACAGACTGCCTATTGCTGAAAGGACTTGAGCAACTCCTGCAATTGCGCATACGTGTCGTCTGGGTTCTTGACCGAGTGCCCAATTGTCCTCTCGTCGCTATAGATTTCGTAGTCGTTTCCGCCCTTGTAGGTCTTGTCACCGAAGAAATGGATCGTCTGGTAGTCCACACCGTTCTCCCTCTCCTTCTCTTTCGCGATGAAGTTCAAGCAGTAAGTCTTGTCCCAGCCAGTCGGGAACACGTCGAACGAGATCTGCCCACCGATCGAGTATGTGAGTCCGTAGTCTGGGAACTCCTCCTTCAGTTTACGGACCATGGTGGGTCGGATGTCGTGCTCGATATCGTATTTCTGGTACTCATTGCGCTCTTCGGTCGAGGCGTTACGGCCAATGGGAGAGACGTTGATCATGCCGTTGCGGAACTCGACGAAGGTACCACGCTTGATGGGGATGTCGAGGTCTGCAATGTAGTGAAGGATCCTAGACAGTGGTGTTAGCTCTAACGTCCGATCGATTGCCTTGTCACAGGGCCTCTAGGAAAGAAAAGAAGGCCTACCACTTAACCAGCTTGTTGTACTTCTCCTGGCCAATCCAGCCAATGAAGCTTTGACTGGCCTGCTGCTCCCCCAATCGATATGCGGTGAGACCATTTTCGGCGAAGCAGAAGTCGAAGAGGGATGTGACGTTGACGTCCGCGGTTGCGAGCTGCTCTTGCTGCTTGGCCAGGTTCGAGCCTCCTACGAAACCAATAGCGACCTTGTGACGGAGCTCAGAGAGCAGCTGGAGCATCTCTGGCTTGACAAGCTGGGTATGTTGTTAGCAGTGAGTTCATGACCACGAGCGTTAACGTTGTTAAAAAGGTGATGTTGATCGCTCAAGTCATGGTGCAGTCTTGCAAGTCTTGACAAATCAGGGCGGTAGTTGTTGCTCTCAAGGAACCATGCATTGCTTTCGAGATGCGAGAAAATCTTCATACCTGTCGTGGCTTTGTGAGTGTGTCATCGACGTCGAACAAAAGCACTGTGTTCTTGACCGGGCGCTGGTCAAGCGGTGGGTAAACAGATGCAGCAGCGGCCATCTTGAAATGTGAGTCGATGTCGTTTCGTGAAGATGGTCAGTGGCCAATCGTACAGACAACAGCTGTTCAACTTTAAGGGCTCAATTGTCGAACGGAAGTAGTGACAATATGTAAGGGAGTTTCAACGAACTTCGTGTCTTTTGGAGGGGCTTGACAGGGTTTCATGATCCTCACCGCCTCGGGACGCGTGGGGTCGCTGTCTAACTCGATTGCGACTACCGCCAGGGTCCAGGGCAGGGGCAGTTGGTCACGTTGCTCGCTCTGTACAATTACCACGGTTTTCTGAATGGCAAGCTATCACAGCAAGTCTGTCAGGCTTTCAGTGGAATACAGCTACAAAAAGTACTGCGTGTGGTCTTGAAGATCTTGAATGCTTGATGCGAAAATTGCCAGTTGTCGCGTTTAGGCTTCACTGCTATTTGAAAGGCTTGTTGCTTGCGTGTACGTTTATGAGTCAATGTAACGCCTTCATTGACGGTGCAACTATGGATTGTGCGTGGTTCCTGCATGTGACCAGTGAAGACAGGTGTTCTCAACGAGGGTCAAACTGGAAAACGATGTGTCATCCAGAGGAAGACTCACAGCCACACTATGTCTGGTCTACCGTAAATACGGTCAAGGACTCTGCCATCTATGTACCAATCGTGCAATTGATTTGGAATCTTTGGTGATCTGAGCGACGAGTACGAGATTTATGGCGAAAGGGTCACAAGTGCCCAGACTGGGAAACGATCAAAGCCTTTGTATTCCAGAACGGCTGCGTCAAAGGTAGGTGGCTCTACTACGAGCAAGTATGATGGCTTCTATATGCACAGCCCGTATTTTACATCGATCGTACATTCCATGCCGGATTCAGCTTTCACAAAACTTTCTCGGCTTCATCAATCAGCCTTTCGACTTTGAATCCTGCATCACCTGACGTGAACTGCTTGAGCAGCTCACCTCTCCCTCTGCCTTCCTCACTCTGCACGTAAAACTTCTGCATGCACATGACCAGCCACCTCGCTTCATCCACGCTGATACCCCTGTTCTCTATCACAAGACCCTGCCCAAGAACTAGGTTGTGGCTATTTGCCAGCTCTTGGTGGAAAGTAATGGTTGTATGCGGGCTGGCGAATTCGCCTCGTAGCTTGAATTCAGCGAGCGATGTGAAGAGTAGCGTTGTCGTGTCCACATGCGGGTGAGCAAACTGCAAGTAGTGTAGTTCAGCGGCTTGCTGTGTTTGACCACTGGCTTGCTCGCCTTCTTGCTGTTCAACGGGAACCTCTCGCGGTACCGGTAGCACGAACGCAGGGTGTTGTTTCGCAGTCTGGAGCAGCGACGAAAAGGTGTTCGCGGGGACGGAGAAGTGTATGCTTTGCGGGTTCGAAGCGTGGCGTAACCTCCAGAGTGCCTGGATCTCTTTCTCGGGGAGTGTAATAATCTTGGAGACATCCAAGAAAGAGTCGAGGGTCTTGACACCTGGTGGTGGCGCATTGGGGTCTCGAGGCTTCGGCGGAGAAGGCGGCGAAGGCCATGGCGACGATGATGCGGTGGATGTAGACGAAGGCGTCGATGGCGAGGAGCCAGATGATGATGGTGAAGGTGGTGGTGTCAAAGGCCCTGTTGCGCCTGGGACGATGGCAGCTTTCCTCAACTCCTCAATCTTCTCCTTATGCTTTTCCTTCAGCTCGGCGATGTCCTTGACTCCTTCCTTCCGTGCCTTGGAGGCGAGCTTGTCCTTGTACTTTGACAGGATTCTTTCTTCTGCGCCGTGAGTCGCAAGAAAGCGGACATCCTGGACCTGAGCCCAGCGGCGCTGGCACAATCTCGGATTGGGCAGAGGCTGGCGGAGCGCGTGCCGCAGGGTCGGTATACGAAGGGCCATGGTTGTTGATGGTTCTGTATGTCGACAATGACGGAGCTTGAAACGGCATGTCGAAAAGCCGCCGCCGCCGCCGATGCCCGTGGACTCCCATTGGCTGATTGAATGCAGGGACAGGCGAGGTGATCACTGCTACTTCGAGACCACGGCGTTGATCCAAGTCGAGCTCGGAGATGAACCAACATTCAACAGATCGAAGATGAACCGATACTGCTGAACGGAGAGCAGCTCAAATGGAGAAGAGGGGAGCAAAATTGCCACGCAGGTAGTTCAAGGTGCGCTGCGTGACGGCAGGGGAAAGACATGGTTTTGTTAACATGGACATCATGTGCAGGAGTGCAGTTCGAAGTGAACTTTTAATAACAAGAGCACTTAGACGGTTGGGCGCCAGACAACGTTCCACTGGATGCTGGCGTGCTTGGGCACTCACTCGTCATTATTGTTTGGCTGAACAGTGAACAGCGGTAATGGTCATGTGGGTCAGGGCCCAAAATAGGCAAACATGCTTCGAGGGACACATTGCCGGGTGACGCACCGTACCGGGGCGTGCAAACAATGCTTCTGCCTGTCTCAGGGCGTCGAGAATGACGAGGCACGGGATGGTCAGTACAAGGTGGCTTTGTGCAGTAGAGCAGGCAACTGCCATGCAGACGGACATGAACAAGCGCTTTGTCCCATGTCTCACCTACAACGTTCCTGCGTGACAAGCTGTAGCGTGGTGTCTGGGTGTCCCGCACTGCGCCTGCCTGTGATCGACGCGCACAAAGACGGTGGATTGCGACGCAACGTTGGACTTGGACTCTATCAATAACCCAGCATAGCAGCGTTCGCGCTTTGACTGATCATCGTCAACGTATAGCGTTACCCAGCAATATATTTGAGCCCTGGGCTTCGTCACTCACCCCGCGCAGCGCCTGTGGTCCATAGCGCGCGACATCCCCTCCATAAACGACCCGCGCGCCGGGCAACCCCATATTAATTAAGCGTGCGATCCTGGACCTCGATTGATACCCGAGTCGCGAGAAGTCGTCTCCCTCTTTCGGGCCAGGCATGCTGCTTCGCCTGCTCACTCTGACCTGCGCGCCTTGAGCTCCAACTTGCGACTTGCGACTTGCGACGTGCGACGTGCGACGTGCGACTCTGAACTCTGGACTCTGGACTCTGCACGCAGCGCTTCAAGCCCACTCTGGCTGCACATTGACCCTCGATCCTCACGACCATGGGCCAGGTCTCCAGCAAGGCAGGAGAGGGCGAGCCGCTGTACCTACGCGACCAGACTCGGTGTACGCAACTCCTCCAAATGAATCAGCTCATGAGTGCGCCGCTAACATAGCACGCTCAAGTCTCGGTCGCTGCTTGCAACATCACAAACGCGCGCGGGCGCACACTCCTGAACGTTGCACCGAACTCCTTCCCCGCGACCAGATACACCCCAAGGAGGGAGCTTGGCGACGAGAGCGTCATAGAGTACATCCAGGTACGGGTTTCACAAGCTTCTAGCAACGCGCAATGCTAAACATGGCTTGTATAGGATCCAGACGCATCACTTACCACCGATGGACCGCCGTCCTTCCTTATCCGCTTACCCAACGACGAAGAGCTCACGTTCAACTTCACATTCATACTCCGCCAGCAACTAGCGGTACCTTCGAGCTACAACGCCAACAGTGCGTCCAACACTGTTGCCCCGGTTGGACTCATCGATACATTTATCAATGGCCTGACGTTTGTGTTTGCGTCCAGCTCGAGGGAGCTCGACAATCTGGTCACGCGGGAGTTTCACGCCAACCCCAACCTCCACAAGAACCCGCAGGTCGAACTTGTCGGGGATTATACTACAGGCGGGAGCTCCTCAGTTTCGTTTCAGTGGGCTTGGAAGTTCACGCCTCCCAAGTCAAACGAGTCTCGAGGTGGAGGCTGGCGCACCAGCTGCAGTGTTCGTGTACATTCCTTCCTCTTCACCAGCGACAACTGACAGCATGAAGTTTGTAGAGTATGATCAGCGGGCACATAGGTTAGAGACACTGGCCAGCTTTGCGTTTTGGGTGCAGAGTATGTACTGAGCTCCTGGAATACAGGTATGAAAGACTGACATCAGCAGATACAGCAAAGGTCCTCCACAGCCCGAAAATCACAACACCGCGACTAGAACTTGGGATACCGCCAAGACTACGAGTGCCCTCGGCGCAATCGATAGACTCGCGGGTCAGCGACTCAGCAGACGAGAACCGGGATTGGGATAACATACCTCCAAGGTCTCCCATCTTCGAAGCCATACCAGAGAATGGACTTTCTCTCGTGTCAACGCACGCTACCGCGCTCACAAGCGCCTCGGTGAAAGTCGACGTCCTGCGACCTGGAGAGGACCTCAGTCAAACTGACGATGGACCCTTGTTCCGAGCGACCATGAAATCGCTTGAGCAAAAGACTGGCAACATGCGCATGCGGTGGAAGAAGGTTCTGAAACGAGCAGAGTCCGCAATGGAAGCGCAAGTGAACTGCAACAACTCCATGTCGGATTTGATGGATGCCTTGAAAGAGGTTTCGTCTTCGAACGCGAATGCGGTGCAGCCAGCGATTGACCATTATTTCGACAAGATTGCCAAAGACATTCTCGCCTACGAGCGTTCAAATGCGACCAACATTCAGAAGCTGATTATCGACCCAATATACAAGCTCTACAACGTCGACATCAAGCAAGCAGAAACCAAGCGAAAAGACTTCGAAGAGGAAAGCAAGGACTACTACCAATACCTCGGACGATATCTTGGACAACGGCAAGACTCGTTGAAAGAGAAGAAGCGTGCAGAGACAGACTCTAAATACCAAGACAAGAGGCGGAAGTTTGAGCTGAAGCGTTTCGATTACTCTTCCTTCATGCAAGACCTCCACGGTGGGCGCAAAGACCAAGAAGTCCTCTCAAACCTGACTAGGTACGCGGACACACAGGCTAATAACTTCCTCTCAACCGCAAAGATCATCGAGACTATGCTCCCTCAGCTGGAAGCATTGAGCCAAGAAGTTCGAGAAGCAGACAAAGAGTTTCAGCTTCAGAGGACAGGAAGAGAAGAGAAAAGAAGAGCATTGGAGAAAGACAACAAGTCTTTTGATGCACCATCGTCTCAGCCAGTACCGTCTGCGGTAACTGCCAATGGCAGCCTACCAAGGGCTCCATCAAGTGCGGACGGCGAACTTCCTGGGCGAAAGTCGAGCATAGCACCCGTCTTCCAGAGCACTGTTAGCCCACCTCCACTTCCCACATCGACGAACAATCCTTTCGCAAGCTCACCGCAGAGTCCAGAGGTTAGCAAAGCAACTTTGGCCACCATAACCCCCCAGCCAGACAAGTTCAAAGGCATCAGGGATCTGGAAGATCGAGCCTGCATAAGCGAGCTAACTCCTGGCGCTCATCGTAAGGAGGGTCTTTTGTGGGCTTTGAGTAGGCCTGGCAGCCATGTTGACCCCAAAGGTCTGAACAAGCAAGCTTGGCACAAGTGAGTTCCCAAACATGTTGTTCTTAACACAGGGCTAACGTTGTCAGGTTCTGGATCGTCTTAGATCAAGGCAAGCTTTCTGAGTATACCAACTGGAAGCAAAGTCTTGAACTACACATGGATCCAATAGACCTGCGCATGGCCTCCGTGCGGGAAGCTCGTAACGCAGATCGACGCTTCTGTTTTGAGGTCATTACACCCCACTTCACGCGCGTTTACCAGGCCACCAATGAGGATGATCTTCGATCTTGGATATCCGCCGTCAACAACGCCCTACAGACCGCAGTGGAATCTGCACCAAAAAATGAGCGTCCTTCGACTGACTCATTACCTGGTCAGACTCGTCGAGACATCGCATCAGTCTTGACGGGGAAGAGCCCCTCGCTCTCTAGCAATCGCAACAACTATAGCTCCAGGGCACCAGCTCGACATGCCACAGTTGGCGATAAACCCGGATATCGACGCGAGGAGCCTGCAGGCGACGATGGTAAACTCCTTAGACAAGTGCGAGAAGCCGACGCTGGAAACAGAGTATGCGCGGACTGCAGCTCAGAAAGCAAGGCTGATTGGGTGTCGATCAACCTTGGTATTGTGATCTGCATCGAGTGCAGTGGCATCCATCGTTCGCTGGGTACACACATCACAAAGGTGCGGTCCTTGACTCTCGATGTAAACTCGTTCACGCCCGATATTATCGACATACTAATGAGAATCGGCAATCGCGTCAGCAACATGATCTGGGAAGCGAGGCTCGATCCTGCTATCAAGCCGGGGCCAATGTCTACAAGAGAACAAAGACTGCGGTTCATCACTGCCAAATACTCGGACCGAGCATACATCTCCCCAATATCGCCTACTGTCTCACATTATGGCACTCCGGATGAGACACTACTTGCTTCGGTCAAGAAGAACGACATACAGAATGTTTTATACGCACTCGCATTACGCGCGAATCCTAATTCCCGGGACCGATCAAGAGGCACACATGCTGTATTCTTAGCCCTCGCAGCAGCCGATCCCGCGTCACCTTCTGCATCTGCATCGCCCGCAACTTCACCTGGCCGTGATGCACGCCCATCAACACCTCAGCCAGTGCGCAAGCCATTCCCTGTAGCGGAGCTACTGCTGCAAAATGGTGCAGACCTACCCATAACAGCGGCGCCCATCCCGCTCAGCCCATCTGCGCGTCAATATCTCGACTTCAAAGCGGACCAGAAGACAGGTAAACGGGTAGTACCTGTGATACCTGGGGGGCAACCGAATCCCAGTGGCGACGTTCTCCCAGCACTCCCACACATTTCAGCCGGCAATGGTAGTACCCCTTCCGAGCGAGCCCGTGAGCGAGAGGCGCGGCTACAGAAACGTGTTTCTGCCAGTGGAAGGTTGGTGAAGAACACTTTCCAAGATTTCGCTGAAGGTAAGCGCGGCTCATAGGGCTAGCCGACGCTTACTCGTTTTGCTTGCTTCTAGTTTATACCTGCCCTGGGTGGCTTGCGGAATTGCTCGATGGGCATCGACAGGATGATGGCAATGTGTACACGATTCTTTGGCGAATGACGGCGTGTTGGAAAGCGAAGCGATCTGGAATGACAGCTACTCTGCTTTGTCGGCTTTGGATAGTCTCGATAATGTCTACACACTGCAATTTCGTTGAGAAAAAGCTGTCCCTTTCTTCGGTCGCGTTGCTGCTTTGACTTTGACTGACATCCTGAACTTAGAGAGCACTTTCATTTTGTTCATGTCTACTAGATCTCCCTGATAATTTTCCAGATGAATGTGACGATAGCACGCAGCGTGACACAACAACATCTCTCGAAAAACTTACTGCCTGCGTTTCTGACTCACAACTGGACTTTGAAGAGCTACCAGCCATTGTTCGTGGCCCAAGTCTACTTGGACTCACCGCAAATTAACGTGCTCCAGCAATAGAGAGTCATTCTAAGAGTCATATAAAGGCTTATGACACAGCCAAGGTATTGCCCTGAGTCAAGCCTTTGTCACTCAGAAGACCAGCCGAGAAGTGGTGGTCATGGATACGTTCCCGCTGTGAGTTGAGTTACAGTCACGTGATGCGCACTAGCGGCGGGCTGCGCAGCACGCAGAATTTCGACTGGCGAATTTAAGACGCGGCGACCCCACCTTAGCAACGACAACACAAAATGGCGACTTCATACGAGAACCTCCCGCTGGAGGATGACGAGTTCGACGAGTCTCAGATCGACTTCACCGACATCGAAGAACAGTTCCAAGTGCGCCTTGACGAGGGCCTCGATGCCTTTGTCGTTATCGATGGCCTGCCTGTTGTCCCCGAGGACAGCAAGTCCAAGCTCGTCAAATTTGTGTTGAGGAAGTTGAACAGCGTGGGTCGCGTCAAGGATGATGGCGTGCACATGCCTGTAGGCGAGGATGGCAAGACTGAGGGGTGCGTGAGAATATAAGGGCGCAAGCATCGCAGGCATTGTTCTTGCGACTGCGCAAAGACTGCCTCGTACTAACTGCCTCACAGATATGCTTTTGTCGAGTACAGCGCGCCCGCAGAGGCTATCGCAGCCGTCAAGCAGCTCCACGGAACCCCGCTCGACAAGAAGCACACTATGGCCGTGAACAAGCTCACCGACATCGACCGCTACGGAAAGGAGGGCCGCATCGACGAGGAGTACCACGAGCCCGAGATCGCGCCTTTCGAGCAGAAGGAACACCTGAGGTGGTGGCTGGGAGACCCAGACAGCCGTGATCAGGTCGCCATGTACCGTGGCGAGAAGGTCGGCGTCTTCTGGAACGACCGGGAAGACCAGCCGGAGGTCGTTGTCGACCGTGAGAACTGGACTGAGTCGTTCATCCAGTGGTCACCGCGAGGAACATACCTTACTTCAATCCACGCACAGGGTGTACAACTGTGGGGTGGCAAGGCATGGAGCAGGCAAAAGCGATTCGCGCATCCCGGTGTAAACCTGGTCGACTACTCGCCTGGTGAGAACTACCTGACCACCTGGTCGCACCGCCCGCTGCAGGTCGATGAGAACCACCCGGTTCCTTCCCTTTCGCTCGAGGAGGACGGCAAGAACTACATTATCTGGGATGTCGCAACTGGTAAGCCGCTGCGCTCGTTCGCTACAATCGACGTTCCTAGCGGTATTGACGCCGAGGGCAACCCCATCAAGAAGAAGATGCAGTGGCCGACCTTCAAGTGGTCAGCCGACGAGAAGTACGTTGCTCGCCTGACCCAGGGCCAGTCCATCTCAACCTACGAGCTGCCCAGGATGAACCTGCTGGACAAGTCTTCCATTAAGATCGAGGGTGTTGTAGACTTCGAGTGGGCTCCTGCTACCCCTAAGCGCGAGGGTGTCAAGACATACGAGCAGCTTTTCTGCTACTGGACTCCTGAGCTCGGCAGCAACCCCGCGAAGGTCGGTCTTATGTCCATCCCTTCAAAGGAGATTGTTCGCACACGAAACCTCTTCAACGTCTCTGATGCTAAACTCCACTGGCAATCTGAGGCTGCCTACGTTTGCGTCAAGGTCGACCGTCACTCAAAGTCGAAGAAGTCCCTTGCCACAAACCTCGAAATTTTCCGCGTTCGCGAAAAGGGTGTGCCCGTCGAGGTTGTTGATTCCATCAAGGACGCCGTCATCAACTTCGCTTGGGAGCCCAAGGGCAACCGTTTCGTTCTCATCACCACTGGTGAGGTCGTTGTCCAGGCTGCCGTTCCCCCCAAGACCGCTGTCTCTTTCTTCGCCCCCGAGAAGCTCAAGGGCGGTGCTCCCGGTAACTTCCGCCACATCCGCACCGTCGACAAGAAGAACAGCAATGCCATTTACTGGTCGCCTAAGGGTCGGTTCGTTGTTGTAGCTGCTCTCCAGTCTCAGCAGTCTTTTGACCTTGACTTCTGGGATCTCAGCTTCGAGAAGCCCAAGGATGAGGCTGAAAAGGGCGAGAAGGAACTCAACGCCAACCTGCAGCTCATGGATACGGCCGAGCACTACGGTGTGACTGACATCGAGTGGGACCCTACAGGCCGCTACGTTGCTACTGTTGCTAGTGCTTTCCGTCACCGCATGGAGAACGGTTACCACCTGTACGACTTCAAGGGCTCTCTTCTGCGTGAAGAGCACATCGACGGCTTCAAGCAGCTTCTGTGGCGTCCTCGCCCTCCTACACTTCTGTCTAAGGAGGAGCAGGCCGAGATCCGCAAGAACCTCCGTAATTACTCCAAGGTCTTCGACGAGCAGGATGTTGCCAAGAAGAGCTCCGCCAACCGTGCCGTTGTCGAGGCCCGCAGGGAAACTCTCCAGCGATGGAACCAGTGGCGTGAAGAGGTGGAGGAGAGGCTGCGTGAGGAGGGCGCTGACCTCGAAATCAGCGCTGGAAAGGGCGAGGTGCCTGGCGATGCCGGCGATGCCGAGACTGAGGAGATTGAGGAAATCGTTGAGGAGATCATTGAGGAGAGTGAGGAGATTATCAATTAGCTACCATACAACGTGGGGTAGTCTGGTGTATGTAGATGCGAAAATGGATGTACGAGAGATGATCAAACATGCGATTGACATGTTCAATGATATCGAGAGAATGCCTGTTCTCAACCGAGAGAAAGTCTTAGTACCAACTGAACTCCCTCGCAAGAAGCCTTAGCAACACTTTTAGACAACCTGGACACGCCGCGCTCACCTCTCTCCATAGCCTTCGACTTCGTACCTTACAAGTCTCCCAAACCCCACCAGCCCAATCTTACTCTCAACGTCCCTCAATGCGCCCTCTACAACCGGCGTCCTAAGTTCGACCTCGCCAAAGTAATTCGGACCCGCCGCCGTCCTAACAAACCCTATGCGCTCAAAGAGATTCAAACTCCGCGTGTTATCCTTATCAATCTTGACCCGTAGATACTTCAACACGACACTCTCCCTCCCCGCATACTCTCCCAGCAGACCATCCAACGAGGACTGTATATACGACATGAACGCTCTCAGCGTCTCCTGCGCCATCCCTTTCCCCCTTTGGTCTTTGCGAGCGATCATAATTTCGAGTTCGCCAATCACACTCTTTGATTTTCCCTGCTCTTGCACCTTTTCATCCAGCTCATCGTCTTCCTCGTCATCATAGAAGAATAGATTCACGTCCCCAATCATGTTCTCCGACGCATCCTGCTTGCCCGGGATGACCGAGATTGTGCGGGCGTGTTTGGTCATGTCGGTGTTGTATTGCTCGCCTGGATGCGCGCACACGATGAAGGTCAGTTTGTCGCCGTCCTCGCGCCAGGAGCGCTGCATTGAGTACTCTTCTTCTAGGGTTAGGGGCTCTGAGGCTGTGGCTTTCTGGATCTCCTGATTGAGTGGTTAGGGGGAGGGGGGTGGGGGAGGGTAGGAGACAAGTGCTTACTTCGTCTTGCATCCATTCATGGTACGTAGGCACGTGGTGGGCGCTGTATGGGACGAGGAGAATGCGCGGGGTTATGATACCTGGAATATTTTAGAGAATGAAATTAGAAGCCGTGGAGATTTGGAGTGACTTACAGGAGTGTTCATTGATCTTCATCGTTGCGGTACTTGAATTTATAGTGTACAAGATTTGCTTTCGAAGCTCTGATGAATATTCGACAATGTAGTTGCTGCTATAGGGATGTGAAAACGAGACTCCGTACAGTGATCCAATTTAGTTTGGCTCCTGGGCGGATATAACGACACCTGTTTACAATGACAGTCCGAATTCCCTTCAACACAAAAAGCTGCAGCCGTGATGGCTTAACATAGTTCCGAATTTTCGGAATCGAGTGTTGACGACTAGCTTCATACGGCAAGGTCTTCTCCTAAACCGCCCAACTACTCCATCTACCACGAATTTTGCCCTTTCCCTATCAAGTCAATCCCGCGAGGTTGAGATCGAAGTCCTTGAGCTTATAGAAAAAGGTGGCAGACTTATGTCATTGGAAGTCAATACCGTCGACAAAGCCCAACGGACGAACATGCGGACAGGAGCGAGCAGCCAACTTGGCAGCGTATAAATCCTGCCGTATAGCCAGGTATTCATCCATCCTTCAAACATCAACACCAAGATGTCAACAGAACAGACCCGTGTCCTCGTGACCGGCGGCTGTGGCTTCTTGGGCACGGAAATCGTGTCCGCACTGCTGGCCACAAAGCGCTATGCAATCACCGCCATCGACATCAACCCCCCGGCTCTCGGCACTTCGACATTCACTCAGTCTGTGCGGTATGTGCGGGCTAACATTATGGATCGAGATGCCCTCCACAAAGTCTTCCAAGAGGCGAGACCGGCTATGGTGGTGCACACAGTAGGCGTGTACCGCTTGGGGACTGCGCGGTACTCCATGAAGAACAAAGAAGGCGAATTCACGATTAATGTCGAGGGGACTCGGAATGTGCTCGAGGCGAGTAGGGAATGTGGTGCAAAAGGGCTTGTTTATACGAGTAGTGTGACTGTGCTGCTTGATGAGTTGGGCAAGGACTTTAAAAACGTGGATGAAGAATGGCCCACCGGGAGAGCGAAGACAAGTTATGGGCAAAGCAAGGTAATAATACATCTTCTCATTACATGTTTCGCCTAACTCTCAATACTTCACTCTTCCTACGAGCGCTATTCTATGACCTTCATTTCCAACCTCACAACTCTTCTTCTTTCCCATCGCCATCTAACAACCCATTTAGACCACAGCCGAAAACCTCGTCCTCTCAGCAAACACCCCAGACCGCTCCTTCGCAACCTGCTCTCTCCGCTCAGCGCCAATCTTCGGTCCCAACGACCCCACCGTCATCCCCACCATGCACGCCTGCATAGCCGCATATCAAACGCCCTTCATTCTCGGCACCTCAGCCACAAACCTCCAGGACTACGTATACGTAACCAACGTCGCAGACGCGCACGTTCTTGCCGTCGCCAACCTCTTGAACTCACAGACTGCTGCTGGCGAGGCTTTCTTTATCACTAACGGCGCGCCCGTCCCGCTGCGTGATTTGTGTCTTGGCATTTGGCGCGAGTTTGGCCACGTTCCGCCGTTCCAGATTAATGTCTCCGAACGCCTGGCGTGGTGGATGGGGCTTGGTGCTGAGGTTGTTGGGTGGGTGACGGGTGTTGAGGGTAACTTGAGTAGAGGGGTTGTGGATGATGCGTGTCGTGATCGGTATGTGAGCATTCATAAAGCGATGAGGGTATTAGGATATAGACCGAAAGTGGGGTTGGATGAAGGGATACGGAGGAGCTGTGAGTGGTACAAAGGGGTTGTAGGCCGGAGGTCAGTGAAGAAGGACAACGATGGTTGGTCGTGAGGTATAGGATCATTTGTCTGCCGTATGGCTAGCTATACGAGAGCAAAGTATGGCTGAAAATTGTGTCTGATCTGAAAAGTACGTGAGGGATTCAGCTATTTTCGAGTGGGTGAAGACTGTGTTTGGATCTTAGAAATACGTGAATACTTCCAGCCTCGGTCAATTATACCGCTTCTTATCTATTCACGCCTCGCCATCACCCTGCTTTTTCTTGCCTTTGACCTTAATCTTATCTACACCCTTTCCCATTGTTCCAAACAATCTGCCGAAACCAAAGCTCCAGCCCTTAATCCTCACACTCCACACAAAGAAGTATACCAGCGCCCAGTTGCTAATACAGAAAGCCAAGAAGATACCGAAATTCCTCCACTTCTGGCCAGCTTGAATATTGAGCGTGGCGAGGTAATCGTTGCCAGTAGTGTATGGGCAGTACATGCAACCCAAGCTAGCGTCAGGGTTGAGGAGGTACCCAGGGGCTTGTTGAAGGAAGTTGCCTGCGTAGCTGGAGCAGGTCTGTCCGGGCGGTGCGTCGAATTGAGCAGTCTCTTGCGAGGCGCATTCCACCGGGATACCATTGAGTGTCGCAGCAAGGACGCCACCAATCCAATAAGTTGAAGGGTTGACCCAGTACATCCAATACCTCCAGAAGACAGGTAGCATAGAGTATGGACGAACCACACCGTTGAAGAGGGAAAACATAACGAAGAAGAAAGGCAGCACATTGCTAATGACGGTGAAGGACGGCGCGAAGGCGCAGATCCACTGTCCCCAACTGCTAATGAACAGCCAGAAGAGCATTGTCATAAGGAAAACGTAGCCAGCAGTGGAGCTGTCGGTCGGCAGGCCAGATGGGTAATACCATAAAACCCAATACAGCACTGAGCCGACGATAGCGCTTGGAATCTCGGCAACGACTTGCGCGGTGACCTGGGATATAGTTAGTGGTTGTTCGCAGATCTTCGGCGTTTCGATGATGAAGGATCTTGTTCACGCAAGCATGGAGCTCTACGGAACACGAGGACTGATGATTGGGATGGTAAGGTACTCACAAATGCAACCCACCCATAGATTCGGGACGGTAGCTCTCGTGCCTGCCACAATGCCATGTTCTGGTAGAACTTAGGCACAACAGCGTTGACCACCGTAGGCGGGATCAAGATGATCAGGAAGGAGGTAAACATCCTGTTCTGCATGTCGCCAATGGAGTTGCCGAGCTGGTAGAAGGTAAAACCGTTGAAGATACCAATGATGACAGCGGTAAAGAGCTTGCCGTAGACATAGGATGGGTCGCGCCATTGCTGAACGAAGGTGCGCTTAGTGAGCATTGTAGTCTGCAACCAGACCGGAGCGGCGAACTCAGACTCCTCCTCAGCGTCTTGCTTAGCTGGAGCATTTTGGCTGCGCTCGCTCTTGACGCGCTCAATCTCCTGGAGTACCTCTTTCGCGTTGTCAGACTTCAACCATTCTTCGTTCCAGTTGATGCGGCTGCCATCCTTGCGCTTGACTGGCTTCGCGGCTGTCTCAAGGATGAATTCGGCAACGTTTTTACTCGGTGGACACTGGACTCCGCGATCGCCAAAGTACTTGATAACGTCTTTACCGTTCTCGCCAACAGGACCGAAGTAGAAGGTGTTACCTCCAGGGCTGGAAGAAGTTAGCAAGGACGGATTCTGGTGGAGCATGAAGGCCTTCAAGTGCTTTGGGTTGGGTATTTGCGAACTTACTTGAGTGCGAGAATCATGTCGAACTGCTGGATGAGAACACTGCTAGGTTGATGAATAGTACAGACGATTGCCTGACCTGCAGCAGCCAGCTTCTTGAGGAAAGTAACGATCGAGTAGGCGGAATTACTATCAAGTCCACTGGTGGGCTCGTCGAGGAAGAGTAGAAGCGAAGGTTTTGCTGCGAGTTCCACACCAATAGTAACACGCTTCTTTTGCTCGACACCCAGGCTGGACACAAGAGCGTCTTGAACATCATGTAGCTCAAGCAGGTCAATAATCTTGTTGACGTAATCGAGCTTCTCCTGACGTGGGATTTTGTTGTCTTGACGCAAGATCGCGGAGAACTCGAGTGCCTCTCGAATGGTTGCAGTCCCGTCGTGCAGGTCCATTTGCTCGCAGAATCCAGTACCACGTTGGAAGGCCTTACCAAGGTCTTTGCCATCTACAAACATTTCTCCACTGACCACACCTGTGCTCTGACGTTGTGACAGTGTGTTCAGCAAAGTTGATTTTCCAGCACCAGAAGCACCAACAAGGGCAATCATGACGCCAGGCTTTGCGTAGCCGTTGACCTTGTTGAGCAGCTTGCGTTCACCGCCTTGATATGGTACAGTATACTCGACATCCTTCCATGTGAACACGCTTTCGCTGCTCGAAATGGATGCGAGTGCCTCCTCTTCCTCTTTCGTGCCGTCACCGGAAGAGCCACCACTCGAGTTGCCGGCTACAACCTTCTCTTCATCAGCGGGTTCTTCCTGAACAGCCTTTTTTGCGCGCTTCGACTTCTTAAACACTAGTGCTCCACCACCGCCCTTAGCAAATGACAGAAACTCAGTGGCCCAGACAGTGACGATCAGGTACAAAACGGAGAATGCTATTACGACTCCCCAGTTACGCCAGAGGTGGGACCGTGTGTATTCGAAGGATGTCTGCAGGTATGAGGCTCCATCAACAGTATTCGCATTGGGTTGAGCGCCAGTAAGACTACAGCCTTGGTACTGAGGATCGATACCTGGGCCTTGAGGAATCAGTTGAGACGGTGCGCACTCCATGACTCGGTTAGAGAACTCGTTGGTCAAAACCGCTTCGAATGAGTATGCGACGGGGTTGATGTGGAACAGCCAACCGAACCAAATGTACTCAGAAAGCAACTGCGGTTTAGGGATGACGTAACCCGTAAATACGATGAGGATGTTGAGGGCAAGTCCAGCAAAGCGCACGGCATCGTCAATTGTCGGCGACATTGCAGCGAACATCCGGTAGAGCGAAGTGATACAGAAGGTGGTGGTGTAGATGAATAGGAAGTAAATCCAGAACTTTCCAACATCGATATCGAGTCCAGTCATGAAGTACATGATGATGGAGAAGGGGATGACCTGGGCCAAGAGCAACGGTAGGTCCTGCAGCACTCTGGCCAAAGTGACAGCGCTGGGTCGGTAGAACGCGTACTCTTCGTGCCTTTTGACGACCTCTCGGCCGGAGACAGCTTTCATCAACTCAGAGAGTTGGAGCCAACCAAGGAAGAGAATAGAGAAGAAAGCCGAACCACCTCTGGTAAAGGCGCCAGACGTGTCCAAAGATTGTCCATAGAACAGAGAGCCGACAATCAAGCCGTTGGAGATGATGATGAAGAACTTCGTGTATAGCGTTGTTTTGTCGCCCCAGGTAAGCCAGAACTCACGTTTCGTACACGCTAAGACTTGTCGCACGAACGACACAGTGAATGGTGACTTCTTTGACTTGAGCTTGCTGTTGCTTTTACTCTCTGCCACAGCGCCTTCGAACTCCTTGGCATCGACATAGTCGGTCCTCTTGAGTTCCTCTTCGTAGGCGTTGATGTCTCTTTGGATCTTCTGGTAGGCTTCAGAGCTGCGGAAAGCTTTCTCGAGGTCCTCAGGGGTCTTTGGTGCACTACTCTCGTACCCTTCGCGGAATTGACGCTCGGTGGGATCGGTGACTGCAGTCAGGAAATCGGCAGTGGTCTGTCGCTCAGGGCAGTAGAAGCCTAGATCAAGGAAGTATTGCTTCGCTTCCTTTGCCGGGCCTTCGTAGATGCAGCGACCTTGATCGATGACCATGACCTTGTCCATCTGCTCGTATATCCCCTCTCCTGCCTGGTATAGGGTGACAAATGTTGTCCGGTTGCTCAGGTCAGTCATGATACGCAGCGACTTCGCATAATCGAGCGCAGTTGAGGCGTCAAGGCCTCGTGTACTGTTGTCCCAGCAGACGACGGTGGACTTCGCAGCAAGCGTCTCTGCTATAGACACACGTTTCCGTTCTCCGCCAGATACACCACGAACATATTCGTCTCCCACCGGCGTGTACTTTGTATGCGAGATACCGAACATCTTCAGCAATGCCTCAAGAATGATTGGAATTTCATCCTTCCTGTTCTTTCTCGTTTTGTTCGTGAGTGCGAATGTCAATGTCTGCCAGACGTTCAGGTTGGCGAAGTGGACATCATCCTCCTCGTTGTAGTTGACTTCTCCACGGAACTGCTTCGCCTGCTTCTCAGCCGTGATACCACCATACGATACATCGCCTTCAACAGCAGCATAGCTCTCCCGGTTGTTCGCGATAGCTTTCAGGAATGTCGAGCACCCAGACCCAGGTCGTCCGAGAACAAGCATCATCTCGCCATCCTTGAGCACACCTGAGAAGTTGTTGATAAGTGTTCGAGTCTGTTGGTGGCGCCCGAGGCGCAAGGCAGGAATAAAACGTGTAACAAGGCGGTAGAGGTCAGGACCAAACGTGCCGATGATGGCATCGGGGACGGTCTTCGCGAACGTTGCTGTTGACCCAACGCCCTTGACGTTGAGGCCTTTCCAGACAACGCCCACCTTCTTGGCTGACCTTCCGTCCTTCCTCTTCTCAAAGTATCCTTCTTTCATGAAGTCGCTAAGTTCGAAGTCATCCTCCTTCTCGGCTGCCACAGCAGCGTCTGTCGTTTCCTCGTCTTCTGCGGCTGTCGACCCATCGGTATGCGTATTGGAGACACGTGAAGCCTGGCGAGACATGCTACGGCGTGTGCTCTTCCTGCTGAGAGTTCGTTTGAGGCCATCATGATGGTTTCTCTCTGAACGGGCCGTTTGTGATCGTGTACGGGATAGCGTTGCGAGCTCCTCTCTAAGAGCGTGTATGTCTGCTGCGGCAGTTGTAGGATCAAACCTACCAGCGTCAGGTTCGCCCCAGGTTCCAGTCCTGCGAACGCCTTCTGGGCTGCTGCTGTCGCTGCTAGCATCCCCGCTTGCTACTCTTTCCCTGCCATCCTGGAGGTATTCGCTCTCGTTGTGCCATGGATTCCTCCTGCGATCCTGATCGCGCGGGTCCTGGAGCCCTGAACCCCACAGCATCTTTGCAATTTAAGTGGCTTTGGAGGTAGTCAATGACCGGACTAGGCACGAGCAATCCCGCTTGACGAGGAGGATGGGATAACAACGCGCAGTGAAATACGAGCCAGTCTAGAGTACACTGAAATACCCAACGGTGAAGTGAGCGTAATGCCCTTTACCCGCTGTTGGGAAATCCAGCCATTACCGACAGGCGCATGGGACAACGGACTTAACGCCGGCCCCAAAGCCATGCTCTGTCGTCATTCCGAAAAATCGATGAAGTAGCAATGGCCCTACGCCTAGTACTACCCGCATCTAAGCTCCACAACGTCACCGCAAAAATCGCACTTTGTTGAGATCTGAGCTACAAAATTAGCAAGTGCGACGCACATTACCAATCACCGTACCCGCTTCGCCGGCACGCAACCGCTCGATGAGGTTCTGTCCCTGCATATCACGACCGGAATATGGATTCCTGAATCAAGTGGTGGATGAGGCAGAGCCATATCTGACAAGCTTGTGGCGATCGTTCCGCAAAAATTCGGCGATGATCCATGAGCCGTCATTGGACAAATGCGTGGCGTATTTCTAAGCTGGGCTCCGCGGACCTGAAGCGAGATAAGAAAACCTTACGTGCAGCATTCATTGTTCTTGAACAGAAGTAGCTTTGCACACAATGACACTTCTTGCACACAGAATAATGGGTGCGATGCAGGCATGATCCACTTCACCAACTCCCAACCGACTTCCGTGGTGACATGCCGTTCTATTCAAGACACACTCCGTCTCTGTTGGTTACTTGGTGCCAAGCATGTCAGCAGCTTGCATTTCGGAGTTTGCGGTCTTTTTACAGTGTGAAATTGATATCAACATCTTTGGCTGCTGAATAATGCCTGCGCTTTGTTGTCATCGCTCCCCAGCATAGAGCAGGTTCACGACGTTATCAGCAAATCCCATACACGTGCTTTACGCAAAACACAAGTAGGTGTACCGACGGCGTGGAACATAGATGTCGGATCTGCACCTTGAGACATTTCTCTCTCCACAAAGAACCGCAACGTGGGTTCATTAGAAATCTATAGTGGGTATTGCTTACGAACTCGTACACCTGCATCCGGCTCCACCTGTTTGTTCCACCTAGAGAAACGATGTGCGACTAATGCTTTGGCTCAATGAGCTCAGGGATATCCTGAGGCTTGGCCTTGCCCTCCAAAATGCTGTACACCGCAGTAAACAACGGGAAATCGGCCTCCTTACCCTGTGACTTGAGGAACTGGTTCACCTCAATGGCGGTGCTAGTACCTTGCAACTTCTGGCCATTAAGCTCCTTTTCTTCAATATCGCCGATTGATTCTCCACGCTCGACAGCCATCTTAGCACATCGAAAGTTTCGACCACCCGAGCACGAAGTGATGACATCGGCGACACCACAGCTCTCTTCGGTGAAAGTGCTGGTACGAGCACTCTCTCCGAAGAAAGTCTTCCCAAACTTGACCATCTCAAGTATGCCCACACGCATGACAGCTGCTTTGGCGTTGTCGCCCCAGCCCAAGCCATCGACAAATCCAGCCGCAAGAGCGATGATGTTCTTCAAAGCCCCACCAAGAGACACACCAGCAACGTCGTTGACCAGGTGCACGTGAAAGTAAGGGCGATGGAAGAGCTTTCGAATGTTCTCGTGCGACAGCGGAGGGTATTCGGATGGCAGAGGTGTTAGATTAGCCGAGCGTTTGCCAGGCTCGAGTTCTGGGTTGATCAAGTTGACCTGCGAGGAGCTCGGTGATCCGCTTGGTGTTGGGTTGCGGGAGTCCATTGGCGGCGGGTCGTATGCAACGGTGGTCTCTGAGTAGAGCTCCTTTGCGATCTCAGAGGCAATATTTGCGCCTGATAGAGCACCGCAGTAGATGTTCAACCCTTTCCCAATGGCCTCTGACATGAGCTGAATACCTTTCTCGCTGACATCGACACCCTTCGTGCAGCAGATAGCTCGAGCGTATGGCAAGATCTTGCCTGACAGCTGGGAGCATGTCCTGGCAATGAACTGATGTGGGAGCACGAAGACGAGCATCGTGGAGTCTTTGCACGCATTGGGCAGGTCGGGGTTTGCAACGACATTTGGAGGCAGTGTGATGTTCGGTAGGTACTTGATGTTCTCGTGGACTTTGTTGATGAGCTGTGAGAGCTTTTCGGGCTCATCTGAACCACTGTAGTGTTGCGAGGTCTTCGGAATAGTGTAGTCTTCCTCGTAGACCCACATCTGCACCTCCTCTTCGAAGAGAGAGGGGTTGGCCTTCGTGTTCTCGGCCACAAGCTTGGCCATTGTGGTGCCCCTAGACAAGTCAGCTCAACGTTCGCAGGACTGGAACTCGTGCATATTCAGGATGTGCGCGGCGAAAGCCAGATGCTACCTACCAGTTGCCGGAGCCCACAATGGTCACCTTGTGCTTGCGCTGAGCACTGAGTGTCGCCATGGTTCTGTATGATCCCTTTGCGGCTTGCGAAAGTGTGATGTACGGGTGGACGTTCGTCGGTGGTACGGAGCGGTGACAAGCTTTGACGTAATTTGCTGGCGAGCGCGGCGAGGACAATGACCTCAGAGACTTGAAGAAAGCCAGCTTATATATCCTGTGGAGTCTGTGTGTGAAGACAGAGTCAGAAAAGTGCACGTCCAGCCATCGCGGCTCGCATCTTCAGCTGCAACGCACCAATTGCCTCGTTGCTTCTAGAAGCGGAAGGAATACTCGAGCCTCGGCTGCCTGTGATGCGGTGAGGCCGAAAGCAGTGACGGACAAGGCGGAGGGTCGCAATGAAAATGTACTGCAGTTGCTTAGAAGGAGGGACGTCGGAGATGAGGCGCAGACGAGGCTCGCAGGTCAAGATATTAGAGATTGTTGAATGATGCAGCTCGATCAACACCCTTGTGAGGATCGCTACCGATTATGCACGCCGGAGGTCGGGGCGAGCCAACTGATCAACGCTGCAGTACGAATTGGCCAATGAAAGTAATCGCTGCATTCAGAGGCTGATACGGGCGGGACCATGACATTTGGGGTTCTGGCGCAGGTGACAGCGTGACAGACAGCTCGCTACCCAAGTTTTTTTGTTTGTTTGCAAGACCCTGCGAAAGAGCAAACTTCGCGTTGCGTGCTGTCGGAAGCAACCGGCTAGTCTGCAACATAACACAGCAAAACACAACAACAAGAGGCAAGGTTATGTGTGACAATCCTTCACGTAAACATATTCAAGAAGACTGAGTGAACAATTGAAAGTTTAATTGGGGGTATTGCAAGTCGTGTGTCCTTCATATCATCGCATTAAAGCTCCTCCAGCTTCTTCTCTGTACCATACGCAAGCGAGCATGCAAGACGTTGCAACGTGACGCCAAAGTGACTTCGTGAAACCTCTTCTCTCCTCCAGAATTACCACATCCACGCAATAGGGACCGGCCCGCTATCCACACTGAGATAGTTGGACCTTCTTCTTACAAGGCGAGACCGAAGATGGCGAGAAGGCCACCTGCAAGAGCGGGTGTGCCGAAAGCGAAGTTGGCCATGGCAGCACCAGAGGAAGCAGCAGCAGTGCTGGACGCAGTGGAAGAAGCCTGGGAGCCAGAGGCACCACCGGAGGACGAGCGGGTAGCGGAGGGAGAGGCAGACGAAGAGGAAGAGCTCTCGTCGATCTTGATGGTACCACACGTGTTGTTGCGGGCGGTCTCGCAGTTGAACTGCTGCTCAAGATTGCCCTCGCCGTTGGCGCCAAAGGTGGCGTTGACGCAAGCATCGTACCAGTAGAAGCACATCTGGGAGGGGACAGTCTGCTCATACTCGCTCATGGCTGAGGAGATGTCGGTGCCGTTGCTGCAGTTGCATGTGAAGTCGAGGGTAGACTGCAGATAGCGTCAGTATTTTCGCACAAGATAAAAGGGCCTGGGTTGCTTACGGCCTCGCAAGTGTTGCCGTTGCTGGCGACGTTGCGCTGGCCACCGCAGAGGTCGACGCAAGTGTTCTGCTGGGCATTGCACCAGTCCTGCCTCTCGCTCTCAGGCACGTTGTTAACGGGCACGGTGCAGCAAGGAATGACGGTGTTGTTTTGAGCAGCGGCAAAGCCGGCAAGAGCCGAGACGGCGACGACGAGAGAGGAGTAGAGCATGGTGAAGTGGTGTATAGCGCAGAGTATCAATGCCTGCGCAAGAGAGCAGAGTCAGCGGGAGATCAACAGCGATCGGCGGTGGAGAGCAGTTGCGCGGTGGAGAGGAAAGTGGAGGGCGCAATGGGTGGAGCACCTGCGCGCCCGGTACACGCAACTGCAGAGAGCTATGACTTACTGTGATGCTGGCTGTTTTCTGGGATGAGAAAAGCGGTTGCTGGGAGGCGGGTGTGTCGGGCGAGCGAGGCAGTCTTAAATGATACGCGGCACAGACTGCACCTGCACTAAACCGCACTAGTCCAATTCATTCATTCATTGAGCGCAAGAGAGATACGCTCGGACGCGTTTGCCGTTTGCTCTGTCCTCTCCAATGGCAAGCTTGGGGAAATTGCTGCCCGCGGCCAATCTATCTCGCACTCGTCTTGGTAGACATCTCGACTCTCTCGACTCTCGTCGAACTGACACCCGCTGCCTTGGAGCCCTCGACTGCCTCTCCCTCTCGTGCAGCAGATGTCGTTTCAAAGGAATGGCCACCGCGTCCGTGCCGCACTGCCGCAACATTCAGTCGCACGCTAGTGGACACGGTTGGCTGTGCATTCCACAAGTCCCACGCGCCAAGTGACGCGCACCAGCACCAAAAGAGCGCAGAAAGCATCGATTTGCGACGGCGGGAAGCTATAGCTTGGCCTGGGGCAACATGCCATGCTGTAGAACCGAGTGCCGTGTCGTTGTGGCCGTGCCCAACCATCATTTCCATGGAAACCCCAGCCACTGACACTTCGGCTCCTGCAAGCGTGCCAGTGTTGAACAGGCATCTTGCAACGGGCCGGGCTCCACATCAGCCACAGCCTGCATCATCGGCGGCGTTGCAATGCTGCCAGCCTTGCTTCTACCCCATCCTCCTGTCTGGCGTCGCACAGTCTCAGACACCCTCCCTTGGGTAGGGGCGCTGTGCGCGACAATGGCTGGTGAATCGACTCTGGCCAAAGTCCCCCTCGAGTCCGACGCATCGCTAAACAGCAAAGCGTCAACACTTCCTGGTTTTTCGAGCGCTGTCGCCCAATACGGTCAAGACCTTGCATGGACCACCCCACCCAAGACCTCGGGCCGCACTGGCCATCTTGGACAGCGCGAACTCAACACCACCTTCCCCGATTGACAAATCCCCGTAAAAGACGCTCACAAGCCTTGGATGCGCTCGCCACCAGCTGTCTTGCCACACGCTATCAAATGACTGCAAGCTACCTTCCCAAGCTTTTGCACATCCCTCGGGCTAGCGAGGGCGGATAAGTCTGCACTCGCAGCGTTTGCCGGTGGCTGGTTTGAGACTCCCCGCAGTCCGTAACAGCCTCAAAGCATCGTACATTGCAACTCCTACCACAAGGCTAGCAATTGTGGATTTTGGTGACTGAGAGTGCCGTCACGAGCACACATCGGTCTTGTGCGCTTGTCAAAGCTTCAGATCGCCTTGTGCACAGATGTACATTCGAGAGCGAATTACGGCCGGTAGTCGCGCACTTACCATTTGCTGTGCAATCGCTATTCACTCGCTTTGTCTACATGTCTTTACACCACGTCCTCCGCGTTCTCGAGACGTTTGCACTCGATAACATACATGTCTTACCTGTACCTCACGCAGCACAGATGCAGATTACAGATCGGCCTACTGCACGTTGCACTTGCCAGAGACTCATGAAACCGGGAATAAAGTATCCCAATAACAGTGCACTTCACTGCGTCCAGCTCACTAGAATGCAACTCATTGGTGGTCGTTTTCTTAGCGTCGTCAGCAGATTACGCGGATGCTGCAGTAGACGACTGCGTTCTTCCGCGGCTTCATCACCCGCGTGCGACGACGGTTTATAAAGTACGAAGACAGAGGCAGTGCTGCAGTATTCTCTTCAGCGATCGCCATCGTCGCTTCCTGATTGTGAATCCCTGTTGAAAACTGACAGAGCGCCAGTCATGAGTTCAATCATAAGCTGTGGCTCAAGTACGTGGCATAGTGGAGCTTGGAGCTTAATTATATCAAGAAGACTGTATGCGGCCAGCAAGCAATTACAATCGGCGGAACACTTCTTGGATATCGAAAACGTGCCTCCTAACAGGACAAGTTGCTTGGCCGTGTGGATGATTGTTGTCCGACATTGAGATATGTAGCATCGCTTCCCCGCAGATTGGGAAATGGTCCGTGCACACTACGCTTTCGCGATGCTGGCTGGACGCCGCACTTTTGCGGCTGCCTTTGGTGGTCTTGCATGTCAAGACTCTACTCAGGAGGTTTTTCCTTTGGCTCTGCACTGTTCATTACGGCCTGATCTGCCTGATTGTCTGATGCAAGACCTCAACTCCTCGGCAAGTCTAGTTCCTGCATGATGTCACGACTTAAGCGCCTTTCTGGAATTTCGTTCTTGCGTTCACACACGATTGAGTACGATTTGGCTCATTGTTCAAATCTATCACGAGGTTTCAATTAAGGACACCAATCTAATCAGGGTTATAATCTCCCGCTGCCGGTATGCAGACCAATTACTTCGTCTGCACGCTTGGGCAAGCTGCCACCTTGAACAGCCAGCCCAAGCCATATACGACAATCGGCCAATTCGTGGACTATCAGGCACATCGCCATCCGTACCTGCCAGCAGTCGGTTTTCCTGTTCCTTGCTTAGAGCAAGAGAAATGGGAATACAAGGTTCTGACCTTTGGAGATGTCAACCAAGGGACGAATGTGTTCGCGGAGAGATTGTTCCGAGTTTTGCATAGATCGCCAAAGGGTCCAGAAACAGTAGCACTCCTGTGCCACAGCTCACCAGAGTTCCTATTCACCTGGCTAGCGTTGATGAAGCTAGGTTATTCAGTACTCCTGATTGCACCTCAATGTCAGCCTGCTGCCATCTTGCACCTTTACCAATCGTGCAAAGCTTCCGCTTTCTTCTATGACATTGCACATGCAGAGCGAGCGCAGCAAACCTCTAGCCTAGCGAAGGACGAAGATGTCTCTGGCTTCGATTCTCGGCTGTTGCCATTGCAGGAAGGGGAGAACGTTTACCAAGTGATCAGCGAGACGGTGGACCCAAGCTTCGATACGCCCAGCTTAGATGAGACGACAGTTGCCTATCTACACCACACCTCTGGAACCTCATCTGGTTTGCCAAAGCCCATACCACAATCTCATCGAGCGGGGCTGGGCGTTCTTCCTCATCTACCCCGGATACCTGTAAAGGCGACTTTCACTACGACGCCCCTTTACCATGGAGGAATCGCTGACCTTTTTCGTGCATGGACTAGTAATGCTCTCATCTGGCTGTTTCCAGGCAAAGACGTTCCCATCACAGCTCGAAATATTTGCAAAAGCCTTGGAGTAGCCGCGTTATATTCCTCTACTGAAGGCCTTCCAGAAGTAAAGTACTTCTCATCGGTTCCATACGTGCTCCAGATGATGGAGTCCGACGAGCAAGGGCTAGCTCTACTGCAAGGGATGGACATCGTTGGCGTCGGTGGTGCGGCGCTACCAGCAGAAGTAGGCGATCGACTGGCGAAGAACGGAGTAAACCTCATCTCAAGATTCGGAAGCGCTGAGTGCGGGTTCGTCATGTCTTCGTTCCGCAATTTCTCGGCAGACAAGGACTGGCAATATCTGCGAAACTATAACCCAGCAAAGCTACTAAGTTTTGAACCACGAGAGGATAATTTGGCTGAACTTGTGATCAGACCAGGCTGGCCGCATATGGTATACACAATTTGAGAGATAAACAAGCACACGCTAACATCATGTGTAGGCAAAACAGAACCGCCCAGATGGCTCCTTCGCAACTGCGGATTTATTCGCACCACATCCTACGATCCTAGATGCATGGATATACAACTCGCGCGCTGATTCTCAACTGACTCTTATAACGGGTAAGAAGTTCGACCCCGCACCACTGGAGGATGCGATAGCCACCTCACCTCACCTGGACGACGTTCTGATATTCGGAACAAACCGACCCTACCCAGGAGCGCTGTTGCTACGTTCAGAAAAAGCCGGTGAAATGTCGGATCAAGAATTGCTCGATGCAATCAAGCCTGCGATCGAGAGACTCAATCGTGACAGTCAAGATCATGCCAGGATACCCTTTGGCATGTTGATCCCTCTACCGCACCAGGAGCGACTTGAGAAGAGCAGCAAAGGGACTCTTATCCGAAGAGTGGCAGAGGCAAGGTTCGAGGAAGTCATCAATCATGCGTACGACGAACAGATCTCAGACCAGTCGTCCGACATTTCAGATGAAGATTTGCCGGAGCATCTGAAAGGTCTTGTACAGTCCATCACGTCACAATCGGCCGACTTGACAGAAGACATGGACTTGTTCTCGTATGGAGTGGACTCAATTGCGTGTATGCAACTCAGAACTCGACTCCGAGGGCTTATACCAAATTGCAACAAGCCATTGCCAATGAGTGTCATAGAAGACTGTGGTTCGATTAAACGTCTGACGGATTACGTACTGCGGATGAGACATGGGGAGTCCGTCGTGGTAGAGGAAGACGAAGAGCAACTGATGAGAGACCTCGTAAAAGAATACGGTTCGTTTGACGAGCTTCCATCGCGGCCTGCAACAGATGATCAGCCTGGAACTAGCAACAAGGGTGATGTTGTGGTACTGACTGGAGCCACTGGCGCTTTGGGGGCGTACATTCTGGATCTTCTTCAGAAGACTGACACAGTCGACTGTATCTACTGCTTAGTGCGAGGAGCGGATGAACACGCGGCAACAGAACGAGTCAACAAAGCTCTTGAGCAAAGAGGGTTATCCAGTCTTCTCGCATCTGGCATGGTAAATGAAAAAGTCAAAGTGGTTCCAGCGCAACTTAGCGACAAACGTCTTGGACTGAGCGATGACCTGTATACTCGCCTGGCCAAAGAAGCAACATCGATCATTCACGTGGCTTGGACTGTCAATTTCCGTCTCAAACTAAGAAGCTTCGCGAAAGACAATATTGCTGGCGTCAGAAATCTACTCGATCTCGCTTTGAATACGGGTCGCGTTGATCCTCCACGCTTCGCGTACTGTTCGTCCACGGCTGCCGTTATGAACGGTGAGCTAGATCAGTCCGGCTGCTGGCCTGAGGAGCTTTTGTCCGACCCGTCCTCAGCATCTCCGCTTGGCTACTCACGGTCGAAGTGGGTCGCAGAACACATCTGCGCCGCAGCAAACACCCGGACCAGTTTGCACGGTCGTATTGCTATCGTGCGTGTTGGGCAACTCGCTGGAGACTCGCTTTCAGGGGTATGGAACACCAAAGAAGCATGGCCAATGATGTTGAGTACTGCAAACATCATCGGATGTTTGCCTGATCTGGGCGACGAGGCACTGGATTGGCTGCCCGTTGATGTTGCGGCCCAAGCATTCCTCGAGACGACAAGGGAAGAGAATTGCAATCAGGAACACATGCCCGTCTACCATGTCTTGAACCCTCACCGTCAGCCTACTTGGCATGAGATGCTGCTTTGGCTGAAGAAGAAGGCAGACTTTGAGATCGTCTTACCCCAGGACTGGCTTCAGCGATTGGAGGACAGCGACACTGAGCATCCTGCGAAGAAGCTGCTGGGTCTTTGGAGGGAAGCTTATGGAAATGGTGTTCAGGGATCTTCCTCTCAAAGGCCACAGTTCGCTATGACAGAAAGCAAGAAGCATGTGCCGACTCTGAGGGACGTAAAGCCGCTTGACGAGGCTTACATGAAGAGGGTGTGGGAGTGGGTTCAAGCGAACGTGCGCTGAGTAAGACCTACACTCGATGGCACTTTATCCTGCAGCTGTCAGTGAACCGAAGTTTTAAGACTGCCGTAGTGCCTCTTGAAGAAACGAATCTTGCACTCCAACAATTTTTAGATGATGTTCTTATCGGAGTAATGCTTCCGAGATGAGCAAATTGTCCACGTGTGAGCTGCGTATCACACACGTACTGCATGGAGTACATGAAGCTGCTGTAGCGGGTTGAGCGAATTTTACACTGGGCAATCAGCTGCGAGGGTCACCAAGACGCCCGTTGTGAGACTAACGCTCAATGTCATTCAGGAGGTGATGGTGTCGCCAAGTCACCAGGCAGCAACAATCTGACCGGTTCTCGTGTTGATGCTATGGTTTCTTACGGTGACGCGACGACAGCTCGGAACAATCGAAACGAAGATGAGATGTCGGAGGTCGGACGAGTTTCCCTGGCCGCTCCGACTCCTTTGACGAAGCAAAGACGGGTCGAAAAGCCACGTTCAAGCCACAAAGCAAGTCCACCAATCTCTAACCGATCACCCGCTTATAATCAGATCTTCAGGCAACCAAGTCAGCCATGTATCGACGGACGAAACATCAACACCATGCTGGCGCCTGTGATGAAGTTTCCACGGACCAACATATAATTCAGCCTGTTGTGATCCCCAGTGAAGGGTCATGAGGTGATGGAATAATTTAGGCCATGGAAACATGTCAAGCCTTCTCGTGCTTGGCCTGCAACTCTTGCCGCGCCCCATTTCTGTAAGATCCACTAAAAATGAGAGGGATCGACTCACGTTTGCGGAGCAACTATCCGTGGATCTGGAGGTCTGGAATGATTCTATCGGCGCGCAAGGACACCGCTACGGTCTTGGCTCGCGGGCTCTCGTTCATCGCCAGACCTTGATGGCTCCTATTCTTGATGCAGCACACTGCTTGCTGGCCAGCAGCTTGGGTAGCTGCACCCGGTTGAAGGGCCCAATGCAACACGGCGACGTGCGGGTGTGACTGACACAGCCGCTGGCTGTTGTGCTCACACCAAGAATGCGCCATAGGGTTTCAGGCGGCCAAACGTTGCAAGGCGTCGCAGACCAGGGACGAAAATTCATCCGACTTTGTATACGAAAACAAGCAAGCGCAATCTCAGCCCTTCGCCAACGGTGAGTCGGGCACCTCAGTTCGCGTATCCCGCAATGCAAACAAAGACTAGCTCCCGCGCCCTAACTGTACCAAGCAGGCGACCCTCTTGGCATCGCAGCTTGACCACAACGTTTAAGTCCGCCCTTATGAATCATCCCGCTCCTATTCAGCTTCTACTTATAGTCCCTCCTTCCCTCAGGCTCATTGTTCTTTCCTTACACTAATACACAACACTACCTGGACCCTTCCTTGCCTTAGCGCACACCTTTGTCCTTACATCACTCGACACTTCCTTGCAAACACCCTTCAGACTAGATGAGCGAAGCAAACAACCAGACGCTGCGGCCGATCAGCATGGCCGACTCGGAAAAGACAGCTGCCCGTAGCGTGGGTGAGTCTGAGAAGAAGGAGATGGCTGTCGGCGAGAGTGGATTGCCTTCTGGCGCACCCTCAGTACATGAGAGGACCACGGACGAGAAGGAGGCACAGGTCAACGAGAAGCGCAACTCGAGAGCCAGCAACAGCGACGAGGAAGACGACTTCGAATACCCCACCAAATGGAAGCTTGCCATCATCACATTGGCATTGTGCCTTTCTGTCTTCTGCATGGCGTTGGTAGGTGAACCCATCGTTGGCTATCTCGAGATTGGCAAGACTGACCATCCCAGGACAACACAATCATCGCAACAGCCATTCCTCGCATAACCGATCAGTTCAAAGCGCTTAACGATGTTGGCTGGTATGGTTCGTCGTACCTGCTTACCACTTGCGCAACCCAACTTTTGTACGGAAAGTTCTACACCTTCTACTCGATCAAATGGGTCTACATCACCGCTCTGTTCATCTTCGAAGTCGGTTCTCTGATCTGCGGTGTTGCGCCCAACTCTACCGCGCTCATCATCGGTCGCGCAGTCGCTGGCGTGGGCGCTGCTGGCATCTTCAGCGGTGCTATTCTCATCATCGCAAGCACAGTCCCTCTACGCCAACGTCCGGCCTACATGGGTTTGATTGGTGGCATGTACGGCATTGCGTCGGTCGCTGGACCCCTAGTGCGTGGAGTTGTCCCTGATTTGCGGAGAAGTGGATCTTCGTACAAACCAAGCATCTGCTAACGAAGTCTTAGATGGGTGGAGCCTTTACCGATCACCTGACATGGCGTTGGTGCTTCTACATCAACCTACCTCTCGGGGCCGTCACTGCTGCGTTCATCATCCCGTTCTTCACAATTACTCGCCGCGGCAAGAAGAGTGAGGCTACGTTCAAGGAGCAGGTCAAGAAGTTCGACCTTGAGGGTACTGCACTGTTTCTGCCTGCTATCATCTGCCTGCTACTGGCTTTGCAATGGGGTGGCAGCAAGTACGCATGGGGTAGCGGACGCATCATCGCGCTTCTTGTCCTTTTCGTTCTGCTCATCGGTGGATTCATCGCTGTGCAATGGTGGAAGCAAGAGGACGCGACCGTGCCTCCTCGCGTCTTCCTCAACCGCAATGTCTGGGGATCAGCTTTGTTCGGAGCCATGCTCGGTGCATCCTTCTTCGTCATGGTCTACTATCTGCGTAAGTCTGCCTCCAACGCGTGTAGAATGCCAGCTAACCAATGGTAGCCATCTGGTTCCAAGCTGTCAAGGGTGTGTCAGCCACCAAATCCGGCATCATGAACCTGCCAGCCATTCTCGGCCTCGTTATCGTGTCGATGCTGGCTGGTGGTCTCGTCACCTACTTTGGCTACTACACGCCCTTCATGCTCCTCTCCTCGGTCCTGATGGCTATTGGAGCTGGTCTTCTGTCGACGTTTGAAACCGACACCAACTCGCCCAAGTGGATTGGCTACCAGTTCATCTTCGGTGCAGGCGTCGGTTTCGGCATGCAGCAAATCCTGATCGCAGTACAAACGGTGCTGCCGGCCGACGACATTCCCATCGGCACTGCTACGATGATGTTTAGCCAGACGCTTGGCGGTGCTCTGTTCATCTCGGTTGGGCAGAACGTCTTCACGAACCAGCTCATCAAGAACCTTCACAACGTGGTACCTGAACTCAACGCGGGCTTTGTTCTGACGGTGGGCGCGACGGAGCTGAAGAAGCAGATCGAGGAGCGGTTCTTGCCTGGTGTGCTCTCGGCGTACAACCTCACGCTGACGCAGACGTTTTATGTGTCTGTGGCGGCAGGCGCAGTGTCGATTATCGGGGCAGCGTTTGTGGAGTGGAAGAGCATGAAGGGCAAGAAGATTGAGATGGCCATGGCGTAAGCGACGACGAGTCAGCAGTTGTGAGAAGCATGTTTTGGATGATATTGTTTGCATGATACCCTTTTGGAACGAAGAGCACGAGCGAGCGGGGGCTTGTGTGATTGGCGATTGATTTTTCTGGGCGCTGCATTATAGATTGTAATAGATAGATGAGTGGCGGTAGACTAAAGCATCTTCTCTCTCATGCAAGCAAGCACGACGGTAGCCTAGCATACTAGCCAGGACACGAGGATATGTTGAAGATTTTGTGGTCTTCTCAATTTTCGTGCAAGCAGATTGCGTTGGGTCCAAAGCAGTTACGGCATGACGTGTTGCCGTTGCACATGCTGCCGGGTAGCCGACGAGGCGCAGGTTGACGACTAAAAGGGAACAGTAAACATGGTGTGACCCATGTCACGACTGACAATGAGGAATGGCTGGCGGCGTCAAGCCTTTGCCCAGACGGCCATCAAAGCTTAGCCGTGGTTAGCCGTGGCTAGTGCTGGCTGACGCTGGCTGGCATTGGCTGGCATTGGCTGGCACGGGCAGGCTGGCATCCGTCGCATTCGACGCGCGGGGCCCTTGGTTTCCCAGCCGCACGCCGCACGCCGCACGCCGCAACCTGCAATCTGCGAGCCACGGGCAACGGGCAACGTGCAACCGGCGCCATTTCCTTTCGACCCTCTGCAGGGTGATGCTGCGCCTGCGCCTGCGACTGCGACCGCAATACGCTCCTCGACGCCCACCCCGCTGCGCCCCATCGTGATCGTGCAGTGTCCGCGGATCCCGTTCGTTCGCAGCGCATACACACAAGGCCCGATTAAGCGCAGAGCGCAAAGAGAGTTCCGGAAGAAGCCGTCGCGCGCAGACGTAGATAGTATTTTCATACACCATGGCCCACCAACAGGACGGACGCGCCATGGAGGAGACACAGCAGAGTAGCCGCCTGGACGAACAGCAGAGTAGCCGCCTGGACGAACAGCAGAGTAGCCGCCTGGACGAACAGCAGAGTAGCCGCCTGGACGAACAGCAGAGCAGCCGCCTGGACGACACCAAGACACACCAGGGTCAGGCGACGGGCATCATGGCCGAGACAGAGAAGCAGGACGGCCAAGGCGTCGAGCCACAGAAGCCACAGAAGAGCAACACCGGCGAGAGCGAAAAGGGCCCCGAGGGCGGCTACGACGACACGCCCATAGCGCGCAGAGAGGTACAGAGTAGCACCCCCCACGCCCAAGACAGCAGTCGCTGAACGCATCGCAGCCCGGCTACACAGTCAAGTTCACCTTCCACCGCGCCAGCAACCTGCCGCTCGCCGACATCAACACCCTCTCCGCCGACCCCTTCATCCTCGCCGAGCTGACCACCGCCCTGCCCAACCGTCACAAGGAAGACCCGCCCATGATGCTGCGCACCCGCACCGTGCGCCAGAACACCAACCCCGAGTGGAACCAGGAGTGGATTGTCGCAAACGTACCCTCGAGCGGCTTCCGCCTGAAATGCCGCATCTACGACGAGGACCCGGCCGACCACGACGACCGTCTGGGCAACGTCCACGTCGAGTCGGCCACCGTCAGCGAGAACTGGGCCGGCATCCGCGAGCAGGCCTTTCCCCTGCGCAAGCGCATGGTCAGCAAGCGCGCCTTTGTCCTGCGCGCCGTCGCCGTCTGCATACGCAAGGCCGAGCACATGAGCGGCACCCTGACCGTCAGCGCAGAGGTCCTCGGCCGCACCCAGGACGAGCACGGCGGCCGCGTCTACACCGTCGGCCCCCAGTTCTGGATACGCCACTACTCGCCGCTGCTGGGCCGTCTGCTGGGCCAGAAAGAACCAGACGAGTCGGGCAGCGTCTCGCGCCGCACCGGCAAGACAAAGGCTGAGCGCTACAACTTCCAGTCCAACCAGCTGCAGCTGCGCGGCCCCGTCCCCGAGCACATGTACCACCGCTACGTTGTCTTCAAGCCCTTTGTCAAGAGCATGTTCACCGCAAAAGGCGTGCGCGGCTTCATCCTGTCCAAAGCCCTCCACCACCAGCACGCCCGCGTCTACAACTTCGACCAGGCCACCGAGTACAAGGAGTTCCCCGAGCCCTGCAAAGCCTTTACGCAAAAGTTTCTCGACCTCGTCCACTACGATCAAGGCGGGCGCATCTTCACCTACGTCCTCACCCTCGACGCCCTTTTCCGCTTCACAGAGACTGGCAAGGAATTCGGCATCGACATGCTGTCCAAACACACCATGCACAGCGATGTAGCAGCCTACATAGCCTTCTCAGGCGAGTTCTTCATCCGCCGCCTCAAACATCCAAACAAATCTCCCGAGGACCCATCCCAACAATCCCACCCCCCGCAAGACATGGACGACGGGCCGCCCAAGACCGAGCCCAAGACCGACCCCGCATACTACGAACTCATCATCGACAACGACAGCGGCACATACCGACCCAACGCCAAGCTCCTACCCCAGCTCAAGAAGTTCTTCGAAGCCAACTTCCCCGGCCTGCACGTGCGCACACTCGACTGCCAAGGCGACGCCGAGAAGATGGCGCACATGAAGAACGAGCAGCGCGAGAAGAAGAAGAAGGAAGGCGACCACGTCGTCTACACACAAGCCAGCCGCAGCAGCAGCGTCAGCAGCTCCGACATCAGCGACCTAGACCACCTGGAGCAGGCAGGCGAGCGCGAGGAATCCCACCTGCGCCACCAAGTGCAGGGCGTAGCCGGCGCAAAGGCCGGCGCCATCAAACACCGCATGGGCGACTTTACGCCCAGCAATAACCACGAAGGGTGGAGAGGGAAAAACCACCCGGCCAATGCGGATAACGAGGATGTGGCGCGCCAGAGGGACGCGGCTGGGCAGACCAAGGTGCAGCGCAATGAAGCGAGTAATACAGCCGAGGTACAAGCCGGACAGCCATGAAACGTTGTTGTTGTTGAAAGTTCTTACCCTCTTTCCGAGTCCTTCTACTACCATTTGCGCCTGTATTTCGTCTTGTCTTGTCATGTCTTGTTTTATCTTGTCTTGTCTTGTCTTGTCTTGTCGTTTCCTAGACCGATCGATTTACTCGCGTATTACGTGCGCTTCAGCTGGATAGTTCACGAGAAAGAGCAAGGGAGCGAGCGATGAGTAATGGAGAAAGAGAAGAGAAGAGAAAGAGGGGAGGGGGAGGAAGTTCAATCATTCAGCAGGCTCTTGGAGAGGAGAGGAGAAGAGAAGAGAGGAGATGAGATGAGATACCCACTACTATACCAATCCATATCCATTACTACAACATCCACCATATCATATCATATCATATCATATCATATCATATCATATCTCAACATAACATAACAACACACCACGCCCTTTCCCATTTCCCTTTCCCTTTCCCTTCCCTTTCCCTTCCCTTTCCCTTCCCTTTTCTCCATCGTACCCACTCCACTCCACCCACGCACCCCTACCCCCAACCACCAAGGTATATCCCACCTACCCCCCACCCTTTTTATGCTAAGCCAGCAAAAGAGAGAGGCCCGATGGCGCAAGATCGAATCGATTGATACTTACTGATTGATTCATGGATTGGGGGTTCCTGCAGGTTAGGCGTTCAAATCGCCTTCGGGTCAGACTATATATTTTTTTTTGGTCGGGTTGGTTTTTGCTGCGGGGTGGTTTTGGTGGTGGGGATGATGGGTGGAGTGGTGATTTATTGGGCGGGTGATGATAAAGGGAGAGGAAAGGGGGTTCGCTATATAGGATGTAATGCAGGTTTGGAATGGTAGTTGAGTGCAGATTTGTATGTACATGACGTAGCATCTAATGAGTTCATTTCTTTTATCTTCGCTCGTCTACCTTCTCGCATCTCCTGAGACTAACACTAAAACTCACTTCAGCTTCACCGTCAACACCCCCTTCCACGCCTCCACAGCACTATCCACATACTCCCGCGCATAGTGCTCGGCATCCCCCTCGCTAATCAGCGGCTGCAACGCCGCGCCCGTACTGCCCCAGCGCACCTGTGCCTTGATAGCAGCGCCGCCCTTGTTCTGCAGCAAGGCCGTGTAGAATTCCGCCACCCTGCCAATGGCGTCGAATGCGCTCTTCACGTCGACTTCTAGCTGCTTGGACCAGTCCTTGGGAACGTGCGGTTTCATGGCGTGCGGCGTCTTGCTTTGCACCACCCGCTCTTTGATCTCGTTTGCCAGGCGTGGTAAGGCGCGCAGCACTTCGAGGGCTGAGTAGCTGGAGATCAGCATGTTCTCGTGCATCATGGGCGGCTCGTCTGCTGGGTCTGTGTTAGTTGACGGGGTTGTCATCAGCTTCTCCTGGTCCTGGCGGAGCTGCTTGAGATTCGCTGTCAGTGTGTTGAAGCTGCTGGCGTCGAATTTGGCGTTGGGATGGAGCGCTGAGTAGAGCAGGGTAGAGATGGGGTGCCAGAAGTTTTCGTGTATCAGGCGCTCTGCTGGGGTTTGGTTTGTGGTGGTTTCTGGCGCTGCGGTGGGAGCCCAGTTGGTGGGTAGACCGTCGCGGTACAGGATCTTGCAGACGGATTCACGCTCGTGGCCCTGCGTGAGGATGTAATCTGCAGATGGGATATCGGCGGGCATGAGAAACAAGTAGGGTCGGTGGACGTTCGAGTGTTCGTATGCCGGGAAAACGGACCTGTCGATGTTGTCTGACAGAGTTCGGGTATCTGATGTGCTAGTCAGTTCCAGTGCTCCGGCGAGGCTGACATCTGTCTTACTTCTGTAATCGACGTCAGGTAAATCACCCGCTGGCTCTCCCTTGAGACGAGCGATACGACGGCGCTCAAGGACCGATGTATGTCTTGTCAAAGAGGAAGTCAGTTTCTCATTCATAGAGATCAAATCCATTGCAGAATCCCAATGGAAGCGCTTGATGTCTCTGAAGATCAAGCCTTCCTGCACCTTGCTCATTCTGTCAATGGTGTCGATGACATGCTTCAGCTCCTTGTCTGCGGAGAATCCTTGGTGGTGTTTGACGTCGAATGGATGTGTTTCGGCGATGCGTGAGAGAAGGTACGGCGACAAAGTGTCCACAAGCATCTCCTTGACCTTGACGTGCTTCCACATTTGGAATGCGACCCTTCCTAAGCCAAGGTTGAGGTGCAGACGAGCGGCCAGTAAAGCCAGAGGACGGTTCTCCTTCTCCGTATCTCGCTCTACAGCTGCTCGTACTAACATCGCAGCTTGTAGAAGGATGCGAGAAGACTGGCCGGAGGTATCGCTCGAATTCACCTGATGATGAATATTGGTGAGGCAGTAAGCTATTAGCATGATCGGATCGGGGTCTTTTGCCAACATCTGGCTAACCTTCGATGCCCTTTCGATCAGTGATTCCAATGCTTCTGTAGAGGATTTCGATGCCGGTAGAGAGACGGTGACGAGGTAGGTGAACTTCAACACACAGATTTCAGCTCGCGCCCAGTCCTCAAGCTTGGACTGGGGATCATCAGCGCTCGGTTTGGTGACAGTCATGTCATCCTCGATGTGTGTGAGGAATTCCGTCCTCTCTTCGTCGCTCATCTTTTCAACGGCACGGCGGAGGTCGGTAAAACAGCTGGGTATCCGCGAGAAACGCTTCCAAAATTCTTTACAGTCCTCCACAAGGCTCTCTCCGAGGTAAGCACGCAGTATCAGGCGCACAAGGAGCAGTGGCCGATCAAGCTTCAGCGTGTCAGAACCGAAGACGCGATCCTTGATCGATGATATCTTGTCTTTTGCCCTATACTCATCAGCTGGCAGTCGTAACTTCAAGAGACGGGAAGCCTACTCTTCAGGGGAGTACAGCTTCGTAGAAGCATCGATCAGGTAAGTCCAAACATTCACTCTCGCAGAGCAGAGCTGTCGCAGGGGCTCCAGATCGTCTTTTTCCATAGCCGCGATAGCATCTTCGATCAAGACCAAAATATGCTTTTCGAGCTGTTCGTGTCGCTGAGTGTTTGCAAGAACATCGACTGTCAGTAAGGAGATGTCGAGTGCGTGTTTCTTCATGATAGGTTGCAGATGAGTGGGCGGTGCTTTCCAGAGTTCCATAAGCTCAGCACATTTCCCTTGTCGCGCATAGATCTTAGCCATGAAACGTAAATCTCGGATGTCCTTTACGCTGATCGGATCGCTCTGCTGTCTGTCAGAGGTGTCCACATGTTTGGTAAGTAAGGGCCTACCTCAGGCCGTTCGTATGCGTCCTTCGTCTGCTTCAAGGCCACACCCAGCTGAATCTCAGCCATTCGGTCAGCAACACCTGTCACTTGACTTGCGCGAATCTTCTGCTCGGCAGACATTTGCTGTGCAAAGATTTGTGTGTAGTAAGTCAGCTTGTCGGAAGATGCTCCTTCTGCTCTGTATTTCACGATCGCCTGTACATGTTAGCAGTCTCATGCAGAATGTCTGTCTTTGCATCAACGTACAGTGCGAACATCCTCCCAACATCCTTGACGCATGGCTGTCGTGAACAGACCATCCCACAGGTCTTTGCGGCCTTTCTTACTAGTCTTGAGGGCTGCAGCATTCTGCCATGCCTTGACACCCTCATTGCCTACAGAGCTGATGTGCTCAAGCTTAGGGTTAGATCTCAGGGTTGCTTCCACAATGAGCCTATATGCGTATTCAAGCAAAAGTTCATCTTGGAGCGTTGCCTTGTGCTGACAGACATCCCGCAATGACTTAGCGACTGTTTCGGGCTGGGATTGCAACTGTAAAGAGACATCGGCTCTCCATGTCTATTGGACATTAGCCAGCGCATCACATGATATTCAAACTGACTTACGGTCAGATACGGGTTCCCAGGATTTTTCTTCAGCAACTTATCAATGTAAGACAGCGCGAACTTGGGCTTCGGATAATCGCGTTGAGCCTTAGAGAGCTTGTCCCAATTGAAAGCCATATCGGGCGCTACCAAAAGAGTGTGTGCGGAGCGATGCTGGGGTCGCAAAAGTGTAAGGGCGAGAAAAGGCTAGATAGCCCACCTTTGGCGAACCTCGGCTGGACTTGCTCTGCGGACGAACACACTGGCCCGTGCAGACTCACTTATTTGTAGTGTAGGACGGCAGACCAATTTTAACAATCTATCGATTATAAACTGCACTGGTAAAACGAGTTTAAGGAATTTCACTCATCTGTTCGCTATATCGCCACAGAGCCTAAAGTACATATGCTACAATATCGTGACATGACAAACCCATCTCCTACTCTTCACTCGCCAGAGGAGGGAAAAGCACGCCCTCATGCTTCGAACCTAGCGTTACCATGGGCGTACCGTAATCAAGGTCAGCGCCAGGCTGACAAAAGGCCAGGGTTCTTCTATCCTCCTGAACACCAAGCTGGTCCAGAAGTGTCTTTGCCTTGTTCGGCATGTAAGGCTGGAGCAAGATGCCAGTCATGCGTAAAGCCTCGGCAGCAAGGTAAATAGTACGGTCAACATCCTCTCCAGGTTCGCCAGGAGTAAACTCGAGTATGTTATCCCATGGTTTCGACATTTGGAAGAACGCGTTTGCCTGGGCAATGTCAGTTGGTGCTTTCGCTAGACGATGTGACCACTTACTCCTCGTACGAATTCCGTTACCTGAAACAATGCCTTTCGAGGATCGTAGATGTCGAACAAGCCGTCGACCTTGGAGGCAATGGTGCTCAGAGAATTGGTCCAAAAGCTTGAGCCAGGGCCCTCGCTCCAGTACTCTGCCGGTGCACTACCAATACGTTCAACTGCACCACGGACGCTCCACTTCTTACCTCTAGTCACACGAGACGCAAGATTTCCTAGCTGCTGGTTCAAGAACTTGTTGTACAGCCGAATAATGTGGACGTTGTCGTAGCTCGAGTCGTCCTGTATGCCACCGTCATGGGCCATGTAGAAACGCATGACATCCGGTCCATACCGGTCCAAGGCATGGAAAGGATCCACAACCCTACCGGTTGACTTTGACATCTTCGCGCCTCCAAGAGTCCAATGGGCGTGTGTCAAGATCTTTTTGGGGAGGGGGAGACCAAGTGCTATGAGGAATGCCGGCCAGTAGATGCAATGGAAGCGAACGATATCTTTCCCAATGACGTGGCAATCAGCGGGCCAACCTCCGTCTTGTTCTTTGCCCGGTGTGAAAGGATAGCCCGCTTTCGTTGCGTAGTTCATAAGAGCGTCGAGCCAGACGTAAATGGTCTGCGAGTCATCGTCAGGGACTCGGATGCCCCAGGTGAGCCGATCGTAAGGGCGAGATATCGACAGGTCTTCAAGGCCGGACTCCACGGCTTGCACAACCTCCTTCATGCGGTGCTCTGGCGCTATCCACTCCGGGTTTGCCTTATAGAACTCGAGGAGCGATTCACGGAAAGCTGAGAGACGGAAGTGATAGTTTTCTTCAGAAGACCATTCAACTTCGCTGCCTGTCTCGATGGATGTCTGTAGCTCGGTCAGCTTACTGTTCGAACCGACGTCGAGCCAGTATGTACCATGATCTTCCTCCCTGTAGATGGCTCAATCCACGGCTGTACGCCTGACTGCGGATAGAAGCACTCGTCGGTAACCGAATACCATCCTTCGTGTTTCTGCTCGTAGATGAAGCCCTTCTCTTGTAACAGGAACTGTCCACTATCAGCCACCATTGTCCGTAACCATACTCCTGCAAACTCTCATACCCAGGCATATTGTACAGCGTCCTTGTGGTCTTGGTCGGTTGTTCGTACGAAGTGATCGTTGGAGATCTCCGCCTTGAGCGCGAGGTCCTAGGTGGTGTAAGTCTCGAGGAGGGTTTTATGGACTTGGAATGGTATTGCGTACTCGGAAGATGTCTGCACCTTTGTCGCAGAACGCCTTGGGGTCGACACCAGCTTTGGCAGCTGCTCGTTGGACCTTCACAGAGTCAGCACATGCATATCAGTGTGCATGACTAACACTACCTTCAGTCCATGCTCATCTGTCCCTGTGCACATGATCGCCTTCTTTCCTCTGAGCACGTTCCATCGCTTGACGATGTCCGTAAGGACCATGGTATACAAGTGGCCGACATGAGGGGCAGCGTTGACGTAGAAGATTGGTGTGGTGATGTAGTACGGCTTCTCGGGCGCAGGTCTGGTCGAGATGGATCGCCTGGGACTACTGTACACCAGACATGACCGGCAGGTCCAAGGTGAGCTTCTCGATAAGCTCGAGTACACCCTACGCAATGCTGGAACCGTCGAGTTGGCTATCCGTGTACGCATTCTGTCTCAATGGCATCACGACGCGCACATGTTCCACGACTGGGGCTCCAAAGCTCCGAGATGAGCTAGCCATTTATGCATTAGTGCCTATGACTAAGCCCAGAACTCTCCCCTCAGCACTGACGCACCTTACGGTACTCATCAACAGTCACGATCGGATCAGCCCATACTCTGTAGCGTTTATCGCTGTGCTCAGATACCGGTGTAGAATCTTTTAGACCCGAGATGCAGACTACAAGACAGGTACACATGGTGAAAAACTACGCCTCATTACAATCGTAGTCCAATCTGCGAACAGCACGCAGTAGAGAAAGAGCTAGGAATTATTCATCCGAAAGAGAGACGCGTTCTGTTCTATCTAGCTATGCACTTAAGCACCTCAGTGCTCGGTTGTGGCGCTGCCATGCGCGCCCAAGCTGCCTTAGTATTCGCAACGACGTACGAATGCCCATCGCATGCGCAACGCCCTCAGGCTACGAGCCCTGGCCAGCCCTTGAATTTACTCGTCTCTCTGTCACCGATCCCGGGCGGAAGGCGTTGTTGATGGTCAACGTAGGTGAACGTGCCGCATGCCAAGAGTCAGCTCGCTATTCAGATGCTATTCAACCCTGAAAACGTCTACTTCTAAACTTCGCCTTCACCACTTCCGCCATCTCAAGGGAATAGCAATCCCTTATCGAACCTCCTGCGAGTTTAACATGTCCTTTGTACATTCGCCATCGGACTGACCAGCTTGATGGTACCGACGTGCTTGAGCGTCAGTGCTCGCTATTGAGCGGGTTCTTTACTGCTCTAGACAGCCTCCTCGATGTGCAAAGAGTATCGCGATTGGGCATCCCGAGTGCTTAGCTGGGAGGGATCCCTTCGAACGACTACCATTCACCTTCACGAACGTTTGTCTATTGGACGCCATCGCGTCTCTATAGTCGGCTCTATTGATACTCAGTGTACCTTATTGACCCTATTGACATGCTATAGTAGAAACATGGCTTCAAGTCTTTGTTTCTGCATAACGGCTTTTGACTATAAAACGCCACTCTTCCAACCAGAACATGCTCACCATCGACTCAACGACAATACACCAGTCAATCACTTGGTCACAGTCAATCAAAATCACCAACTCATTCGTTCACTCAACAGTACTCTTCTGAAACGTTCAAGATGAGGTTCAACGCTGTCATCGCCGCCACCATCCTGGCTGCCACCGTTTCTGGTGCTGCCATCGCCCTTCCTGCCCCTGAGACCACCGAGGTCGCTGAGGCCGCCTCCGAAACCACCGAAGGTCTCGAGCCTACGGACTTGGTGGACGATGTTTTCGAAGTCCCCGAGGATTACTACTACGTCGTCGAGGACGCCTCCGACGAAGAATTCGCCAAGCGTGACGCTGAGGCTGGAAGGAGTCCCTGGGTTTTGGCTCCATGGCGACCCATCGGTCAGCCTGTAGGCAAGCGCGAGGCTGAGGCTGAGGCTGAAGCTAAGAGTCCCTGGGTTCTGGCTCCGTGGCGTCCCATCGGCCAGCCTGTAGGCAAGCGTGAGGCCGAAGCTGAGGCTAAGAGTCCCTGGGTTTTGGCTCCATGGCGACCTATCGGTCAACCAGTCGGCAAGCGTGAGGCTGAGGCTGAGGCTGAGGCTAAGAGCCCCTGGGTTCTGGCTCCATGGCGCCCCATCGGTCAACCAGTCGGCAAGCGTGAGGCCGAAGCTGAGGCTAAGAGCCCCTGGGTTCTGGCTCCGTGGCGTCCCATCGGCCAGCCTGTGGGTAAGCGTGAGGCTGAAGCTGAGGCTAAGAGTCCCTGGGTTCTGGCTCCATGGCGCCCCATCGGTCAACCAGTCGGCAAGCGTGAAGCCCAGGAGTAAGCTCTTCGCCATCGACAACTACGAGCTTTGACAACGAACGCATCGCAATTCTTCTTTTCTCCATATTCGACAGACTCGGTAGCGATACGACGCGTATGAATGTTTTGTACATAAAGCTCTTGAATATACTGTGTCCATTACGGGACAGGCCTGTCTCTTTTCGGGACTCTACAGGGCAGGACGGCTTCTCGATGATCAATGGCATCTGTACGAGAGATGTTGTGACGACGATGGGATACTGGCCTCTTTCTGAATATCAATTATCAACACATTGTTATGCATGATCAAATCCCTCTCCACTGCTTTGAACAGTGTTCGAAATCTGACTTTGCCCAGGATGGATCGTACTGACATACTATCATCGCATTAGTGCACAATGGGCCTGCTCACCATACAACGATGTGTTTGTCCACGAACCTCTCCAATCTGAACATAGTCCCTTGTATCGAGAAATTGACAAAGGTTTATCGCCCCACAACACTGAATAGACTCAAACAAAGATTTACTATCAGTCTAATACATGGCAGAAAGACCGTCGTAGTGCCTAACGCTATCCCCGGATTTTCCAAATTCTCTACTCCACAAGCCTCGGCTGTCGGATATGGACCATCTACATCATCAGCCACTAGATTCGCAGCCTCTCGACAACACCCGGGTCACGATTTCAGCATCGAGCCAGATTTGGAAACTCACACGATAATACCAACCCAACGAATCCTCCACCAGACTGTCTCGCGGTATGGCTCAGCCAAAGATCACGTTCTACGTCGACATTGTATCGCCGTTCGCGTACATTGCTTTCTATGTTTTGAAGGTACGGTCTACCCTCTGTCCAAGATGCGGATTGTACATGATTGTAGCAGCCGATCCGATTAATTACATTGTTTGAATATAGCATAGACGTCTAAACTAACCGACATGTAAACAGAACTCGCCAGCGTTCAAGCAGTGTGATATCAAATATGTGCCCATCCTCCTGGGCGGCCTGATGAACACTTGCGGCAACACGCCACCGATAGCCATCAAAAGTACGTCCTACAGCAATAGAGAAATTACCGCCGTACAAGCACCTACAGTCTCTGACTTTGCACAAATCGTACACGGGTAATAACACATCACAGACAAAGACAAATGGATAAACACCGAGCGCAAACGCTGGGCCACCTACTTCAACATCCCCATCTCACAAGACGCACCCCCCGGGTTCCCCATCAACACGCTCCCCATCCAGCGCGCACTCACCTCGCTCTCCATCTCGCACCCGCAGTCGCTCGCGAGCGCCATCTCGCTGTTCTATGAGAACACGTGGGTGCAGTGGGGCGAGCCGACCAAGGCGGAGAATCTGCTTGCGATTCTGCGCACGGTGGTTGGGAGTGATGAGGAGGCGCGGAAGGTGCTTGAGCGGACGAAGACGGAGGAGGTGAAGAAGGCGCTGGTGAGGAATACGGAGCAGGCGTTTGAGGACGGGGCGTTTGGGCTGCCGTACTTTGTTGGTGAGTTTGGGGTGTTTGTGGGTTGAGCTGGACTGACTGATTTATAGCTACAAATGCGAAGGGCGAGACGGAGGGGTTTTGGGGTGTTGATCATATGGGACAGCTTACGGATCATCTGGGGCTTGAGAGGCCGAGTGGGAGGGGTTGGAAGGCACTGTTGTAAGTGGATTCGTATGGGATGTAGGATCGACTTGCCGCTGTGATGTATTCAAGAGAAGAACGACATTGTTTTGAGCACTACTTAGTGTGGTCTTGCTTTTGGTGAGTTCATAAGTTTTGCATTAGGTGTGCAAGTTATCGCAAAAGTGCAATAGACGACCGTCACTTTCTTGCAACTACACTACAGACAGAGAATGAAAAGACAATACGAAGGTGTCTCCTGGGGGCAGAAAGAAACTTGAAAACGGTTGCCGTATCAACAATATAGCACAAGTGACAATATGATTAGCTTTTTGTCCAGAACCTGACGGCGCACTGAAATGTACGCGTCGGTATTTTGAGACTCAATCAAGATGTTCAGGCGAGGCATTCCATAACAGCGTCAAGTCTTAGGGGATCGAGTGATCTCACAGCCCTTATTCACGACATTGCCTGAGCAGAGAACACAAGGATTCGAGCCTTCCACATCACAGCTCCAAGACGCACCACGAGCTGTTGTGATGGGCGACAGTGCTGCTGTCGACTGAGCACCTTGCTTCCCATCTCCTCCTCCTCGACATTAGCCTATAAGATCCCTGTCTGGCTAATTGTCAACGTGTCAGAAAGGGAGGATAATGTAAATTGCATTGGTATATGCCCTCAGCTCGCTTCCAAAGTGCTATATGCACACAGAGATGTAGTACGCCAGAACGCCGCGCCCTATGACCAATATAATGCCTTGAATGGAAAGTGAAGTGCTTTTCGTGAAGCGCGCACCGTCTCCACCTGTCTCTCGACCACTACAGAATACCATGAGCCTTTTCAAAGCCAGGAATCTGTCTCCAACACGGGTTCAGTGGCAATGGATTCGGGATTCGGGGTCGAAGGTGCCGAGCTCGAAAGTCGCGGAGCTGAAGCTTAGCCTAGAAGAAGAGCTTGAGGAGTTCGAAAAGCAATCCACCGCAGAGGACGAAAGCAAGTAGGACTATTCCACAAATCAGCACAAGTGTCCCTTCTCATACAACAAGCCATGGCACGCACTGATCCAGATCTTGCTAATCGGGCTCTTCTGCGGACCCCTCGGCTTGACAACCTGCGGCGTCTCGGGCCGACCCATCTTCTTCTCCTGCGCCTTCGCAAAGCGCATGTTGGCCTGGCGCTGCTGTGGTGTTTGAGCCTGAAGCGCGTGCGTTAGCCAACTTACTCCGGCGGAACTGTCCCGATATGGAGGAGCATCGCAGCAGCCAGGAGAACTAGCGGATAGCGTACCATTGCGACGGGAGGTGTTGTGGATGGACGTGGGAAGGGAAGAAGCGGCGGGGCGAGAAGGTACAAAGGCGGAAAGAGTGAAGGAGGGAAAGAAGAAAGAGCGAGCGCGTGGTGTGCTGAGTAGGGATGTCCCGAGTGATGCAAGGTGTTCCTTCGGAAAAGGTAAAGCACAGACGGCGCTAGTGCGGGCCTCCGCGCCATGAGCGGAGGTTTGCTTGGGATTGCTTTGGAGCTTGGAATTTCCATCACCACCGTTTCATACACCCCGGATTTCAGGGCGAAAACACAGTTTCACTGCCCTCGAGCTTCAATTCCCGTACGAAGAGCGACTCGACCTAAAGCGCGTGAACAATCCCCTCAAAAGCAGCAAAGAAATACCCGGCGTGACTATATGACTACCACCACCACAATGAACACCACACGCGCAACCCAACTACTACGCCGCACCGCAACCCGCCAAACCCTCACGCGAACCACACGGCGCAACCTCTCTATCGAGCCGCAACCCCCACCACCGCAGCCCCCCAAACAGCCCTCGAAAGTCGGCTTATTCTACAAGTCCTTCTCGGCGCCCATCCTGAAATGCTTCCTCGGCGCCCTCTTCACATACCAGCTTGCGTACTTTGGCTGGATGAAGCTCGAGGCTATAGAGGAGGCGCACGACAAGAAGATGGAGATCAGAGGCCTGCGGGGCGAGTTGGCGGGTGTCATGGCTGCACAGCGGAGAGGGGCTGAGGGTGCGAGTGGGAAGGATGAAGAGGTTGGGGATAGGGTGGTTGAGGGAGTGGAGGGCGCTGGTGTTGCTGGGAGAGTGAAGAAGGGGGGTTGGTGGCCTTGGTGAGCGGATTGGAGCGAGGTTTTTTGGGTTTGAAGAAGAGAGTTTTGCCGTGTGGTTGCGGAAATGCGGACGGTGCGACTCGAGGTACATCAACAACGTTCGAGTGTAACAGTTATGCGCAGGTACTCACGGGACATGCGTTGAAAGAACCTCACAAAGGATGTGTATAGTATGTGTACAATTGGCGTGGCTGGGACAAACACCCAACACTCGATTCAGAACGGTAGAGCGCGGCAATGCAACGCTCAGACAGGGTAGAAATACCCCAGCGGTACACGAGCTCTTCATCATTGCAAACATGCACTGATTATGTAATAGCAAGACTCAGACGAGGCTCGAAAGACTTTTGATTACAAGGACTATATGATAGGGGTATATGTTACTCAGGAAAAACAACCATCTATCATGCAAATCCGCTATGCAATGCAACGCCGCACACTTGGCAGTCTGACAATCTCCCCTTCTGTCTCATTCCAACAATAAATCCAACCCCCTAGAACTGCACCTGGAACTTGGGATTCGTCCTGATGCGCTCGCCATAAAGTCTGAAAAGCATAGGCACGGGAATAAAGCACAGTGCCACGAAGCCCAGCAGCGAGTTTCCCCACCCTAGACCGAGCTTGTCGTACATGTCGAGGCCGGCGAGGGGGAGCACGGCGCCGAAGACGGAGCGGAGGACCGTGTTGGCGGCGATGGCGGATGCGGCGTGCACGGTGAAGGCGTCGACGAGGTAGGTTTGGATGGTCATCATGGCGGTGAGGTTGCCTACGCCGATGAATGCTGTGCCGATGATCTGGATGCTGTTAGTGAACTGATGCAATGTAGAAGGGTTGGAGAGGAAATACAGGTGCGATCCAGTGTACGCCGTAGTAAGTAGTCCAGCCGTAGAGGAAGATTCCGAGTGGTAAGCTGACGGCACCGGGGACGGTGAGGAACATAGGTAGACGATGTTCAGGCTTCGCGTTGCCCTTGGCTTGGTGCTTCTTGATGTTCTTGTCTGACATTGTTCCAAGAACACCCATGCCTAGGATCATACCGACGCCCATACCCAGATACGAGAGACCGACCGCACCGGAAGAGAAGTGGTACTGTCCTTCGAAGACAAAGGTCATGGTCGTGAAGAAGAGGTACAAGATACCGTAGTTCACGGAGATGTACAGCGACATGAGGAACACGATAGGCGAGAAGAAAAGCATCTTCATCGGGCGCGCAATGGCGCGCAGGAACACCTCCCTGGGTGGCAGACCGTTGTTGAGTTTCGAGCGGAGCTCCATGTTACCGGTCTCCTTGCGTAGACGAGCAACTTTCTTGTCCAGGATAGCTTGGTGGAACGTCTCACGTCCAACGAAAGCGAGAGAGATACCAAAGACACCGCCGAAGATGGACAGGATCCAGAATACCCAGCGCCAGGAGAGCGATTCGACGAGGAAGCCACCGCACACAGGGCCAATGATAGGACCGAGTAGAGGACCCATGGAGTAAATTGCCATGGCACCAGCACGCTGTTGCGGAGGGAACATGTCGGCGATCGTTCCTCCACCCAGTGTCAACGGGGAGGCACCGGCGCAGCCAGCAAGGAGTCGGAAAGCGATGAGCATGCCCATGGATTTGGACAGGGCGCAGCCAATATTGAAAACGATGAAGAGAACGTTGCAGATGTTGTAGATGGGCATGCGTCCGTACATCTCAGACATAGGTGCGATGACGAGAGGACCTGAGGAAGACGTCAGTTTGAGCCGTGGGAACTGATAGGATACAACATACCGATGGCAAACCCAAGGAGATATACTGACACAACAAATGTGGCCATGAGATTCGACTCCTCCTGGAAAGCACGCATGACCTGTGGTACACCAGGCGCAAAGAACGAAGACGCCAGTGGCGTGATGAACGTAACAGCTCCCAGCGCAGCAATGATGGACCATTTCTTCTTCGCAGGCCAGTTGAGAGGGTTCGCAGGATCATCTGGTCCGTCCCAGTCGATAACATTTGGATCCCGTACCTCTTGTGCAGGTGCGTCGCCGCTTAGTGTGCGTTCGTCAGTGTGTGTTGATAGTGCTTGGCTTTGTGCGCCTTTCTCTACGTCTGCGGTATATGTGTCGGCATCTTGTCCGTGTTGGTATGCTTCGCTAGCCTTCTCGTCTTGGAGGTTTTGTGCTTCCCGTGTAGGGTTGGGGAAGGTTGCTGGCGTTGCCATGCTGTGAACTGTGAAAGAGTGCGCTATGGGACGAACCGTTAGTATGTTTGCGCAAGGCTACATCCTGGAGGCTAACATGGCAAAACTAGGTTCCTCTTGCTAGAAGCTTACTTACTTGTAGTGAGCAACTTGTAGCGATTTGCTACTGAAAGGGTAGTACTGCAGGTTGTATGCCTCCGAATAGCGTGCGTAAAGAGGTGTTCAAGTATCAGTGTCGATTAAGGGGAAGGCACAGTCACTCGGAGTTGTGTTAGGAAGGCAGGCAGCGGGGAATGGAGACAAAGATTAGACATTGCGGATGGTCCGAAAGCGAAAGCGTATCGCACTCGCATCTGTATGCTGGACTAACGCACCAATCATAGCAAGCGCTGGCCGGCCAGAAGCCGCTGACCCTGCTTGGAAAAGGCTTGTCTAGGGGCGAGACGAGCTTGAACACGGGAGAAAGGACGCCGCAACGGAGATAAATGGAGGATCGGGGGCAAAAGCTTCCGATGTGTCTTAGGGTTTGGCTCAGGTGAATGCTGCACACCTATTCGAAGCCATCAATACGGTCTTTACGGGCCCACATTTCTCTTTCAATATATGGGACATGCTCCGGGGCTTATATCTGCTGTCCGTTTCTGAGAGGTAAATAGAGGTGCTAGCATTTGGTGCTCTCATTGTACTCCGCGGAGGGATCGTGTTTTGATTGCCTAAACTCGGTACATCGCCTTCTCACATCCCGTCGCTAGCGTAACATACTCCTAGTAAGATTGTAGGCAAACAACGCGCGCTTGAAAGCACAGTTGTAGTACACTTGTTTCTCGCAACAGCGTAGACCTGTATATAGTAATCCAATTTCGTCCAGTGTTGTACACCTCGAGTATAGGGAGTTGCAATGCAGTCTGGGCTCATTGGTGTCAGACAAGATTTAGGCCCTCCATAAGCTGGTCCAGGGGCGGTGATAAGACGCAGTAGGCTTTCACCTTCCGCACATCTGGCTGCAGTCTTTTCGAAATTCAACGTAACCAACGCAATACTGGATCATGAAGAAACCGTGATAACAAGTACGCGACGTTGGCTTAAGGTCGAATAGCCCCGCTGTAGCGGGCTGATCCATCGGCATCCCCAGATCCTCGCTCTTCCGCAGGCCTCCGGCAGCTCGAGTCCGGCCCACTCACAACACGAGCTCTCCCAGGCCGGGAGGCTCTCGGATCGGTTCGCAAGGAAGGTGTTCGACAAAATTAGCACGTCACAATGCTGACTTTCCAGCGTACAAGGTAAAGTAATCAACGAGGCAGCTAATATTATGACCTATTCACAAATACAACTTTCTACTCTCTACAAAACCCTACCAGCGGTCGGTGCAGTACTCCTGTCTTTCGTCTCGACCTTCCTCAGGCCTCTTCCAGCCTGAATCTGACCCAGAAGAGCGCCCCGGTCCAAGCCACCAGCGGACTTCATGCTAGGCATCGGGGGTGGCGGAGGAGCACCTCCCATAGGGGGCGGCGGTGGGCCTGGGGGTGGAGGTGGAGCGGAGCCTGCAGGCATCGGCGGAGGCGGCGGAATGCTCGCTGGTGGGGACGTCACAGCTGGACTCTCAGCACGAGAGTCTTTGTTGTCCATCGAGGACAAGGGACGTGGTGGTGCCATTGTGCCAAACAGAATCGAGGCCAGATGTTTGGCACCTCCCTGTGTGGGAGCCTCATCATCGTCAGACGACGAATCATCCGAATCAACGACGGACCAGTCGTCATCATCCTGGCGCCCTCGGGTGCGAGCGGATGGGGCAGCAGGTTCGTTGAATGTTGGTACAGCAGCCTTGTTGGCATTCTCCTGCGTCAGGCGATGGAAAGGGTTTGTGGACACCTCGCTAGTGTTGCTAGGCGGAGGCGGCGGGGTGTTGTTGTCTTGGGTAGACATAGCCATCTTCTTGTAGAATGGGTTGGTGGTTTCGCCCCCAGCAACAGGGTGAGGACTGGTAACAGACGACGCGGGCGGGCTAGGGAACGATCCTGGAACCTGTGGCATGGGTGGTGCTGGCGGGGGTGCGGTGCTTCGGGGCAACTCTTGACTTGTGGTAGGAGTGTTCTCTTGCGGTGTGATGTTTTGAGGACCATCGTCGTCAGAGGAGTCTTCATCGTCGAGAGCCTCCAGTTGGAGCTGCAGCTGACGCTCGCGTTCACGAGCGGCTTCGATTTCAGCACGCTGAGCAGCCAACCTGGCTTCCTTCTCCTTTTCTTCTTTCTGCGCGCCAGCTCTACGCTTCTTCTCTTCAGCCTTCTTGAGCTTGCCCTGTTGCACCTGCTCCTCCAAAGCTTTCAGGCGAGACTGGGCAGCCTCACGTTCCTTAGCTAGCTCATCTTCCTGTCGACGTTCTTCCTCCCTGATGCAATCGTCAGTGACTATGTCGTGTTTTCTCTTCAGTTGACTTACTCCATGCGCTTGGTTTCTGCTTCCTGGGCTTGCTGCTGCTCGCGAAGGGCCTGCTCGGCGATCTCGTTCTCAGCCCTCTTCGCCTCGGCGTCGGCTTGCTGTGTGTCGTGCTGTGCAACATCGGCCTTGTTCTTGCGCGAAGCTGGTGGAGGAGGTGCGGGTTTCTTGCCAGCAGCCTTAGATGGAGCGGGAGGCGCAGTCGACTCGCCTTCGAGCCGTCTCTGTCTCTCTTGCTCGCGACGTGCGTCTTCTTCTTCGGCTTGCCTGAGTTTGTCCTCACGCTCCTTCTTCTCACGCTCTGCACGTTGCTCAGGAGTCTCACCAGCCTTGGCCGGAGCTCGAAGGCCCAAGGCAGCCAAACGTTCGGCCATACGCTGCTCTGCTTGCTGCTTGATAAAGGCAGCTCGCTCTGCGGGCGTCTTGTAGGAAGATGCGCCACTGGGTGTAGGTGTCGAGCGTTGAGGCTCAGCAGCCCGAGCAGGGCTCTCATAACGAGAGGTAGATTGGGTCTCGTTGGTGCGCGATGAAGCGCGACCAGTATCACGAGGCCTGTCTTCCTTGCGGACGCGAGCAGCACGGCTGCTTCGCTGCAAGTCAAAGATGAAGTCCTTGACCTCATCCTCTACACCGAGGGCTTCCTCCCATCTACGTCGCTCGTGCTCGCTGCGGTTGTCGTGCCCACCTTCTTTGAGGCTGGACTCCAGTCCCTTGGTGTACTCGTTAACGCTGTCCTCGACGTCACGGATCATGCGCTCGTTGTTCTCCTTCTCAGATCGAATACGGGACTGTTCTTTCTCCAGACGCTCGGTCGCTGCGCCTGTGTCATCGCTGGCAGGGGCAGGTCTACCGGTCAAGGCGGCGGAACGTGCTTGCATCATGGCTTTAGCACGTGCCTTCAATCGGTCTGACTCTGTCACCGCTCCGCCAGGTCCGGTTCCGACAATCGTAGAAGCAGAGCCAGGATGCGCCTTGGCGTCCTTGAGTCTGAAGAGTTCAAGTTGAGCCTCAGCGATCTCACGCTCGATGCGTCGTACGTTCGATGCAACTTCGGGAAGACGGTCTGTCAGAGTTTGGAGTTGCCGCTTGAGTGCACGACGTTCCGCGTCCGAGTCGTTGCCTCGCAGAGACGCTTTAGGGTGAGCATCAATATCTTCCTGTACTCTTCGAATGCGGCGGTACAGTTCTTCGGCCTCCTTGCGGTCCCGGCGGTCGAGGGCGTCGTCCTCGTCAGCAGCATTCTCATCCTGTGTGTCCATGGCATCCAGCAAGATCTGTTTCTCCCTAACCGCCTTCTTGAGCTGATCCAGTGACATTTCGTCCGAACGTCCAGAGGCAGGCGAGGATGCGCCAGAAGCGGGTGAAGGCGAGCGACCACCAGCACCTACACGATGTCTTGCACTTGAGCGGTAGCCAGCGTTGTCGTCGTTGTTCCGGAATACAGTGGCATCCTTTCGGCCTCCAGCTGCAGGACTTCCGGAGCGGAAGGAGTGTGTCTTGAGATAGCTGACACCAGTGCGTTGGGGCTGCAGGAATGCACCCGAGTTCTTTCTGTCTTCAGCGTCTCCACGAAGCAGGTTCTTCATTGCGCCGATGGAGTCGTTGATGTTGCGCGTAGACGGGGGTACCAGCTCAGGAGGCAGACGATTCGGCACAGGGTATCCGTTCAGCTTGCGGTAGATGAGATGCATAGCGACAGCGAACTCATCCAGATTAAGTCGGCCACGATCCGCCGAGTCAGCAAGTGTCCAGATTTTCTCCAGGTCTGCCTTTGGCAGACCACTCTGGCCCAAGATTTCGATAGCCTGTGCGCCTGCAATATAGCCCTTGCCCATGCCATCCCAAGCTTTGAAAGTGTCGTCGTATAGCTTCTTCTCTCCTTTCGTGATAGCCCATGGGATGGTCGCGTTTCCAGTGAGCCCAGCAGTCGTCTGATTACCACTGTCTCGCCCAGTCTGGGGCATCATACGCCCTGCTAGTGCCTCGATGTTGGGAAGACCTGTGGAGGGCGTGTTGACCAGCCCCCATTGACCTGGCATGCCTGTTGGCTGGGCATTGAGCGGTGCCATGCCGGTTTGTTGAGGAGCCAGGTTGTTGCCAAAGCCCGTTGGCATAGGTGGCATCGGAGGCCGCGGGCCATTATATCCACCTCCCATGCCTTGGCCGAAACCAGTCTGCTGAGGCTGCATACCGGTGGGCTGCATACCCATAGGCTGCTGGCCGTAGCCGGTCGGCTGGGGGGCCAATGACGACAGCAGCTGGCTGTTCGATTGCTGAGGTTGTGGCTGCTGGATGGCAGGGGGCTCGTTGAACGAGGGAGCGTTGCTTGCTGGAGCAGGGCGGTTCGGCTGGTCATCGGCGGTGTTGAAGGAGATGATGTCGACCATGCTCGACACTTCGTTCCGGACACGATCAGGTAGGCTGTTGGGCAGATCTTTGCCGGTCAACTTGAGATTGCAGAGGTACATGGCGAGGGCAAACTCGGGGAACAGCAGCTGCCCAGACTTGGTGGTGTCAGACAGGGTCCAGATGTGTCCCAAGGCGTCTCCGGGCAGCTTGGAGCGCAGCAGCAGGTCGCGCGCCTGGTCTCCTGACAGAGCTTGGCTGTCTCCTGCAGCCGACTTGAACAGCTGCTCGAACTTGGCCTGGTCCTGCACCGTGATGAACGACAGCCGTATGCTGGGGATCCTACTCCCCGTCTTTGCAGGGACGGGCGGCGGCACCGAGGACGAGGATCCTCTGAACGAGTCGGCCATTGCGGACGACGTCATGCCCGTGGGCTGGGGTCGCTGTGGCTGTGGCGGTGCTGGTTGTTGTTGCTGCTGCTGCTGCTGCTGCTGCTGCTGCTGCTGCTGCTGCTGCTGCTGCTGTGGCGCGCCGGTCTGGAAGGGCTGCTGCTGCGGGGCCTGCTGCTGGAAGCCCTGGTTCTGCTGCTGCTGGCCCGGGTAGCCGGTGAATTGCGACTGCACCTGCTGAGGCTGCTGTCCAAAGGCCTGCTGCGGCTGGCCCGGATAGCCTGTGAACTGCTGCTGCATGGGCTGCATGGGGCCTCCTCCAAAGCCCGTCTGCTGGGGCTGCTGCAGTTGCATGGGCTGCTGTCCAAAGCCCGTCTGTTGGGGCTGCATGCCGCCCTGGAAGCCTTGTTGCTGGCCGAACGGCGGCTGCTGGCCGTACCCAGGCTGCGGCGGCCCTCGAGCACTGTTGCCGCCCCCTAGGTACGAGTTGGACCCGGAGAACATGGCGGGCGGGCGGTCGCGGGTCGATTGGGCGGCTCAGGTGTTGCGCATGCGAGTGATTGGTAGAGATTCAAGAAGGACTGGCGCGCGAACGGGTGGAGAGGGTGAGGTGTGAGGTTGGGTTCCGTCTGTGCTGCTGCTCTCTCCAGCTCCCGTCGCGCTAGGCCAGGAGCTTTCGTCATGCAGCCGCGCAGCGTTGGGCACGAACTCAGGCGCGCGACTGGGCCACGGCAACAGCAACGTCCCTGCATCCCACCCACCATGTCGCACGAGCAGAATGGAGCGCCGGCACCCGCCACAGAGGCCGATTTCGCAGAGGTAGGCCGCCTCTGCGCTCTGCAGAACAGCTCCTAACCCCCCTCACAGGCCATGAAGGAGCTGGCTCGCGGCGAACGCACCGCATCCGCTCTCGAAGGTCACCTGGACTCGCTGGAGAAGAAGATCGAGGAGCTCCTCGCGCAGGCCGAAAAGGCCGAAAAGGACTTGCAGACCGGCGCCTCGTCAGCAAGCGGGGAACCGTCTGCGCAAGACAAAGCATAGAGCTTGTGAAGCACTCCAGATTGCCATCAGCCTAGCCACAGCGATACCCAATGATTTCGACCAAGTCAACGACGAGACGCACGGATATAGATATATAGGAATACACGTCATTGTTGTCTGATCATCTTGGGACGAGTTCATGATTTATATCTGTATCTGGGTATCTGTTCACACACGCCTGCACACGCTCGACTACAACCCGCCAATCGTCGACGGCTTCACGTCTGAGCCCTCGGCATGGAAAGCCTCGTCCAGATGGAATAGACCCTCGCTGTCCTTCTCAAACACACCCACCTCGGTGATGATGCCGTCAATGAGCTCGGCAGGAGTGACGTCGAATGCCGGGTTCCACACTCCAATCCCGTTTGCTGCAATGCTGACAGTCTCTACGACGGCAAGATCCAGGTTGACTCCGTCATGTCGAGGCCCTTTGACGAGAGTCACTTCCTTGCCAGGGCGCTCCTCAATCACGATGTCTGCTCCAGACTTGGTTTTGAGGTCGATGGTCGTCCTGGGTGCAGCAACCAGGAACTTGACTCCATGGTGTTTCGCAAGAATGGCCAAAGAGTAAGTACCGATCTTGTTGGCAGTGTCGCCGTTTGCCGCAACACGGTCGGCACCGACAACGATGCCAGCAATGTTTTCGCTGCCACCCCGGAGTCGAAGTAGTGCCGCAGCCATCGAGTCTGTGATCAGAGTAGCTGGTATCTGGTCATGTACCAGTTCGAATGCAGTCAGCCTTGAGCCCTGGTTGTACGGGCGAGTTTCGGAGCAGAAGGCATGCTTCAGCGATCCACTGGAGTGCAAAGATCGAATGACACCAAGAGCAGTCCCGTACCCAGCAGTTGCAAGTGACCTAGAAGAGTCATTAACATGAACCACGTCTAACGACAAGCACCTACCCAGTGTTGCAATGCGTCAACATGCTCACCGGCCCCTTCTTGCCAGCTTCTGTGTTCTTCACGATCCACTCTGCGCCATGCTTGCCAATGTTCTCGTTGTCGCTCACATCATCAACGAGCATCTGCTCTGCAGCTGTGACATACGCCTCCCTCACGGAATCTCCGCTGGCGCCCTCGCGCGTAGCAGCGTCCTCGGTGATCTTCCTCAGCTTCCCGGCCGCATCTGCAAGGTTCACAGCAGTTGGCCGGCTGGTCACCAGATAGTCCAACTTTTCCGTGATGAAAATCTTCACTTCTTCCGCCACCGACGAAAGCTTCATGTTGGTGAGCTCGACCGCCAAAGCCAGGGCAGCGACAATGGCAATCGCAGGCGCTCCTCGCGTTCGCATTTCCTTGATGGCATGCCACGCATCGGTGCTGGAGTAGATGTGGTCATACTCTTCCGCGTGGGGCAGCTTGAGCTGATCGAGGATCTCGAGGTAGCCCCGCGAGTACTTGATTGCTTGAAGCACCATGTTGTTGCTGTCGAGTTGGCTGTATTGTTATTTGACAAGGCAGAAAAATTCAAGATGACGACAGCTTGGGCTGTGGTTGCTTTTACCCCACCAAACTTCATGGAGGGGCAACAACGCGTAAATAGCGACCCAGGAACAGAGCTTCCGCAAGGGCCATTGGAGCTTTGCCCCTCGATATTGTCATGCAAACGATCCTCAAAAATAGTTTCGATTGCCTATACAAAGCTCGAATTCCTAACGCGACCCACAGTCCAGTCTGGAAAGCTCCAGTACAATGACATCAGGACTACCCAGACGAGCCCCCGATATGCGCAGGGCGGCGTTTAGAGCCGTCAGGGCAAGAGCGATTGGTAACAGCTGTCCACTCTGCAGCCTTTTCCATGTTCACTACACCTCGACTGATCTGTTCATCTCGTTTTGCCATCTGTACATCGACAGTCACTCGTACGATACATCATCACTCGACTATCACTAGAAAGACGCCCAAAATGTCGAAGCTCAGCTTGAACTCCACGCTCCCTCTCCCCAACTCTTCCCACGAGATCCCCAAGCTTGGCTTCGGTGTCTACCAGTCGCCCCCAGAGACATGCGTCAAGTCATGTCTTGCTGCCTTGAAGGCGGGCTACCGACACATCGACACGGCGCAGTACTATGCGAACGAAGAGCAGGTCGGGCAGGCGCTGAAGGAGTCTGGCCTCAAGCGCGAGGAAGTCTACCTCACGACCAAGATCCTCAGCCCTGGCAACGACGTTGAATCGACATACAAGAGTGTGCTGGAAAGCGTTGAGAAGCTCTCTGGCAAGGACGGATACGTAGATCTCTTCCTAATCCACAGCCCCAACGCAGGTCCCGAGAAGAGGAAGCTGATGTGGCTCGCGCTGGAAAAGGCAAAGTCCGAGGGCAAGGCACGCGAGATTGGCGTTAGCAACTACGGCATTGGGCACATTGAGGAGATCAAGAAGATTGGCAAGGTCTGGCCACCTGCCATCAACCAGATCGAGGTACGTCGAGCTTGCATGTTCTGAAAACAGCCTACTAAAACGGTTCAGCTCCACCCGTGGTGCCAACAAAAGGACGCCGTCGAATACTGCCAGAAGAACAACATCGTCGTCGAGGCGTACTGCCCGCTCGTCCGCAACCAAAAAGCGGACGACCAGACACTGGGTAGTATCGCGAAGAAGCACAGCGTGAGCAATGCCCAAGTGCTCGTACGCTGGAGTCTTCAGAGGGGCTTCGTTCCCCTCCCGAAGAGCGACACTCCATCCCGAATCGCGAGCAACGCAGACCTCTACGGGTTCGAGCTCGACAACGACGACATGGCCAAGCTGAACGGCCTGGACGAGGCAGCCAAGGGCGCGCTGGTGCAAGCAGTCAGCAACGAGTAGAGACCGGCTGGTGGCTCGCGAGCACTGCGCGCCTTTCCAGGACACGACGCGATACAAGATCTCCTTGACGCAGTGACCCGGAGACTGGAGGCTTGGCGATAGGAATCGGACTTGACTTCTTCGGGGGGATGGAATTACAGCGAGGAGTTGCGCAGGCGCAGTGCCAGGATGCGGCTACGATTCCTCGCCCGGCGCGAGTGAGGTAGATGACGGAGAAGATTTTTATAACAGAACAATTATGGGTTGCCACTCCCTATGCTATGCCAACCTGACATCTACACTGAACCGTAACCGTGACCAACCGCCATTCACGGCTCCCAAACAGCACCCCATTATTATTGTTATTCTTCTTCTTCTTCTTCTTCTTCTTCTTTTCCTCCAAAAAGAAATATAAAGTCCAAAAAACAAAATGTGCCCTCACACTTAGTCAGCCAGGAGAAAGCTCTCACTCAACCAAGCAGTTCTGAAAGGAAGTGCCGTCAGCCTCTACCCGCGTCACTTACTCACTCACTCACTCACTCACTCACTCACTCACTCACTCACTCACTCACTCACTCTGGATTCGATTCCAAGAAACGCAGTCTGGATTCTACTCCAAGAAAGAAAGTTGGAACCGGAAAGAGTGAGAGTGAGAGTGAGAGTGAGATGGAGAGGTGGACGGGGTGGATAGCGGGACGCTGTTCTTGCGCGGGTTGGGGGACGGTCGCGCGCCATGGGGAGGCGGGACGTCTGGGTCTGTTCGGCGCTGTGTGTGGAGAGGGAGAAGGAGAAGGAGAAGGAGAGGGGGAGAGAGAGAAGGGGAGAGAGAGAAGGGGAGAGAGAGAAGGGGAGAGGGAGAAGGAGAAGGAGAAGGAGAGGGGGAGAAAGAGAGGGGGAGAGAGAGAGAGAGAGAGAGAGAGAGAGAGAGAGAGAGAGAGAGAGAGAGAGAAGGGGAGAGAGAGAAGGGGAGAGAGAGAAGGGGAGTTCAAGGCCAACTGGCCCTGTAAGCGCTGGGTATGCAGACCATGCAGGGTAGCCCGACGCCGGTGATGATGCTAGGCTAGAGTAGAGTATGATACAGGATTCTATACAACAAGATGGTTTAGCGCAGAGAAGAGGAGGTGGAAGAGGAAGTGAAAAGAAGGGATTAAGCAGCCGCGGCTACAGCTTCTGCCTCCATCACCTTCTCCGCCATCCCCAGATCCCTCACCTCCCACCCACTCGCCCACTCCTTCTTCTCACCCAGCACAGCGAGATTCGCCTCGTCAGCGCGCTGCACCAAGAACCGCTCAGCCACCGACTGAACCTGCTCAGCGCTAACATCCAGCAACTGCTCGCGCCTAGCCTGCAGCATATCGTCCGTGACACCGGACAAGAAAAGGCGCATGCCCTCGCGGCTCACGCTCTGCGGTGCATCGTAACCCTGGAACGCGCTGAGTTTGGCTTCCTCGAGATCCTGGGCGCTCCATACGCGGTCGCGCGCCCACTGGCCCGCTTCGCTCATCACTTTTAGGCTGTTGCTCGGGTTCGGGTCGCGGTAGCTGTACATGCCGAACACGCCGCCGAGACCGCGTGCGTAGGCGCCGCCGCCGTAGGCACCGCCCTTCTCGCGTATCTCCGGGTGGAGCGACTTGAAGGTGAGGAGTTTGGCGAGAATCTCGAGAGGCGCGCTGGCGCGGTCGATATACGGCACTGTGGGTACGGCCCGGGCGGAGTAGTAGACTTGGTAGGGGAGGGGAAAGAAGGATTTGGCGTTGCGCGGGTATGTGTTTTGTTGGGTCGTTGTGGGGACCGACACGGATTGCGGCAGTGTGGAGAGGAAGTTGGAGAGGGCTTCTTGGTTGGGCGTTGCGGATTCAGCGCCGCAGTTGAGGGCGACGCGGAATTGGGCGTTGTTTGCTATGACAAAGGACTGAATGGCTTTGAGCTTTTGGATGACGGGTGTGAGGGATTCGAGGGAGGCGAGGCTGGTTGTGAGCTTGACTTGGGTCAGGCCGCCGGTCTGCTCTGATAAGCGACCCACGGAGCTGATGCCTGCTTCGGCATATCGCATGGCGTACGAGTGGCCAGAGGAGGCAATGGTGTTGATGGCACCGCTCGACGAGCTTTGGAGCAGCTCTCTGATCTTCTTCTCCGCTTCTGGGCCTTCAAAGTCCGTCTCTTGCAGAATTGTGCGCAATAGCTCGTACATGTCGGGAACGTTACGATCGAATGCGTAGCCGGAGAAAGCAATGCCTTCTTCGTAGGCGTCGAGCGAGAGGGGCGACTGGTTGGAGTGGTAGCCGACCGAGATACCTCCCGTCTTGAGCTTGATCAGTTCTTCCAGCTGCTCCATTGTCTTGGTCTTGGTACCCAGACGCATGAGAGCGTCAGTGAAGAGCGGGATCAACTCCCTCAACTCGTCTGGGAGGTTCTCCAATCGATGTACGGCACGGAAGTACGTCAGACCATTTGTGGGAGCCTCGCGCCATTGTACCTTGACGTGGCCCATATCGGTGTGACGAAGAGGTTTCCGCTCCTTCTCTCGCGGAATGTCCTTGACGTGTACTGTGGGTAGACAGCTGAGATCCTCCGTCCTTGCCTTCTCTTGGACCTCGAGCAGTTCCAGTTCGCGCTTCTCCAGGTACTTCTGCGCCTCTTCCTCGCTGGAAAACTTGCTTGTGGTTTCCGAAATCTTCAGCGCCAGTCGCTGGCTTTCCTCTTCGACAAGCTCCTGGCTGAAGGTCTCGGATGGCTTCATTGTGAAGGTGAGCGTGTTCTCAGTAAGCAGGTACTTCTCAATGAGATTCTCCAAGTATCCTTCCTCGGCATACTTGTTCTGGAAAGCGTCCACCGTCTCTTGCCATGCGAGGGCGTCCATGGGATCGATGCCGTTGAACCAGCTGGGCTTCAGTCTTTGCATAATGCCCATACCGAAGTTGGCGGTCTTGTGCTTGAGGGAGAGCTCCAACTGGTGCAGGATGCCGTTGACTTTGATCTTGTCGAAGCCGTTCTGTCGAGTCTCCTGGAATGTCTTGACAATAGCCTCCTTGACCTTGGGCACGTCTTCCGCTTTCACGGCGTCCAGACCGACTGAGAAGACACCCCGTCGTCCTGCACTGTCGTATCCGGTGTTTGCGCTGAAGTCTGCTCCGAGACCGGATTCGATGAGGTTGCGGTACAGAGGCGATCCGTAGCCGTTCATGAGCAGGCTGCTGAGGACGCCGAGCGCAAAGTTCTCGACCGCGTCAGCCGTGTCGCCCATGAGCCAGGTGACGGATGTCTTGTACTGCTTGTCCTGAGGTATGAGAGGGTCCAGGGGCCCAGGCACGGTGACGTCCTTGGGGCTGTTCAGCTCGATGGGCGCCTTGACGTCTTGGTCTACGGCGATCTTGTCGAAGGCGCTCAAACGCTGGTCCACCTCTTTCAAGTGCTCAGCCAGCGGCATGTCTCCGTACGTCAGGATCTTGGCGTTGGTGGGGTGGTAGTGGTCGGCGTGGAACTTGCGCAGCTGTTCCCAGGTCAGGTCGGTGATCTTCTGGGGGTCGCCACCCGAGTTGTTGATGGCGGGGAAGAGGTGGTGCTGGAAGCGGGCGTAGAAGAGGTAGCTTGCGTCTGACGTCTGGCCCTTCATCTCGTTGTAGACGACGCCCTTGAAGACCAGCTTCTTTGCGCTCGGGTCGTCCGTGTCTGCAGCCAGCGGGTTCTCGGGCCCAATGCGCCAGCCCTCCTGGGTGAAGTCGTTCTCCTTCAGCAGCGGGTTCAGGGTGGCATCGAGGTAGACGGACATGAGGTTCTGGAAGTCTTGGGCGTTTGTGGTGGCGAAGGGGTAGGCGGTGTGGTCGGGGAAGGTCCAGGCGTTCATGAAGTTGGACAGGGAGCGCGGCAGCATCTTGAAGAAGGGGTCGCGGATGGGGTACCTGGGGGCTGTTAGGTGGTGGGGGTGGGGGTGGGCATGCGCGGGGACAGGGACGGGGACGGGGACGGGGACGGGGACGGGGACGGGGACGGGGACGGGGACGGGGACGGCCTACTTCTCACTGCCACACAGCGTCGTGTGCTCGAGGATGTGAGGCACGCCCGTGTCGTCGGGGGGGTTGGTCTTGAAGCCAATGGAGAAGCAGTTGTTGGCATCGTCGCGGGCAATGTGCAGGTACTCGGCGCCCGTCTTGTCGTGGTGCAGGTGCAGGGCCGTCAGCTCCAGCTCGGGCACCTGCTTGACGCGCTTGAGGGTGAAGCCATGCAGCTGCTCGCCGACGTGGGGGAAGTTGGCCACGTCCGTCACGGCTGCATAGCCGCGGGTGGTGATGAGGGCCGGGCGCGCGAGGGCTGTCCGTGTGGCGCGGGCGTTGCGCAGCTGCAGCCGGGCGGTGGGCAGCATGTTCGAGATGGTGTCGAGGGGATCGTGGGAGGCGGGTGGAAGAGGCCAGGAATGACCTCTTCCATGATGCGCAGGCCGGCCAATCGGGAGGCGAGGCGGCCTGCGCATCACTCATCACTCATCACTCATCACTCATCACTCAGCACTCAGCACTCAGCACTCGTCTGGCCGCGTCGGCAAAAAGCGCCCATTACTAAGCGTCGAGGTCGCGAGGTCGCCAGGTCGCGAGGTCGCCAGGTCGCCAGGTCGCAGTGCAGCCTGGACATGCAGCGGGCGTGTGGTGCACCAGGTGCAGGCGGGCGAGTGGTGCACCAGGTGCAGGCGGGCGAGTGGTGCACCAGGTGCAGGCGGCCGGGGGGAGGCTGCATGCTGGTGTGGGCAGCTGCTGACGAGACGAGAGGGTTGAGCGAGCGCGGTGGGCATGGTCGCGAGAAGAGAAGCTGGTCGTGCGTGCTGTCCGGAGCCGACTAAGGGACTTTGCACTCGTGCTCCCCTCCCCATCCATGCTGCATGCCAGCTGCATGCCAGCTGCATACCATCGCGAGACACTGCCCAATCCCCCTTGGCCCCTCCCCGCGCGCGACCACCCAGCTGTACACAGCCCATAGTCCATAGCCCATAGCCCATAGCCCATAGCATCGACGCAGACGTGGGCCCCGTAGCCCGCCTGAGTCCTCGACACTCCCCGTCCCACACGTCAGCGCACGATTCCCTCACTGCGCGCACCGACCCCAAGCACCACCGCTGCCACCGCCGCTGCCACCGCCGCTGCCACCGCCGCTGCCACTGCCACTGCGGATGCGCCCCTGGGCCCTGTAAAGCGTCCGTCCTCCCGGCTGCATCGCCCGTTGACACGCCTGGCCCACTACAGCACCGCACCCACTGGGGCGACTACCACCACCCACCTCGCAAGCGCCGCACCGAGCAGCCACGCCTCCATGGCCACCGTAGCCCAGCAGCGCCAACCGTCCGCCCAGTCCCGCCCGCACGCCGATTCCAGTCGCAGCGCCTCTGCCTCTGCCTCTGCCTCCGCCTCGCCGTCGCCCGCCATGCCCCCCGCCCAGCACCACCCGGCCCCCGCGCCCGCAAAGAAGGGAAAGGGCAAAAAGGCCGCCGACCCCTCGGAGCAGCAGAAGCAGATCCAGGCCAAGATCGCCCAGCTCGAGCTCGACGCTGCAGGCGACAAGGAGCAGGAACTCGAAGTCGGTGCGTCATCCCTTTCCCTCGTGCGTGCGAGCAGAGAGCAGGCGCCCCATGTCGCCTCCCACCCGCCGTGTCTGCACACGCTGCGGCACATGGCATAGCCCAACTCACTGCCGTCCTGGACCGCCACTCGCTGACTTGTGATGTACAGAACGCGAGGTCAAAAAGGCAAACCGCGAAATCGCCTCGCTCCTCTCCAACATGGACGGCCCCATGTCCCAGTTGACGGCCCTGCAGAAAAAATACACCGAGCTCCTCTCCGACATGAAGCGCATGGAACGCGACCACGCAAAGGCGAAGAAGCGCGGCGACCAGCTGCAGAAGGAAAAGGATGCACAGAGGTCCGAGTTGACAAAGGTCACCACCATGAAGGACAAGCTCGACAAGCTTTCGAGGGACTTTGCCAAGGAGAACAAGAAGCTCAAGGACGAGCTGCACAAGCTCGAGAACAGCGAGTCGACCGCGAGGCACGAACTGCACACACGTCTGGAAACCTTGATTGCAGAAGTCGACGATTGCATCAGAGTGGCAGAAGGACCTGAACGTCACGACGACCGCGACCTCGAACTGGACGAGGCGTACGTCACACGCCCAACCCACCTCTGACGTGCATGCTGACCGGCGTCAGGTTTCGACTCAAGTTCAAATCCTTCATCGACCAGTACGAGATGCGTGAACTGCAGTTTCACTCGCTCCTCCGCACCAAAGAGCTCGAAATACAGTACCAGATGGCACGCTTGGAGCAGCAGCGCAAACAGCAGGAGGCCGAGTCTTCCAAATCACACCAATTGACGAGACAGGTCTCGACCTTTTCACAAACCGAAACCGAGCTCAGGACCCAACTCAACATCTATGTCGAGAAGTTCAAGCAGGTGAGTCTTCCCCAAGGCTCCTCATTGTTGTTCTGGTAGCATCTTGGTTAATACTGACTAGATGCAGGTTGAGGAGACACTCAACAATTCAAACGACCTCTTTCTGACCTTCCGCAAGGAGATGGAAGACATGTCCAAGAAGACCAAGCGTCTTGAAAAAGAGAACCAAAACCTACAACGTCACAAGGAAATCACGAATCGCAATATTGGCGAGATGGTGGAAGAGCGGCAAAGAATGCAAGAGGAGCTGGCAAGGAAGACCAAAGAGGCAGAAGATCAACGCAAGAAGATTGCCCGTCTGGAAACGCTGTGTCGTGGGATGCAAGCACAAGGGCGAGGCCAGGTGCCCATGGCTGAGCTAGAAGAGGACGAAGAGGTCACAGAGAGCGAGTACGACTACGAAGACGAAGAAGACGACGAAGGGAGCGGCGAGTACGACGACGACACCGAGGAGGATGCCATCGATCCCGTACCCGAACGTCGACCGTTTGGGCCCGTACCACCCCCTCCGCCACCGCCGCAGAACGTTGTGAATGGCAAGATGGCTAGCCACAAACAGCCCAATGGGCAGATCAATGGAGTCAAGCGCTAATTGTCATGTCTTAGACTTGCAAGCCGGTCCATCTGAGCGAGCCTCTGCTACAGCACGGCAGATGCTACGAACATCTTGACTGATGCGCCGTACGACTGTGCTACAGTACCGAGAGCATGAGAACGCCACGATACGCCTGGCTTCGCTCAACGCTGTGTATACTACTCTTCGCAAGACAATGACATTAGTCTGGACCGCTCGTTCTTCTTCTCTCCGTCACTTTATTCTTCTACAAGTCGACCATCGCATTGCTCTTTCCTTTTGTTTTCATCATGCAAGCATTCTACATTGCATCGAGTCAATGGCTGTTTGCCTGTGCTGACGCGCTCAGTCTGGCGATTTTCGGCATCTTGGGGTTGCGGCACAGCGTCCGTCATGTGTCGAGTCGAATCGTGCCGAGGCGTTCTCTGCGGGGGAGCTGCACCTCCGAGCGGGTGACAACAGCCGCTATTTAGCATCAACGACCCCGGATTCCCCATGCACCTCGTATCTAGCTCCTCTCTGGCCTCGCACCGCGTCTATTTGTTTTAGTTGTTCCCTCCATAACTGCATCCAAGTAGACTGTCCGTTGCCACCATCTACACACATAGCTCATCATGTCGACGCCTTCTCTACAAACGCCGCTCTCGAAGCTCTTAGGGATACAGTATCCCATCCTCCTTGCTGGTATGGCACGAACATCGGGCGGCCCACTAGCGGCTGCTGTCTCGAACGCTGGCGGACTCGGTGTCATTGGAGGACTAGGCTACACACCTGAGCAGTTGCAGTCCATCATCGACCATCTCAAGAGCAATCTAAACGACCAGTCATTACCTTTTGGTGTCGACCTCGCGCTGCCCCAAGTCGGTGGAAGTGCACGCAAGACAAACCACGACTACACCCACGGACAGCTCGACGAGCTCATTGAAGTCACGATCAAGAACGGCGCAAAGCTATTTGTCAGTGCTGTTGGTGTGCCGCCCGCGCGGACCATCAAGAGGCTTCACGAGGCGGGTATTCTGATCATGAACATGGTCGGACATCCCAAGCACGCTGTCAAAGCACTGGACGCTGGTGTGGACATTGTGTGCGCGCAGGGCGGCGAAGGCGGCGGACACACGGGAGATATTGCAAACAGCATCCTCATCCCGTCGGTCGTCGACGTTGCACGAAAGTACAAGTCGCCGCTCACCGGCCAGCCCGCCATGGTCGTTGCAGCAGGCGGCATCTACAACGGCCGCAGTCTCGCCAGCAGTCTGATGCAGGGCGCGCAGGGCGTCTGGGTAGGCACACGCTTCGTCGCCTCTACAGAAGCCGGGTGCTCCAAGATGCACAAGGAGAACGTCGTCTCCGCAGACTTCACCGACACCGGGCGGACCTTGGTCGTTTCGGGGCGGCCACTCCGGGTCAAGTACAACGACTACATCAACGAGTGGCATGCCAGAGAGGGAGAGATCAAGACGTTGTTGGAGAAAGGGGTCGTGCCGCTCGCAAAGGATATGGACGATGGTAAGGACGTGGATATTCCGTTCCTGATGGGACAGGTTGCTGGTGTGATTCAGGACATCAAGCCGGCGAGACAGATTGTAGACGACATGGTGAGCGAAGCCGTGCACATGCTGAGGCTGGGGCAAACTTTTATCGAGGCAGCACCAATTGGGAGTAAGCTGTAGGGGGGAAACTTTATCGAGGCAGCGCCAATGGGAGTACGCTGTAGGGGGCAGACTTTTATCGAGGCAGCGCCAATGGGAGTACGCTATAGGGGCAACCTTTTATCGAAGCAGCGCCAATGGGAGTACGCTGTAGGGGGCAACCTTTTATCGAGGCAGCGCCAATGGGAGTACGCTGTAGGGCGCTGGCTACTGCACAGAGAGGTACCAAGTAGTACTGTCCAGGATCAGTTCTCGTGGGGCGGTCGTACAAGAAAATATCACCAAATTTGCTGTGCACGTCGATTTTTTTTCAATCGCTTAGCCAACCATAGCAGTCGCGTCCATGGATTGCCCATGGAGGTAAATATAGGGCGCCAGACCCTGACGCCGCAGGGCTCCGGGAGGATCTGCGCTGGGGGCCCGTTGGGGCGACACCACCGCGGAGTTCAGGGGACGCACCGTCTCTCGTGATCGTCGACTACGCAGACTCGCAGCGCAGACTCGCACATTGAAGCCTCCGGACAAGTGCGGCCCTCTCTCTATTCTCTGGCCAGCCATCTCCCGCTGCCTCTCACGCACCACGGCGCGGCTTGTGCGGCTTTCACTTTCACCACGGCGCGGCTCAGGCCAATCGTCAGATCCACAGCCGTGTTAGATGACGGCGAAAGCACGCCCGTCTCCACGCACAAGTGGCGCTTCTCATGAATCCCCGGACCGCCGCAGAACAGCAGGCCCAACGAAAGAAGGTGCGTTGCGGGGAGCGTGTGGGGGCAGCGCGGCACACACGCACGCACATACTGACCACCCTGCCAGCTCGCAAACTCGTACAAGCAGCTTCTCGAGTAAGCAGACACCTGCGCATTGCGCTCCCGAGACACGTGGACTGACCACATGCGACAGTGAATTCGCGGCCACGGACCTCAAGAGCGTCGGCAACTACACGCTGGGCAAGCTGATCGGCAAAGGCAGCTTTGGCAAGGTCTATCTTGCCTCGCACAAGCTCAGCAATGGCTCCAAGGTGCGCAGCCCGGCGCTACAGGCCCCATGCACAACCACCCCCACGGGGACATGCTGACAGAAGACAGGTCGTGCTCAAGTCGGCCAAGAAGGACGACGCCAACCTCGCGCGCGAGATCCACCACCACCGCCAGTTCATCCACCCGCACATCGCGCGCCTGTACGAGGTCATCGTCACCGAGGAGCTGGTCTGGCTGGCCCTCGAGTACTGTCCCGGCGACGAGCTCTACAACTACCTCCTGCAGAAGGGCGCCCTCGAGCCCCCCAAGGTCCAGCGCATATTCACCCAGCTCGTCGGCGCCGTCTCTTACGTCCACAACAAGTCCTGCGTCCACCGCGACCTGAAGCTCGAGAACATACTGCTGGACAAGCACGGCGATGTGAAGCTGGTCGATTTTGGCTTTACGCGCGAGTACGAGGGCAAGAGCAACTACCTGCAGACATGGTGCGGCACCGTGTGCTACAGCGCGCCTGAGATGTTGAAGGGCGAGAAGTATGCGGGCGAGAAGGTCGATGTCTGGAGTCTGGGCATCATTCTCTACGCGCTGCTAGTCGGCGAGCTGCCGTTCGACGACGACGACGACGAGATGGTCACCAAGATGAAGATACTCAAAGAGGAGGCCATATACCCAGACACCTTCCCTCCGCAAGCACGGGAACTCTGCCAGTCCCTGCTCTCGAAACGACCAATCTTGCGACCGACGCTGGCCGAAGTTCTCCAAAATCCATGGCTGTCAGAATACGCACCGCGCCAGCAAGAAATCCTGAAGCTGCAACAACCCGCGCCTTTCTCGACCGAGCTGGAGAAGGAGGTCCTACAGCGCATGCGAGCGGCTGGCGTTGACATTGACATGGTCATTGAAAATGTGCTGGCGCAGCGCTGTGACTCTCTAGCAGGGTGGTGGGCCTTGTTGCTGGAAAAAGAGGAGCGCAAAGCCAGAAGAAGAGAACGCAAGCGAAAAGAGCGCGAGGCCGAGGCGAAGAGCTTGAGGAGGTTGAGCGCGGCTAGCAGTCGACTTGACAAACTCGCGCCCACGATCAGAGAAACAGACGAGGAAGGTCAGCATTACCCAGTCCTAGGCGACCCACCCAAGAGTCGGGGAAGGTCGATCAACCGGCGGAGTACGCATGGTAATTATGTGAGCCTGCCGGGTGATGCACCTGTACTGACCAGCCGAATAGGTCCGCCGCCCGTCCCAGACCTGCCAGATCTTCCAGAGTCCAGTTCGAGTCCTCACTTTGTCGTCGAGCAGCCTCCACCGCCTCTCGAGAAAGACTACGCCCGGCAATCCAATTCGTCTTCTCGTCCTCCACCGCCAGCGAAGGATCTTGACAGACACAAGCGAAGATCACACAGCAGCATGTTACAAGTCGTAGGCAGCAATCCTGACCTCCTCCACCCCAATGGCTTCGTTCCCAAGCGCCGCCGCAAGCAACCTTTCATCAACCACCTCTTGTCACTCCGCAACTGGATCAAAGAAACGTCCAAGCGCGCACGCTCACCAAATTCGAAAGCCAGCAGCGAAAAGTCTCCCAAGATCCCCGAGAGCACGCGATCCCAGGGTGACTCGCGGAGCGGCCGGCGCACCAGCAATGCAAACCGCAGCTCAGTGTACACGCACCCCCCTCCGTCGACCCACAACGTGCCTATCCGCCCGCGCGTAACAACCCACGGCTCGGGCTCGATACGCAGATTGTCCGCCTCACCCGCGCCCTTGACACCACGCTCCTCCTACCGGCGCTCTTCGGGCGGTCTTCGAGGCCGCAAATCAACGTCCTCGTCCGTCTCCAGTATTCGCTCCATGCCGCACCACCACCACACGCACAGCAAAGCCTCGTCCACGTCTAGTGCTTCCATTGCCTCGCCCAGCGTATCTACAATCAGTGGCCACATCAGCCAGCACAAAACGAAGAGCCCGCACAACAGCATCAAGGTCCTGCCGGCAACACCCACCTCCTCGACCTTCCCGTCCAACATCCGACTCGTGCGAGCCGGCGCCCCGTCAATAGGAATCAGCACCCTCAACGAAGGCGGCGCGGCATTCGGCACAGCGCCACCTCCCTCCCCGGGCCTCATCTTCGCCAAACGCAAACGCTCGCCGTTCAAAGGCCCGAACTTGGGGCAGCCCAACACCACGACGAGTCCATGGCGGAGTCGCAGCGACGGAGAGACGGCAAGCAGGGGCGCAAGCGTGCAGGGCCGACGCAGCGGGGAGATTATGGGCATCACCGAGGAAGAGGAGGAAGAGGAGGACGAGGAGATTGAGGAGGTGGACGATTTCAGCCCGGGGCTTAAGCCGGGCGAGTTCATTGTCCAGGTCAATGATGATGGGGAGGAGACGGAGAGGCCGCCGCCTACGCCTCCGAAGGCGTGAGTTGAGTTGAGTTGAGTCGAGTCGAGTCGAGTCCCTTTTTTTTTGACTTGACTTGACGGGATGGATGGATGGATGGATGCAAGGCGACGATGGCGTTTACTCCTTTCCGCACTCTCTCATGTTCTTCTCTTCTCTTCCTTCCCCCCCCCCCCCCCCCTTTTCTTCCCCTTCTTCTCCACCACCTTCTTCCACCCAGTACCTACCCACCAACCCACTTGTACCTAAATAATCTCCTTTCCCTTTCCTACCTTATCCTATCCTATCCTACCTTATCGTATCCCAACTTGTACCCTACCCTACCCTGCCTATCCTCACCCCCATTATCCGCGCCTATAGACTCCATTGTTCATTCTCCCTCCCCACCTACCTACCTTGTCTTTCTTGCGCAAAATGCATACGTGGTTGCTGGCTGCTGTTAGATACCTTTCCTTGTCGTTGTTTGCTTGTTACTTTTCAACGTTGCTGTTATTCTTATAGAGAGAGAGGGGGGGGGGGGAATAGTATATTTGTGTGTTTATTACTATATGTGTGTTGATGAGAATTTATGTGTGTGTATGTGTGTTAACAAGCGAGTGTACGTGTATGTATAGTAAGTACGTAAGTAAGTAATAGAACTATAGTTGTATCTATAACACGTGTTTACGCAGTACGTAGTATGTGCAGGAAGAAGTAGGTTAGGTAGATAGATAGATAGCCTAACAGACGGAGCAACACAGTACACTACACACTAGCTAGCATCTCGTGCTAAATTAGCTAGGACAATCTACGCTGCTATTCTAAAAAGTAGACACTAAACAGCAGTTAAGCTTGCTTGATGCTCGTCTACTAGCTTAGACTGTTGGTTGGATTGTGGTGTAGTAGTGTATTAATCCAATTTGATTTAGTTGCACGGTACATTCTACACCGCTTCTGTGTAAATACTTGTTTTAGCAATCCGTTATATTGTATCGCATCGCATCGCATCGCATCGCATCGCATTGCATCGCATCGCATCGCATCGCATCGCATCGCATTACATCGCGACAGTCACAGTGCAGTACAGTGCAACACAGCAGTAAGTCACCTAGCACCCTCAGCGCCGCCTTAGCTGCTACGTGTAACGTAACACAACATAACACGCTTCGCTTCGCCCCGCTTCGCTTCGCTTCCAAACAGCATCAACAACATAGCGCATCGTGTCTGCGCTGGCATCGATGCCAGCGCAGGCCCCTTGCGCAGGCACTCGACGGGGACCCGGGTACCGGGAACAGCAAGGACGGAAATACCGACGCCTTGTTCGTTCGGCAGTGTCGAGTACATACAATACAGTAAGGAAGGAAGGAAGGAAGGAAGGAACTAAGTTCCCGCCACCCCGCAAAAGGGGTGTTGTGTGCAAAAGAGGGGAGGGGAAGGGCTGTTTGGAAGGGTGGAAATAATATTAGAATGCTATGTGGTCTCGAGTCACGGAATCGATGTCGATATCGATGTCGCTACAGTAGCATGTCGCCACGCGGCGCGCACGTGCGAGATCTCAGGTGCCGGTGCTACGGGTTGCGAGGTGGGCTATATGATTGCCTTTTAAGACCGGCCGCGGCGTGGTACGGGACGGAATGGGATTGGTTTTTTCGCGTTTAGGCGGACGAGGGGTAGGTAGCGAGACATGAGTTCGATATGTCTCAGTTGGGGTGTGGTAGGGAGGGAGGCGTGGTGCATTGAGAGTGATGTTGGTTGTGGGTTGACTGTTGGGCCAAGGGGGTTCTACTGTATGCTACGGCAATCATCGTTATGCGGCGCCAGACGGGAAAATTGAGACCTGCATGGCTGTACCCATTCATCGTACAGGAAGGCGACAAGATAAAGGGTAAATTCTGCTTGCAAATGCATGCTTCGGACCGTCTTTGCAGCATGAGTCGGACTTGTTTTCCGCTCTCCACGACTTGGACGCTGATACATAATCAATCAATCAATCAATCTGCGGCCTCTAGCGACATGTCAGGGTCTCGCCAACTCTGCTCTTTTGGGCTGCGAATCGCACCAGAAATGCCTCAAGGCGTTCCAGCACGCAAGAGGCGTTAGGCGTGCTCGCTTCGACTTGCACATGTGGGTGGCGTGCATCAACTTAGCCGCGAGAGGAAGGCACGAGCCCAAGGCATGATCCTGCACTCTGGACCTGCATTCATCCCGCGCGTCTGCTTGTGACAGAACTTTCGAAGGGAGTGGAAGCTTTATTGTATTGACGAGCGGACACAAATCCGGGAGACTGTCCACTCCGAGACCAATCGCAGATATGGACGTACCTGGCCAGGTTAGGCTGTCGCACAATGCAGCTGGAAACGCATTTGGGCTGTGCTGATGCAATTGAAGATGCTGAGTGTCGCACACTTCTCGAACCGTTTCCGGCCCCGGGAAGTGGAGGAAGGACTCGAGGAAGTCGGATAGCGGCACGAGAGCGTTGCTCCTCCAGTCTGTACTTGCGGTTTGCAACGCCCCAATGTTGGTCTCGTCAGGGTAATGTGCCAAACGAGGAGTGGGATTACTGTTGTGAGAGCTGTACCTGCATACAACGGGGTGAGAAGGATTCTTCCTGAACAGGCGCTGCATTGGCAATAGGTTGGTGAATGCGCATGGTTTCAGCCGGTAAGCTTCATCTCGCCTGGCCACCTGCCTTGACGCGTTGTTCACGCGTCCCTCATGTCAACACGTTCGACTGCGGCGGTGTGAGCTGACCGCAGTCGTTGGACGACGAACCATTATGCTGGGTTCGCACTTGGTACACACTGCCTGCTGGGATGGGTCCATACTCCATAGATGGTGTCTCTGGCAATATTGGGATTCGTATTAAGGAGCAATGGCAGGCTGTCGGCGCTTCTCCGCCAATAGCTGTCAGGAGGGGCAATGTTTGGTCGTAAGATGTCACCTCAGCACTCAAGCACAAGCACCAGTATCGAGCATCGAGCATCGAGCATCGAAGACATGTGACGCAAGGCCAGCAACGTACCACTACCCTTCGTGTTGCTATCAAGACAAGATAGGCACGAAACATGAAGCATGAGATGATGGAGCGTGGGTGTTGCGAGCACATGCCTCATCTATCGCTCGCTCGGTTGATAACGATGTGCACGGGCTGGCGTCGTCGAGAACCGTGGACGGCAAGCGCCACCCAGATGTCGCCGAGGCACGACAACAGCGGCGGGCGCCCGATGAGAATGGTCGTGGCACCGCGCTCGTGAGACGCGGACCGTGGAGAGAGGCTGCTGCGAGTTTGGGACGCTGAAGGGTGACAGGTTGACGTTCCATGGTTCGTTGTCGGCGCACGCCGTAGGACGATGCAATGAGTAGTGGGGGCCTACTGCTCTGCTTGGACTCCAAGCCTCCAAGACATTGGTCAACTGTCGCCATCAACCTTGCCTTCTCAGGGACCACAGGGCGGCCTTGTTCGTCGCCTGCTGGAGGGGGGATCAGCGCCCTCGTGGGCAGCGGGCCTCAGCAAGCGTCACGCATTTCTCTCCACTCCCTTTTCGACGGCATGTCTCCACGGCGGAACGTCTGCTGCTGCCGTCGCATTTCAGGCCAGTGATAGATAGACGCAGCCCGCGCCGCGATAGAAGCTCCCCGCTCTAACCCAAATACTCTCCCACCCCCCGGCGCCTAATCACCACTTACCGTCTCTCCGGACCCTAGTCAAATCACCCCGGTCCTTTCAGGCGCAGCGTTCCGTGTAAAATACGCCGGGTCCCTGCCATCTGGGCGTAAGCACGACAGACGTCTTTCTCTCCCAGGGCCCATTCTACGAGAACGAGCTGCCACGACCCGGGCTGCACTGCAGCGACTCCACCCGAGCTCGCAGCGCCCGCTGCTTTCTCTCTGGCTCACGCATCCGGACCCTCGCTGTTGTTATCATCGAAAATGGTTGTCGACGACGACATGTACGGCACGGAAAAGAGCTTTGGAAGGGCATCGCAAAACTCGGATTACTATGGCGAGAGCTCGGTGCATCGAGATGGCATCGCTATGAGGGTGTTGGACAGTTTCAAGCGTGACCCGAATTCTTCCATGACGCCGAAGGGGAGTTTGGGCGCCGACGGGACCGTATACGATGTCGAGCAAGCAGCAGCCAACACGGCGAGTTCTCCACTGGCGCGAAGACTGAAAGGTCGTCATTTGCAGATGATTGCAATCGGAGGCTCGATAGGTAATATCTTCCACTGCACGAGTCACGACCCGTTGCTAAACTTCCGTCAGGTACTGGGCTCTTTGTTGGTTCGGGGCAAGCACTAGCCAACGGTGGACCAGCAGCGCTAGTTATAGCGTACTGCCTCGTGGGTATCATGTTGTACTGTACCGTTCACGCCTTGGGCGAGATGGCTGTGCTGTTTCCCGTCGCTGGTTCCTTCTCGGCCTACTCGACTCGCTTCATCGACCCAGCGTGGGGTTTTGCCATGGGGTGGAACTATGCTCTGCAATGGCTTGTCGTACTACCTCTGGAGATTGTTGCCGCCACATTCACCATCGAGTACTGGACGAAGGACCATGCCGGGGCCATCAACAACAACGCCTACGTTGCCATCTTCCTGGTTCTCATCGTCGTCATCAACCTGTTTGGTGTCAAAGGTTACGGCGAGGCTGAATTTGTATTCGCCATCATCAAGATCACTGCCGTGATAGGATTTATTATTCTGGGCATCATCATCAATATTGGTGGTGGACCGGAAGGCGGCTACATTGGTGGCATGTATTGGAAGAGCCCCGGCCCTTTCAACAATGGGTTCAAGGGCCTTTGCAGTGTTTTCGTCAATGCTGCCTTCGCCTTTTCTGGCACTGAGCTCGTAGGTCTCGCCGCTGCAGAAACGGCCAACCCTCGCAAGTCCCTACCCACTGCCGTCAAGCAGGTCTTTTGGAGAATCACCTTGTTCTACATTGTCTCACTAACAATCGTTGGCCTGTTGGTCCCATACAACGACACGCGTCTCCTACAAAACTACAACGGCGCGAATGCCGTTGCTTCTCCCTTCGTAATCGCCATTCAGAACGCAGGCATCGAAGGTCTTCCCTCCGTCTTCAACGCAGTCATTATGATCGCCGTACTCTCTGTTGGCAATTCATCTATCTACGGCTCGTCTCGCACGCTGGCCGCTCTAGCAGAGCAACACCAGGCCCCGAGAATATTTGCCTACATTGACCGTCAAGGCCGCCCTCTCGTATCCATCGCCTTTGCTTTGGGTATCGGTCTCCTCGCCTTCCTCGCTGGCGCTAACGACGATCTCCGGGACAACGTATTCAACTGGTTGCTTGCTCTTTCTGCCCTCTCCGCTGTCTTCACATGGCTGTCCATATGCCTCGCGCACATCCGCTTCCGTAAAGGCTGGCGCATACAAGGACATAGCCTGTCCGAACTCGCCTTCCGCTCGCAACCCGGCTTGATCGGCTCCTACATTGGCCTCTTCTTCAACTTTCTCGTCCTCGTTGCGCAGTTCTGGGTCGCCGTGGCACCACTCGACTATAAGGGTCTCTCTACGTCAGAGCGTCTGCAGCGCTTCTTCAGCATCTATCTTGCGCTACCCGTCACGATTGCGTTCTATATTCCGTACAAATTCTACTACCGCACGTTGGTAGTGCGATCCCACAACATGGACTTGCACACAGGCATTCGCGAGCTGAACATTGACGTGTTGATTGAGGAGGAGCACGAAGAGAGGAAAAAGTGGCCCAAGTGGAAGAAGGTCTACAAGTTCCTTTGCTGAAACCTATGCGCTTCGGCGCAGCCGCCTATTCCGTTACTTGCAGCGTTCACGCATCGCACATCATTTATTAAGAGTTGGATTGATACCAGGCGGCAAGCTATCTTTACAGTATTGCGCAGCCTTTGCACGTTTCTATGTTGTACGCTATTACTAGAGTGCTGGAGAAACTGTAGATAGGGAAAGACAGCAGACAAGTACTACAGAGACGAGATATCACGACAAATAATGAAGCAGATTTCATAACAAACACTACACTAATCAAAAATCCTGCTACACTTATCTGCAAAGCACGGTTCGCTAGCGCCTGTCCCACTTTCGCCAACGCAAATTCAAAAAAAAAAAAAAAAAAAAAAAAAAAAAAAAAAAAAAAAAAAAAAAAACATGCTCGGCGGACTGAGTGAGCATTCATGTCGCAAAAAAATATGAGGTCTTGCCCGGAATCGAACCGGGGTTGCCGGAAGATACTGAGGTGATCAGAATCCGGAGTGATAACCGCTACCTGTTGAGGATTAGTGGTTGACCGGATTAAGTTGATCAGGGAAGAACGTACACTACAAAACCGAAGTTGTTGCTGTTGGTGGAAAAGATTTGAAAAATTGTAACTTGTATATCAAGACATTGTCACGCACTTGACGTGCCGTTTAATGAGATGCCTAGGCCCGTTCTCATAGTGTGGCTCTGGCGAGATCACGCGAAGGTGTGGTTTGTAGTGGGGCTGGTCGAAACATGTGGACGGTTATCTGGAACGGGGCAAGTTCAAGTCCGGACGTGGTTCGCGTCGTATCCTCTACCTGCTGGCTTCCCTTGTGCATGCTTAAATTGAATATGCCTGACAGAAGAATTGACAGAAAGACCCTCTGATCAAGATGAGCTCTTCGTTCTGGGTATATACATATAGACTGAACACGTATCTACAGTTCCACCTGCTCGTTGCCAAGGTCCGAACCTTGTTGCTTTGGCTCCATCTTCGAAGCTTGGATAATGAGCCTCCTGTAGTCGAGGACTGCCTGCTCCAGCTCCTTTCTCTTCAACGCCTCGTGGTCCGAGTGCGCGACAAAAATATTCCCTGGTCCGTACAGGTACCGCCTGTGGTCGCCTTCAAGGTTGGGCACATCAGTCCCGTAGTTCACAGTCAGCTTCTCGAACCCGTCTATGTCGCAGTTGATGTCAATAGGGCCATAGCCGTTACCGCTCCAGTCGAAGCTCAGATCACCGCCTTGTTTCTGTGCGCGAGCTTTCACGTCCTTCACAGCGTCGATGATGAGGCCTGATACAACTTCCGGCGTGCCAGCCGCAAGACGTGTCGCAATCTTTGCGCTTGCTGTTTCTGCGACGACATTGGCTGCCACACCACCATCAATGCGACCAAAGTTCATGGTGGTGTTGCCGTATTTCTCGCTCCAGGGTAGATGCTGTCTCAGCTCAAGCAATGCGCCCAAAGCCTCTGCCAAGATATCATTGGCGCTCACACCAAGCCATGGATAGCCTGAGTGCGCTGCCTTGCCCGTTGCATGAATCGTGAAGCCGAGTATGCCTTTGTGACCGCAAACCAGCTTGCCTTCGGTCGGTTCACCGAAGACGACAATATCATACTGGGGACGGTTCTTCCACGAGCTGAAAGCTTTCATACCTTCACCACCAGTTTCTTCGCCTACAACGAAGAGCAGCGAAATATCGTCGCGCAAGATCTTCGCTTCGCCGTCCTTGTCGAGACCCATGACGGCTAGTATTTGCGCTGCAACACTGGCTTTCGCATCGACACTACCACGGCCACCAATAACATCGGTCGTCTTGTTGTAGTAGTATGGCCAGTATGGTGGAACGGTATCGATGTGCGAGGACAGGAGGATGGTGGTGTCGCGCTTGCTGCCGTAGGCGAGGAGGTTGTAGCGGTCTTTTGCGACCTCTTGCTTTTCTACAGTGAAGCCATTGTCTTTGAGATACGATGCCAGCCAGTTCCCTACTTCGAGCTCGTTATCACTGATTGACTCAACCTTGACCAGCTTCTTGTGCAGAGCGAGCAGCTCTTTGGATGTGGATGAGTCGAGCGTGGTGACATCTGAAGAACTTGTCTGCAGAGTGGCTGCATAGCTCCCCAGAGTCAAGAAGAGCAGTGAAAGATTCTGGAAAAGCATGCTTGACAGTGGAGAAGCTGCAGCGCTTCAATTGAGTGGTGGAGGCTGGAAGGAGGGGAATTGGAGATGTCGGTGCTCAAGCTCGAGCTTCGCTTCGGGATGACGAGCGCCGAGCGAGCAATTCCGGCAGGTGCCTCTTTGGTCACTCTCCACATCGCACGTTGTCGAGCTACACCCAAGTTACCTCCCCGACCTTTGCTGCGCTCGCATTGGACTTTGATGAGCGTACCCCATTTCAAACTCCGATTGGTGACATGCTATTCGAAGAATTGTACTTTCTTATCCTACGTCGATGGGTTGGCTGATCATTGTACAAACACGTGTCTCGCATTCCCAGCAAAATATTGATGCAAGTTCCCAGGACACAGACGTCTCATATCTTGTGACAACAAGAGCACCAGCCTCGCCAATGAGAGGTTTTTGAAAGCTTGCTGCCTTCTCGTGTATGGCCGATGAAGGAAAAGGACCGTGGCGTCTGCTGATCTTAAGGCAACAAAGAATTCCGGTATGTTCACTTCATCAAAGGGACATTCTTTTTTTCGACGACCAGTACAGCTACTGCGGAAAGAAAAGGTTGGAAAAGAGATTGACTCATGCTTCAGATACAAGGCGTGGTATGTTGACGAGAGCGATGCACATCATCAAGGGCTTCCATCGATGATGCAAACCTAAACACTGCAACGCAAGGCCTCCTATGGCCGGATTTGATCCACAAATCACTTGTAATAGACTTTAACTTGACTCTCTACACCGCTGAGATATTGCATTAGCATCGGCAGCCTGCCACCTTTCCGCCTGATACGTAGATGGCTAGTCTAAGCCGTGTGAAATGGTTGACCGTCAAACAGCCGAGCCAGTGCCAGAAGGACTTATTGAAATCGTACCGACAATGAGCAGGATTGAGGTTGAAGACGGTCGCCAGCTAGCCGTCGATTGCCGGAATCTGTAGCCTCGTCGAACTTCACAGATTGGTCTCTAGGCAACCCAGTCAATGTATTTAGCCTCTTGAAAGCTGGCAGTTGGAATCAGTCGACTACTGTTTATGCTGACGCAAGAGCGGCAAGGTTTCCGCAGATGAATGCCATGGCGAGCTAATCAATAATCCAACCTGGGATTCCTCGTCTGTCGCGCTTGCGGTTTCAGCTTCCGAAGTTCATGACACCAGAACAAGACGACACGCAGTCAAGCTGCAACAAATTTACCCACTACTCGTTGCAACTCATTTCCACAAATATGCAGATCTCGGTGTACACATCCTCATTCATTTGGGAATCTCAACTTTCACCATGGATGCCTAGCGCATTACGTTTCAGGTAAGGATGTCGATGTTCACAAGGATTTGCCTTGTGATGATCATTCACTTCAGGAACCGGATTGCCATTGTGGGTCACGCAACTGAAATGCATGAGCCGTAGGCGAGTTTGCTTCGACACCACAATGCAGTGCCACCATGCCCAAGACTCCTCGCTGTTTTGAGTGCAAATCTGCATATCGGTAGCAAATACCTGTATGTATATGACAACCCCTAAATTCACCGCTGTCTACCTACGGAGCTACCGAAACCCAATCTGTTCACTAGGGCGGTCTCGAATTGCGGGAGCACGCGGACGGTCTTAGCAATGGGATACTAGCGTCTGGGGAAAGCTGACTCGACATTTTGAATGTGTTGTCTGGCATCACCCTTGATGCTGCGGTGTCGACACTCGTCGAAAGACCCTCCCCGGGCCCCCGTGGAATCTGACAGCTTCTCTATCAACCTCGCCTTACAGACAACGGCACAAACGGAGACCAATGGGGCTCATTCATTATGTTGTGCGTCAGGATAATGACAACCTGGAGGTATGACAGTGCACTCTCATACACTGAGGTCTCGGCCAGTTGACACAGGGACGCAGTTTTCATCGAGCTTTCTTGCGCAATCACGCCAACCGCATATGATCATAGGCAACGTTGTTGTTCAGACCGTCGGTTCACTGTTCTTTTTCGCGAGGGCATATTCCCGAGCCGTTATAACCAAATCGTGGAAAACAGAAGATTGCATTCTTGCGTTAGCTTGGGTAAGTACAGTGCATTCGGTTGGATATCCTGAGCATTTTGAACTTACGGTTGGCAGCTATTTTGCACAGGCTATAGTGTCTGCCAGTACGGTCTGATCAGCAGCGGTGTTGGACGCCATGCTGCTGCGATAGCGATAGAAAACCCCAAAGGCATCATCACATCAAGGAAATACTCCTATGCGAGCCAGATTATTTTCTTTCCAGCTCTTTCGCTATCGAAGTTGAGCATATGCCTTACGTATCTTCGTGTTTTCTACACAGACAAACGCGGACGATACATGATCCGGGCACTGATGGTCCTTCTGGTACTTCTAATAGTACCCTTCGTCTTCGACGTTGCATTTCAGTGTCGACCAGTACACGTCTATTGGACTGAAGGCCATCCGGCTGCGAAGTGCCGCCAGGATCTAGCAAGCTATGTTATCAATGGCAGCCTCAGCATATTTGTCGATGTTGCGCTCATGGCCATTGTCCTACCGCGGATTCTCGAATTGCAGCTACATTCACGACAAAAGTGGGCACTGACCGGCATCGTGCTTCTCGGCTTACTTGCTGCCGTTGCCAGCATAGTACGCATGGTGCGGGTCGGTACCATACTTATGAAGCCGGACTTCGAGCCAAGTTGGGACTCGTATGATGTGTCAATTTGGACATCTACGGAGATTTATGTCAGCTTGTTCTGTGCCTCCGCACCTGGGATAAAACCATTTGTTGTAAAGATTCTCCCGAAACTACTTGGATCGTCCCTACATGGCTGCACGCGAACCACCAAGGGAGTGAGTTCTGGGATCGAACTAGGGCTCGGCTCCAGATGGAAGAGGAAAACTATCGGCAGCACACGCATGAACAGACGGCTGAGCGAGACAGCGTTCAGAACCACTGAGGGTCCATATACCCAGGTCGGAGGCGGCGTAGATGCCCATAGTCTGAGTAGACAGAGCGAGGAAAGACCAACAACAGCCATCAGCGAGGGCGAGAGTAGCCGAAGTGGTCATATCTACAAAACAAGTGAGATATCAATACAGAGTCACGCAATGTAGGGCTCTTTCTGAAACCACAGTCATCAATACAGCGATATTTTGAAAGTGGTTCGATTTGGACCTCGTTCCGCTCAAAGATCCTAGATAGCTAACTATGTCGTGAAATTTTGAGGAATACAGTTAAGCAAGCCTTAACGTTTGTACCTTGTGTTGCAGACGCTGCAGAGAGCTTGCGAGCTCGCCACATACCTGCTCCAATAAATACTTCGGATCGTCGTTGGCATGATTCGTTGACGTTCTTCCCAAGCCTTCATCACGAGTGTTTTACTTTCAGTGTGCTATCAGAACCCGAACAAGATCTTGTAAAATGGCTAGTTTTGCAGCATAGGGGTCGGGCAAACAAGCACCCTCAAGGTTTCACATTACATCTCGTGTTTAGCCAAAATCTGCATAATGGGGATGACCATATGCAAAGCAGTCTAAAAACCTCGCGGCACGTAGTAGTCAGTCGGCTTGAGCGTAAAACTGGACCATTATGTGCTTCATGGAGCCAATTTACAATAGGATGAGAAGAGGACTGAAACGAAAAGGTATGCACATACTGGCCTGTTATCGAGACAGGAATATAAACAAGTCCAATCAGTCTAAGGTACATGAGGTTATGGCTTACTATGACCATCTCGAGATGTTGAACGCCATCCAGCATCTATCTCCTTAAGGCACATTTTCTCAAGCACACTTCTTGATTGAGACTGTTCGGACCGTCTCCCCCTTCCTCCTGACTGGTACGGGAGCAGACGTTATCAACACACTTGTCATCTCTATCCATTGCTCGAGATCGCGACAACTACGCCGTGACGGTATCAACCGACACGAACAGGCCATACTCGGGCGGCAACACAAGGTAAGAGCGGCACGGAAGAACTTGCATATTGGTAAGGAAAAAATTTGATGCTTCAATTACCTCTCGCTACTCAATGATAGCGTACGCTTTCGGAAAACGCTTGTTGTCAGTAACCGCATCAACTTGAAGTTATATGCGGAGCTGTACAACCTACATGATTGAGAGAATCTGCTAGTGCAGAACAACATGTCAAGAGCCTTGCGAATCACTGCAAGCGATAGCGACAGATACGCAGTGCAAAAATACCATGTCAGATTTCACCGGCTGAGGTGATGTTACGGAAAAGGCAAAAAAGAATGTCGCACTTATTGGCGGTACCGTGAATCGAACACGGGCTGGCGCGGATCTGGATCGGAACACTTCGTGTTTGCCAGCCACAACGCGACGTCATACCACTAGCTGAGGATTTATTAGACGCTGCTTGAGAGCTTTGGTTGGTGAGATAGACTTACACCATACCACCGTAGGTCAGATTGTGAAGTCTGATTAGTGTTGTTTTGATAAAAGTTTTTTGCAATAGAAATTATATATAGGCCGTTAATTGAGGTACCTGTTCCACGTCTTCTAAAGGAGCTTTCTCTTCATCTCAAATGGTCGCGGCATGATTAACTAGGATAGTTTGACATGTTGTCCTATCTGAAGAGGCTAAGAACATGGTGGGGCTGCGCTATTTTTTTTTTCTTGTTTTAGCGTTAGTGGTGCAAACCTGAGACGTAACCCTTCCTATACTAATGTCTCAATGCAACGGAAATCCAACCCAACATTTGAAGATTCTACGAGGGGCCTAGTGTTGTTGTTGTTGTTGTTGTTGTTGTTGTTGTTGTTGTTGTTGTTGTTGTTGTTGTTGTTGTTGTTGTTGTTGTTGATAATCATGCAACGTCGATTGAGCTACGATTTGGTCACCAAGACGTGCAATATAAATGCTGATAGTCGAAATCAAAGGCTATTAATGCTGGGAAACTAATAAAGCGAATGATTATGAAACACCTACTGATGACACAGGTTGGAGTCACAAGCAAGAATTGACGAGGTAAAGCATGATCGAATTCTGGTTGTCGCAGCAGATTGAATTGTTACAGGCGTTACATCATGACAGTCCATGTCCCGCGTCATCATAGTGTTGCGCTCATTACCAGGCTAAAATTGATAGATCATGAGGTCCTATCCGTACCTTTCTCCACAGGTCGTTCAACATCCGGAGCATATTCTTCATCGGTCTCCTACTCGAATCGATAATATTGTTTGTGTTGCGCCGAAGCAACTTGCCGAGCAAGGGTTTAGACATTCTTAGGGAGGAGGTTGGCACTCTTCGCCTTGCTCGACTCAAGAGCACCAGCAAGAGAGAACTGAGTGTTGATACCATCGACACGGTGAACAGCGTTGAGGTTTTTGACGCAGGTGATCTGGAAGCAAGTGGCAGATCCCTGGCGGGAGGCGATCGTTGAGTAGGCAAGGAAGTATTCCCAGATGCGGTACCAGCGGGCACCGTATTTGGCGTTGACTTTGTCCTTGTTGCCGAGCCAGTTACGGTACCACCTCCAAAGGGTAGCCGAGTAGTGAACACCAATTGTGTCGACCATCTTGACCTCGAATCCAGCACCCTCGAGAGTGTCAATGACAAAGCCAAGGGGTGTAGACGCGTCAGCACCAGGGAAGACATATTTGTTCATGAACAGACCCCAAGTGAAGTCCTCGAACTGCCATGCCTTGCGGAGACCAGCGATCTGCAGGAAGAAGACACCGTCATCCTCGAGCATGTCGTAAACCTGACGGAAGAAGCCACCCAAATGACGAACACCGACGTGCTCAGCCATCTCAAGGCAAGTGATTTTGTCATAGCCACCAGAGGGAACAGGGATCTCACGGTAGTCCATGCAGAGAATCCTGGACTGGTCCTCTTGGACACCAGCCCTCCTGAGACCATTGTTGCCCCAGGCAGTCTGGTTGCGACCAAGTGTGACACCAGTGACGTGAGCACCGTAGTTGACAGAAGCGAACTTGGAGAGAGTACCCCAGCCGCAGCCAATGTCGAGCATCTTCTCGCCCTTCTTGACGCCGATCTTCTCGCAAACAATAGCCATCTTGTTGTCCTGGAGCTGCTCGAGAGACTCCTCCTTGTTGATATCAGAGATAATACCGGAAGTGTAGATCATGCGTGGGCCGAGGAACCAGCCGTAGAAATCGTCACCGCGGTCGTAATGGTCTCGGACCTGCTCTTCGTCTGATACGACGTTAGCCAAATCCAATGCAATGGCTGAGCACAAGACCGGAGAACTTACCCTGAGACTTGGAGTGAACAATCATTTCAGGGATCATGCCAAAGAGGAAGTGCTTGATCAGACCGAGAGTGAAGCGGGGCTTGGACCAGTCGTGGCGCCATTCGAGGATTTCGAGCATATCGCCGTTGAGCTCAATCTCGCCATCGAAGTACTTCTCCTGGAAGGTCTCGATCGGGATCTTCTTCTTGCCGTAGTAGGCATCGCGATCCTCCTCCTTCGTGAACTTGAGGTAGTGCTCGATGTTCTTGCCGGGCAGCCTGGCCTTCTCGTTCTTGCGGGGCGCAAACTCAGAGGTCAGCCACCAGAAGGGACCGAGAATAGGCAGAGCCAAGAGGAGGGCAAGGAAAACCCAGGTTTTGAAGCCACCGCCCAAGTTCCAGGTGAAGTAGGCAGGGACACCGACAAGGAGCGAGATGAGGAAGTAGTTGGAGAACGACTCGCGACCAGAGCCCTCAGCGGGAAGAGGAGCATTGGCAATCGTGGGGTACTGTTCACACTCAATGTCAGCTCAATTGCTCCTTGTTTGAGCGCTCAATGGCTCGCCGAACGTGCGCCCAAAATGTTGAGATACTACATACCGAAGTCGTCTTGACCCCGCAATCAAACTCCGAGACAGTCGAAGACGCCGCAGGCGTTTCGATGAACTCGAAAGTCTCCTCAGAGGTGTTGCCGCTCATCTTGCCCAACACGAGTGAATTTTGCAAGACGAAGAGTAGACGTGGTGTTTTCAGAAGAACAGCTGCATGCGCCAAGCTGGCGGTGAGCCCACTAAGCGAACCAGGGACAGAGAACGGACTTTGAGTCCTAGCTTTTACACCTGAAACGCCAACACTCCACGATAAGAAGCACGACAGAGACGCTGGAACTATCAATTAGGTGGCTGGTCTTGATAGTCACGCGTGTTTAGAGGACTTGTTCTGCACTGAACAGCATTGTGCGACAGGCGATGGAGCGATATGGTACCTGTTCAACCGCGGCCAGGCTCAAAGGTTGATTCTCGGTGCAACACCAACGCGGACGCGTGGCCTTCTACGAATCAGCTGCCAGCATCCTCCTCCTTACGTTCCTTAGCGTCTCGTTGCTAACCCCAACCTTCTCCACCAAGTACTTCTCAACACCGCCATACTTCTCCTGGATGTGCTAATGGACCTCTTTGGCCAGACCTGGCGGGCACACGGCGAACTGCTCAGATAGGCCAATTGCGCCGATCTCCTTCATCCGCGACTCCTTCTCTGGCGCAAGCTCGGGCTCAGACAGCAGGTAGTCCTTCTCGATAACCTCATCGTCAGTTTGGGTCAACCACAGGAGGAGCATTACGATCAAGCCCGTTCGATCTTTGCCTTGCGTGCAGTGGATCAGTACAGGCCAGTTGCTGTCGTCTGCAAACACGTCGAAGACCTGTTTGACCTCCTTCGTGCACACATCTATCGAATTCTTTGCCAGACCAATGAGGCCCATCGCCTCCATGTGGGGTGAGAGAATCCTGATCGCATCGAGACGATACCCGAAGACCATGAGTCCAGCCAGTCGGAAAAACTCCATCCATGTGAGTTTGGAGATGAGCATGCGCGAAAAAGCGGAGCCGTTGAAGTTGATCTCGTAGTACGTGACCTCGGGCATCTTCAGCGGGCCGGCGACGTCGTCGTTGGATTGAGGAACTGCAGCTGAAGCTTTAATCTTGGCGTCTCGCTTTTGGGCTTGCTCGATGTGTTCGGTTCTGTCTTTGTGAGCTTGCGCGTCTCTGAATGAAGGCCTCCCGCGTACTTTGTTCGGAGGTCGATGATGCTCTTCACACCGTACTCCTGCACAAGTCTTTCTCGATCACGAACTGTTGCTTCGTCTGCTGAAGTCAGTGGACGCACGCATCTGAGCTCGAGCGAGCCACTTGCCTGGTCGAGCACCTCGGTACAATAATCTCGTCTTCAAGAGCCTGCAACAGATTAGTGTTGTCAGTTCCAGGTAGAACTTCGATTACCTTGTTCCCGTGGCTCTATTGACGAATTCACCAACATCCCGGAAATTGAGCACGCTCTTGAGTGGCGTATTGAGATCCTCGGCATCGGCTGGGGTAATTCCCTGTTCAGGTGTTTTTGAAGCCATTGTGTTAGTGCTGTGAAGACGTGAACAAAAGACTGGGCGAAATGTATGTTTATGGAAGATGTCGCTGACGTCGGTTGCTGCAGATCACGCTAACGGCGGTTGAACCGAGACAAATTCCTGATTCCTGGAACGTTGGTCGCGTGTACCTGTGATGCTGCTCTCCTGATAAATAGAATAGCTTCACAAGGATGCGACATGTAGACTTCACATGTCACGCGCGGTTTTCGAGTCCAGCGCAGTAAAGAGCAAAGCTTGTTCTTGAGTATTCTAACGCATCACCGCACTGGGTATGGGATCATTCAAAATCACAACTGCGTCTGGCTTGCCAGTGAGAGCGGTAGTTGATGAGCAAACAATTTTTGCGGGATAGCATGTCACCGAATGACGGCGTATTGGTGTGTTGGAGAAGTTCGGAAAAGCCTCTAGCCAAAGATCGTTAGCGCATCGGCGAACCGGTCGCTCCGTCGCCGGCAGTATAAAATCTTTGCATCGCCCACACCCGTTTCTGTTTCCTCATCAAAAAAGCTCAGGGGCCCAGCCACGACCGTTAGCATCATCCACTGCTTTCGGTTGCCAGTCACTACGGTGGCGTGGGCCCCGCGAACAACTCTCCTGTTAGGAAACTGGTTTCTCGTTGGGTCGTCTTCAGTGATGGCGATGGGATGTCGGTGTCGATTTTAGGGAGCACATATCTTTAGATTGAGCGTGTTTGTGCATCAATTACCGTGCAATGCGTTTGCAGGGGATGTCGAACGGTTTGAAAGCCTTTGACCCGACAACGTTTGACCTTAACTCGACAATTGTTGCGGCGAGAAGTTGGCACTACGCACGAGAACTCGGCGGTTATTCGTCGGACCGTGAGGGGCTACAATGTGATCGTAGCTGTATGATAATAACCATGACGAAGGAAGATGTCATTTCATCCCGACAGTCGAATCGAGCCGAGTGCAAGCACCCAAAACCTAGGCAATTAGTCACTGTAGCCAGGTTGTCGACCAGAATGGCTGTCATGTGTGGATGATGAAGGGCACTGTGCGAAGTGAAATATCTGGTATTGTAGGTATAAGTTGCAAACGCAACGCGGTCTAAACTTCCGGTATTATCCAGGTTGCCGCCAAATGAAGTGCTTTTCCTGAGCGTTCCCTCATTCTTTCTCTTATTCGACAGGCTAAGCTTAGTTCTTGTAACCATTGGAGTAGCCATTGGCGATGCCCTGCAGACCAGCGGGAATACCGTTGTTCGCCTGCTGCTTGCCGTTGGGCAGCCCATCAGCCTTGCCGTTGCTCAACTTCTCCGCAACCTTGTCCTTCTGCAATGCATCCTCGACAGGCATATCGTTCTGTGTGTATCCTGTGTCGGAAGCATCGACGTAAGCCTCGATACCCTCACCATTGCGGGGGTACTCCTTCATCAGCTCCTTGTGCCTTCGCAGAGCCTTGTTCATCTCCTCGGCGGAAACATCGTTCAAGAAGACACATGTACCGATGGGGTTGGGAACAGCAGCACGGAGAAGACCGTCACGGGTCTTGAGGATAGCCTGTGTGGCCTTGTCAAGCATGTCCTCATCGAAGAGCTCGTGGTCCATGGACAAGCCAGCACGGGAGAAGAGGTTCAACAGCCTGCGGTGCTCCTCGTCTGAGAGGAGACCACGCTGGTTGGCCAATGTCGCAGAGTAGGCCATGTCGATGGAGATGGCGTGTCCGTGACGAAGGGGTGTAGGAGGGGAGAGCTGACTACAGTCAATACTGGTTCTGTGCACGTTCATGAACAACTTACCTCGTGGAGAGGACTCCATGTGTGGCCGTAGGCGATGACACGGTCAAGACCAATCTCGTGAAGGTTAGGTGTCTCAAGCTTCAACATCTCGTGGATACCAGCACGGTTGATGGTGTCAGCAGCCTGGCGAACCTCCTGGTCGTCGCCCTCACGACCGAAGCGTGAAGTGATTAGCTTCTCGCAGTATTTGTCAAGCAGATCGAATGTGGGCTTGTGAGCACATGTGGAAATCTTGATCAACTCGGCAAAGCCATTTCGGACTTGTGCCTCGGGAAGGGTCTTCAAGAACGAGAAGTCCAAGAAGGTGTGGATGGGTGCGTGGTAGGCACCCAGTCTGTTCTTGTAGTTGCCGTAGTTGACGGCGACCTTGATACTGACACTGGCGTCGATAAGACCAATGACTGTAGTGGGAATACGGATGAAGTTGGTGTTCCTGCGGTATGCGGCACAAGAGAATCTATAGATGTCGAGTTAGTTCTGTCGTAGCAACGCTGTCAGGCCAGAGTGCCTTAGAGATAATTTTACCCAGCAACGTCGGTCACTAAACCACCACCCTGGATAATGTCAGCAATGTCTTGGGAGGATACGGCAAAACTGGACTTACGACGACGAGGACGGGCTCCTTGCGGATAATGCCAAACTCGGTCATGGAGTCGACAATGCTCAAGAAGGTCTCAATTGACTTGGCCTTCTCACCAATCATGGTCTTGTGGATGGTCAAGGGCATGTTGTAGTGGTCGAAGTATGCCTGCATGTCCTTGCCGTAGACGTTGTAGATGTTCAAGTCCATAATGGCAAGGCAGCGGCCCCATCGCTCATAACAGTTGGCAAGCTGAGGGTTGGCGGGGTTGAAGACGCCGTCCATGAAGGTGAAGTCATATTCAATCTTCTCGTAACCCTCAACGTGGAAGCCGTTCTTGGTCTCGGCGACGGTAGCTTTGAGGTCTGACATGATGAAAAAGTAGAAATGTGTAAGAGAGATACGTTGAGTGTCTGCTGAACCAATGTGCGGGATCCTGTGTGGTATATAAATTGTTTCCAGGCCGATGTCGTTTCTGACCAGGGACAGCGGCCTGAGTACACGCCGTCATTCAATTGGCTCACATATGCCGGCAACTCCTCGTAGAAACGTCAACCATACGCAGAATCTTTGCCAGTTATGCCGAGGGCCTGTGTATGCCTTGTTCTGTGTGGATCTGGTACGACTATACACGGAGGGCTAAACTGTTACTGGCTGGACATGATGAAATGACTTGGTAGCCAACGAACTGCCAGCGGCACAATCCGGTCCCAGCATACAGGGAAATCACGAATCCTCATAGCTGACAGGGGGCTTTCGCATGGCTTGGACAAAGCAGTGTAATCGTAATTGCTTGCGGCCCAGGAACGAAAAGAGCGTAGCACACGCACTAACCTATTTAGTGCTGCGCACGGAGTACATCCCGGTGTGGAGAGTCGATTTGACTGGGTTGCGGGGCACGCAACAGGATCACTTCATCGCCACGCCACTATCCTAACTTAGACATCTCAAAGAACAGGCACAGCTCAACAACAGAACCTAGGACCGTAGGCTTGTAAATTGGTAGTCTCGAGTCCTCTAAAGCCTTGCTTGCAGCTGAGCCACAGCAGGGCGTTTTTTCGCTTCTCGACCCCTCAACACCAGGCTTGAGAGTAAACATGACGTTTCGCGAGATCCTGCGATCTTAGCTCCCGCGTCGGGTAGATAGAGTTTGGGTGATCCTAGATCTTTGAGGGATATTGGGCAAGTGCGTTCGCTCATGTCATGTTCTGTGGAGCAGGTCCCCGCTAAACGTGGGTACAAGGGGAGTGCCTGAACGGACTGGAATACGAGTTTGCCACACCTGGGGGTTTTCTGTTGTAAAAGATCAGTAGATGCTCAGTGCAAGCAGGCTCGTATTCCAGTCCGTTCAGGCACCCCCCTTGTATATTCAACCTGCCTAGAACCGTTTGGATCAGGAACATGTTTCTCAACGTCAGGACTTTGAAGAATGCGAAAATGCACCAATCGCGCGCCCCACATAAGGCCGCACCAATGTCGCGCTGTTGCGTATCCACATGCCGACAAGCTCGCCAGAATAGGGCTGATGGACCATCTGATAGGCACTCTATGGCGCCATGGCGACATGTCACGAAAACGGTACATTGCACTTGCAGTGACATCCCGCATCGTCTGCAGCACTAGGGAACGAATGGGCATGGCAAGAGCGCCGTTGCTAAGAGGATTGCCTAACGACTGACGACACCGTGCTGCTTGTCTGGGTGTTCGTTCCCGGGAGGAATGCCTGGCTCGCACCAGGCCCCACGAGTGGATCCGTCTGCAGCGCGTATCATGCAGTGCCGCCGTCATCGTTAATCTGATGCCCCGCACTAAGTTACGCGTTGAGGGGCATACGTAGAGGGGCGGCCTGGGCGCCTGGAGGACGCGTCGAGCTCCCAGGTCTACCACAATTTGCCATTGCACACAATCAGCACAACAAACAGCAATGGGCAGCTTCGATCAGAGCAAAGCATACGCAGCGCAGGAAGAGGAGGGCGCCTTCTTTGACGATGGCCGTGAAATCGAGCTTCTGCATTTTGTTTACTCCCACCCCAACATCGACAAGATCCGAGGCTCACCTGAGAATGTTCTCGCAGCCATTGACGAGTATGGGCGCACGAAGAAGTACCTCATGAACGTCGGAGAGGACAAGGGTCGCATAGTAACAGATTTGATTGCGGATGTCAAACCCAAGACAATGGTAACTGACTCAATTGCTGGAAATCTGAAGTTTGAGTTGACGGACACATCTAGGTTGAACTCGGTGGCTACGTTGGCTACTCATGTGTGCTCTTTGGTGCAGCGGTCCGAAAAGCTGGAGGGCAAAGGTACTTCAGCTTGGAGCGTGACCCTGCGTTCGCTGCAGTGATCATGTCTCTAGTAGATCTAGCAGGTCTCTCCGACGTGGTGAAGGTCATCGTTGGCTCCAGTGATGAATCAATTGCTCGCCTGTACCAAACTGGGCAGTTGAAGCACATCGATCTCATGTTTTTGGACCACTACAAGCCTGCCTACACAACGGATCTCAAGCTTTGCGAAGAGCTGGGTCTGATCACTGAGGGCTCAGTACTAGCCGCCGATAATGTGATCAAGCCCGGCAACCCACCATACCTCAAGTACGTCCGGAGCACTGTTGAGGAAAAGGTCAAGGAGGCGAAGCAGAGTGGTTCCAGCAATACCGAAGGTATTGCGGAAACTAATGTTAAGATGTATGAGAAGAGGTACGGCGAGGCCAAGTTCAACCGGAGCCCTGGAAAGCCGACTCTCATCTACGAGAGCAAGCTGGTGAACAGCTACGAGCCGACCGGTGTACCTGTGAGTTCTCACAATCAGATCAACCATCCTGATCACACACTGACTCATTGTAGGATGGCATCGAGATTACTCGCTGCACCGGAGAACAGAAATAAGTAATGACTTCAAAACGCGCGGAACATTGGCACAGACTTGACGTTGGCTTTCGGTAGTACAAATGTGTCATCAGAGATGCAGGAACCCGTGGATAAATGGAAAGCGAGGCTTTTAGGACACCCCTCAGCGGCTTCCAGCACGTGTACGCAGTCCCTGCAGCAGCAGCAGCATACAACAAAAATACAATCAGTTGCATACAATCAAGCAGTCAACAAATCTCCTCTGACATTGGACAAAATCAGTAATGCTGATCCCGTTGTCGGTATCGCAATTGACCTTTGGCGATCCCTCGCTTTCGTATACCCAACATCCCGCCCAAATAAACAAGCAACCCCACCATGAACATCTCATTACCAAACAACAAGACACCTCTGTGATTGCAGGCGCCTGGGCTTTGGTCCCCGCTAGAGCCTTGCAGCATGCAAGCATTGCGCAAATCAGCACTTACCAGGGGTCCACATGCAAGTCGACGTATAACAATGACGTCGAGATTATATCCGCATTCAGAGAGACAAAAACGCACTCGCGTCCGCGCTTGCATGCATACACGACTTGTATGCGAAGGTCTTGCGTGGTAGCAGCCATTCTAGCCGCTAGGGATTCTTAGTTTCTGTTCTGCGACTTTGCATCGGGTTGATGGGGTCTAAGACTTTTGTCCCTTTTGATGAGGTTTGTTTGCAACGACTAAGGAAAGCTAGCTACCTCGCGAAAAGAAAGGCTCGTAGCAACACCTCGACAACAGCAATGGGCGCAGAGGTTGAAAAACAGAGGGGCATAGAGCCGTTCTACTATTCTCACACATGGAAGAATGCATCGCTTGTCGCGCTGAGCATACTCTGCCTGCCCGTCTCGGCATTTCTCGTGCTGTTCAGTCTCATCGTGCAGCGGATCAATGGCCGCAACAAAGTACTGCAAGCAGAGAAAAGAAGTACAGCTGTGACACAGCGCAAGACCATCCTCGTGACGGGGGTCTCGATGACCAAAGGCCTCTCGATCGCACGAGTTTTGTCACAGAACACGCAACACCGTGTCATTGGCGCAGACATTTCTCCCCTCTCTCCAGGCCGCTTCTCCAGCGCAATAGCAAAGTACTACCGATTGGACACACCGAACGGCGACGATGCAGAACCGTACATTGATTCCATACTGTCGGTTATCCGCAACGAGAAGGTCGACCTCTGGATCAGCTGCTCATCGGTCATTGCGGCAGTTGAAGACGGTCAGGTGGTTCGACTCGCGCAGAAGCAGGCAAAGGACGTTGGAAGGCGATTTGAGGCTATTCAATTTTACGAAGATGTTGTCGAGAAATTCCACGAGAAAGATAAGTTCATCGACTACATTCAATCGCTCGATTTGCCGATACCCGAATCGCACCGGATCACATCCCCAGAGGAGGCGCTGAGCGTACTCCTTCGAAATGTCGGCAACAGCGAAGATGGCAACAAGAGGTTTATCATGAAACCCATCGGCGTAGACGACCACGCCCGCAACGCAATGATGACTCTCCTCCCTTTCGACTCGCCTTCGCAGACCAAAAAATACATCCACAATCTCAACGTTTCAGCTTCCAACCCCTTCCAACTCCAACAATTCATAAAAGGGAACGAATACTGCACGCACGCCCTCGTCGTCCGTGGGAAAGTCAAGGCCTTCTGCAGCTGTCCGTCGTTGGAGCTACTCATGCACTACGAGCCTCTGCCAGCATACTCAAAACTCAACCAGGAAATGCTCGCATTTACCGAGCGCGTAGTAGCTGACGGCGGCAATACTTTCAGCGGACACCTAAGTTTCGACTTCCTCGTCGAAGACGAGAACAACGTGAAGCTCTACCCCATCGAATGCAACCCGCGCGCCCACACAGCCGTCGTGCTCTTCGAAAAGACGCCCGAAATGGCCGACGCATACCTCTCCGCACTCGACTACCGCAAAGACTCCAGCGAGCACGAGAACCCCGTTCTCCCACGGATTCCAACGAGCAGCTACTACTGGTTCGGACACGACGCGGTCAGCTTCCTGATCCTGCCGTTCCTGGACGCCATTTTCGGCGCGGGCTCGTGGAGTCAGTTCTTCGACGGCCTTGCGACGTTTTGGTACCATTTCTCCAACTGGAAAGACGGCACGCTTACAATTGCGGATCCCTGGCCGTTCTTCGTCCTGTATCATGTGTACTGGCCCGCGAGGTTCTTGGAGTGCTTGTACAAGGGCAAGGCGTGGAGCAGGTGAGTCTTGACTGCCTACACCTGTTATCGAGTGCAAAATGCTAACACTGTGCAGAATTAATGTTAGCACCACGAAGATGTTTGAAATTTAAAGGCCGCAGAAGCAACCGCCGTTGGATATTGCCCGGCAGGTCTTTTTTAAGATGGAGCTGTCGGGTGACTGTGGTTGGGTTTCACCACTGTCTTGAGTGCTTCACCCCAGGTGGACTGTACGACTTGTATCCCACCGTCAGGACTCATTGGACCCATTGTAGCTGAACTTGCTTTCTGCAAGACCATGTGAGTAGGCTGCCTGAATGAAGAAAAGTGTATGAGGCGCGAGGAAGATACCAGACGTCAATGTAAATGTAGATGTAGATGTAGATGTAGAATGGGGTATATTAGTTTTCAACTAGACCATAACTTATTCTGCCATCACCACATCACGGTCCAACCCCAGCCGTGACGTACCATTTGTGATAGCCTTCACATCGCCCACCTCATCCATCTCCCTGAGCGTAAAGTCTAAAAGATAGCTCTCATCCACCAACTCCTCCACCCTCTTGTAATGCCTCTCCGAGTAGGCGCGTATCGCATCAAGAACATCTTTCAGGCTACCCTTGGCTCCCACTTTGCCTTTCGGTCTCAGGCTGGCCAGTCTCGAAGCAGGATACGACTTGACGACTGTCCAGAGCATCTTCTGAGCCACAGGTGCGGTTCGGACATTGGTGTTCCAGTCGCGCAGGCGAAGGAGGAGCTTGTAGAGCTGTTCGTCGGCGAGATTACCTAGGACGTCGTCGACGGCGTTGAGACCGGACATGCTTCCCTCGTCTGGTTGTTCTGTCTCGGCGACGCTCTTGAAGAGGGCGAACAAGCGGCCTGGCTGGTCCATTTGTAGCGCCAGGGTGATGGCTTCGCGGTAGTTGCCCGAGTACGTGTAGTTCTGCAACTTCTGGTCGAGCTCTACGCGCTCTGTTTCGGCTGATGTAGCAGCTTCCAGTGTTGAGGTTGTTGTGTCTTTCCAGAAAGTGATGATGCTGTCTCCGCCACCGGATACCAGAGCGCCTGTTTCGGGGTGTGCAACGAGGGCCCAGACACGGTCTTCGTGGTTGTCGAGTGTAGACATGGATTCACCCGAAGCAGAGTCCCAGATCCTAACGAGACCGTCACCAGCGGCGGATGCTACCTGTGGGCCGCGCTTATCGCGCGCGTCGACGGGTCGATAGGGTAGCCATGCGAGCTTGAGGACACTGTTGGAGTGGCCTTCAAGTGTCAGTAAGCAGGAGTAGTCTGATAGACTCCAAATCTTGACAGTCTTATCTCCACTTCCTGTGGCTATCAGGCCCTTGTTGCCAGAGTTCGGAACCTGTGATGTTTTTGGTGCGAACTTGACGGTCCATACACCGCGGCGATGCCCTCGAAGGACACCAACGGCTTCGCCTTCTGCTGCCGAATAGATCTTGACTGTCCTGTCCTGAGATGCTGATGCGAAGAGGGTGCCGGAAGGGTCGACATCGATGGCGTTGATGTCTTTGTCGTGGGCCTTTCGCGTGTACTTTGCGCGTAGCTTCTTTGTGTCCTTGGTGATATCCCATCGCTTCACTGTCCGATCCTGGGAGCCTGTGACAATGTACGCTGGTGGGTGTGATAGTGGATCTGTGAACGCGGCCGAAGACTCCTGGGGCACGGTGTGGGGAAGAGCAATCGCACCAAGAGACTCGGCGTGACCAGTGAGAATAGCTGCGCACTCGAAGGAGTTGTTCTCTGGGTCCAGCCGCCATAATCGCGCAGTGTTGTCTTTGGCACCTGTCACTAGCCAGTGCCCTGACCAGTCCACATCCAGACAGATGACAATGTCTTCGTGCCCTTCTAGCACGCCTACATCTGCACCAAAATATCTCCCCTCAGCTGCGTCTTCTTTCAAAGTGACTATACGAATATCCTCAGAATTTGTGTTCAGAGCTAGGAGCGACCTGTCCCGTCCAACGTAAGCAATATCAATCACTTCGTCGTGGGTGCCCGATACACGTCGGAATATGGAGAGTGGCTCAATGGTTTCTTCGACGAAGGGTAGCTCGACGGACTTCAGTGAATGGAAGTTCAAGACCTGCTCAGCGTGGACTGAAATCATGTAGGGAAGGGAGGCGTAGTGGAGTATGTTGACAATCTCGTCGGTCTCGTTTCCTGGCTCTTGCTCTTCTGTCAGCTCTTGGCCAGTTGCTGTGGACCATAATCGAACATTGCCATGTTCTCCACCCGAGTATACGATTTGCCCGTTCGCAAGGAAGCCTGCGCTCTCGATGCCTTCCAACGCGGCAAGGGTGCGTTGCTGCTTCCATTTTGCCGAAGTCCATAGTATCAGCGTCTTGTCTCTGCTTCCTGATAGCAGCACCTTCTCTTCCGGCGAATACTGCAGCGTTCGCACGACAGATACGTGCGAGTCCAGCACTGCGACACTCTTCTTCTTGTGTAGATCCCAAACACGGATCTTGCCATCCTCGGCACCAGATGCTAGTCGGTACTCTAACGTGATTTCGCCTTGGGCTTCTTCTGACCTCTGCTGGGATTTGCTCCTTTTCCTCTTCTTGCTGCTGTCTGTAGTGTCGTCTTTTGTCGTCATTTCAACCTGGAAGAAGTGCAGCGCAGACACAACGCCGCCATGGCCGTGGAAGGTATGTGTCGTGTAGCCTGCGCGGATATCCCAGATTTTGACTACACCGTCTGCACCGCCTGTTGCCACGAGGGTGCCTGTGCTGTCCACGGCTAGCGTCACTACGGGACCCGCGTGCGGCTTCAACGATCGGAGGAGGTTGAGTTGTATGGTTTCGTCGTCCGTCTCCGAGGGTTGCAGAGCATATATGCGCATCGACAGCGACCGCGAACATACAATCAGATGCGAGGCGGAGGGTGTCACTGTTGCGGTTAGCGATGTGTGCAAATCTCGCAGAGTAGCACTTACGAGCCAGAGAGGTAATGGCCTCTCCATCGCCTTCTGCCCTCCCCAATTCCTTCCCAGTAAAGAGATCTGTGAGCAGTGCCTCCTCGCCGAGACATGCGGCCAAGATGCGCCCATCTTCACTGAGCGCAATGCTTCCGCCAGAGTAGATTGGCTGCAGCGTGCGCTCGACCTCATAGGTCGTCCTGACAGTCGTTCTTTGCGCCATGTCGATGCGCTGAGTTGCTTCGAGCCGAGAGTGCGGCTTCGAAACTTGAGATGGTGGAGGAAGTAAGAAAAGTTCAAGTTTCCCGTTATCGATAAGGATGGCAGGCGCAGGCGCGCTCTGGTCTGACGTCTAGCGAGACTGGCGCCAGGGACCACGACTTGTCCACGCTCTCATCCACGGCAAAGTATTCTTCGATCATCAATGAGCAGCGCCTCTGGGGCTCTTCATTATGGGCCGACAAGCCTACCTGGCTAAGATTGCTTTTGTGCGTCAACCTGCTCCACTGAGCGTTGCAACACAGCAGCCTCAATGGGCTCCCAGGTCACACGTGACTAACATGAACCACAGGGGCGGTCGGCCTTCGAGCCTACCGAGCAAACCATAGAATCAGACGAGTACATACAGATCGATGCTTCTCAGTCAGATGAGCCTCTACCTCAGCGGTATCGCGAAGCCACTGCCAACAACTACATCCAGCTGTACGACGAGCGCGGCAATCCCATCAACCCACGCTCTCATGCATACGGCAAGAAACTCAGAGATGCGCAGAACGATGTGTTAGCTTCAGTAGGTGTGGTTGAGAGGCGAAGGTCTCCGTCCGAAGGGCTCCCTGGCTCCTACGAGGAGCGTCTTGAAGAGCTTGAGTCTGAAGAGACAGCGGGCAATGTACTTGCGCTGGCTTCGACTGTTGTCGAAAATCTGTGCACCTGGTGGATTGGTACGATCAGAGACCGTATACTCACATTCCGTATTCCGGTTGCGATTCCGTACCTTCAGATCGTGGCCTCTGAACGCATGGCTTCTGGCAACTCGATTGCATACACCGGCTTCAGTTCTCGACTTGTCTCTACGATTGGCATCCAGACCCTCGTCTACTGTGCATACATCTACCAGCCCATAGAACGCTTGGTGCAAGTGACGCGCGCGAGCCCTAAGACGCGCCGCTTCATACGACGCTCCAGAGGCGTACTGACATTTGGGTCAGTACTCTTGAATGGTTGATCTAGCAGGACTGACTGGCAACAGGTTCCGGTTAGGCCTCGAAGTCCTGTTCTATCCTTTCTCGTACCACGCCAACCTGCAAAGACTCGGACTCATTCCCGCACGACCACTGTTACCATTCTGGAAATCCTTTATTCCTCTTTCACGGTGGTCACCTCTCGTACCTCTCTCCATCCATCACGATGCATCTGGCTCCGCTGTGAGCGCTGCGAGAGCGATTGTGACATCTCCCATGGTACTGATCATCGCGGAACACTTCTATGAGCGGTGGATATATTCTGCCATCTTCGAAGCCGTGGAGACTTTCATCATTCGACCTGATAACGCGGATATAGAGAGTCCAGACGCCATCAGCAAAGATCGTGCCACTTCGATACTAGGCTTGCATCGAAAATCGCCGCCTCTCATACGAAATGCCGTTCACAAGCTACTCGTATTACTTGGCTGGAGCGAGTCTGCCGCTTCGAGCAAGACGGAAGGGGGCACATTGTCAGAGCCCACGCTAAGTGAGGTGCAGAACAGAGAGACTGGCGGTGCGCAGATCACGAGTTTGATACCTCTCCATGTTCCCTTCTCCCGTACAGACAGGCCTGCGACCGACGGTGTCAACGAAAACCTGTCTACTGTGAATGCAAACGACCTTACACGTCCAGCCACGCCACCAACACCCACCGTCTCTGATCACGATGACAACGACCCAAGAATTAGGATTACTTCGCGCGAAGGAATTGTGGAGATGGAGGTACGACTACCGGCACGAGTCATCTCGTCGCACAGCGAAGTCCTTGACACGCAAGCGATCTCTGCAAGACACAACCATGTTGTATCGCGGGCCGGCCGTCGCCAGTCGGCGTCTCGACCGCACCATCGCGTTACCCAGCTTTCAACAGAACCTTCACAGATGATAGGCGCGATTGTCAAGGCGCAGCTTGTTGGGCTTGCTGTGCTTCCGTTCAAGCTTGTCGTGCTTCGGTTGGTAGCATCTCACTACCTCGCTAATCAGAGACACCATGGCGCTGTACCACGATTTGTCGAAGCGCTTTCCGCCACTAGCGATGTAAGCTTGCGAGCCATTGGAACTGGATTTTCGCGTTTGGCGCTTTGTGGAGCTTTGGAACTGGCGATCGACCTCAGTCTATGGAGCGTGCAATATCTGGCTGTCACTACTGTTGGCAAGGGTCTTTTCGGATGGGGCCACCTCTAGAAGAGCGCCGTAGGGCCGAGACGTGTAGAAGAAGAAAGTTTAGCATGGTGTGTTCCCGCATGGATGGGACGTGCTCGCATGAACATGAAGTGTGGGATACCGCCGCAGACGTTCCCGGACGGCTCGTTGCGAGGTTTCAGCAGCGACAGAATAGATTCGACAAAGCAGCGTTGAAAGGAGATTTTCCGAGTGTCGTTCCTTGGCTGTGCACGGGGTCATTCTGATGGTCTCTCCTCCAACGGAGCAGGGCCCGATGATCTTCATGATTCTCGGATGGCGCTGTGGATACCGAGGGGGAGCGCTGACACGCAAGGCTGTATTGGCATTATGCGTTGTTGACCGTGACAGTTGGGCAGTCGCATGCTTGGAACAGCGCCGGACAGTGCAGAGGCTGGAGCCACTGTTGCTCAGGACACAGAAAGCATGTGCGTTGATAGGGTATTGTTCTGACAGGTCTGACACGTCGTAGGAAGCGTAGCGGTCACATAGCATGGACCACAGCGTGGCCCGTTGTTCAGCACATGCAGGCAGTCTGTAGACTAGAGAAAGCTCGCACTGCGTGGAGTACAGCACTGGAGTCTTGTTCAACATGTCTTAGCACGGGGAAGAGCGTCTGTCGAAGCAACGGAGGCGAGGTTGACTAATCAAAGGCCGTGTGCGTATGCTCTCTCAAAGGTCGTCGTGCAGCATCTGGCCATGGTACGAGGGTGCTCGAGGCTGGGAGGGCACCAAGGCGGCAGCACGTGCAGTGGCGTTGCACCCGCCGAGTGCAGGCGTTGATTGGAGGCAAAGCGAATGAGGGATTGAGGGTGCAGTGTGACTCGGAGATTATTTGGAGTTGAGGTGGCCTATCGAATGTGACTGGGTGAAGGGGTTTGCAGAAAAGGCTTGATGATTTCGATGGCAGATAGATAGTGCAGAAAAGGCTTGACGATTTTGATGGCAGATAGATACGGCGCAGGCAACGAATGCCATGGCCTGTAGGTGCACCGCACTGTCTCTCCACACTTGGTAGGAGCCTCCGTCTCAACGGCGGTGACGGGCGTCCGAGGGGCTGCCGAGAGCGAGCCAGGACGGACGACGAGGAGGTCCAACGTCAGGGTCAGGGCGATGAAGCGTGCGGCGACGTGTGTGGGCACTGGGCGGCATGCACCGCCTAAAGCAGCAGGGACGGACATGCAGGGGTGGTGGGCGGAAGCTGCTGCGAGGACCCGCTGTGCCGCATTGGGAGGACTAACCACCACGGAAGTGATTTGATGGTGCTGGGCTCGCTCAAGAAGCACGTCCGTCCTGTGTCTGCTGCGAACCCCTTTCCTCTTCCCTGTGTGCACCCGCCAGATCAGCTTTGCTTGGTTGCGTGTTGCTTCTGCCGCTCCCCCCACATCCATTAGCAGGGCGTCTGCTGGCCTATACGCTGCTGCATCTCCCCACCAAATCAGTTGGCACTGTCGATGCTTTGCGGGCGCATGGAGGCGCGTGCATGACCGAGTACCTATCCCCTGCACAGTGCACACGCTTGTTGGGCCGCCGACCATTCAATCATTGTCTGGCTACGCGCTCCTTTCTCCCCGCGAACCCTCATTCTTTTGCTGCCAGGACCGTGAAACGAGCTTGGTCACTCTCTCTCGCGCGCATCCTCCCATAGTCCACGGTCCCTCGACGCCTGTCGCCTGTCGCCTGTCGCCCGTCGCCCCCTCGCAGCACCAGCGCTTCGCACTGGCATAGCGCCTGCCAACGCCAACATAGCCAAACCGCTGGTACCCTGCCTGCCTGCCTGCCTGCCTGCCTGCCTGCCTGCCTGCCTGCCTGCCTGCCTGGCCCGCTGCAAGAACCCGTCCGAACTGCACCGCCCGCCTGTCATCGTCGCTTGCTGCCGCACCACCTGCCCCAGGCCCTTCCCAGCGGCCGACCTGCACCAGCGCTGCCCGCATTGCGCGCCCCGCAGACGGTAGGAGAGAAGTCGAGTTTCGTTGACGACGCCTGCCCGTGACGTCGGTCATGCGTGCGACGTCGTGAAGCCTGGCGAGAAAAGGAAAAAAAAAAAAAAGGAAGCCAGAACCAACACGTCTGAGCTGCCTGCGCATTCCACGGAGCACCGTCTGGACCAGACCGCACACCAGCTGCCCTCCCACTCACCAACGCTGCCATCATGTCTGGCAACACGCTTCCTCGCCGCTCCATCGCTCCTCCCACAGGGCCTCTGCCCTCGCTGCCCGTGCCGAAACAACGCTCGTCAAACGCCAGCCCTGCCGCGCTCCGGACGCCCTCCAGCGGACTTCCCAGCCCTTCGAATCGCGCCGTCTCATATTCCAACGCGCCCTACCGCCCAGCCAACGCAAAGCACATCACCTCCCCCTCCGTGCCAACCATAGCAGCCGAACATGCCTCAGGCGGCCCGCCACCGGGAAAATCGCTGCGCAAGGTCGTCAGCATCGGCGCATTCCCACAACCCCCCAAACACGTAGGGAGAACCCCGAGCAGCCCGCTGGCCTCGAGTGCCTCGATCAACGGCGACTCACTAGACCAGCGCCTGTCGACCGGCTCCAAAGCCTCGATACCGTCAAGGAAGAGCAGTCTGAAGAAACCCAGAGCGTCAAATATTGGCGGAGGCAGGGGTCTGCTACCAAAGTCTCCATTGTCGCCTCCTAGCTTCCTCAACGGCAACGGCAGTGCAGAGTCGGTCGCAGTAGATACTAGTCATCTTAGCCTGCCATCCCCACCACAGAGTCGCAACACCTCCCCCCACGGATCGCGATCAACGAGCGCAACCACCATCGAAGAGGGCGACGACGACGCAAGAGGGAGGAGAAATACCAAGCTGGACAGCGAGCCGACCAACAAGGGCAATGTCATTGTTAGTGTCCGCGTGCGGCCAGATGTAGGGCCAAAAGACGGTCAGCAGGACCGTGACTGGGATGTCAATGGCAAGCGTCACACTGTCTCATACCACGGTCGTGACGGAGGTGGAGATTACATCTACGGTAAGCGCATACCACAAGCGTCTTGCTGATGCTCGGCCTACTGACATCATCTCAGACAATGTCTTTGATACGCAAGACAACAACGCTCGCGTATACGATGCTACCGCAAAACGCCTCGTCAGAAGAGTCATGGAGGGTTACCACGGAACCGTTTTCGCGTACGGTATGACCGGAACAGGAAAGACGTTTTCCATGCAAGGCACAGCAACCAACCCTGGTGTGATCCCACTGGCGATTACTGATATCTTCTCCTACATTCGGGAAACGCCACATCGAGAGTTTCTCTTGCGAGTCAGCTACCTCGAAATCTACAACGAGAAGATAAACGACCTATTGGCCGGACCTGTGATTGGCATGGGCGGCCAGCCTGGTCAACAGGATGAAATCAAGCTGCGCGAGGACAGCAAACGTGGTGTCTATGCAACGCCGCTCAAGGAAGAAATCGTGCAGAGTCCGACACAACTCCTGCGAGTCATCTCGCGTGGCGATCAGGCGCGAAGAGTTGCCGGCACCCAATTCAATTCTCGAAGTTCCCGCAGTCACGCCGTCGTACAGATTGTTGTGGAAAGCAGAGAACGAGCACCCGGACCTAGCCTAAGCGGTGACAAACGATCAGCTATCGTGCCCGGTGGTGTTCGTGTATCGACGCTCAGTTTGATCGATTTAGCCGGATCAGAAAAGGCTGCCGACAACAAAGAAAGACGGACGGAGGGATCTCACATCAACAAGAGCTTGCTCACACTAGGCGCTGTTGTCGGTGGATTGGCAGGCAACAAGGCTGATAAAGACGGAAAGAAGGACAACCACTTACCGTACAGAGACAGCAAGCTTACACGCCTTTTGCAGGGCGCTCTGTCTGGTAACTCTTTGGTCAGCATTCTTTGCACAATCCAGATCGGTGCAAGTGGCAGCGTCGCAGCATCGTCCAGCCATAACAATGAGACGCTGAACACTTTGAAGTTCGCGTCTCGAGCCAAGAACAACATTGTCAGCCATGCGAAGAAAGCAGACGAATCGTTGGGAGCTGGCGGCGATGCAGGAAGCCGGGCACTGCTGGACCGTTATCGCCTTGAGATTCAGGATCTCAAGAAACAACTTGAAGAGGGTAAGAACAAGGAGGCCAAAGACGAAGAAGAGGACGAGTTCAGACGGGACAGAGAAGAAGAAAAAGCGCGCGAGCAGCAAGACAAGCAACGACACGAAGAGCAGATGTTGGAGATGCAGCTTGCTCGCACTGCCCTCAAGGAGCGGATTGAGCATCTTAATCGGTTGATCTTGAGCTCCAAGTCACTTGGAGTGAACAACGGCCGAACATACTCGTCCTTGAGCCTCCAGCGCACTTCCACGTTCAGTCACGTTAGCGACTTCCGGCCCATGTCTGTGCGATCTTTTGCAAGCCACGCCACGCTTGAAGTACCACGAGCTTCGATCCAATCGTTCCCTTCGCCCGTAGAAGGTTCGGAAGAAGACGATTCGGTTGGCGAGAATGGAGACGGTCTTGCGAGCCAGGGCGTCCAAATCCAGGCGCTGCAAGCAGATCTTGCAGACAGGAACCGTTATATCGCCACCTTGGAGAAGCGACTTTTGCAAGCACGTAGGTCAAGTCACTCTCGTGTATCCATGTCAATCAACTCAAGACACGGAAGCAGTGAGGATGGCGGTCTGCTTGCGACTATTGCTGAAAGAGATTCTGAGATCTCGACTCTACGGGCACAACTTGAAGACAAGGAACGGATGATAACCGCGTTGACAGCAGCGCGCAAGAGAAACGATACCGCACACGATGTCGGCAGTGACAGTTCACCAGGCAGCCGACGAACCTCTTCTTACCAACGAAGCGAGGGCAGCAGCGTCAATGTACTAAACGCCAAAGGCCCAACGTCACCCACTAGCCCTCATCCTCCCTTTTTCCCTCCCGCTCCTTCGAACGCGGGCAAGAATATCGAGGAAATGACACGCATGCTAGACGAGATGATCACAGGGAGAGTCGACAGGGCTGCAAGGCAAACCAGCCTTATGTCCGTCACTGAGGCTCGACCGTCTTGAAAGCATGCAAGGGTATGGAAGACATGCAAGACTGCGAACCGAGGATTGCGAACACACGCGTAGTACGAGGACACGTCCTTTGCGTACCCCGCACGAGCTGAAGAGAGATATGATGATCTTAACGGAGTCTACGTAATGAGGATGAGACAGAGCCCTGCATTAGCATGGCGAAAGAGAAGGCATTGCGAACTGATTCTTTTGGGAGCACATCCTGGCGTTATCTGGGACATCGGAATGCAGATGGGGAACCGGTACCCCGCATTGCAGGCGTTGCACACAAAGCGACGCATGGTCGCTCTATCTATATTATCCTCACATATTGTTCGGAACTGTACTATACTATACATTGGGATTGGGAGGGCACTCTGCTTTTCGCACCGAAGGAGGAAGATCTGATACCCCGTATGCTCGTCTGCAGAGGTCTTGGTTAGGAGACCATAATAGGAGACCAGACATTTTGTGTTTATTCTAAGCACTTTTCTTTGGAGGTTGCTGAGTGATGTTCGTGACTGGTGTGTCGCAGACATCCACCCTACTCCGGTCCGCTGCGTATCCTTGGCCAGCAAGGCCATTCGTTCTCGGTTGATTACTTCCTGCTAACCGCCGGCGCAGATCGGTCTGGCATAGATTGCGTGTACGTGGAGCTCGCGACACTTACCCGGGTTTCTGGGTGTAGTCGCTCACTACTATTCTTCCCTGGTGGCGATCGTACCATTCCACGCGGCTCATTGTCAGGTGCTCACACGCTTATGCGCTTTACTTTACCCCGGAGGTTCGCATTCATGGACGTTGAAAGTAGACTTTACGAACGTCCTCTCGGCGGCCTGGACGGCCTATGAGAGACCTTCAGATGTTCGTGTAGCAATTTGCAAGACGCGAGGTTAGGTTTGGAAACTCAAGACACCTGCTCCTCCAGGCGTGATGAGCATGCGTTCTAATAGCGCCGTGAAGATGTTCCAAGCTGCATCAGGCATCAACGAACCACCTTCATTTGTTTCTCTCATCTTACCTGAGGCGTCGTTCAAACAAGCAGCCAAACAGGTCGCCCATGGTACTCACGACCGTTGAAGCCAGTCGAGTCGGGTCGGCGCTACGCTGTGCTAGAGTGAGGCATGGGTGTCGCCAAGCGCTCCGCAGGGGTCCACATCGTCAACGTCACACAGACTGGAGTGTTTCAGGTTCTCACACACATGTCCGTTTCGCGTCCGTAGGCGCTCTGCAGCAGAGCACTATGTCGGCGTCGGCGGAACGGAGGGTGAGAGTGGCGAGCAGCGTGGAAGCTTTTGCTGTCTGTGAGCTCGTTGCTCGGAGATGCCATGCTGAAGGTGGATCGTGGTTCGCAAGGAGCTTGTGCAGATTGGGCGAAACCCGTTGACAGGGCCCCATCATCGCACATGCTGGAGTGTTTCAGATTCTGACACGGACACCAACCATGCACCTGCGGATCATCCCAACCAGGCTGCCCCTCCACACGATGCTCGCTTGCCTCTCGCTTCACATACGACCTTCCTGAAGATGCGAGCTATGCAAGCCGTGTCCACGGGCGCTAGGTCTATCACGGGATTCTTCCCTCGAGGGATGTGCCCTCAAATTACACCTACCAGAACAGGCCACGATCCATCTCGCTTTGTCGAGCCTCGGGACACTCCTTGATGGAGATCCTGCTCGTCTGTCTAATGTCGTGAAACTTCTCGCGCTCGGGATTCTACTTCTGAGGCAAAGTCCCTCTCCTTCCCTCTCCTTATTGTGTCTTGTCAATGATTTCTACACTTTCTTGAAGTCCAACCGGTGCTTGCTTCTTCTTTCCTCGTTCCATTCTCACACTCCTTGACCAAAGGCATCTCGACGGTGTCTCGTTCCCTCTTTCCGTTACACGACTCCTGCAGGGACAGGTGACTATCTGCAGCATTCATCATCACACTGCAGCAGCCTGAAGTGCCGAACCTGACATCAGCGACTTGAACATCCCGGACCCTAGCCTTCGACATGCTGAACCAAGCAACCCAGAAGCTCTCCAAGATGCATGTTAGACGGAATCCTAATCTGTCTATCCAGTCCACAGCGGCATACAGCCAGCTCACCCCACCTATTCAATCCGCGACTTCCGGTGCTTTTCTGTCTCCAACGGTAGCCTCCCGCCGCGGGTTGCTTTCACGGTCACCGCCCGCTTCGCCCAGCCTTCCGTCTCTGATTCCCCGCCATGGGAAGAAGCAACCACCAAAAGACCATACCCGGCTGATCAAGCGTGTTCTCATCGGAGGCTTCGCAGTAATCTTCGTACTATGGTTGATTGTCCGCCAACTGCATGCCTCGGCACAGTCGTCATCGAGCTATGACACAGATGGAGAGGAGTGGGAGATGGCTGGAGGAACTCAACTACCCCAGGAACCGTCTGTAGTTGCTATGGCAGACAACGCAGGCAAGATGAGATGGACTGTGTCGATCCCTTCCAACTTCGACTTCCCCCTGCGACCTGCTCAGTACCGCGAGATATGCCACCAGGCTGGGGAGGTGTCTAAGGACATGCGTCAGGAGGCGCGTACGAAAACTGGCTTTGCGAAGCGCATGCTCAACTACTACCAGAAAGATCAGTACTACATCGACGTGCAAGAAGCGGAAGAGCAGGCACTGTTGCCGCCCTCGAAGCCGAGCGGGAGGCCAAAGGGGTTTGTAGAGGACGAGATGATTGCGGATGGGCTGTCGACTACTGGACTCAAGATCTGTGAGAGGAGCTTGACATATGTGTTGGAAACGGAAGACGCGGGCTTTGGAAATTCGCTGATGCGATTATGGATGTCGTACGGGCTGGCGAAAGCTGAGAACCGCGCGTTCTTCATTGACGACAGCAGATGGTACGTCCGAATATCAAATACTCGTTTCTGACGATTGCTAACTTCTGACAGGCCTTACGGCAAGTACTTGTCGTACTTTATCAATCCTCCCACAGCAGGGTGTCTCCCGCCACCCAAGTCGCACATGGTGCCTTGCCCGCACAACGCCCGACACATTGTAGTCTCTGGAGCGACAGTTCAGTCAACATTCGGCCATGCCTTTACCGAAGAGTGGGAGGATGCTACAAAGATGCGCGTCCAGCGCCAGCACAAGATCTTCGACCTGCTGCGCACAGGATACGAAGCGCTCTTCAAGCTCCGCACCGATGACGCCAAATACGTTCTGAACCGCGCCCTGGAACTGTACGGCGACATCAAGTCGGAGGGCGGCATCAGCATCGGCATGCACGTTCGCCACGGCGACAGACACCCTCTAGAGTACCAGTACCAAAAAGACTACATCCCGTTGGACCGCTACACCGACACGGCGCGCGAAATCTACATCGACCTAATCGAGAACGCAGGCAAGAAGAACAAAAAGCGCAGCCCGGACGCAGGCAGCGCCCTCTTCGCACGGCACACCACGTCCAAAATGGTCCTTGCCTCGGACGACCCGCTCGTCTACGAGTCCTCGGAAGTAGGCCCCAACTCGATCCGCGCACAAGACCGCATCGTGCTCGCTACCAAAGCCGCGCTCGAAGCAGCCCAGGGCAAGAAGAACCCGTGGATCGATGAGATCACGGGCTGGGAAGGCGGGTTCTACCGCGACGTCTTTTTCAGCTTGGGTCAGCCTGTGGGCAACGCAAACGATATGCAGAAGCTCGACAACGATAACGTGCCCGAGCAGGCGATGAAGCTCCGGGAGCTGGTCGGCCGGGCGTATCTGCTTGACCTGGCAGTGCTGGGCAAGGCCGACACCATGGTGTGCACAGTTAGCAGTATCGGGTGCCGGCTGCTCGCTGTCATGATGGGATGGGACAAGGCTATTCAGCAAGGCAACTGGCGGAACGTAGATGGGGAGTTTGATTGGAGAGGACAGGATTGGTAGATAGATTTTTTTTTGTTCTTTTCTCGCGCTCGCTACAACCTTTCTGCTCGTTCTTTTCACTGTTGCTCGAGAATAACAAGATACCCCGATCGCTCAAAACTACATCTCATTTCGTACTATACAAAAGTACTGTACAAAGGAATCATCACCGCTCGTCCCTAATGCCCTGTGCCACCCATTTAGTCCTCTCTTCGCGCCAGGGAAACTCCTCTTTGAACCCCAACAGCTCCTTTGCCTTTTTATTGCTAATCGGCGCCTTCCTCCCACTCAGCGCATCACGATCAAGAATCTCCGACTCGGGACAAAAATGCTGCAACCAATCAATCGTCTGCGCATTCCCATCCGGCAGGGTATTCTCATCATTCACAGCATTGAAGACCTGAAAGCCCAAACCATGCGTCTCGATGCACCGCTGCACCATATTGCCCAAGTCGCGGGCATCGACGTAGCTCCAGGCGTGCACTTTCCAGTCGCGCGGACGGTCCAGGTACGCCGTCATCGTCTTCTGGTGCTGAGCCGGCGTCACTACCGCTCCGAAGCGGAGACAGTACATGTCGACTGCGTTGCCCATGGCGCGGAACCGCTTCTCGAATGACGCTGCTACCCGCTCCATGCACACTTTGGACGTGGCGTACACGTCCATGGGCTCCGTCGGCGTCGTCTCCGTGATGGGGAAGTGCGGGAATGATAGGTTGCCTTCGGCGTACGTCACGCCGTATACGGTGATGCTGGATGCGAGGATGATTTTCTTGATGCCCAGTTTGCATGCTGCTTCTATTATTGCGTACGAGCTGAGCATGTTGATGCGGAAGGTTTCGTTGTCTGGGATGCGGTTGGGTTGGGGGATGCCTAGGCGATGATTAGCCATGTGAATGTGAATCAAAGGAAAATCATAACGCTGTATCGATGTCACTCCATAGTGTGTGTAGGTTCACTTTGAATGGGTTTGGTTTTTTCACTTCTTTCTCGTATTGCACTGCGACATCGGACTACGTACCAGCAAGATGTATCACGACATCCGGCGTGCGCATCTGCTCGAGAAAAGGCTCGCTGATTTGGAAGTGGCAACTCAACGCATTGAAGGCTTGCGCGCCGTCTGTGAGATCGGCTTTCAGCGTGTGTACTTTCGGGTTGTCCAGTGGTGTTTGGTCGACATTGAGTATCTCATGGCCGTAGGACAGCAGCTTCTCGATCACGCACCGCCCTACTACGCCTGAGCCGCCGGTGATCACTATGCGCTTTTTGGAGTTAGATGCGGTTTTGGTCGACATGGTTAGGGCAGGGGAAACATGAACCGGAACAAGGATCTTTCAACAGGGCTGGCTCCATCTTGAAGCCTTTATACGGGGGTGGTCACCGCGGAGCTTCCCCGCATCGTAGCTTGGAGTGGTCGCGTCGGCTCTAGCGCGATTGGCCCTTCTGGCAAGGTCGGCCTGCCGCCGAAGTGATAGCCACTGCAGACGGGAGCGCGTGGCTTGGCCCAAGCATGGTGTGAGTTTGAGATTGATAATCATTCCATCGGATTGTACATTTATTCATGTCTATCGTTCAGCCGTTTAGCCTCAACGGCTCCTTGGCTGTGAGCATATCATCATCTCCGTGCTATCAGGGAACGCCTCGGTCGGCCTTACGCCGTCTGCGTGCCGTATCCCCTAATCCTCTCGGCAAAGGCCCAGCTCTGGTTCTCCAGCTTGACGTCCTCGTTCAGGTCAACGCCGTCCTTGGTGATGACGGCGATAGAATACCTGTCCATACTCCTGGCGTCTCTGTAGAAGAGAACCTTCATGCATTCCTTGACCTTCTCTACCGCCTGCTCCTTGGTGACGTTCTGGACTGATGCCTCGTCGGGCAATATTGTCCGCATGATGGGCTGTGCAAGATGCGCTCCAAACCCTGTGGCAATCGACGGAGATGAGAATGTGGTGCCGAGCAGATCTGCGCTCGCAAGGAAAGGCTTGCCCTCGCCATCCAGGCCAGCGATCAAAAGGTGGTTCCACAGCGGGTCGAACTTCGATCGGCGGTTGTACATGACTTTGGCGAGGTATGTGTGGAGGTTCTTAGCGTTGAGAGAGTCGTCTGTGGAGGAATAGTTCTCGCGGATGTCGAGGGAGTTGAGAAGGCGGTCGATGTACTGCATGTCTGAGACGTCGCCGCCAAAGCCTACAACTACCTCATCGTTGAACTTCCGTAGTCGCTTGACATCGGTAAAGCGAGCGAGTGATCCGTACGAGGCTGCAATACAACGTTAGCACACAAGTCCTGTCGCTTTGTGGGAGCGGGCTGCATCGTACCCAGGTTGTCCGCCGCAATGACCACGCCGTCCATGAACTTTGCCGCTAGCACCGAAGTACCGGTGACGATGGGTTGCTGCGAGTGCTGGGTCGGACCCATCGTCTGGAAGTGTGAGTGGTCATACGCGCCGTAGACATCGTCTCTAGGCTGTGTTGATGTCAGTATGGCGGTGCTTGTTAGGTGGGGAGGCGTCTTACACGGCCCCAGGCTTGCGGGAGGTGGTTCATCGTGCGTATGGTAGTCTTGGATGTTTTGCAGCGGCGAGAGATGTGTTGTTCAGGTGCTGACGACGTGTGTTGGCGAGAAGGCGGCGTTCGGAGGTGCGTGGTCGATGGTCACTGTCGCCGTGAAGGCAGCTCCGCTGGCGACGATATGCTTGGCAATAGCTTGGGCACGGGCCACAGTGCACATGGGATCCTCGCCGTCACTCTTTCACCTCAATACAAAACACAATGCTGGGGGTAAACTATGAAAGCAGTGACGAAGAGGAGCAACTCCCGGCGACGACAGCCAAGGTGAGACTCGCACATGTACCTAGGAGGACTTCGATAGCTACTAATATTGAGTTGGCAAATATTCCTGTAGCAGCCATATCCGTTCCCCAGGTGGCTCCTCAAAAGGCCACTCCACCACCTTCTGCTCCGGTCAATGGACCTGCGCAAGGCCCAGCTGTGTTGCCGTCTCCAGCAGACGGCGATGCGGCCGACGATGTCCCTCCAGGCTCGCCGTACACATCGAATCGAGCTATCATCCAGAACCTTACCTTACCTACTGTGCCCAATTTTGAGATTCCAGCTTCGCCGCCGGGCTCGCCGCCACAACAAGCGACAAAGAAATTTGCTCAGTTCCTCGAGTTGAAGAAGAAGGGGCAGCACTTCAACCAACGACTGGAGAGCTCCTCGGTGCTGCGCGACCCAGGTCATTCGCAGAAGTTGATGAATTTTGCTGGCATCAGCGAAGAGGAGCAACATGCATCCGTCCTATCCAAAGGGCTGGCTGTGCCTGCAGTATTCCCACCCTGGGCGTATGTAGAGGAGTTGAAGGCCTCGCAGAAGCGAATCTTCAAGGCAAAGGAGCAGGAGAAAGCCAGAACGCCGAGAGAGGCCATCGATTTCGTATCTGCGACCAAATCTGGCGCCGCAAGTCGCACAAGCATCCCTTCTGGAAAGATGTCTACATCGCACAGTGCAAGCAAGAGGAAGGAGCTGGAACACAGGAGTCGAGAAGGGTCATTGGCAAGAAGCGGACGGAGGAGTACATCAAGATCGCCCAAAAGGAGACGGTGATTGACAGCGCATTATCGTGAGACATCTCCAATCAATATGCAGGCGCGGACGCGGTCGGTGAGCGAATTGCGCATTGCGCGTGGCTTGCATTCGATCGCAAACAATAACGCAGGAGTGCATTTCCAATACAGTCTTCTTTCAACTCTTAGCATGTTCTTCTCTCGTGCAGTATCTGGAGCTTGTAACCAGTGCTAGATTGAAGCCTGGGCGTTTCGGGCGATCGGCGCACTGGCGTCATCAGGGTACTTACCTTGTCAGGTACATAGCGCGCTCAACGTAATGTAAAGATTCAGCACCACGCCGTTTGCAGATACTGTGACATTGAGCACTTCATTTGCATCATGATAGCTCGATGGTCACCGGTCATCAGGTCTTTAGCTGCTGTCTGCTTGAGCCTGGAACTGTTGGGGGGTTTCATGATACACGTCTAGCAAACCAGCTATGAATAGAGTAACAGCATAGCTGATCAGAACTTTCAGAAGATGCACTGAACAGCTCCAATTGTTTATCATGTCTAAGCTCGTCCAAGCTGCAACAAGCGTCTCGGTAGCTTTCAGGTGCGCTGAAGAAGCATCTCGAAGCTGGGTACGTAGATGTGGTGGCTCTCAGAGACTGGAGGGGTAATTCCAACGGGCGATCAGTCGACGTGGAAGCCTCATCCCAACATTTCTAGAAGGCGGTCATGGCCGTGACAGCGGCCCTGATGCTTTTGCGATACGATTAACCCACGCTCTTACGACACGCGCCGCGGCGGCCAATGGGCCCTGTGGCCTGGCGGGGCTGAGATCTGCTGAGAACGAGGTCGCGGCTTGCCCCTCTTTCTCCACCAACTACTTAAATCTTGACACCAAACAAATCACCAGTGCAACTTTTTCGCCCACCTGGTAAGTCAAGCTCTTCTTCCGCCGTCCATCCGCGGCCGGCCGTACCATCCCACACCTATGCCAGTTTGAGGCTCCGCCGGGCTCTAACAGTCAAGGGCTGGGCAGTGGTTGAGTGTTTCTTCAGGATCCACCTCATCACCGGCCGGTGACGCTTGACTAGAACGCTGTAGTTTCCAAGCACCGCGTCGTAGGGCTGCACTACGCCTATATATTCTCGACTGCCTCTCAGCTCCACTTCCGCAATTGACTCTTACTGATCAATCCATCATAGCCTCAATACACAGACATCATGGCCATCACCAAGATCCACGCACGTTCCGTCTACGACTCTCGCGTACGTCTATCGACTATGAAGCTGGCCGCCGACAGCATGCTGACTGCCTCCAGGGTAACCCCACCGTCGAGGTCGACATCGTCACCGAGACTGGCCTCCACCGCGCCATCGTTCCCTCCGGTGCCTCCACTGGTTCCCACGAGGCTTGCGAGCTCCGCGATGGTGACAAGAGCAAGTGGGGTGGTAAGGGTGTGACCAAGGCCGTTGCCAACGTCAACGACAAGATCGCCCCCGCTCTGATCAAGGAGAAGCTCGACGTCAAGGACCAGTCCGCCGTCGACGCTTTCCTCATCAAGCTCGATGGAACCAAGAACAAGACCGAGCTCGGTGCCAACGCCATCCTCGGTGTCTCCATGGCCATCGCCAAGGCTGCCGCCGCTGAGAAGGGTGTCCCTCTCTACGCTCACATCTCCGACTTGGCTGGCACCAAGAAGCCCTACGTTCTGCCCGTTCCCTTCATGAACGTCCTCAACGGTGGCTCCCACGCTGGTGGCCGCATGGCCTTCCAGGAGTTCATGATCGTTCCCTCGTACGTCTCCTCACATTTACATTCCCAAGAGATAGACTAACAACTAGCAGTGAGGCTCCTACCTTCACCGAGGCCATGCGCCAGGGTGCCGAAGTCTACCAGCAGCTCAAGTCCCTCGCCAAGAAGAAGTACGGCCAGTCTGCCGGAAACGTTGGTGACGAGGGTGGTGTTGCACCTGACGTCCAGACCGCCGAGGAGGCTCTTGACCTCATCACCGATGCCATCGAGGCCGCTGGTTACACCGGTCAGATCAAGATCGCCATGGACGTTGCCTCCAGCGAGTTCTACAAGGCCGAGGAGAAGAAGTACGACCTCGACTTCAAGAACCCCGACAGCGACAAGAGCAAGTGGCTCACCTACGAGCAGCTCGCTGAGCTCTACAAGTCTCTCTCCCAGAAGTACCCCATTGTCTCCATCGAGGACCCCTTCGCTGAGGATGACTGGGAGGCGTGGTCTTACTTCTTCAAGACCTCTGACTTCCAGATCGTCGGTGATGACCTGACAGTCACCAACCCTGAGTTCATCAAGAAGGCTATCGAGCAGAAGTCTTGCAACGCCCTCCTCCTCAAGGTCAACCAGATCGGTACCATCACCGAGGCCATCCAGGCCGCCAAGGATGCTTTCGCTGCCGACTGGGGTGTCATGGTTTCTCACCGCTCTGGTGAGACTGAGGATGTTACCATCGCTGACATCGTTGTCGGTCTCCGTGCTGGTCAGATCAAGACTGGTGCCCCTGCCCGATCTGAGCGTCTCGCCAAGCTCAACCAGATCCTCCGTATCGAGGAGGAGCTCGGCGACAACGCCATCTACGCTGGCACCAAGTTCAGGACCTCCGTCAACATGTAAGAGGTTGTCTATGAGGGAAAGAATAAATTACGAAAAGCACCAAGAAGTGCGATGATTATGATATAGCGGTTTTCTATACACGAGATGCAACAAATGCAATCTAATACCCAAGTTAATGATGCACTCTACGAACCTCTTTCCTGCCGTTCTCTTTGTGAAGCAACTGACAAAAGATCGTAGTCAATATTGAGCTTTGTTACATTGCGAACCCGTCTCGCATCCGAGCTCTAGCTGTGCTCTGCCAAGACGTGCTGTTACGGTGTGTCCTTGTACTCTAGGTACTTACGTGGTTCCGGGTCTACCCACCGACGCATAACCGTCCCGAGGTGCTTGATCACCACCACTCCCGCACTTCTCCGGCTTTCGGTAGACTTCCTGCGCAATCGGATCCGAACGATGACTTTGCGGACATGCTCGGTCGGCTGTGGACGAAACTCTCCGATTTGTTGACTCCTCCAAGGCTAACGGTGGTCAACTCCAATGGCATGTCAAGTACAAATGTTGAGTACAGCCTGCCAGCGAACCCATAATCAGCTCGAATCATCTTCTAAAGCGCTCGCAGAATCGAGTCGATGCAGTAGATCCTGGAAGCTCGTTCTTTGTTTTCATTTCTGGAATCTTTGAGATGCCTCGCTCGTTGTGGCTTCTTTGTTTAGTGACCACACGATGCACATTCGCTAGGAGTACTATAATTACGAAGCCCCTTCGTCCACTCAGTACATTGATTCTGCTCAACCCAAGCAGACCCCCAGCAAGAACATCCATTGACAATTTTGGAGCATCGATCAGACATTGGTATGAGTCGAGCTAGACACAACACAGAAGACGATGAACGAACCTCCGCTGATTTTGAAGCTGTGCAAAATCAACCCCAGAATGTAAGTTGTTCTGTTGATCACAACATGCACGACGGCAGAGATCACCTGGAAGCTCGCGTGCGATCTCCTAGTACGAAGTCCTGGAACAGTGAGGACGAAGATCTGTCGCCAAGAGCGTCAAGGTACTACACCAGCCTGTACACGACAGAGGGCTGCGAGCAGTTGGCGGACTGCAATAATACCTCTATAAGACCTAGCACACCCCGCACGGTTGAAACCAGGAAAGCTTCAACTGTGACTATTTTTCCTACCTTCAGACCTTTGGTCAAAAACTCGGATCTAGAATCGGAGCGTGTTGATGCTGACCTCGAACAGCATAAGCCGGTAGATGGCGAGAATGGTCGCGCTAAGGGTCAATCGTACATCAAAAGGCTTAAAGAAATCTACAGAGCAGGACCGCCAGATGAGGGTCAACAGCTCTGGAGAGGCTTAAGGAATTATTGGAGGGAAAAACAGACAGGTCTAGTCTTCGAGATGTGTGCACCCTACCGTAGAGATGAAGCTAGCCATGTGCCCTCATCAGAATCCGTTGTTGATAGGGAGGCTACAGATTCACCGCGGCATCAATCACCCATAGAAACATCACACATCGTTGGCGAAGACGTAGAACAGTGTAGACCAAGACGCGACTCTGTGGTAAGTTATGGCGACGTCTCACGCACATCACGCGAGGTTCCCGTCAAAATCTGCCAAACCATCCTGACTCTAGACTCAAACAAACCTCCGCCACCCCCTCCTCGATTGAGTGATGCCCCCAGACGCCGTTCGCAGCGCACGGAGAACGAGATCGTGGATCTGGACAAGCCTCTACCTCGGACCCCCTTCCCCTGTTTTCCAGAGCCACCGAAACCCCAGGAAACGAGTCACGAGTCACCTGTAGTTCCGCCATGGCCGCCTATACACACAGCAACGGTAGGTTCGGAGTTACTAGACTACTATGAAAAGGCACCACAGCAAGACAACTCTACTTCGAACAAGCGATCAAAGGACGTCGTCCAAGGCCCGCAACCAACCACATGGCTAAAGAGCCTAGCAGCAAAAGTCCCAAATCCCCAACTGCACTCTCCAAGTAAGTCGAAACCAAGCAAAGCAGACAAAGCGCACGACGCCCTCAAAGCAAAGATCTCCCGCCCCATCCCCATTTCACCTACTACTATCGCTGTAGATTTCTCTCCACACCGCCTCCCTCCGCAACCAGACACCATGAGCGAGAAGGCACGAGGTAAGCAAAGGGCTCCCTCGTCGCCTACCTGGTTGGACAAACTAGCACACGCACCACTGCCCATATTGCACACGATGCCAGCGATGCTTCAAGCTAAGAAGCGACCAGGCTCGGATAAAAGTTTCCAATGTCAAGGATCGGTAGCAGGCCATGTGTGTGAGGAGTGTGCACCTGATTTGGAGACGGGTGGGCGGCGTGGTGGGCAGAGGACGAGGCATGGGGATGGAATGCGGCCTGAACCGCTGTTCACAGGGGTCATGTTCGATGGGAGTTATTATGATGTGGAGGATGCGAATGCCGATCACATAAGGACTGGTAGATGGATATGACATTGTTTTCTTTTGTTCTTTGTAGTGAGCTCTTGCTGTGACGGTGACACGTATACATCACGACGTTGTACGCTTGCAATCAAGTTGGATACTTTTGCTCTTCCGAGAACTGCAGGCATTCCATGCAAGAGGTTCGCACATGGGCTGACGGTATGGCCCGCAGTCGTGACGGCATCGGATGGCTGGGTGGTTGTACACAGTACGTGCGAGAGACCAAAAGCGTGGCAGTGAGACGTAGAAGTACGCAAGGCGCTGCGTAAAAGTAGCCATATCTGCAGCCGAGACTGACACAGCAGCTGTCCGTGACCTGTGCGATTATCTCGCATGTCTCACTGCTCAGCAAGCAAGGCATGGGAATCCGGTAGATACCGACATCCGCTTCATTGCGGTATGCTCGGCTGGGGTTCCGCACATGTTGGTATGTTGGATGGGTGGCTTATCGAGACTGGCTCTGAGGGAGGGGGATTCTCTACCTGGTCCAACGCTGCTTGTCCAATACTGAGAGCTGCACGGACAACACGAAGATGCAACCATGCTTCGCGGTCAACGTGGACTTGTATAGAGATGCCAGCACACTAACTTGCTGCGACCGTTGGAAGCATGGCAGATCTTTGCGGCCCGCGTGCCACTCCACTTCAGGGCGCGCAAGAGGACCCAAGAATAGGCGGGGGAGGTTGGAAACGGATCAGGCTTCATGTGGCTAGAGCATGGAGGATGTCCAGGTAAATACCCTATATCCATCGTAGTGTGTTGCACAGGCTGGGTCTACGCGTGGCTAATTAGCGTTCTATGCGATGTGCCTCGTCCTGCAGCTGCAGCACAAGGTTAAGCGGCGCTACCGTGCTCACATTCCCAGCCTGCGGTCCATCATGCTGGACGGGCAAGACGTGAGCTGAGGGGTGTGGCGAACTGACGCAGACAGCTGGTTTCTAATAAGAGCGCGGACGGCAGGGTGCTCTTATGCCATGGCCAGGCGGCAATGGAGACACTGGAGGAAAAGCAGGATTCGAGGCTCTGCCCACGACGACTGTCTTGGACTCGAGGTCGTGCTGGGCTCCGCACTAATGTGGCTATAATGTGGGCTGCCAGAGCGGGGCGGCGCCTTCCCTGAGGCCAAAGGGCACCTGCGGATCACGATTGGCGGGAGGCCTGCTTACCCGCTGGGCTGCTGGGCTGGATCCGCCTTAGCGCAAATGTACTTCAATGCACAGTCCCTGCCTCCTCCGACCACTCACCTCTCACAACGGCCATGTCGCATTTTGCAGGCGCGAAACAGCTCGCAGCAATTGGACGTCGAGGATCCAGTGCCCTGGATGTCCAACGCCCACAGACTCGGCAGACCTTTGCGCCCGAGGGGCACGAGGTGTGAACATGGCCCTCTTCTGCGGCTTTCCTTTTCTCTGGAAGACTTCACCGTCTCTGGGGCGCAATAGAGCATACGTACGACCTTGACCTTGACCTTGACAACGAGCGCGATTACGGCTCTGGACTGCCCTCTGCAACCCTGCTGACGAGCAGGATCAGCAAGCTGTCAGATATATCAAGACCAACATCTTCGCACAGCAGCCCTCTGGTCTGGACGTGCATCTCTTGGTCCTCGTTTATTGACTTCTCCCGGGCGTCTATTTCTGGGGCCACCACTCTGCGTCCTCGTCTGCGCGCCATTGCAACCTACTCGTCTCCCCCTCCGACCTATCAGACGGGCACCTGCAGTTGTGCAAGCATCTTGCTTTTTACACGTTGTAAGTACCCGCCCACTATCGTTCCGATCTCTCTCCACCGGCAGCTACCCGTGCCCCCCTCTATCCAATCCACGCGTTCGCAGCGTTCGAAGCGCCCGGTATCTAAAGCTGGCGCTTCGCCCGTTGCCTCTGCTCTCTTCTCTAGCAGGTCTCATTGTAATACCCTGTGCGCCTCTGCCTTCTGTCTCTCTTACTGCACATCTCTGTACTCCTGCGACTGGTCTAAGCTGGCCTGGATTATAGTCGTCCTCCCTCCATACACATCTCTACCACTCTATCTTTACGCATGAGAGCGCTCTTCTCCGCCACGTGAACGCTCCAAAGCTTAAGGATGTCAACCAACAATAAGAAGGGTCTCACAGTTACGATTGAAAGACGAAACACCGACGACTCCACCTCATCAGAAGTCAAGACACCTCGCACAGCACGCTTCGCTGAAGCGACATCGGTCTACTCACCCATCGACGCACCCAAGTCACCATTTGGCTCGTACCCCACAAACCACTACAGGCCTCAACCTCAGGTATCCGACGTGGGCTTTGGCTACGTCCAACCAGTCGAGATGGAGGAAACCGACAGGAAATACCTTCCTCCCCCAACACCAAAGGGCCCCCTTAAGAGTGCGTTGAAGTCGCCTGGTGCGCCACCACGGACACCTGGCAGGCCAAGCATGATCCTCAGTCCTACTTTCAGGGAGGAGCACGATCTCGAGAAGCAAGAAGCTTCATTGGAAAAGGAGCAGGCCAAAGATATCGTATGTCATATGACATTTTCTTACCTTGATAGAGTGCTAACGTTGAGCAGAAAGTCAAGGTCCGAGTGAGGATCGCTAAGATCTTCTTGCGCGGCATCAACTTCGCTTGCAGTCTTATCGTTCTCTCCATGATCGCAACCGCACTGGCCATCTTCCATGCAACAAAGTCTCTCCCCAAACGAAACAATCTCCCTCCTTGGGCCGACAACACGAAGACATGGCCGCAGATTCTTCTCCTGACCATTGCAGTCATCTCTCTTGTCATGTCAATCACTGTTATGATTGCGTACTGCAGAGGAGGCCACAATCGAGCCGAGAAGGTGGCAGCCTATTACACCATCTTCGCCGTCGGTTTCTTCATCTTCAGCATCATCATGTGGGCTGTAGGTGCAGCCGTTTTCAACCAGAGCAAAGCGCAGAACAGCAACAAAGACATGTGGGGCTGGTCTTGCGTCGACAACAAGCGGCGGCATTTGTTCGAGGACGACATTGCTTACGGCCTCGTCTGCCGGCTCCAGAACTGGGCGCTCGTCTGCTGCATCATCGAGGTCGTCATTGAGGTTCTCTGCATCATCATCTACGGAATTGTCTTCTACCGTTTCTGGTCTAAGAGGAAGCTCAGGAAGTCCATGGCTGTCCGTGACAAGGCTCGATCTGACCTCTACCTTGCCCAGCTCCGCTCGCAGTCAGCACCCAACACTCCTGGCTTTGGCCCCCTCTCGCCCCGATCAGGTGGCTGGCGCCCACCCCCAGGCCATCCCGACTACATTGACCCCAATGCCATGGCTCAAGACAGCGAGAACGGTAAGGTCCAGTACGCCCAGATTCGCGAGATTGTACAGCCACAGCCGTTCACCCTGCAAGCGCCACCGATCAAGGTCACAGGCGCAACCCCCAAGATCAGCCAGGACGGCTTTGATGCGCCCGCACGAACACAGACTGTCTCACCACCTGTGCCGACTCTCTCCCCTGGTGCTGAGAGACACAACGATCACGTGGCTGCCGCGCCGGGAGAACAGCAATACGCAGCTGTACCCATCCCGGGAGCGTACACACCGCTGGCATCGCCTTCGTACCCACCCCCACAGCAGCAGCAAGGTTTCGACTTTGGTCCCAACGTGGGCCGATGAGCTAGCACGTGTGTATATTCCCTAGCTCAAGCGACATAGTGCAGATCGTTACCTTTTCTTCTTCAATCTGGGATCAGGGTCATTATTGGGCATGGCTGGCGATCACGGGTGTTTTTGTACATTTTTCTTCTAGGATACATGAGTTCGGCTATGACCGAAGTGGGATCTTTTCTTTTGTTGTCGTTCCTTGAATCTCCGCGAGATACCTTTGCGTTTGCGTTTGTCTCGAGTCTCGAGTCTCTCCTCGGCGATGAGCAAGATTGACATGTGCATGTTATGCAGTGACAGTAGCGATAGCAGTAAGCAGTAAGCAGTAAGAACAGACTGGATGTCTGGCACGTACAGACGAATCAAAACTATTACAATCACATCTTTTCCACGAATGATAATGATGATGATGATGATGATGATGTGGTTTGGCTTGCGTGTTGACTGGTATCCGTGAATCTCGACCAAGTCGTCACGGCGTCTCGCCTGCCTTGAAAGTTCCAACATGATTGATCGACGTAAATTACGGTACCGTGTTCAAAGCGCCTCGTAGCCGCCCGCCCGGCCGGCAGGTATGCTCGGCTTGGGGCAATTTGAAAGTTTCTTTCCTCTCCGTCTTTTCTTCTTTTACTCTCGTTTTCTTAGGTTCTCTTCATCTTCTATTGGGGTCTCTGTTGAGAGTTTTCGTGTCTTGATCTGTGGGTTCTGGCATACCGTATCGTGCTATAGATACTATACTGTTCAGATATAGACGCAGATGCAGATGCGATATCTCGATTCAATCCTGATAAATGGCTGGACGGTAGAGACAAAAGTGGTCTGAATTGATGACTTGTTTACTCTTGTTTAAGGTGAGATGGTGCTTGATTGTGTTGGTATGTATGTATGTATGTATGTATGTATGTAGACGTGATTATAGTTAAATACTCCAATTACTCGTGTGAGGGCAGCGCAATGGATACTGAACACCCTTCCTGCTTACTCACTTTGAGTTGGTGATGGCTCGAGTCTGGTTCTAAGGGATAGGGTAGTGGTTGCGTGGTACAAGTGCTGGTTTACTCATGTTGTTGACGCACCTGATAATCCAGTGCATGGTTAGCAGAAGTGACGCATTGTTCTTACGGAGCTCGACTGAGGTTGTGTCATGTTAAAGAGCCCTGGTATTAGTGCACGTCATACGAAAAGACAGCACGGAAAGAGAGGCTGCTGACATGCTAGTAATCGTGCATTGCCTGGGTATGTAAATGGGGTCGTGAGGCTAAGAGGGCTCGGGCTCGATGAAGGAGCTGCAAGACATGTCAGCGGCACAGAGACAAGCACGCACATGCACGAGACAAGATAAGACATGATAGATGATCACCAATGGTTATGCGGAACATCACCCAAGTGAAGCCTCCATTGTAATGTGATCGAAGACCCGCTCGTTCGAGACAAGGTCAGCTCCATTGATAGGCCTGAACATGCAAGTTCCATGCTTGCTCTTTTAAGTACACTCCGGGACTCCGCAGGACCAAACCCTCCGAGACGGAATATGCTGGTAATCGTTCAGAATCTTCATTTCGTTCCCTCTTCCCCCTACTCATGACGCGCTTATCGGACAATGCCCTCGAAGCGGTTCTTGTACCACTTGACGGTCTCGGCCTGGTTGACGCGGTGGGAAGCGCCGATCCTGCTCTGGCATCGCCTGCGCTTGGCAACGCGCTCGCCGGGGCGGGTCATGCAGACGTAGAAGTCCATACCGTAGATACTGCGGCGTGTTAGCGGTGTGCTGCTGGTGCCTCATTGTTGGAGCTGTCTCGTTACGTACCCAATGCTGGGGTCGTACTTGATGCCCAGGTCGATGTGCTCGGAGATACCGAAACCGAAGTTGCCGGACTCGCTGAAGTTGCGCTTGCGGAGCTCGTACTCCTTGACCTTGAGGCCGCGCTCGAGGATCTCCTCAGCCTTGGGGCCGCGGACGGTGACGTGGACGGAGATCTTCTCGTTACGGCGGATACCAAAGGTACGGACGGTGTAGCGGGCCTTGGAGTAGACGGGGGTCTGACCAGACAGCTGCTCGAGCACCTTGGCGGCACGAGTGAGCCTGTCACCAGACTCTCCGACGGAGATGTTGAGGACGAGCTTCTGGATGCGGAGCTCCCGCATGGGGTTGGAGGCCTTGGAGTCGGACTGCCGCAGCAATTAGCATTCCATCGAGGGGCTGTGGGCGTCGGCGGGCGCATACCATGGTGACTGCTACGGGAGTTAGTAGGCGAGGTGGACTGTCGAAGGGAAGGGCAGACGGTCGAAAGTGCAGACGATGATAATTTGGGCTCGGCTGTGGGCGTCGTGCGGCGCGCTAGACGAATGGCTTGGCTGGGCCCGAGCGCCGCGTCGCAACTTTGAAGCTCTTCTTGAGCACCAACATCAGACACACGTGCAGCTCCACCTCGACCTCGCCATCCACACCCACCCCACCGACACCACGTAGGAAGGGGTTTGCGCGCAGACTACCGCCGTCGCCCATTTTTTGAACTCCAAGTCGTCCTCGGACGCGCACCCGCCGCCATGGCCGCCGCAAACAGACAGGGCAAGATGGTACGTTCCTCCGTCTGCACGCTCGAATCCGTGAACCTGAGAGAAGACGCGCATAGAGACTGACTGACGTGCGTGGATATAGCAAAACCTAGTAAGCGCCCTCCCATCCGCACACACGCCCCGCCCGCTCACACCGCGCAGATCAACTACCGCATGAAGGTGACACTTCAAGACGGCAGGCAGATGGTCGGGCAGATGCTCGCATTCGACAAGGTACGTCCCAAAGCCTGTCTGCCAGACCCAACACTGACCCTCCATCCAGCACATGAACCTCGTCCTCGCCGACACGGAGGAGTTCCGCCGCACACGACGAAGGGGAAAGGCCGCGCCCGGCGCAACCCAGCAGGTCACCGAGACTGAGGAGCGACGCGCCATTGGACTCACCATCATTCGCGGCGCGCACGTCATCTCGCTGTCCGTAGACGGTCCACCGCCCGCCGACCCTGCCGCGCGACTGGGAGCAGCCGCTGGTGGTCCCTCGACGGCTGCGGCTCTGGCTGCTGGACCTGGTGTTGCGCGACCCGCAGGACGTGGACTGCCCGTCGGTCTCACGGGACCTGCTGTTGGTGTTGGAGGACCCGGCGCTGGGTTCGGTGCACCGCCGTTCGCTGGCGGCCCACCCGGATTCGCAGGACCCCCTCCTGGCTTTGGTGGACGCGGTGGACCTCCAGGTGGACCCCGTAAGTTGCGCGCGTAAGGGAAAAATAGACATCAATACTGACTTGTCATAGCTGGCTTCCCACCTGCGGGCGGACCTCCTGGCTTTGGTGGTCCTCCAGGCTTCGGTGGACCACCTGGCTTCCAGGGGCGCGGTGGCCCTCCAGGTTTCGGCGGACGGTAGACAAAGGAGGCAGTTCATTTGATGTTTGAGTTCTCTCAGCAATCCGCCTCGCTGTTGCACTGCACGACACACTACGAGGAAGCGTTTTGCGAACTGGCGCAAAGAATGCGCACCAATTGGGTGGACAGTGGTCAAACGCAAAAGGCACGATTAGATGCTGCAGCGCCCCAAGGCATTTTGAAAAGGTGTCTGGTGCTGTTTGGATGGTGTATCAGGCCAAAAGCGATCAATTTTGGATGTTTTAGTGAGAAGCAGCGACATAGTAAACGCCTGCTCTACAATACTAGAAATCGCAAACACTATTGCAGCGCTCGTTTTCTCGACCATTTGGAAATTGAGACCCTACCACCGAGTCCAGGCTGACAGGCGCACGTGACATGTCAGCGCCGAAAAGCGCTCGTTCGCAGGGCGGCTGTCCGGAATAAGCTTGGCAATCTCAACACCAAAGTTGCGGCTCCGAGCTCCACCCTGCCTCTGCCAACGGTCTCCCACGCGACACACATCTCCCCGTTCGCCCACGCCCCGCCGCACCACCCGCCCACCATGGCCGCCGCAATCAAAGCCCTCAATGCGAAGATCCGCTCCAACAAGTACACCGACTACATCTGCTCGACCCGTACGTGCGCGCCTTCCCGCCGTGGCAGTCCCGGAGCTTTTTAGTGCAGACATTCGGAGCTCTGGGATGGTTGTGATTTGGGGGATAGATGGAGGAGGAGATTGAAAACATGAGTGCTGACTGATTGTTAGATTTCTGGGGTCCCGTCAGTAACTTTGGTATCCCGATTGCTGCAATTGCGGATATGAGCAAAGACCCGGAGATGTGAGTCTCTCTCTATCTCTCTCTTTTTCTCTTCTTACAATTCCTCCACGACATCCACGACAACCAACAAACAAACACGCACACACCTACTCGCAGCAACCCCCACCTAACCCCCATCTAACAACCCCCCAGCATCTCCGGCCGCATGACCGGCGCCCTGACCCTCTACTCGGGCACCTTCATGCGCTACGCGCTCGCCGTCAGTCCCGCAAACTACCTCCTCTTCGGCTGCCACGCCATCAACTTCAGCTCCCAGATCGTCCAGGGTTACCGCTACCTCAACTACTTCCACTTTGGCGGGAAAGAGGCGCAGCTGAGCGAGCAGGCCAAGGTTGTGGGAAGCGAGACGGTGGACAAGGCCAAGGAGGTTGCGGATAAGGCTAAGGCTGCTGTTTCGAAATAGATTGAAGATGCGATGGGATGGATGGGCATTTGTGTGTGTGCATGTGTATATTATTTGCGATACCGGACACTGCATCAAGGAAGCTATTTTGAATTACTTTGGATTGATGGGGGATGTGCACGGTGAGAGTGTGTAACGTGCATGCTGAACATGTATGCGTTGGACGAGGTGCTACACGTTGATTCTGCATACAGCCATCGTACCTGTGATGCTCCAACAAGCACATCAACCACACCACATGAACCATCCCTATCTATCTGACTCCTACATCAAACTCGTCCGCCCCCCAATCTCACTTCCCCCCTGCCCACTCGGCAAATTCCCATCCCGACCCTCTACAAACTCGCGATAAATCCTCTGCAGCCTCAACCGCTCCTGCGCACTGATACTGCTGCGACCACTGCCCAGCGAGCTCTCAATGTGCTTCCACTGAATCTGCGGCTCCTTTCTCTCTGCGTCCTCTTCCGCAGCCGCATTGTCGTCGTCTTTGCCGCTGCTCTGCGGCCGCTGCATGGCTTTTTGCTTGCGGCGGAGGGACTGCAGGGCTTGGATTTTGTGCGCGATTTGTGCGCGTTCTGTGAGTTGGTGTGAGGTGGAGAGGGAGGAGGAAGGTGGTGCGGTGGAAGGGGAGGGGGTGTCGCCGTAGCGGAAGTAGGAAAAGTCTGGGATGCTTTTGTCTTTGTCCTTTGCGTCGGTAGGGGTTGAAGTGCCGTTTTTCTTGCTCTGTGGTGGCGCGCTGAGATCTGTGTCGCCGAGCACGTCGTGGATGGCTTCCAGCTGCGCGTTGTAGACTACCGCTTGGAGGTCGGCGCCTGAGTAGCCTTCTGTGCGTTGGGCAATCTCGCGCAGGTTCTCGCCTGATGGATCTGTTGAGAGGACGCTGGGCGCGAGGTGCAGTTTGCGGGTTACGGCCTTGAGGATGTCGATGCGCTCTTCCACGTCAGGCATGTCGCAGAGCAGAGACTTGTCTAGACGTCCAGGACGCAGCAGCGCAGGATCGATGAGGTCGGGGCGAGATGTTGCGGCGAGGACGTAAACGCCGCTGAGGCCCTCAGCACCATCCATTTGAGTCAGCAACTGGTTGACGACGCGGTCTGTGACGCCAGTGGAGTCGTGGCCACGTTTTGGTGCAATGGAATCGAATTCGTCGAAGAAGAGAACGCACGGCCGTGCTGCTTCGGCGCGCTCGAAGAGATCGCGGACAGACTTCTCGGACGCACCAATGTATTTGTTTAGGATCTCAGGCCCTTTGACGGAGATGAAGTTGAGGCCACATTCACCAGCCACCGCCGACGCAAGCAGAGTCTTTCCACATCCGGGGAAGCCATAAAGTAGCAGACCAGATCGCAATCGCAGTGGACACTGAGCGAAGATCGGCGCGTATGTGGTGGGATATTGCAGTGTCTCTAGCAGGATCTGGCGTGTTGCTGTCAAGCCTCCGATGGAGTCCCATTTGGTCGTCGATGACTGCAATGTTACGTTTCGAAGTGATGCTGGGGTGAAACCTTTGATAGCTGACGCATAGTCGTCTCTTGTGAGGGTGACAGTGTTCGACGAGTCGGTTACTGATCGAATGAGAGCTTCGTTCCGGGCTCGTGAAGTGAGGAGTACGAGATCGCCTGGCATATATCCATCCGTCTGCCCAGCAAGATCAAGGAAGTCGATCGTGGAGTCGACGACAAAGCCGTACTCGTCTGACGTATCGTGCTGTATACTGCCATCGCTAGGTTGGCTGCGGTGGGATGTGCTCGGCCGGCTGTTCGACGGCGATGGCGGGAAAGCATGGCCGTTCGTTTGTGGTTGTGGTTGCTGTGGTTTGGCATCTTTGAACGCAAGCTTCTCGAGCACCTTTCGCCTTCCATCCTTGTTCGGTGCCTTCAGACTGACCATCTCACGAACAATATGCCCACCAACGATGACGTTGTTCAGCGCCTCCTTGCCTTGTGCGGTGGCAAGAAGTACTACGCCAGAGTCAATTGAGCAGTATTGTCTTACAATAGACACAATGCTTTCGCTGACATGACGGCTGCGCCCATTCTCGTTACCTACTTGGAGCTCCGTCTCCACCGGGCAGAGCTTGTCGAGATCGTCCAGGATGACCACAGCATTGCCGCCCGATCGCGCACTCCACGCTGCAGTCGCGAACAGTCGATTCAGTGTCTCCTTGATGGTCGCCACCCTGGTTTCGTCCGTTATGAGTTTTCGACAAGGAAAGTAGATGGTGTTGAATAGGTACTCCGTTCGTAGTTGATGTGCAAGAAGCTGAGCACACTCTGATTTACCCGCACCTAGCCCACCGCTAAGCAGAACCGACGAGTTGTGCGTCAGATGCGAGCGCAGCTGATCGACAAGAGGGTTGATACCGACAAGCTCTGGGGGGTTCTTGGGTAGAGGATCACCCTGCTGCCAGCTCTTGGCCCAACTCGAGGGCATGGCGATCTCGGTTCCTAGTTCGATGGCTGGCTTTCTCTCAGGAAAGAGTACCCATGATATACCAATAGATGGCTGTGGAGGGTCGAACTTGACGATTCCTCCTTGCCAAGTCGACTCAGACTCTGTTACTGGCGGTAACACCATGCCGTCTGTGATTGGACCGTCTAACAGCCCGTTCTTCTTGCCGTATATAGTCTTCAGTCTCTGTATGGCATCTTCCTGTTCTTGCTTTGACTCACCGCCAAACCTGAGGTTTGCATTGCCCAACGAAGCCGCCGAAGCAAATGGTAAGATCTTGACAGACTTTACGACCGCCTCCCTCGCGTCCTTTGAAGCTGGAGTAGATGGTTTAATGGCTGGAGGCTTTGGAGTTTGATTTGGGGCGCCTTCGATACGAACCAGGCCTCCTACAAAGCCCTGGAATCCCAAGACCTTGCAAAGATCGGTGGAAAGTGCGACATGCCGGCTGTCTGGCGCATCTTCCCATGTGGATATCCGGGCGATTACGCGAACAGCAGTCTTCTCCTGGTCCTGCTCTTTCGACATATCCACCGGCTCTTGCAATCCGGCAGGCTTGATGATGGCCACAGAAACCCATGTTGCTCCTCTGAGCGCTTTTGTGAGAAGAAGGTCCTTGTCGGCCCAGATCTTCAGCCCATGTGCTTCTACATCCTCTTCCTCGTCAAACCACTCTTGGGCCACACTGCGGTCCACACCACGAAGAAAGACCGCGCCCTTGCTGGCAACTTCGTCGCGACCGCTTCGTCGCCGAACTGTGCTTGTCGTACTCTTCCCGCTCTTTCTCGACGCAGCGCCGACGCTTCTGCTTTCTCGATTCGCCGAGCTTCGATCTGACTTCTGGCGCGTCTTTGGTGCGACAATGACCTCAGCATCTGGAGAGATCTTGACGAAGAGGGAACCGGCAGGCGGGGCAGGTGCGACCGAGGTGACGATGATGTTTGCGGTGGTCGTTGGCGAGAGATGGAGGGTCAGTGGGTGCGGCGTTTGCGCCTGAGGGTTTGGCAGTGCGCGAATCTGGGACAAGAAGTTGAGCTCGAGGAACTGGGCATGGAGTTCGATCATCTCCCAGTCTACGGGGGTCAATGGCTCAATATTGATAGTGTGTGCTTGTGGGGGGTCCAGGTGCAGTTGTATGCCCACTTTCTGTCCCTCGTTGAGTCCAATGAGCCTGGCAAAGGTGGCATCGACCTCGACGGCGGCTATGTCCTGTTGACTGGCCGCCGGGCTGTTCCGCAGCCCGTTTCTGTCGACGACGGCCGCAAGCCTGCGCTTGCTCTGCATGCCGGTCCATCCCAGGAATATCGACTTCGGCGGGGATGCATTGCGTGCGTCCGAGGCGCCGGACGGCGGTGGCTGGCGGTACGAGAGCTCGACGACGACGTTCTGCGCGACCTACGACAGATGCATTGGCGCTGTGAGCTTGCCGTGGCCGGGGAAGACTTACCGCATTCGCATTCACAAGCACCGAGACGAGCGATGCAGGGAGATTGACGAGACAGTTCTTCAGAGACTGCTGCAGGGCGACCTCAGCCTGGACGACGTTGCCAGCAGGCTTCTTCGGCGGCATGACGTGCGGTGTGCGGTGTGCGGTGTGCGGTGTGCGGTGCGTGGTTGTGGAGGGTGAAGGACAGCGCCGACTGCGAGCTCAACGTCCGACCTCGAGCTGCCGAGGTTCGTCAGCGCCGATGAAGGCGGCCGCAGCTGGCAGACGGCAGCCAATCATGGCCCGAGGCGGGCGGGCGGGCCCTACGCGACGCGCTGGCGTGTAGCAACGCGACTCCCAAATTCTTGTCTCCACCCCCTCCCCCCCGCTGCACCACTCGATACTCCATACGGCTGTTTGCCCGCACTCGACGTCTCCTTTCCCCGAACACCCCCCGAGACGCAATGGCGCTTCTTACCGAGAAGGCGCTGGTCAACTACGAGGAGCAGGAAGGTGGGTAAACACGGGCGCAAAACACAGCAGAAGGCAGAACCCTGGCTAAGCACAAACAAACACAGCTGCCTTTGTTGACTTTCTCAAGCACTTCAAGTCCTCGTCGACCGAGGCTGAAGAGCAGCTGGAGAACCTGAACCTCAACGCCACTGGCAATGCCAACGACGACGAGTATGACATGGTCGACGACTCGGACGACCCAGCGCCGGGCTCGCAGCGCAACCGCCCGTCCAAGACCAAGTACATGAACATCCTGCAGGACGTAGCGAACCGCGTGCGCAGCGACATCCTGATCGACCTGAACGATATCGAGGCTGTAGGTAACAGGTGTCTTGGGAGCGTACAAGCGCAGAGCTGATGCATCACAACAGTACGAGCGCGCTGCCATCGATGAAGACAACAACTACAGGCTGGTGGAGTCGATCGAGCGCAACGCACACCACTACCTCGAGATCCTCTCTCGAGCAGTAGACAAGTGCCTGCCACCACCGACAAGAGAGATCAAGTATGGCCTGCTTCGAAACATACCGTGGTGATGCCGTCACGCTAACACGACACAGCTTCAAGGACGACGTTCTGGACGTGATCATGACACAGCGGTCGAAGCGCAACGAGAGGATACAAGAGCTGCAGGGCGTTGAAGACACCGCGCAAGCTGCGCCCGAATCCATCTTCCCCGCAGCCTTGACTCGACGATACACGCTCAACTTTGCGCCCAGGATAGCATCAGGCTCCAGCAGCCAGCGCCCCATCAAGGCTCTCGCCGTCCGGAACGTCAAGGGAGAGCACCTGGGCCACCTCATCACCGTCCGTGGTATCGCAACCAGGGTCTCGGACGTCAAGCCTGCTGTGCTGGTCAACGCCTACTCTTGCGATCGCTGCGGAAGCGAGGTTTTCCAGCCTGTCAGCACAAAACAGTTCACTCCCCTCGTCGAGTGCCCGTCAGAAGACTGCAAGAACAACAAGACCAAGGGCCAGCTTTTCTTGTCTACTCGCGCCTCCAAGTTCCTTCCCTTCCAAGAGGTCAAGATCCAGGAGATGGCTGATCAGGTACCTGTTGGCCACATTCCTCGACAGCTCACAATCCACTGCCACGGCGCTTTGGTGCGCAAAATCAACCCTGGCGACGTCGTGGACGTTGCCGGTATCTTCCTTCCCACACCGTATACTGGCTTCAAGGCAATCCGTGCTGGACTGCTTACAGATACCTATCTGGAGGCTCAGTTCGTCATGCAGCACAAGAAGGCTTACGACGACATGATCCTTGCCCAGCCAACGCTGAAGAGGATGAACGAGCTGGAGAGGACTGGTCAGCTATACGAATATCTGTCGCGTTCGATTGCTCCCGAGATCTTCGGTCATGTCGACGTGAAGAAGGCGTTGCTCTTGCAACTGATTGGTGGTGTTACCAAGGAGGTCAAGGACGGTATGCGCATCCGTGGTGATATCAACGTCTGCTTGATGGGTGACCCTGGTGTTGCCAAATCGCAACTGCTGAAGTACATCACCAAAGTGGCGCCTCGAGGTGTATACACCACAGGTCGTGGTAGCAGTGGTGTGGGTCTTACCGCCGCCGTCATGCGCGACCCTGTGACAGACGAGATGGTCCTCGAAGGTGGTGCTCTTGTCCTAGCTGACAACGGCATGTGCTGCATTGATGAGTTTGACAAGATGGATGACAGTGACCGAACCGCAATTCACGAGGTCATGGAACAGCAAACCATCTCGATCAGCAAGGCTGGTATCACCACTACGCTCAACGCCCGCACATCGATTCTCGCCGCCGCCAACCCTCTGTACGGCCGATACAACCCTCGCATCTCGCCCGTCGAGAACATCAATCTTCCCGCAGCGCTTTTGTCTCGTTTCGACGTTCTTTTCCTTATTCTTGATACCCCCTCGCGAGACTCTGATGAGGAGCTAGCGCGTCACGTTGCTTACGTTCACATGCACAACGCTCATCCTGAGGCTGCTGGAGGTGTTGTGTTCAGCCCGGCTGAGGTCCGTCAATGGGTTGCTCGCGCTCGCTCGTACAGACCAACCGTGCCCAAGGAGGTCTCTGATTATATGGTCGGCGCGTATGTTCGCATGCGCCAACAGCAAAAGCGCGACGAGAACTCCAAGAAGGCCTTTACCCACACTTCGCCCCGTACACTGCTTGGTATACTGCGTCTTGCGCAGGCTTTGGCCCGTCTGCGGTTTGCCGAGGAGGTCATCTCAGAGGATGTTGACGAGGCGTTGCGTCTCACAGAAGTCAGCAAAGCCAGCTTGTACGCCGACGAGAACCGCAGAGATGATCACACCCCTAGCAGCAAGATTTATCACCTCATCAAGTCCATGGAGGCCAGTGGAGCTGCTGCTGTTGGTGATGGTACACGAGGCGAATTGGATCTTCGCAGGGTCAGGGAGCGAGTTTTGGCCAAGGGCTTTACTGCCGACCAGTTCGAGCAGGCTATTGACGAGTACTCTTTGCTCGATGTAAGTCACATCACCAAACTCACATCACAACCGCTGACAATAGTGCGCAGGTCTGGCAAACCACTGGCGAAGGCACTCGCCTTGTTTTCATTGAAGCCGGTAACGAAGATGAAGACATGGATGCGGACAACGACTTCTGAGCGCTGCGACAGTAATGGTATCGGCGGGCAGTGGAGTTTTTGGATATGGCGCACAACGGCGTTCACAACCCCATCAGCATCGGGTACAAGGTTTATAGTAAATGGGCATGCTCGTTTGGTAGTAACAAAATATCCATTATTCCATTTTGGACTCCCTTTTCTGTCCTCTGCCGTGAACGTACGCCAAGACTCGATATGCAGCTCAACATCATCGTGCTTGCGGGGTCTTGGTCTTCAAGCTTGCTTCTTATGCAAAACTAGTCTGTTGCTTCGACAACCTGAGACCCAATCCTCCATCCTCAATTGAAGCCTCGTCTGTGAGAACGAGTCCTCGCACACACCTTCTCAGATAGGAACCGACTACCCGTCCGTTACCAACCGCGTTTAGTTGGTAGTCAATCTTGGAGCCGCAAACGATAAGCCCACCGGCCCGTCCAGAGCTCCATCCACAACACCACCTGTCAATCTCACTGAACACCTCCAAACCCTTGCGCAAAGCTTCGCGACACCGATTTTCAGCTTCAAACCGCAGCAATGGCCGGCAATACGTTTGCGCAGTTCTTGGTCATCGGACGTACGTACCCGCTGGCCCCAGATCTACCCCACATCCATGCGTGTGCCTCAGGCGACGATTCTCCAGGCACCCTCGACCACCACAGAGACGAGCAGAACTGACAAAACATAGCGACATGTTTCTTCCTTGGTATCCTGTTCGCTTCTCTGCCCTACGATTACAATGCGCTCTGGGCAGTGCCCGATGATCGCGAAGCGTACTTCAAAATCCTCGAAGACCACATCAAGTTCCTCTACGCGTCGCCTCCCATCATTTCGCGCATCCTCAACATGGTCATTGGCACAGGCATTCTCGGCTTTCTGCTCAAGCTCTTCCGCGCAAGCGAAAGCAACATGCTGTTTGATGGCGCGAGTCTGGTGCTTTACATGGCGGGCATCACGGTCTACCTGACGAACATTGTCAAGGGATTCAGGGTCGTTACTGCAGGTATCTACGGAAATGTTACGTCGGAAATGAAGGACGCTGTGCCCGACGACGGCGAGGGTGACTACATTAGCCGCGAGGACACACTGCGGGTCTTTGCTGCCAGCAACACCATCTTGGCGCTGGTTTTGGTGGGTGTTTTGGTCCTGCAGGCTGGGCAGTGGTATGCTAAGAGGGCGGAGGAGAACGAGATTAAGGAAATTGAGAGGAAGGAAGAGGAGAAGAAGACGGCGGGCAAGAAGAAGAACTAGGCATCATGTCAGGATTGAGGAAGTAATTTCGCGCGTATGAGGGTTGCCATGTACAACGCGTTACGGTAATGGAGAAGTTGTCTCGTTGAATCCAGTTTTACACCAATGCCTTCCCTTTTTAAGTCACATGTTTTCAGCCATGCTTGGTAGCGTCCAGTCTGGTGGTCGCCGGCCGGACACCGCTCGTTTGTCGTTTGCTACCCCGTGGCGGCTTCCATCACTCCACAACGTCAAACAACCAACAAGACGAAGCGCTGTTCGACTTCACTGCAGCCACCTAGCAAAATGGACCATAGGAGAAGAGCCAGCTCGACCGCATCAATAGGTCTTTTGAGCAGACAGTTGGCCAGCATTACGGACACGCTTGCCAAAGCATCTCAGCGGCGTGATGCAGAGCTCAAGAAGGCGCGGGAGTCTGCTAAAGCATCTCCGGTGACTACCGTCAGTGACTTGCGCGCAACTAAATACGCAGCCAAAGGCAGAACGAGTGAGCGCCTCCATGTACGCTCTCTGTGCTGGACTACCTAACGGCTCACAGGTTTTGGTGCGCCTGCTACCTCCACACGCGCAAGCGACGCCTCACACATTGGAGACAATTCCAGGGCTATGCTTGCTGAACTGGAGAGTTTAAGAGATGCCGAACATGTGTCAGACAGCCAAAGCAACGATGAGGGAGATGATGATATCGGACCAAAGCTGGCGGAGCTCGACAGGCCAGCGTCGCCCCCACTTACGACTGCAGTTGCGCCTACGGATGACGATCCACGACAAAGGCTAACAGAGCTTGCTGCCTTGTCAGCAACAGGTCGTCGGGAGGTCAGCTCGAACATCAACGAAGACGAACATGACGATGACAATGATGATGACGATGTCAACATCCTCCGTATGAGACTTCAAAACCTACGGTCGTATTTCGATATGTCCCCGCAGATAGTTCCTGGCAGTCACGCCCAGCTTGAGAGGGTAGCCGATCACCATGCACAAGGCGAGATTGTAGAAGGATTTGGTACTCGCATCAAACCGGAGGTCATGCCATACGTTATCGCTTTGGAACTGGAACACTCAAGTACACAGTGGGAACACGCACAACGATGGGCGACCTATCTGTTCGGTTCTGGTCTGAATAGCTACGAGGCCCACAAAGACAGGGATATTGCGGTAGCACATGCGGAAGATGCGTTGAAGAAGATCATTTGCAGTGTCCTGGAAGTCGAGGAACGACTTCGCCGCAAGGAAGAAGAGACGAAGCCACAGAAACGTCTCGTTGTCTCCAATTTGGCGGCTGGCGCAGATGAGCAAGAATTGGAACGACTATTTCGGAAGCACCGTTTCGAAATGTTAGTGATGACAAGCATTTCCATCACAAATTCGTTGCTAACATCAACAATCGCAGTGTCAACATTGACCTCCTGCCCGATCGAGACCCGCTGAGACGTACTCAGACTGCTCACGTTGACATGTCTAGTAGAGAAGCTGCTGTCCAGGCGTCATACCTTACTGGCCATATTTACGGGCTGATTGTTCATATCAAATTGGCTGTGGAGCAGGATGGTTGAGTTAGTATAGACATACACATGAGCGAGCTCGTGGTCGATAGTGGGAAAACGTCTCTTAACGCCACACTCCCGTCGGGTCTGCACAATTGTTTGTATTCTGAAGTAGGAGAGTCTGTAGTCATTTGAATGTGTGGCTAAATAGTCTATTTCAAGTCAAGTTGTAATTCAGCCGACAGCTCTGGTATCTCATGACTAGCGCATCGGCTTTGGCCGCCTGGCGCAGCAACGACCTCGGAGCTGACCGTTTCAGGGTCTCATACTCCACCATTTGCCATCCGCGAGCGCCCCCACTCTAGCAACCATCCACCACGCTTGCGACCAAATGGGCTTCTACCGAACCCTGTTTCCTTTTCTCTCTGCTTTTGTAGACCACGGGTGACAGTTGTAGCATGCACTAGAATACGACACAATGGAGGACGCAGCTCATATCACGTACGATAAGGTCGTCGAAGAGCTCCGAGAGAGGGAATACCCTATGCTCCAGGGTTTGTTCTGTCCAGCGACAAGTTATGTGCTGTATTGATTGTATGCCAGGCACAACGTACCTGGACCATGCCGGAACCACCCTCTACTCGAAATCGCTCATCGAACGCTTCTCCACTGATATGATCTCGAACCTCTACGGCAATCCCCATTCCGCCTCGAACGCTTCCCAACTGACGACGCGCCGTATCGAGGATGTGCGACTACGACTATTGAAGCTTTTCAATGCGGATCCACAAGAGTTTGACGTGGTTTTTGTAGCAAACGCCACTGCGGGCATCAAGCTGGTTATGGATGCGTTCAGGGATCACGAGGACGGCTTTTGGTACGGATACCACAAGGATGCGCATACAAGTCTTATAGGCGTACGGGAGGCGGCAGCCGAGCACCACTGCTTTGCCACCGACGAACAAGTCGTGGATTGGATCCATCGACCAGCGCAAGAGGGACGGACACGGTTGTTTGCGTATCCCGCACAGTCGAACATGAATGGACGACGACTACCGCTTGACTGGTCCCAACACATCCGCGCCGCAGGCAACAAAGGAAACACATACACATTGCTAGACGCCGCAGCCCTCGTGTCGACCTCGCCGCTCGACCTGAGCGACGTCGAGAGTGCGCCTGACTTTACCGTGCTCAGCCTGTACAAGATGTTCGGTTTTCCTGATTTGGGTGCTTTGATAGTCAGGCAAGCGTCAGCACATGCATTCGACAAGCGCCGCTACTTCGGTGGAGGCACAGTCGAGATGGTGGTGGCTTTGAAAGAGCAATGGCACGCGAAGAAGGCAGACTCGCTTCATGAGCGTCTCGAGGACGGCACATTGCCGATTCACAGCATAATGGCGCTTGACTCCGCCATGGCTGTTCACAAAGAACTGTACACCTCGTTAGCACGCGTCTCGCAACATACGAGCTTCCTGGCTGCCAGCTTATACAACGAGCTGCTATCTCTAAGACACGCCAATGGCCAGAAGGTCTGTCAGATTTACAAGGATCCCGCATCTGCATACGGCAATGCAGCCACGCAAGGACCAATTGTTGCATTCAATATGCAAAATGAGATTGGCGGTTGGGTTAGCAACGCAGAAGTGGAGAAGCTTGCGGCCATCAAGAACTTCCATCTACGCACAGGCGGGCTTTGCAACCCAGGCGGCGTTGCTTCTTCGCTTGGATTGGCTCCATGGGAGATGCATGAGAACTTTTCCGCTGGCCAGCGATGTGGTAATGAGAACGACATCATGCGCGGGAAGCCCACTGGCATGATACGTGTCAGTCTGGGAGCGATGAGTACCCTGAAAGACGTGACCTCGTTCGTTGCGTTTTTGCGCGAGTTCTTCGTGCAGGACAAGGCACCCAGCGCGATGCCGCCAGCTCTATGCGACGAGCTTGAAGTTTTGCCAGCGAGTCGTCTGCACGTGGAAAGTCTGACGGTCTATCCTATCAAGAGCTGTGCGGGGTTCAGCGTACCGCCAGGGCAAGCTTGGAAGGTTAATCCAGAGGGACTTGCTTGGGATCGTGAGTGGTGCCTTGTCCACCAAGGAACGGGTACAGCGTTAAGCCAGAAGCGCTACCCCAAGATGGCCCTCATTCGTCCCAGTATCGATCTTGAGGAGGGTGTACTACGTGTTCGATTAGCAGGCCTGTTGAAGGGCACGACTGCAGTTGATCACATTACTGTTCCCCTCTCAGCCGATCCACGAATGTTCACGGACAGCGCAATGTACAGAGACGCCAGCACCAAAGTATGTGGAGAGTCAGTCCAAGCGAAGACATACAAATCCAGCAAGTTGTCAGCTTTCTTTTCTCAAGCCCTCGGGGTGGCTTGCCATTTTGCCCGCTTCCCAGCCGCCGGCAACGGGAGCGGCTCTTCGCCCAGGCATTCCAAGGCGCACCTACAGAAGCACCAGAGAGGTCGCAACATGCGGATACCCGGCGCTTACCCAGATGCAACGCCCGTTACACCAAGCACGTCTACTTCCAAAGCAATCCTACTGTCAAATGAGAGTCCTATCTTGACCATCTCGCGATCAAGCCTTAATCGCCTGAACGAGATGATCAAAGTGGATGGCGGCAAAGCGGCGCAAGCAGAAGTCTTCCGAGCCAACATAGTGGTTGCGGAGAACCCAGACTACCCGCCAGGGCTTGAAGACCCATATGCAGAAGATGACTGGCGCTACCTCCAGATTGGGGAGCAGTACTTCGAAATGCTGGGTGCTTGCCGAAGATGTCAGATGGTGTGTATCGATCAGCAAACCGCCGAGCGGGACCAGGAGCCGTTTACCACGCTCGCTAAGACGCGCCGTTTCGACGGCCGCGTGTACTTTGGTGAGCATACATGTCATGTTCCCACAGAAGATTCGTCTGCTCTCGAGCAGAACCCCACTATCATAGTCGGCGATGCCGTACAGTCGTACCGCGACGACGAGGTTAGTCAAAACAGTCGACTTGTGTCCCTTGTAGGCTAGGACAGTTGCCACTTTTTCGTTGGCGTCTCCATCAAGACTCGAGTTGCGACTATACTTAGCTATACTACGAGCATGAATGGACCTGTCAGGAGTATATTGTGCACCTGGAGGTCGTTACGCGTGGCCCGAGTTGCACGCGACTAAGCACATGATTGGTTAGTAAGGTTTGTAGTGCCAGCAGTGCAACGAACCTGGAACGGCCACGATGTATCGCACATGGCAACGAGGAAGTATGGCGCTTCATCTGGCCAATTTGACCAGCCTGCAATGAACAGCAGGGGTAGACACTGCACATTGCGGTTTCAAGGAAGATGTGCTCAAGGTACATGAACCTGTAAGGAAGCTTTAGACAGACTTCTCCCGCACGGCCTGTGTATTGACATGGGCGTGCCGCTGGCGTTGAGAGGCGCGCGCTCAAGGACGAACCAGAGGTAGCCCTCACAGCGGTTCAACGGCTGGCCTTGCAGCAGCCGGGCGGCGTGGAGACGGTAGCAAACGGAAGCGCGCGACAGGTATACGCAAGCAAAGAGATTATACAGCGGCTGGAGGCGATACATAAAATCCCACAAGATCAGCTGTACAGCTCGCCTGCATCAGCACCTTCGCCTCGATCCTATTCACGGCAGCACTTCGCTCTAGTAGCGTGCTTCTTTCAATCGCTTCCCCATTAAACACCAACATCTCATACGCTTGTCTCAGGTTTACTCCTCCAAACTAAATTGAACTTGATTGATTTTGTTTCCATCCCGCACACCGACGCTCATCACAGTTCCGCAAGCCATCCAGCAAATCACAGGTTCAGAAGACCACTTTGCTCTCTTCAGACCTGCAGGGGCCGCAGACGGGTCACACGCTTTGGTTTCATTACCTCCGGCCAATTGCATCTCTGAAGGGTGGAAGCAGTTCCTCAGCGCACAGGCCAGCCCGGCGCTTACAGCTCGACGTTTGATTTGCAGCGCCGCAGGATTAGGCGGCTGTTTACAAGACGGTCGCTCGTTAGCCCCCGTCTGACACTGGCACTTTGCTACGCGCCCGCCTATTCTTAGCTTGTCCATTCTCTACGACCCATTCAGCGGCCACCAACACAGCGCACGCGTCAGGCTAGTCGACGCAATAAACATACACTTGCCCGGCGACAAAAGTACCTGCCTTTCCGTCTTGCCTTGCTCCTTCTTCACCTGTCCACTTCAACTGTGGAAGGCAAAGCGCAGCCCACCCTCGCTCGCAGGACTATCGACCAGAAGCTCCAGTCTTTCGTTCACGACACGGCAAACATCACCAACATGGCCACTACCACCGATGCGAAGCCGGCTCCGGCACCTCTGCCGTCCTCATTGAAGACGCCTCTCTCTGCCACTTATCCGTCTGAGCTCAAGTCTCCCATGGTCATGTCTGCAACAACACCGACCTTCGCCTGGATCAAGAGGGAAGACAGTCTGAAGACTCCCATTACCCCGCCAGCAGCTTACCTGGATTTCCTCAAAACCTTGTCACCTGCCTTCATGAGTCCTATGTCTACTGGAACCAGCACCAAATTTGTCTTCGAAGGTCGCCCCACCTCCGTCACGTCATCAGCTTCCAGCGGTTCCTTCACATCTACATCTGGGCCAGCAGACAAAGACTCACCCGCAACTTCAAGGTCAAGCAGCTGCAGTCGAAGTGCTTCGAAGGACGTGAAAGACGAGGTTCCAATGTCTGCCCCACCAACGAAGATCAAGACTCAGACCATCACCATTCCACCTCCATCACCGTTTACACGGCCACAGTCGGCGCGCACTCCACGCCTCTACATTCCCCAGTCACCTTTCTCGCCAGCAGCCATACGGTCACCAAACAGCGCAGACTCAGCGAACAACTCAGCCATCTCTCCCTTTCCAACTGCCTCGCCTAAGGTCTGGGAAGCAGAAGCCAAGAGTGGCCGCTCAAGGCGCGTCAGCGTGCGAGAGGTCGTCACCCGTACAGTGACATATAGTAGCACACCAGTCGACAAGAAGGCACCGAGCTTCCCACAGATTGACCCCGCACCGCGTGGCAAGAGGAGAAAAATCGAGTAAACAATGGATGGTCGCACAACTTGCCTGCACCGCCGCTCTGCCTCGAGCATGAGCGGGTGTGCAACCACCGCGTACGACACCATGCTCCCCGAAGGCGACGATCTTTCGGCGCCACCTGCCACAGCGCCTGAGATGTTACAAATCTCCACCACGCGTTTTTGCTCTTTGCTTATGCATCACGATCAAATCTTACATTCACGATGTTTACCGGCCTACCCTACCAACTAATACCCGGGTCCCGGCGACTCAGCCGCACCAACCATTCCTTTCGACTTTCTTCGACGTTCGATTCTTGGAGCTGGTGCATCCACCCTCATCTTTCCCTTTTGTCTACCTATTATCAGAGGAACAACTTATGTTTGTGTTGTTATGTCATGACCTGTACGGTTCGAATAAGAACCGAAATTGGCGCGGAAAATTTCTTGGTGTTGCGGATATCTTTGATCGCGAATACCTCTTGGTGCGCTGGCGTTTGCGGTGCTCTAAGGCGCAACGCTGGGTTCACTTGATCCTGGTTTCTTTTGCTTACGAGGAGGGGGGCACACCGTGTGCGAGGAGAGAAGCTTGGTTGGAGTAAGTGGGTGTGGCTGGCGGCAAAGAAGCCACCAACTGGGCGGGACATATTTCTTGTCTTCCTATGAGGAAGCAACCAATCAACATATTCATTTCAAACGCCTCGATTCTGGTAGATTGTTTAACTCTCGTGACGCTTTTTCAATGCAGCTCAAGCGCGCGAAACCAATGCCGCCCTTTGGACCTCAAAATTGGCTGCATGTGTAGATAGCGCATACTTGCATGTGACCTAGCTACAGCGGCCACACGCAGCCACACGACCTCACATGATCGTCAGATCCCATCATCCCTCGTAGATACTACAACTGCGCCCCAATCGCCATTCCAAAATCAAAGAGCCTCTACAAAATCTACACACCCCAACCCTCTAACACTCCGGTAACCCACCACCATGAACATCACACTCCACCAGCACACCTCTCCCCTCCGTTCTCCCCTTCCTCCCTGCACCCGTACCCGCGTCCGCATCCGCACAGCAGCTTCGACCCCTCCCATCCACACACTCACCGGTCCCCATCACACGTACAGGTAAGGGTGACGAGATCTCGGAACGCGTCCCGCGCAGCCAATCACATTGCTGAAGCAGAGTATTGCAGGGATGGAGCGGGCTGGTGCGGCGCTTACGGTGGGTTGGGTACTTGGGTTGGGACGTGGGATGGGATGGGATGACCGGGGTTACTTGTCGGGAGGTAGAAAGGGAGACGTGGTGATTGGTCGGTGTGGGTCTGCAGATGGTGATCGAGTCGGTTGGTATGCGTGCGCACTGCGATGGTGGGTGAATGGTCGGTTGGTTGGTTGGTTGCGACTCGTGTAGTTGCATGGAGGGAGCTACACATATTGCGCGTGCGAGGGTATCGCAATGTAGCGGTCAAGTTGCTAGTGCGTTGGATACAACTTGCAGAGTAACTGTGTAGTTTGTGTACATAACCCGCCTCATGCAGGGATCGCACTCGAGCTAGGCTTGAAGGAAGGATGCGTGCAGTGTCGCCAAGTGTGCAGGTGTGCGGCCGATTGCGGTGCGAGTGGAGTGTGTGGTTGCTCGTTCTGAGGCTGGTGTGTTCTTATAGGTATACTGTAGCGAGCGATGTGTGGTGTTTGCGTGGCACTGGGTGTTGTGTGAAGGGACTAAGATCGGGCGTGAAGTGAAAGAGTTGACGCGTTGATACGTATATTTCTGCTTGGAGTTGTATTCTTACGGAGGCTGTCGATAACAGTAGTGGCTTGTGACTTCGACTCGGATTTTGCTGGAATTGTCTGGAAACGTTTTGTTCGTTATTGAAGATTGAGTCGTCAGAACCAGCATCATACAGCTTACTTCTCTTACTATCATCACCGCTTCCGGAGGTGGAAGATTGGCTGAGATCAGTGTAGAGGATACAGAGGTGTTCCATTGGATTTTTCAGGCAGTGACAATCTCGATACAAAGCTGGGGCCATATATATCGGAGCGTTACGTGTGATGCGCATGACAGATTTTAACAAGTTCCATGGTTACTAATCATTCAGAGGGATTTTGTGAGACTTTTGTCAAAAAAGATTATCTCAAGCTGACCAGGACCTTATAAGATGAAGTGGAGCGTGCAGCATGAAGAGGTTCGGCGACTCGCCGATGTCTAGTCACTGAACGCGCGGCCTCTAGCTTGTGCAACTTAGAAAGTATGAAAAGATATGATTCTATGCGGTATCATTGGTCTAGTCAGATTGTTCTATTAGTGTGTCATACTGCGTAGCAATGGGTGTCTTTTACTTCGGTTGAGCATGGCCATCAACTCCGTTTCGTTCGCTTCCACATTTCAACAAACAGCTCGTAGAGCTCAATCACAGATCACATAAAAAACACAGAGATTGCCGTGGATAGAGTGACTGGATTGGAGGTGGTCTACATAGCAGTAAAAAGTAAGAGGCAGTATAACGTGCACGACAGCGATTAGGCTCACGGTTGGGCTTGACAACGACTCAACTCCTTGAAGGCACCTCGTTAATTGCAAAGATCTATACATGCGACTCATGGCTAAGCAACATCTTCAACAGAGATTTTCAACTTGATATCCCAAACTTCCTCCAGATCACTTGATCGACGCCGGAAACATTTTCATTGATGTCTAGGTACCTGTTTCTGCTCGAGGCATGCCAAAGATACAAGATGAGCTGGCTTGAAATGCAAACAGAGTTCGCAGTGCTAACCCGTTGAACGATGCTTACTATGTAGTCGAACGTTATCAGTCATGCTGAGTGATGACGCGGCATGGATTTCAATGCTATTCGCCATTGAATGTACATTGATCACCACATCATCCCGTTGATCGTACGTCCACTGGCCAGGTTCTTTTCTTCTTGCATCAACTGGCCTCCGAAGTAGCGATGCCGCACAAAGCAGACCACTTCTGTTCAGGGGAAGTCCAGAACCTGCGTAGGGGCATCCACAAAAGATCAGGTTGCGATGGAGAAGTTACCGGGAAGGCTAGGCTGGGCATCAAAGCATGTCCTCGCAAGCAACACGGAGGTGGTCCGCGCGGGTACAAGTGGCTCAAAGTACGAGGAGTCTCGTATTATCGGTGTATACGAACCCACGACGTTTTTAGTGGATGACCAGAATGTAGATCGCTCGCATCACACACGACCGTCAATAGTATGCACTGATAATGCGGTTGAACCATGGCAACGGTCTCGAGCAGATGCACTGTGCTGTGAACCGGAGGTTCGTCCTACGAAAAAAGCGGTGCAGTGATTCATATAATTGTGACCATGTTCGTTCAGACCATTGCCAAGTCAGCTCTTCCGACACATTTATCATCATTCCGCACCAGACCATGCCAGCGACCGGCAGTCTACAAGGCGATGTGATCGCAGGATCAGTAACGGTTGGAGTGGCCTCATTTATCGCAGTCTTACTTCGCATCAAAGCCAGGCGAGTGCGAAATGTTTCCCTAGCCATAGACGACTACAGTATGATTGCAGCTGTGGTAGGTAAAGCAATATTGCGCTATGAGAATCTCATTGACCTTATCCAAGGTCCTCTCTTGGGGGATCGTAATAGGGAACATCATAGGTCAGTTGTGTGCAAATATTCTGCTGATAGCACTGACGTATGTACAGCAACTCACTATGGCCTTGGAAGAAACATCCAGACTTTAGGTCCGACAGAGTTGATCCGTTTTATGAAGGTAGCCTGCACCTCCTATCCTCTAAGCATCACTGACTAGTTCAGATTTTCCTCGCGTCCCAGATCTTGTGGGCGATTGCCATCCCAGTTGTCAAGTTTTCGATCTTGATGCAATACCTACGTATTTTTGGGGTTATGAATTACATGAGATTGGGTGCATGGTTTCTCATCGCCATGAGCACGGCTTGGGGACTCATGGTGGTAGTTGTCCTGCTGACCAAATGCCAGCCGCTGGCGTACAACTGGAACAAATCTTTAGATGGCCGCTGCATTGACGAGACTCTGTTCTACAAAATTGGCACCGCTATCAATGTGGTGGGAGACTTCTTGATTCTGGTCTTGCCTATGCCAGCGATTTGGTCACTTAACGTGCGTCTCAGCAGAAAACTGCAGATTGCTGCAGTGTTTGTAATCGCTTCCATGTAGGCAGAATTCACTCAGACGATGTAAGAAACTGCACTAATGCTGAACAGGAGTTGTGCTTTTAGCACAGTACGATTTGTCTCGTTGTTCCAGATCAAGGGCACTGATCCGACCCGTAAGCTTCTAAGTAACACGTTCACTACAAGAACTAATTTTCGCAGATGAACTAGCAATCCCATGTATTTGGTCTGCGGTCGAGCCCTGCCTTGGGATTGTAGCGGCTTCTCTAGCTACCATAGGTCCACTCATTGAACTTCTGAAAGAAAGGATCCGACATTCGTTGTCGCAGTCGTCGACTCTAGTACCGAAAGGCGAACGGCGACTCACTTCAAATTCGACAAAGGGTGCACACAGGTTGGACAGCACAGATGACGTCGCGATGGGCTATATGACTTCGCCAGCGAAAGAGCACTTTCAGACTGTTGGGCATAAATAGTTGTACGAGAGGAAACTGCATTACGTATACAACCAACCTGATCGCCTTCATAGTCTCAAAGGTCGTGTTTAGTTGTAGTCTTCTCAACAACTCGAACCAGGAATTTGAGAAGTGAATCGAGTTGGCTCAACATGACCATATGGCCTGCATCGCACGTAGTGACCTCGGCCTGCGCAGTAGCAGCAAACTGGAGCTGTAGGGCCATAGGCAGGAGCTGGTCTTGCTGGCAGACAAGATAGTGACATTTGACCCCTTCATACCCCGTGAAGCGTATCTCAGCATCCCATTTTGATGCAGGTTGTGGACGCAAGCGTGCGTTCCAGAAGCGAGCATCTTGGTCGCTCAAGTCGTTGAAAAGGTTTGTAAGAGCGTTTGCACAGTAGATGTGTTCGCCCTAGAATCTATAAATTTTATGCTGTTGGTAACACTCTGGAACTTACTTGAATGTCGAAGCAAGGCAATGGGCCTGTAGTGAAGCCCAGGGGAAACACTCCTGCACAGATGAACGCGAACGCAACCACGCCACCCGGTTTTCCAGCCTCAATTCTGCTCTTCCGAGTGAGTGCCTCCACAGCGGAGCTGCCAATGAATCTGCCGCGTGATTAGGTCCTAGACCGACAACATGTCTTGATGAGCCTACCCGCCAGCGGAGTGCCCTGCAATAACTACTTCGCGACCTTCTGAGACCAGAGGCTCGATGTAGCCTCGAACAGCAATAATGTCGTCGTCCAACGTAATCCCCTCAGACGAGCCGTGTCCAGTACTGCGAAGCTCTGCGACAACTACCTCCAATCCCTGTTCTTGCAGCTTTGCGACAGTTTCGTCGAACACGCCTGTCGCGCTTTCCCAGAACCCGGGTACTATCACAACGGTGGGCAGATCTTTCTCCATCATGCTTCGGTGGGTCAATTGAGGGTGACTGCTGGAAATTTGACGTGTGAAAACCGGGAGACCTACTCGTTAGCTTACGATGTGCGCATGAGACTTAGCTAGGAAGCACGTTGTTAGTGCTGAGGTGATACGAGGCTGGCGCACCCTGTCGAGCTGACCACCCTTCTGAACACGACAGCTAAGATTAGAGAATTAATGTTCCAAAGTTTATGCATTATGCATTATATTAGCTACTTTTAATCTACTTAAGTAATTGTTGCAACGTCACCGAACGCCGGATCCACTCACCAGAAGCTCGGCTCACCCAGATCCACTCTATCCGAGGTTAGGCCGACTCACCGACAGATTCAAATCTCTCCTCGCTCATGCCACGTATACAACGGGTGGATCGTCCATATTAGGTATTCCGAGCGATCAACTGATGGGAGCACGGGACGCTCAATGAGCATATAAATAGTGACCTGAGTAGACACCTACATATGAATTAATGATCTATCTCCCAGTCATTCCTGAGCTCGTTATCCAACAACAGTAATTTATATATACTTTAACATCTTAATCTTTATAAGTTTAACCTCTTAATTCTCTTTCTACTCTTGTTAAACTTAAGCTGCTTTCTGCTAATAACTTAGTAAGTTAAATATTAAGTAACTTAATCTAAGAGTTAACAGCATACCTTAGTAGGCAGGTAAGACAGTGCAGCCTTCCTGATGTCAACAACATTTCCTAAAGCCCAAAGAAAGGTCGCCAAGGTATCGTTGCTGAAGAACTCCCTGATCCACACTGCAGCGCGCACTTCACTGGGGATCTGGAACAGCGGCAGCTGCATAGCTTCGAGGATGTCTGCGCACGTAACAAAGGTCGAGGTGTCCATTTGACACAGAGGTGGATGAGTTCTCAATTGCTCCCAGAGATTATACCTGCGGCTCCACTCCTCACCCTCAGTAGTACCCTCCTTCTCAGCTTTCTTATGTGCGGCGGCGTTGCGGTAGTCATGGTATGATTGAGTCCACTGCGAGTCCAACTGAGTGCTCGCTTGGCGAAACGCTTTTTCATCACTGTGGCGGCGTGTGCGCTGTGCAGCCGTCTCAGCGCCGCTCGGGGCGATCTGGTGGAAACGCTCCATTAAAGCGTAGTTGTTCTTCAGTATCTGGACTTCGATTGAAGATGTCTTTCCTAAGACTGCCCTACGTGACCATGACTTAGGGCCGAATTTGTTGGTCTTCTCCGTGGAAATGATGTTGTCTATCTTGGTCTCGGCCAGACCATGCGAAAGACGGGACTTGAGGTCCGCGTCGATTGTGAGGTGGTGCGCTTCGATAACTCGCAGAAGATTTTGAACTTCTTTCGAGGTTGTTGGAGTGAGGTTGAGGTCTCCATCTCCAGCTGTCGTCAGCTCAGTCTGTGATCTGAGCTCGCAGAGGCCGTGTAGCACCGGTTACTCAGGGAAGATTTGCGCGGGAAATGTCGGGTCCCCGATGGGAACATCCATGACTGCTGTTGTAGTAAGTGTGACCGAGACTGTGGTATTGATCGGGTTTGGGGAAACGAGTGTTTATTGATGAGTACGAATCAAGTGGGGGAGTACGTTCCAGCGCTTGAATCGGCGACAGATGAACGAATCTTTACCGTGACCCAGGAATTTGCCGGCTGGTTCAAGGATGCGCGAAGTAGGCCGGCCTCGTCAAGATCTCCACGACACTCTGGACACGGAAGGTTGCGCCAATTGTCGAGATCTCCAATACTCAGTCCATTGTCAAGACGATGTTGGGATGCAGTCTCGCGTAAACAAATAACGTGGAAACGGTGATTGGAGAATCAACATTCTGAAGGTTGTGCATTGTGCATCATGTTAGCTACTTTGTATCCACTTGAGTGATTCATACACACTTCGACATCTTAATCTTTACAAGTTCGACCTCTCAATTCTCTTCCCACTCTCATCAAACTTGAGCTGCTTCCCGCTGACGAGTGCCTCCTGCAGCCAAGCACCAATCTGCACTGCCTTGACCGCATTGTTGAACTCCAGCGGCACAGGCGTGTTGTCCAAACAGGCCTTTGTGAACTCATTCGCCTCTCCCACAAAACCCTGCTCAAACCTTCCCCAGTAGTCATGTGGTACCTCCCTTGTGATACCGCCGTTGTGGTAGTAGTTCACTAAGTTCTTCTGAGGGTTCAGGTTGACGGTGAGCTTGCCCTCCGTGCCGATGACCTCGGTAACGTCCTCCTGTCCATGCGGCATCATGCGCGACGCGTAGTAGTGTGCGATACGCCCATCCCAGAACTCAACGATACCAACGGCGTTATCATAGTCGTTGTATTTCTTAAGGCCGGGCTGGGCGGCGACGACACCGTAGGCGGAGATGCTTTTGGGGACAACGGAGGAACCAAAGTACCACAATGTGAGATCGATATCATGAACAGATTTGAGAAACTAGGCATTGCCCAGAAGTTTCGAGCGGTCGACGAAGACTCCACCAGACCACGCAGCATAAGCGACGAAGAAGCCTAATGGTCGTTAGTTGTATTTCAAGGACTGCAATATTCAGAGACTAGGTGAATGTACCTGATGGGTCATGCTTGTCGCAGGTCTGTGACCGCAGAATGGTTGGGCGACCGATCTTGCCTGCTTCAATCTTCTCTGCTACGTCGCGATAACTGGCATCGAATCTCCTCGAGAAGCCACACATGACCTTCAAGTGCGGCTTTTTCGCTGCATGGTCGACAACATCTTGGCAGACCTTCACGCTAGTCGAAAGTGGCTTCTCACACAGCACGTGCAGGTTCTTGTCCATCGCCTGGATGGACTCCTCGGCATGTACAGATGTTGCTGTGCCAATGCAGACAGCCTCGAGGCCATTGTGCTCTAGCATCTTCTTGTAGTCGTTGTACAGCGTAACACCAAAGGGCTCCAGGTGTGTCTTAGCCCACTCGAGTTCCTTAGGTTCTGGAGAGAAAGCAGCGACAAGCTCAGCTCGGGGTACGCTGTTGAGGAAGTTTAGGGCGTGACGAGCGCCCATGCGACCGAGGCCTGCGACTGCGACTTGAAGCTTGTGGGGAGCCATTGTGGTATATAGAAGTTCGGGGAGAGCAGAAATGTAAAATGTAGACGGGTACAGTGAGAGAGAGAGGGATGAAGAGAGAAGGAGAGTCGCATTGAGCCATCGAATTTATATTCCTTGTGCGCTGAGCTATAGAGTTTTCTTGGGTGCTCGGAGGAGGTTTTTGCAACCTCACGATGCCTTGGATCATCTCTTTTTATTGGCGAACGGGTCCCGCAACAGGACATATTGGTAGCTACGGCGCGGCGCGGGGTTGTTATCGAGTCTTTTGTTGAGAAGCGAGCGGAACAGCAGGCGGGCGATTTCGTATGTTACGTGCACCGGTTGGCGAATGTATAGTCGGAGGAGGTTTTGGTAGCTTCGGAGGAGGTTTTCGCGCGTGGGAGAGAGTTAGTCAAAATACGCGGATCCACGGTCGAGCGTCATGCGCCCCGGCGCGCGTCACAGGTTGCAGCGGGTCAAGGGGCAAAGTCGCCCGAGGTCACCAGGAGGCGCAATGTCGGGTTGTTGAACGGTTCGACCACACCCCAAAGTACATTTGACAGTTTTGAAATCGATCGATGGCTCCTGCAACCTGCTTTAGGCACGTGTTGACCAGACTTGACATGGAGAATATGACTTTTGAGGCTCAACCGTGTGTATCGGCCTTTCCCCGGCTATGCAAGGGTAATCACTTGAAGCCTACTGGGCAGTGCGCGTCGCCTTTCCATGCCTGGAGCAACGCCCAAACATTCCTCAAACGAGCTTCCCATACGCCTGCGTCCACCCGTGTCTCTCCGTCTCCTCCCGCCCACGCCCACACCTTGGCGGCTTGCGGCTCCAGGAAAGTCCGGGGCAAGTTGCGGGGTAGAACCTAGAGCCCTGTCGCCTCGAGCCCGAACAAAACGGGAGCCATTTCCCGGTTTCAAATCTGGCAATATTGTCAGTTCTCACACCACCGGCCACGGTGCTCAGATCGCCTTCCTGGATCATCGCAAAACCAAGGAGATGCGGCAACGAAGCGGGTGGTTCGTTACTCCGTCCACCTTCACATATGACGTACGGCTGAACATCTGCGTATAGTAAGGCATGCCGGGAACGTCACATCAAATGTAAGGTGCAATGCTGTGAAACGAAAGTGTGCAGAACGACCGTGCTAAGCTCCGTCCTATCTAGGCGTCAAGCTGCGCGATACAGAGAAATGCAAGTACTGTACAGAACGGAAGAGACCCTGCATCAGGGGTAATGCCTTTCGCTTCCGACCTGTCAAGGCGGTAAAGTTCAATGCTGGCGAGGACATTGGTTCTGCTGAGCAGAGCTTAGAGTTTGGTGCTGGCCAGACATGGGTTGAGATACCCAGGTCGCGTAAGTTGATATCATCCTTTCCCTACAGGCGCGGCTGATCTGCGATGAATGAGAGTTCGCACTTCCCAACAAAGCCAATTAGCTGAGCTGACCCGTTCTGTTGCTAGTACACTTTTTTGCACCCAACACGGATGGCGACGATGAGGTAGTGCCTATCGAGGTGCAGACCCAACTCGAAGCCGAACCTGAGACCGCTTCAGATGAATCCAGTGACATTCAAAGGGATCAAAGGAACAGAGACAGTACATTTGATCAAGGTGCTGTTTCAACAGATCTGGTCTTGTCGTACAACGATCGGTCTCCGTTCTCGAGCATCTCCGTACCCGTGTTTAGCGAGACCGATGGCCTGCCCTCCATCCATGATGTGTTGAGCCGGACAGTTACCCTGGACGAAATTTCTCCGACCGATTACCAGGCGCCGCACCTTGCAAGGAACGACTCGCTATCCAACACCTTGCAAAAGACAAGCACCTGGCGCAACAGTCCCGGCTCAAATCCTCGGGCGTCGTCTTCGCCACAGGTTTTCAAGAAGAGCCCCCTCGATTCCATTCACAACATCTCACCCTACAACTCCACAACATTCGTTCAAAGTCCCTCGTCATCTTTGACACCGAAGTGGCCCGTGAATAATGCTTACGAAGCTCGGCTCTTCCACCACTACATTATTTACTGTACCACCTGGATAGATGTCTGTGACCCACGTTGCCACTTTGCGAAAGAAGTGCCGAAGCGTGCAGCACATTTTCCAGTCATCCTCCATGGAATTCTCGGATTAGCAGCTCGACATTTGTGGTTGATGGGGAAAGAGCCAGAAGATCACTCGCAGCCGTGGGTCGACCAGTGTTTGAACGCGCTCATTGTGGCATTGGAAGACCCTCTCGCTCACTGGGATGAAAACTTCCTTGTTGCCGTCATCCTTTTGCGACTGCACGAAGAGATGGGCGACGCAGACGAGCAATGCCACCACTTTGGCACAGCCAGGATATTGAATAGTATATCATCTTTTGCAGCAGATGGCGGGCTTCGAGAATCTGCAAGTTGGGTGTCGCTTCGCCAACACATCTATGTGTCTCTCACATCGCAACAGCCATTGAATTTGAGTCTCGAGAATTACCGCCACTCGTCAGTATTTCGGGAGTTTGATGATGAGTCTTGGACGAACCGAGCCATTTTTCTTTTCGCAACGATTCTCCAAAGCATATTCGAAGAGAGCGGGGAGGCCAACACCAACAGCCTGACTAAAGAAAAGTGGACTGACCTCCATGCTGAGATCGACGAATGGGAACGAACCAAGCCATGGACATTCACTGCGCTCCATGTCGAGCCTGATGCCGGGGAAAAGTACAATGGCAAATGGCCTGACCTTCCTTGTACCCAGGGTGTGGTTGCTGTGGGCTTGCAGTACTACCATCTGTGCAAGATCATCCTTACAATTTACTCTCCCAACGCATCGCTGGTCGGGCTTGCCGGGGTACGGGCACGAAAAGCAACCGATGCCTCGATACGGAAGCACATACGCATAACGATCGGTTACGGTACAAGTAACGAGCATTGCGGTAATGCCATGTTCCAAGGCAGCCACATATTAAGTGCATGTGGTGCGTACATCGTGGACCCTGCAGAGCAGGAGGCTTGTGTAGAATACTTGAAAAGTTTGCAGAGAAGGATAGGATGGAGGACCGACAAGGTCATAGCAGATTTAAGGGAGCAATGGTCAGCTTGAACCAGTAGTCTGTACTCAAACAATCGCAAAATGATGGCTTGCAAAGTATTCCTGGCTGACACTCCGTATATCGACCCTTCGTTTGTCTTCGTCTTGCCGTCGGATCACTTCTTCGAGGAGGTCTCCAGTAGCCTTTGCATTAGACGCAATGCTCTCCAGACCTCTGATGGACTCAAGTATCCATTGGCGTTCTTCCACATTCTCTTCTTCTGCTGCCCAGATCATAAGGGGCCATAGCAAGTTCACTGGTAGTGACTCGTCGGTCTGCGCCATCAGATGCGACAGGCGCTTAATGTTCGCAATGGCCACAGTAACCTCTTTCGTCTTTGGGTACTGTACGTAAGCCACGCGGTGCAAGTGTATGAATGATGCATAGTAATTTGCAAGGTAGGTGCGAAAACTTCTTGTGAGTGCCACAGCTAGGTTCTGTGCAAGATGTTTCTCGGTCAAGTTGCCTGCGACCGCATGGTCCATAAGAGCTGGTCGTTGTTCGTATAGAGCGTGGAGGTCTTTGGAAATTTGTGCAGCCAGTGCCATAACTTCAGTCTCATCCTGTACTGTGCCACGGCTGCGATGCCATGGATCTGGAACAGATTAGTTCGAACATTTTCTCAAAAGTCGGTCTTCGCTGGGTGAACTTTACCAATACGTGTGATGCGCCCTACGAACGACTGCACTTTCTGATAGAAAACGATCCCAGGGTGATACAGCACGTCGAAAAGTATCTCTTCGATCTCGGTATCCTGTGTTTCAGGGTCCGCAGTCGTATTAGGAGCTGGCGAGGCATCGAACAAAGTTTCGTCTGTGTCAGCAAGAAAAAGTCCTTCGCCACCATTCGTGGATACTGCTCGCGCATCTAGTAGACGTAGCCAGGAGATCAGCCGTTTTTCTGGCACAGTAAATGTTGTCTTGTTCGTGCTTTGTATCAGCGTATAGGCTTCGCGCAGGTTTGCATGTGCTCTAGGAAGAGTTTTTGTAAGCAGCTGCAGTCATTGTTAGCATTCAGCCTTCTACAACAACCAAGAATGAGTGCATCTCACATCAGTATAAGTTAACAGGAAGAGTGATGCCAGAATGTGCTTGAGCCCGCTTTTTGGGGTCTCGGTGCCTCCTTCTTTTCGTCTTTTTGCAAGAGCATTCGACAACTGCCTGGCAGCAGCATCATACAGCGGTCTCCAATCAGTCTTCGTAGCTTCGCCACCAAGTCCGCTTCTTTGCATCTGCATGGCCGCGAAAGCCATGATTGCACTTCGAACAACAGGAGCTTCTGATGCCATTGCTCCGAAAAACGCCCGTGTGGATGCCCACTTTGGACCTAAATTGGAGTCAGCTTTAATCACAACGAGATATCAACTCAGGTGACTGAGCGCACCAATTTCTACAGGCGTCAGGATAGGCGGCATGAGCATTTGTAAGAACGTGTTAACGAGCAGGTCGCCGTCAGCTGCTCCACTCAATGTGTCCTCATGAGAGAAGGGCGAGGTCGATGCTTGATCAGGCTGCTGTACACCCCCAGACACTGTCGATGCATGAAATCTCATCGGGGGTGTTGATGGGGCGGCAGCCACAAGCGGGCCTGACGACTGGTGACCGAGTGGTAGTTGGTAGATAGGTTGTGGAACCGTCTCCAAGTGTGAAGTAGCTGCATCTATCGTAGGATCTGTAGGCCATGAGTTAGGGCTGAGAAGCATAGCTTCATCCCAGGCTCCAAAGCCCAGAGGCCCAGAGAAATCGAAGAATGCATTTCCGCCCAATCCAAATCCCTCTAAGGGCGTCACATTGGAATTATAGAGGTGGTAAGAAGCTGGTTGGGGTGTAGCAATAGCGAGTGACTGTGTGGATTGGATGCTACCGCTACGCACCGGGGCGGGTCGATTCCATGTGCAGTCAAGATTTAGTCTCTCACAATGGCCACATCTGGGCCGTCGTTCGTTGCAGCGAACCTTTCTTCTTCTTCGTGAGAGTCAGCACAAACCAACACAAGGCAATGTGACCAACTACCTGCAAGCGTTGCAGCCGTTTTTGGACCTTGCTGGTCGGGGTGCAGATGGAGGCTGCTCTGAAACAGGACCTGCAGGTATTGCAGGTTGTTGTTGTTGCTCCTGCGCCAGCTGTGACATGCGTTCAGTGTATGGTGTCCGCTTCCGAACAGCAGTCGCAGAGCCTGTCGAAAAAGTCAATCGTCATGTGTCACATGCCGTGATTGGGGCTCGGCTTTCGGGTCGTGTCGAAAGATGGGATGAATTGCGGGGGCCAATAAGCCTCTGTGGGGCTAGCGTCTGGGCTCTAATGCGATCTGAAAGAGGTCGTAACAATTCATTGATCTATCTCAACATGTGTCCTGCAGAATTGCTGAGTAGAAGATGCAAATGCAACCAAAAGACGCTAAATAAGACAAAGGCATGCGTTTTTCGGCTAGCCGCTCAACGCTGATTTTCGCTCCCTCCTCCAGACCTTCACAGGCATCTCACCCAGGATCCAGTTCATCGTCTCTAGTCGCTCGATATCCCAATCCGGAGTCTTCAACGCGAACTCATACCTGCGCAACAGACTCGCCAATACCACGGTCTGTTCCAAATACGAGATGTTGCGGCCGATGCAGCCGCGGGCACCAGCCGAGAAAGAAAGAAAGTAAGGCTGTAGTGCCTTACCCTCCTCGCCCAGCCATCGCTCTGGAATGTACTGATCAGCCTGCGGGAAGACTGACTCCTGTCTGTGTGCAACATGGGCTGACATCGCGACAGAAACGCCTCCTGGGATGTAGTCGCCGAGAATGTTTGCACCATCCGAAGGTGTCTCACGAGGGAGACCATGAGGCGTGGGGGTGAAGAGTCGAAGCGATTCATCAAGGCAAGCGCGCAAGTATGGCAGATGCTTGACGGTGTCGTATGCAATTACACCAGTCTCATCGACATCCTCATTGTCTTCAAGCGCAGCATCAATCTCTTCCCTCAACTTCCTCATGCATTCTGGGTGCTTGATCAATTGTAAGGTTGCGTTGGCGATGGCGATGGCAGTTGTTGCTGAGCCGGCATTCATCATGATGCTGACCTCGGCAACGATCTCGCCCCATTCGAGGTTGTTCGGCGATCCGTTCTTGTCCTCCATCAAGGCCTGGAAGAAGTCATCGGACTTCTCGCCGGCACGGTAGCGTTGCAGACGTCGGTGCGCCAATTCGTTGGGGATTCCATCCCACTCCTTCGAGTAGTTGCTCATGCGGCGATAGAACGGCAGGATATCGACAAGCTTGTTAATAGTCGAATACCATTGGTAGGGCCAGATCAAAAGGGACTGCTTGCGAGCAGTCTGGTAAAGAGCAGGTCGAAGGTCGCACTGGTACGTCGTGCCGTCGGTTCTGCGTCCTGTCACCATACTGGTACCCTGGTCGAGGAATCCAAGTTTCTCGGAGAGACCAATGTCGGCGATAGCATCAAGGGTGAAGAAGTTTGTCCATTTGCGATAGTCGAGATTGATATCTTCGGGCTTGGGCAGTGCACCAGGAGCTAGAGGCGCAGTGCAGCACTTGTCGATGTGCTTGATGAGTCTCTGTGTCTTGTCGGCGACCTTGTGCTCCCAGCCCTCTAGGTTCTTGATTGCATACGCAGAGCTGAGCGTCTTACGCTTGCGGGCGTGGTCATGTTTGTCGACGACATCAGCGAGGTGGTAGTGGGATCCGGCAGTGATCACATAAGCACCATCCTTCGTGCAAGGAGTGTTGTGGCCGTAGATGTCCTTGATAGCACGTACATCGCCATACGATAACGAGTTCGGACCTGTCCGAAGTACAGGGTGCTTTCGGTGCAACTTTTCGAGATGGGTGGACCGCGCGCCGGTGTGGGCTAGTATCATGAAAGGGATATTGGAGAATCCAGCGAGAGGATGAAAGCTGGGGTATCGACGAAGACCTGAGTCAGTCAGCATGAGTTCCAGATCGCACGTGGAGATGGCTGCAGCCAGGCAACGATCTACCAACATGACATGTGCGGGGTGGAAAGTACCATTGATGTCGCGAAAGTAAGTTACAATTGGGTATACGACGAAGTAGAAAAAAACACAGGCACCTAGCGCAGCGGCATAGGGGTTCGAGAGAATCGAAATCGACATGGTGGAGGGCTCAAGTTGAGGCAGTGTACTTTGAAAGGCTCAGAGCACTTGATCGATGTCAGTCCTCAAAGGAGACCGACAAACCCTTAAGTGTTCCATAAGACAGTCTGATTGCCAACTGTCGAAACGCAGCGAAGTGGAGCGTGCATTCGAAACAGAAGTGTGCGGAGAACTTTACCAGATCGAACGTGAGTTGCATGAGCGGGTGATGTGCTCATCCGGCAGTGCAAGTGCGGGGTGGACGTGGGGTAAGTACTAAGAGTCCGGGCTAATGTGGACCAGATCTTTTACGTTAGTACGAGATCATCAAGAACCAGACACAATGTAGAAATGTTGCAGGTAATGCCTTTGGCAGGAGTGGATAGTACGTCAGAGTTGGAAGTTCTCCCCATCCAGTGTCCAAGGGAACTTTCCAGGGTCCTCGAGCCTCAGAGCTGTCATGAAAAAAAGTTCAAGTATAAGCACTGCAGTCTTATGAAGCATACTGGACACTCTTCGTTCAGCGTTCATCATGGAGTCTCTCGGTTTCCCAGTCGATCTGTCGGATCTACAGTCAAAGTTGAATCCGCTTCTTCAGTCAATCTTTGCTTCGCCAGCGGTACAAAGTGCCAAGCCATCCAGCACTGCCGATGGTGTTGCTGTCCTTCTATTCCTGCTCTCGGCCCTCGGATACCTTACACGTGGCCGCGTTTGGGACAAGCCCGACCCTCACCACGGTGTCTGGTTCGAGAAACCACAACTAGCCGACGGTGCATCAAGCGGTAGAGTCGCTGCGACTCGAGATGTCGCTCAGAAACTGGTAGAGGGTGGCTACCAATGCGTCATATTCTGGGGCTCTCAGTCTGGTACCTCAGAACGGTTTGCAGAGACCCTTGGACGCGAATGTCTATCGCACTTCGGTATCAACGCTCTCGTAGCGGATGTCTCAGATTACGATGCGGACAGCATCTCCAAAATCGAATCGACGCACTTTGCGGTTTTCATTCTCAGCACGTACGGCGAGGGCGACCCTAGCGACAACACTGCTGGACTTTGGGATTGGATCAAGCAAGTGAAAGACAAGAAAGCCAGGGTGGAAAGCTTGCGATACGTCGCGTTCGGTCTTGGAAACAGTAACTACAAGTACTACAATCGCGTACTTGACGTTGTTGCCGACGCACTGGACAATGCTGGAGCCAATGCTCTCATGCCGCGCCAGAAGGCAGACGATGCCAACGGTGGTACAGAAGAGGACTTCCAAGCGTGGAAAGATGATCTCTTCACTTTGTTCCGTCAGCTTGGCTTTGAACAGAAGGCCGTGGAGTATCAGCCAACAATCGAGATCAAATTCAGCGGCGAGACGGGTAGCGACAAAGAAACAAGTCCTGCCACATCACTGATGCATCAGCAGACTTCGACGCAATCTGCTATCGTACCGCTAACCATCAAGAGTGCCCACGAGCTATTCACTGCCGGAGACCGGAACTGCATACACATGGAACTTGATCTTGGGAACAACGACATCGTATACAAGACTGGAGATCACATTGGTATTTGGCCATGCAACCCAGAGGAGGAAATTGATCGACTTTTGGACGTACTCGGAGCACAGGCAAGGAGAAATGAGTCTTTTAGCGTCACAAGTGACAACGACTCAGTCAAGCCAAAGATTCCTTCGCCAACAACGCTTGAGAACGCATTTCGGCATCATCTTGAGATTTGTGCCCCGGTTGCACGCAAGACAGTGCAGGAAATCGCTCAGTTCGCACCAACACCCGAGGCAAAGGCGACCCTTCTCGAGTTTGGACAGAACCGCGAGCGTTACGAGCAACTCACCTCTACCTCGCACATTACGCTCGCTCGACTTTTACAGCTTGCCAGTCCTACTGCACCGTGGACATCACTGCCTTTTGCATTCGTCATCGAGAACCTCTTGTCACTGCAGCCGCGTTACTACTCCATATCGTCCAGTTCCGTCATCGCTCCTCGCCACATCGCTGTAACTGCTCTGGTCGTCAACAAGAGTGTTGGTGACAAATCAGCATCCACCATCCACGGTCTGACATCGAATTACCTCCTATCGGCATCCAACGTTGCGTCCAAAGCCAACGTTCCCACACCATCTTACCAGCGAATGAGCGAAGGCCAGGGCCTGCAAGGATCCAAAATTCTGGCCCATGTACGGAAATCAAAGTTCAAGCTGCCGATCACATCCTCAACACCTCTTGTTCTCATTAGTGCAGGCACTGGCTTCGCGCCTTTCCGTGCCTTCTTGCAAGAACGCGCAAAACTCCATGCGATAGGCAAGCCTGTTGGCAAGATTCTCATGTTCTTTGGTTGCCGCAACAAGGACGACTTCATCTACCGTGAGGAAATTGATAAGATTCAGGGTGAACTAGGTGACAAGCTCAAGATTGTCACCGCGTTCTCCAGAGATGGGCCAAAAGCTTATGTACAAGACCGCGTTGGTGAGCACGCTGCTGAAGTTCTCGAGCTTCTGGATGCTGGTGCAAATATGTACGTCTGCGGTAAGGCAAGTATGGCGCGCGAGGTCGATATGAAGATGGAAGACGCCGTAAGCAAGGCAAAGGGTCTGGGTGAAACTGAGGTCAAAGCATGGGCAGACAGTTTGAAGAAGAGAGGAAAGTGGAAAGCTGACGTCTGGGGTTGATTGCTTAAGACAAATAGATTCCAACGAACTTGATTCCTGTTCAGCATCGTCATCTTCGCGCACAGTGGCTCGTGACACAAAGCATCCGGATATTGTAACGTTGTTATGCAATTGAGTGGGGTGATAATTCCTGCAATTCACCGATGGAACCATCTGGAAATGCACATTTGGGCCACGATAGTAAGCCTCTGTGTTTACCTGGGCACAAACTGTCGATGTACACGTGGTCACATGTGAGATTTGAGGCTCACGAACGATGCAAACGTCATTTTTCAACTCAGCCGCACAATCCTTCTATGCTTGAGGCGATGGATTCGGATTGTGCCGGTTTGACGATGAAGTACTCTTGTGGGGCTACAGCGTTCGGTAGTCTGGCAGTTTGGGTCATGTGCCGAACCGTGTGTCAGTGACGTCATGTCATGCCTGAGGCATTTGACACTGCCGATGACCATGCTGCCTTGGAACGTTGCAATCGAATATGGTAAATCCGCGGACGTAAGGGGAGACTTGCCTCGCTGTCAAACATAGTTGCCAATGCCGTCCGCCGTGCCCCCGCGCGTCGTGCAGGTTGTCCGCTCCAATCACGCCTCAGCCGTTGTCTGTCTCGAACACTCACGCCCGCTCTAGCCAATGCAGCGCCGTGCAATTACGCGCAGGGCATGCAGCCTGAGGCCCTCGGTCCCTCTCCCGGCAAAGGCAAATCACACCAATGCAATTCCCAACAGCATTGTCTTCGCGTCGGGACTAGATCCACCCCCGCGTCACAGCCCCAGAAGTTCGCTTGGTTATCGGACCGACGCTGTGCGGAGCGTTGAATCTGGGGAAGCTGTCGGCGCTGGCACGAGAGCTGTGTGGCCCACAGACCACATGGACCACATGGATCCTAACGTAGCAACTCCTGAACTGTCGTAGCGTTGGAGTACTCACTCCGCGGGTGGCCCTGACAGGCTGTACCAAGGTCGACTTCAGAAAGCATAAGTACGACAGTGATCTCCACACTGTGTTTTGGTTCATCACCGGGTCTCACTGAACTGGACAACGACCACACCACTCTACTTTACTCTCCAACACCAAGCTTCCATCCCTAACCACTTCGCCACTACTTTGCAATGGCGTACGAAACCAAGTCGTTTGATGAGAAGGATACAAAGTTCGAGAACTCGACCACAGACAAGATCGAAGATGTTTCTGATTCAGAACATGCCCAGCGCCTTGCTGAGCTCTCGAGTATTGAGGCCACAGCGGCTTCGAAGGCTGCTTGGTTGATCTCTATCACTGTTTCGTTGGGAGGACTGCTTTTCGGTAAGAAGGACAAGTCACCTCACTCCTGAACATCGAACTTACAACACTAGGTTATGACACCGGATACATCTCCTCCGTTCTCGTCACTATTGGCACGTCGCTCGGTCACGAACTTACCTCCTCCGAGCAGGAGCTTGTCACTTCGCTCACATCGGGTGGTGCCCTCGTGGGAGCTGTTATCGCTGGTTTGATTGCCGACAAGCATGGTCGCAAGATGCCTATCTGGCTCGCCTGCATCGTCTTTGTAATTGGCACCATTCTGCAAACGGCCTCGTTCCACCTTCCTCAATTCGCAATCGGTCGGTTCGTTGTTGGTCTTGGTGTTGGCAGCGCAGCCATGGTTGTGCCCCTTTACATTTCAGAATTGGCTCCCGCAAAATACCGCGGCAGGATGATTGCATTCAACAACGTTTGTTTTCCGCCCAACCGGCTTTAATATAGCAGTGAGCTAACTCTGAGTAGATGTCTGTGACGTTCGGTCAATTCCTCGCTTCTGGCATTGGTGCTGGATTTGCACAAGTCGGTGGCGCGAACTCTCAGGCATGGAGAGCCACAGTCGGCATTGGCGCCGCACCTGCTATCCTGCTCGCCGGTCTCCTCACTCTGTGCCCCGAGTCTCCCCGCCAGCTTGTCGCACACGGAAAGGTCGATGAAGCCAGTGTCGTTCTCACCCGCATCTACCCAACTTCCAACGAGGAGCAGCGCCGCGCAAAGATTTACTCAATCGAGATGAGCATCCAGGAGGCTACTCAGACAATGGTCGATGATTCTTTCATGAAGACACTGGCCAGCATCTTTACCAATCTTGCCACCTTCCGCGCCGTCTTCACTGCCTGCACCATCATGGCCATCTCTCAACTCAGTGGATTCAACACACTCATGTACTACAGTGCAACCCTCTTCAAAATTGTTGGATTCAACAACGCCACTGCAGTTGCCATTACCGTCTCGGCTACCAACTTTGTCTTCTCTCTCGTCAACCTGGTCATCGTCGACAAGTTCGGACGCCGCAAGATCCTCCTCGTTACTATCTTCGGCATGAGCGTTTGTTTGATCATCGCCGCTGTCTCTTTCTCTTACATTCCAATCGACCTCAACACTCTCGAGGTCCAGAGTGACTCGATCGGCTGGCCAGGAATGGTGCTCATCGCTACTATCATCATCTTCGTTGGTTTCTACAGCTCTGGAGTAGCCACAGTCGCTTGGATCGGAACTGGTAAGCCCCAATCTACTCTCTCCTTGGAACATTACTAACGCAGAAATTTAGAATTGATTCCCATGGAAGTCCGTGCTGTTGGCACTATGTTGAACACAGTGACATGCTGGTCGACTAACATCATCATCTCTTCGACTTTCCTCACAATGATGAAGGGTATCACTCCCTCCGGAGCCTTCGGTTTCTACGCCGGAATCTGCTTTGTCGGTTGGCTATTCGTTGTCTTCTGCTTCCCTGAAGTCAAGGGCATGCCGCTCGAGAACATTCGCCAGGTCTTCGAGCACGGCTTTGGTGTCCGCTATGCGAAGAAGTGGCAGAAGGAGAACAAGCAGTTCGCGAAGATCAACGCTGCGAACCAGGGCCCTGCGATGGGTCATTAGATATGCTAGATGCACAGAGGAGGATTGTAGATGCATGTTGAGCATGGACGGTTGGGGTCGTATATTTCTGTTCTTTAGCGTTTGTACATGGTCCGAGGATCTCTTACGACTGTCACGATATGATACCAGAATATCAATATTCACATCACAACTACGACCTCTTATTATTCGATATCGTGCAGATCTAGCAATCTCATCATGAGCGGCTCCGAAGGTTGGCTTTGGAAATATTCTTTGTCTTTCCGAAAGTTGAAACCTCCCCACACCTACATTTACTCAATATCGGTCGTTCGAGTATTGGACATCGTTGGCTCAGTTTGGTGAGGTATTCAACCCTCTGAGGTTTTCCAGGTTCAGATCCAAGGCGCCCAACTTCGCAAAGACAACATCAATGTTTCCACCCGCCCAAAGGAGAGAAGGGCTGCAAAAGTTCAAAGTGATCTGATATGTGCGAGCGCTCATTTGCCCAATCCCCTGAATCGTAATCCTGCATTGACGCCCTCGGAAACGCGAAGCCCTCAAAGTCCCAACCAAGTAAATGCCCTCCAGACCAATTTGGTCAAATCCCGCATGCAGGACCACTCAGTATGACTAGTGATGTAATGGGAGCCCACAAGGAACGCCCCGAAACAATCAAACGCCGACAATGCGATCGTCGCCCCAGAGTGGTATAAAACGCCAAGAAAATGCAATGTCAAATGCCGAACCATGTTGAGAGCCTCACGTCCGCGTGCGAGCCTCTTTGGGGTTGTACAAACCAAAGAAATGCTAAATCGGGTGGACTCGGAGATCCACTTGCATCCACCGATGTGTTGTTGTCCTTGGAGACTCCATGTAGCTCCACTCCCGTTCTGCAAGAGTCCACTCCTCTATGGGTCTCCCACTTGCTTGCTGGTTGTACGTGGACATTTTCCCCCGTCCGCAAGTGTTGGGCGACAGTGGATTCAAGTTGGTCTCCACTGCTGCGAAGTGACGATTGTCCCCGCCTACTCGGCGTGAGCTCTTTCCTCGCTCTGTGTCAGTTCCATTACATGATGCGCCCACTCTGGAATGGATACACGTCCCCTGTGACCGCGCCAAAGCAGTGCCCCAGGTGGTTCCGAAGTCGAGCGGCCCGTTCCTGCTCCGCAGCTTCAGCGCCTCGAGACTCGTCCGCGGCTGACGTGTGCTCGTGGCTGTCCGTGTGTGCCCGAACGAGAGCAGTGCGGTGAGCATCCCAGGCTTGTTGCTCTGTGAGCTCTTCGTTCAGCCCGCTCAGCTGCCCATTGCTTTTCACTATTGCAAAAGGTAAGCTTTCGGATTTGGAAGTCTTGGCATACCACTTCCCCCAGGCTGTCTTGTCGCGGTCGAGTAGCGTTGCAGCAGAGTTCTGGCGGCGGTATGCCAGTATGGGTGACACGGGGCTGGTAGGTGATGTAAATCCTCGATGGATTTCCACGGGATCGAAGACGTCTCGAGCCACAGAGTAGTCACCTGTGTACTTGTGCTCTTTCGCTGGTGGGATGAAAGGCTCGTTGAGATTCTCTTCCAGTGGACGGTACGGACGGTGAGTGGCGAGGACTGGAGGGCACAAAGGCAGATTCCTTCGAAGGATAGGTTTTGGACGTCGTACGTTGGGATCAGATACTGTCCGTGGATGTGGTGCAGCAGAAAGTGAATTCGTCGCAGTCGTCGAGAGTTGGCTTTGGACTTTGGACTGGTCGGAATGGCTTCCCGGCTGGTCCTCATTGACAAGTGAATACCGACGGCGACCGGCAAAGAGTCTGACAACTCTCTGCAAGAAGTTGGGGCGGCCATTCGATCGCCGGAGAGGTACTGTTGCTGGCCGTGGTACTGATTTGACGTAATTAATGAACGACTCTCGAGACTCTATCAGAAGAGATGTTGGCGGGTCGTTGTTGTCCTCCTCGATTGCGCAGGATTCTGAAGCAGATAGAACAGTAGCTGGAGTCTGAACTGGGTTCCGAGCTGCTGGCTCAAGAAGATCATCAATTGGTGCGAATAACACTGTTGTTGCCAGAAGCGATGGCGGAGGCTCGTTGTCTTCGTCTGTATGATCGTCGGCAACAACGCAACCACCTGCTGGCCCAGAATGATCCCCATCCGGTCGATAGATCACTGTTGTGGCTAATAGAGACGCCGAAGGACCATCGTCTCTGCTGTCTTCATCGTCCACGATAGCACAGGAATTCATCGCCTCGAGATGATCACCAATCGGTCGGTATACGGGCGCCAGCTTCAAGAAGGAAGCTGGAGGATCATCGTAGCTACCTTGAGCCTGCACCACCACATTGTGAGTGGGTATAAGTGGTGGACAAGTTGCATCGTGTTTGACTGTGGAAGCCAGCGAAGTGCTCAGATTGCTGCGCAAGAGAATACCAAGCTCGTCAACGGATGGAACCCGCTTCTTCACGAACAAGGGCCCTTTGTCGACTCTTTCAAACAGTTCCGTGTTCGAGTTGTCTACTTCAACAGTCCTCTTAGACTCGTGCTGCGTCTTCTCGCCATCGCCCTGCTTGCTATTATTCTTCCGACCTTGGAACCGAACGCGCGACTTGCGATTCGCCATGGCAGTTGTTCCAGGAGGCTGTCGGGCTGTGAAAAGAGTGAAATGAAAAAGGTGGAGAGGCTGATATACAAAAGGTACTCTGATAGTGAATGGACTAGGGATTTTGGTTGATTGTAGCGATAGACTATGCCAGGGAAGGGCGGCGCTACGTGGTCAAGTGCGGGAAGGAGAATGGTGAATGGGTGTGGGGAGGTTGAAGACAGGAAAAAATGACTGACAGGCACACACAGGGAAAGGAGGCGCGTTACAGTTCGCAGAGTAAGTGAAGGAGGACAGGTGAGTCGTTCCAGCCATCGTCACCAGCCTTCAAGGGACGAGGAAGTTATGGTCTGTAGGTGAAAACGAAGTGAAAGTGTCAGACATTGTGAGGACATGTCGGGACCTATAGTTGGAACAAGCGTAAGTCTACAGAGACAATACTGAAGATGTCAGCCTATGGCACAAGGCCTAGTAAAGCTCGTTCTAGCTGTAGTGACGAGAAATCGTATTGCCATAGAACAATGGAATCGAAACTGCCTTGCTCTTATACGACCTAAAAGATGGTAGTCGGAGTGCGTCGGGTTGAGAATTGGCAAACGCCAAATAGCAATCACTCCGTACGAACGGTCAATGAACCATTGTTCATTGATTATGCAGACGTGGTATCTCCGTGTTGTCTTCAATCAAAAGTGTGGTCGCGCGCATCCACCTACTGGACCTCCTTGGGAATTTGATCATGCGTTGTCAGCGCAGATGTACGTGACTACACAAAGTTAGCTTGATGACAGCTTTGCGGACACTGTTTGCATACCGTTGTTGCCTCGTACAAAAGCATCGCCCCAGTTGCGAGTAACACGGCCTTCCGAAACCTCCTTGCATCGCTCAAGAGCGATGTTCATGTAGCCATCAACAGACTGTAGGTCGCCTGAAGGGCCGTTAGCTAGATGTCGATGATACGATCACGTGCTGACATACCTTTGTACACGATACCAGAGTTCAGCTTGACAGTCACAGGAGCACCAATGATCTCGCTCAAGAAGCCACTGGGATCTCTCGAGTCACCGTTGCTCTCTGGCGCTGGGCTTTGAGACATGGTTGACGATTGTGGTATGTGTGGGATGGAAAAATCTACAGAAAACGTCAGAGCTGGACTAATGGGCTGTATCAGGCCTAGCTTACAGGGTTTTCTGTCTTTTGACTCGAGACCGTCTTTTCAAGGCAATGATGTTTGATTGCAGGTGTCGTGATAATCGAGCGGTCGTCGGCGTGCAAGGTGAAGGCGCCGATGTGCACAGATCTTTCTCCACAGCGCAGTCGCGAAGAACGTGATCGCGCGTCAACTCGGCGCATGCGCCCCGCCATTCTGAACAAATACACCAAAACCGGCAAACGCTTTTACCTCTTTGCAGAATTAGACACATCATTGCCCGCTCCTATGCATCTGAAATGACGGAAGCCACATCAGGCGCCCCTGCACCAAAGAAGCGGTCACTTTTCAAGCGGGCAGCCTGGCAAGATGCTGCAAAGAAGGAGGGCGAGGATATATTCAGCCACTCCAATGAGTTCAAGGATATAGTCGCAGAGGAGAACAGACGAAAAGAGGAAGACAAGAAAAAACAAGCTGAGGCGAAAAGAAAAGCCGAGGAAGACCAAAGGCGTGAGCAAGCTGGAACGCAGGAGAAGAAAGGGAAGAGACGGAGAGTGTCGATTGACTATGATGAACCTCTTTTGCCTCAAATTGGCTCCGGGGACTCTGGCAGGGTTACCAGATCAGATGTCAAAGGGTGAGTTTGTTCAACTCTATACACACTGCGGGACGTAGCTGACAACCCTTAGACGAAGCAGGACACCCCTCTCCCCCACAGCATCAGCGCTACCGCCGAACTCTCTCGCGGCGCGCTACAATACCCTCACAAGGTCTACATCGTCACGAGACTCGAAACCGCAACCTGTTGTTGTCGACTTGGGCGATTCAGACGACGAGGGCGACGGTTCCGACCACGAATCGAAGTCCTTTGGCAAAAACTGGGACAATACACCGCATGGCGTCGACTCCAAGCATGACATAGCGGTACGCACATCGAAGGACCTGCCCGTAGACGATGATGGACTGGAGGAGGTTCAGGATCCAGAGATCGCAGCCATAGAAGCGAGGGCGCGCGCACGCGCTGCGGCGAAGAGAGCGGCAGCGGCAAGTGGGAGCAAAGCACCAGTTGCGCAGCTTTTCATCGCCTCAGACATGCCAGACACAGCGCCTCTGATGGTCAAAGTGCGTATAGACAGTACAATTGAGAAGCCTCGCGAGGCTTGGTGTGCGAGGCAGCATTTCACGCCTGAGATGACACGAAATGTTTTCTTTACATGGCGAGGAACTCGATTATACGACAGTACCACCATAAAACGTCTGGGTATCAAGGTGGACGATCACGGAAACGTGTCCATAGAAGGCGACGAGTCGAACATATATGACGAGACAAACTTACCCAAAGTACATGTCGAGGCCTGGACGGACGAGACTTTCGCGCAGCACAAGCGAGAGCTCGCTGCGGAGGCTGAAGCGGTACGAAAGGCAGCAGAAGCATCTCCTATCATCGAGGAGCGCGAGCCGACACCTGAACCCACACCTGCAGCACAGAAGTACCGTCTGTACCTGAAGGCGAAGGGGATGGAAGACGTAAAAATACAGGTAAAACCCGACACCACATTCGAGAAACTCGCAGAGGCATTCAGGACAAAACGCAACATACCCAAGACGCAGCCTGTGACGCTCATGTTCGATGGAGAGCGCTTATCGCCAATGGACACAGTGCAGGATACTGAACTGGAAGATATGGACGCTGTTGATGTGATGCTCAAATGAGCAATTGGCACGTAAACATTTGTCTTTACCTGATTTGGGGTCTCCACATTTGATTTGGCACATTGCAAGCGCGGCGTTGGTGGTAGATATCCCCATTTTGTAAGGCATTTCATCTTCTGAATTCGAGACCAGCAAGCACTCACGAACTACAACCCTGAATCTTGGTCCATACCCAAGGTCATAGCCAAACAACCAAAGCTGCACCGAACCCCACAAAAGTCGCGCTCAAGAAACGCTCCCACCGCCGGCGGGACCGCCCTCAAAACTATATGTACCACCTGTCTCTTCCTATGCTCTCTGTCTCCGTAGGATCAGACAGCACTGTCGTCTTTCCACTGACCCTGAAAATCTCACCAACATTCGCCGTTACAAAACCGCTGATAACATACACTGGCACTGCAGTCACCACACCATCACTTGTAGTGGGCACACTAGCAAGCAAAATATCAGGAGTGGCAAGCACAGTGAGTTGGCTGTCAATGGTGACGGTCTAACCGATTGTCGCTGTCACGGGCCCGCTGATGATGTATTGCCGTTGATTGTTGTTATAACATATATGGGGCCAAGGTCTGGGGCAGCAAGCACTGTGGGCGTGCCATTGATGATAAGTAGTCGTGATGGCTGACGGGCAGGAGTTTACGGTTGTGTTTGAAGGTAAAGTAGTTTGCAAGAATGCTTCATCTGGCGCAATTTCGAGTATCCATACAGGTTCGTAGCCCTGGCCGACCAACTTTCCATAAATGCGTCGGAAGGAAGTAATTTCGGGATGAGAACTTCAGTCTGTATCAGCAGATGTACTGCTGATGTTCATGCAGGTCCTAGAAGAGATCAGAATGCGGCCTGACGTAAACGTGACAACGTAGCTGCATCTCACGATGCATGCTGTCGATCCTGCATTGATAAAAAGGTAAAATGATCTTGGAGTGCGCTCAATTTCTTTTCAGTCCGGAAGAGCGTCAAGATGGTTAACACAAAGAGCAAAAATATCATCATAACAGGTGGCGCCCGCGGCATCGGGCGTGCCACAGCGCGGTATCTCCTTTCGCAGCCACTTTCCCACCACGTTTACCTCATCGATATCGATGGCGACGAACTCGAATATGCAGCCAGTAAACATTTGTCTGTGTATGCTCCACGAGTCGGTCATGCGACAGCAGATCTTCGGAGTCCAGAAGAGATACGTGCCGCAGTATCCAAGGCTGCAGAGTTCTTTGATGGCAAAATTGATGTTTTGGTGAATAATGCAGGTATTATGATCCAGCTTATATAGAGGTCGCACACAAGATAACACGGCGGTGTAGGTATTGCGCGCGCTTTCTTCACAGCCGGTAACGGGACGATGGAAGACATAGCCACAACCGAGCAATGGCAAGCGTACATTGACACCAACCTGAGCGCGCCGTTTTGGATGAGCCAGGCTGTGATACCGTTCATGAAAGCGCAGAACCTCCGAGACAAGAGCAAGGGAAACATCGAGCAAGAAGGCATTGACCGCAAGAAAGACACCAAACGACAAGCGGAATTCAGCAATCTTCCAGAGGACTTGCATGGTAAACGCAAGTCTGACGAGGGCGGCTGCATCCTTCACATCTCCTCTTTCCGAGCTCACCAGTCCGATCCTGATTGCGAAGGCTACGGTTCAACGAAAGCCGGACTTTCAGGTTTGACACAGGCTATGGCGGTGTCTTGTCAGCGCTGGGGAATCAGAGTAAACATGATCTCACCAGGGTGGGTCAGCGTCGCACACGAATGTAAAGAGGGCGACGAAGCGGCTACAGTAACAAAAGTTGCACCGCACGAGGACGATGCAAGACAGGCGAGGCTAGAGATCTGGGCGGGTAACCATAGTGAATTGCACCACAGGCAGCACCTCACCGGTCGGGTGGGTCAAGGAGAGGACATTGCGGAAGCAATTGAGTATGCCATGGGCGCCGGTTTTATGAGCGGACAGGTAAGCACTGGTACCATTAACAGAAGATCTTGAGGCTCAGCTGAACGTGCGACAGGAGATAGTTTTGGATGGAGGTGCCAGCAAAAGGAAGAATCCGGACGTGTAACGCTATGGCGGCTCAGTCAATTGCGCTATCGAACAAAAAACTTTGATCGAACCTCACAACATCTTTTCGGCCGTGAACGGTACAGGTCTCCAAATGGAGTAAGGTTCAAGTCATAGGTTGTCCACTGACGCAGACACAGACCAGGCGCAACTCACGTGATCACTGCTGCCTTCTGTGTCAAAGTCACCAAGGGAGCCCTCTGCTACAACGATATACGGCCAACATCAGGATATAGAGTTCAATATTCCACGTTCTTTTGCCTACGGGCAAATGGTCAATTGAAACAATACAGAGAAGATTAGCATGGCCCCTGCACCAAGGATGACACGCTCAATCGAAGGGAAGCTACCATTTTTTTTGCAAGTTCGAGACTCACTCGTCGCAGTTGTGTGGTGCTATGGTTGGCTTTTGATTTGTTCAACTTATTTTTCTAGAGATAGTATATACGCGTTTATTGGAGTCAACGTTTCCCAAGGGCTCTCTTCAGTTAGATTGCATCATGTTATTCGAATACCCTAAGACATCAACAGTTGCTTTTCTGTTTTTCCTTAAGCAGTTTAGGTCTTGTAATGAAAGACATACAAGTTGTGTTCATGCAAGTGTGGGTTGTAGTTGGCGATATTTTGCTTCTATACGACTATGGTTCACCAAACATCAACCCAGAGATCCTCAGACGATTTAACTGAGCGAAGAACACCACTCTGCTACCGCTACTCGAATTTTTTGTTTTGCACAGACGTCGTTACTAAGAAAAACGGTGGTTGGTAATACAGTCGCGGTTCAGCAAGAACAGAACTTTGGTTCACCACCATTTCAACCAGATCCAAGCAAGCTTCCTAAAATTCAGTAGAAACGGTAACATACATAAGCGCTACTCAGCTCGAATACCTCTTCTCTCCACACAGAAACAAGTCCACTTCCAGAGTTTCAAACTCCACCCAAATACAACACCACCGCCACCATGGCCATGGCATTCCAACTCCACCCCACAACGCGCCCAGAACCCGAAACCACCCATCACCATCGCTCCAAGAGCCACTTCCCTCGCAAATCCAAAAAACCAAAATGCCACCTCGGCAAGATCATCAAACAAGTAAAACGAATCCTCCGCATGGTTCGAAGCGCGCACAAGTACCGGTCTCCACCCTCCCTGCAGGAAGCTGACACTCAATCCAAACCCTCGCCGTCAGGCAGGGAGGAGAGTTCCTCGGCCGTGGATGAGCGGGTGTTGGACGATATGGGATTGTGTCCCTTGACGCGCGTGTCTGCTCGGCGCGATGAGGTGGAGGTGGGTGGGCAGGATGAGTGGCGACTGGAAGGGGAGTTTAGTTGGGGACGGAGTTGGGTTAATTGGGAGGGTGTGAGGGTTGTCGAGAATGATGTTTGGTGGAGGTGAAGTGAAGATTGGTGGTTGGGTAGTGTTCGTGACCATACACACTGGGGAGTGTTAGTTTTGTGTCGAGTTCAGTTTTGTAGTCGATCCGTGTGAATTGGGTATCATTGTGGAACAAAGGTCTAGTCTATGGCGTCTAATCTGAGCGATCTGTTTCGCTATCATCGTACCGGTTCGAGTTCACGTCGCCAAGCAGGATGTCGTCTGGCGCTGGGCCGCGGTGGGTGCGCACTGTTGCTTGTTAGCATTCTCATATTCAAAGATCTGCCCCTCCGGAGCAAAATCGATGTGGATGTACTCACCCCACTCTGTCTCAACTCTGAAGAAGATCCACACCCACCGCCTTAACACCTCGAGCACTTCCATGGTGAATATCCCACCCTCGAGATCATTGAAGTGGTCCAGATGCGGCGAGAGCTTCAGACTCCATGTGCACCTTAGCAGGGCATCCATGACGATTGCAGCGTAGTAGAACTCCTTAGCGTGGAAATACCGGTGTCGTCGTAATCCGTATGGGTGCTCAGGGTTGTTGCGCATCGGCGAGAACAGTGTGAGATCCCAATCGCGCGCAATATCCCAGAAAAAGCTGTACCCAGAATTCACCACCACAGCGACCATCCACATCCTAAACAGCGTTGCCTCACTGACCCCGTATTTCTGCGGCTCTGGCGTGCGCTGCAGCGCGCTGAGTATGATGACCGGGAACGCAGTGCTGTACTTCAGGGCGTTGGCGAGGTGCACGCCGCCCCATCCTGTTGCTTTTGACATCTGGCCTGTCTGTGCGTTTGCGCGCTGAACGCGAAAATACTCCGTTATGCATTGTCGCAGGCGGATCATTGAAGGGATGCTGATTATAAAGGGCACCCAGAAGGCGCCGCCGCAGCTTCGGTTCGGGGGCCCGGTACTGCTGTGCGACGAGGAGAAGAACATGCAGAGCGATACGAAAAGGTCACCCAGGACTTTGGCGTAGGATGTGAGTGCATCGGCGAGCAGGATGTCGCCAAACTTCCCATCTGCGGCTTCTGCGATCCCACCGATACTGATTCGTTTCAGAGTCGCAAGAGTACGGCTACGTCCCGCGCGCGAAACAAAGGGAAGCGGTGCGATGAAGCCCACAACAAGCACGAGGAGGTATAAGTTGGGCAGGATTTCCCATGCTGCGATGTCTGCTGGGCTGCCATTCGTAAGGGTCCAGAATAGAAGGAGGGAGAGGGCGAGCGGGATGGAGAGGAATGTCGCGATGCGGTAGCAGGAGAGGTGATGTGGGAGGTGGTGCGGCGAAGAGCGCGAAGGGTAGCGGATGAGCGAGGGCACGTCGATGCGGATCAGGGAGAGGTAGTGCAGATTGAGACCCCATGCCCAAATGCCTGTGGGTGGTTAGTATGCGCATTTGGTGGGAGAGGTCTGTTCAGACGTACCTAGCACGATGATCAGGGCGACACGGTATGGCAATGGCAGCACGCGGCTGAAGCCATCGAGTTCTGGTTCAACGGCTGGATCGCCGTCCATGGTGTTGGGAGGCTGTCGCGGTCGCTGCTTCCCAAATCTGGTCCTGCCGAATAACCATGGAGGTCCCTTTGAGCTGGCGCAAGGAGACGAGTGACGGCCTCGTCTCTCAGCAGTGCGCGCAAGGGGTGAATGATGTCGAGTTGGTTGCGTGTCCAGTTGCTGTTCCAGGAGTCCCCAGTCCATGTCTCCACCAAATTCGCAGCCACAGTCAGCCACACATGCGGCTGAAACACGAGCCGCTCTAACGGCTTTCGTCAAAGGCCCTAGCTCCACGAAGCTTTACCCAGGGCGTCATTGACATGACGACACCATTCGAGCAGATCGAACAGAATTGTGACGCTCTTCCGCTGCCGTGCCATTGGCCTGGACCCGACTAATATCACCTGCAGTTCCCCAAGCTCCAAGACTCTGACGTCCACACCCTACGCTCATATTCTGCCCTTACTCATCACACCTTACATTCCAGGCCTGCCAGAGGTCTCAACATCACACATCACTCCACAACCAACACCACAACATACCACATAATGTCTCCTCTCTCAGTACCCAAGATCTTCATGGCCGGCGGCGCCGTGGGCTTCGGCTACTACCTGTACATGCGCCAGTACTGGTTCCCCAACCCCTACAAGACACATGGCGTCGAGAACATTGAGAACCGCTTCTCAGCTGGTGGAGGTCACCCCACACATACGCCTGCCCAGGCAAGCATGCGAGGTACTACTGATGGGACGTAGCGTATACCGCCGCTCAGGACTAATTGCTAACGCGCACGTCTAGGCACATCAACAGACAACGAGGGCAGGAAAGAGGGTGGCAGCAACAAGGGTCCCGACTCGGAGCACTTCAAGGGCAATCACTCTTCTCAGCAGAGCGAGGTAAGTAGTTCTTGGAGTGTTTTGCGAGTTCAATGGCTGACTACGTGCAGCCCGTTTGGCCGGACAAGTTCTACGAGCAGCAGTACAACAACCCCAAGGGCAAATAAGCAGCGCATCCCCGACTTTGAGTGCGTACACAAAAGCAAAGTGCGACATTGGCACGACGAGACCCTCTAGGTCGTTTGATGCATCGTTTGGAAATTAGGCGTTTGAGAGCGTGGAGAGAGTCCTGATGCACAAATAGCTTGCCACTGGTCGACACTATGTCGTCAAGATGGGATATCAAAATGTAAAACTCGTTCAAACTTCCAATCGCGTGCCCATGCGTGCGAGGCGCATACTGTGCGGTTGCTGCTCCGCGGATGACCTGACATGAGGTGGAAGGATTACAGGGATGTTTCGCGACCGCATCGTGACAGCTTACTCACGTCACGGCCATTGAGCCGTGAGCGCATGGTCCTCTTGCAAGTCGCAACATACGTTTGACATTTGCAAAGGCATAGAGACTGCCGCAAGCATTGGATTGAGGGTGATCGAACACATTTGATATGATGCTCAATACAACTTTTCACAAAGCGTATGATCTGCAAATCACAGATGCATCTGTGCCAGCAGCTCAATTGAAGAATTCAAATGGGCCGTCTACGACTGCTACTTCATTTCGTAACAACACTTACACACTTCTGGATTACCCAGAAACCTGCATGGAACAAACACAAAGGTAGTCTCTGCAAGCCCTGATCAACCTCGGCATCCCTGCCGGTCCCTGAGGCTCAATTCCCTCTAGCGCGGCGGTTTCTCCGCATCCTCCACACAGAGAGCGCCTTTCAGTCTTGGACAACCGCTTCCCCACATATGCAGAACCGGACGGCATTCCTTTCCCAGTAATTACCCGTTCGTCGGACAGCAATGGACCGATAATCCGGGTGTGATCAGCAGACATTTACGTCAATTGGGATAGCGACTGAAGAGCTTGGAAGAGCTATGCAGGTTACGATGCGGAGGAGCAGGATGAGACGGGGAATATAAGAGGTGCACTGCCTGCTGATGCGTGTATGCTCCTGAGCACTCTATCTTGGAAGGATAAAGGTCAAAGATGCTGGGACCACAATTGCTGTTCACAACGGCGCTTGCAGCTGTTGCTGCATCTGCTAGCTACCTGCCGTCCACTGCTGAGAACCCTCACTTCTCACTCAACCTTAAGAGGCAAAGCAACGGAACCGACTTCCACGGCCCGTATAGTACCCAGGGAAGAGACATTGTCGACAGTCGCGGGGAGAAGATAACATGGGCGGGTGTCAACTGGCCCATGTCTGGTGTGTACATTTGTATGATCACTCACAGCAAACACTGACAGCCTCGACAGGAGAAACCATGATTCCAGAAGGTCTTGAGTGGGCGTCGGCAGACGAGATTCTTGACGACATCGCAAGTGTTGGCTGGAACTACATCCGCATGTATGGAATCTAAGCCAAAACACAGAACTTCTGACTGACATGTGCAGGGGCTATGCCATTGAGATGATCGACCAGGTCTACGACAGGAACGGCACAGACGTTCCTCTCGAGGTTGCGCTTATCAACGCTCTGGGCTATGTGAATGGGTTTGTACACAAACTCGGCTACTTGCAACGCTCGGCTTGACTAATACACCCCAGCACCAAGGTCACCAACGAAATCATCGCAAAGAACCCCGGCTGGACTTCCCAGACTACGCGTTTCCAGATCTGGTCCGACATTGCAGACCTGGCTGCCACAAAGGGCATCTTCATCTCGCCCGACGTGCACGTCGGTAAAGCGCAATGGTGCTGCTCCCACATCGACGGTAACGCGTGGTTCGACGACCTCAACTTCAACGCCACGCACTGGCGCCGCGGCATCTCGTACGTTGCCAACTGGGCCAAACAGCACCCCAACATCGTCAGCATGTCGCTGCGCAACGAGCTGCGCGAGTCCTGGAACGTGACGAATCTGTACTACAATTGGGACACGCTGGTAGGCAACATGACGGCCGGCGCCGACGCCATCCACGCCGCCAATCCAGACATCCTCATCATCTGGTCCGGAATGCAGTACGGACAAGATCTCAGCGCGCTGACCAGCGGAAAGAACATCCTGACTGCCCCCTGCTACAAATGCACTGCTATACGCGACGCCGCGCGCCGCGAGCCCGTCGTGTTCAGCCTGCAAGACCACGCCTGGGCCGACAAACTCGTCTGGGAACTGCACTTGTACCGCATGAGCGAGGACGTCGACACAGGCACCTGCGACATCATCAAAGCGGGTTTCTACCGCAACGGTATGAATGCCCTCGGTATCGACGCACCGCCCGCATGCAACGTCACGAACGACTGTCCTGCTGCCGTCGCGCAGACGCCCGTCATCATTTCCGAGTTTGGCTCCGCTCAGGACGAGACGCTGTTCAACGATACGCTGCAGAACTGTCTCAAGGAGTACACGGTCGAGAACGGCATTAGCTGGATGATGTGGGGCGTTGCGGGTAGCTACAGGATCAGGTCTGGAGTTCAGGGCTTCGCGGATACTTGGGGGATGACTACTCCGGATTGGACGGGCTGGCAGTATGAAAGAGGTGTCGAAGAGTTCTGGAAGCCGTGGGTCGAGGCTATGAATGTTACGCATCTCGTGTAGATATGATCAGCTGTTATCAATAATCAGATACTTCTCATGCAAAGTCCATTACTCAACCCATCCTCTTGCCAATACGCATTCATCAAAGTGACAACGGAAATTGAGCGCGTATTGCGATGATGGTCTTGACTCGCGTCAAATATATATCGTATTCAAAGTTCGATAGGCCTCTTGGCCATCAAACATATCGCTTGCGCTAGCTACTATTGCCCACCGACCAGAAACCACCCATGTCGAGCTCCCAGCGCCTTTGAACGCCGCCAACACCGCGCTTACATATCCTCCTAGATACGTGCTCATTGCATCGCTTGCGAGTCGCCTTAACAGGCTTTTGAATACACGCGAGACTGTCGTCCAGGTCAAAAAAAAGGAAAGAACATTACAAGATATTTACAGTGCAAAACAGGCATCGAACGTAAAGGATCGCCTCACAGAGGATATCCAAGGCCTGATCAAGTAGGTCGGTTGGGCTGGGCTTGCGCCAGGCCGGGACTCTGCTGCATCTGCTGCGGGTTCTGTGGCGTGGCGCTTCTACTCGGTGGTCGTCCATTCATTCCCGGGCTACCAGCTTGTTGTGGTTGCCGTTGTTGGCTCATTAGTCGTTGTTGCTGGACCAGCTGTTGCTGGTAGTTTTGAACCGCATTGACAGGCGGACTGTTAGCCATGCCGCCGTTTTGCTGCATGAACTGATTGTTAGCTATCTGCGGCGATGGCGATGACATTCCTGGAGAGCCCGCTGCTGCGTTCATTGCTTGTACACGTTGCTTGGCCATGTATCGCTGGAGCTGATCGGAGGCTGACTTCTGCACCTGTTCTGGCGTCCAATCCGGATGCTGCATCTTGATGGTGTTCTGCAGTTGCAGATATTGAGGAACATGGCTACCTGCGTTGGATGCGTTCGGACGCTGCATGTTTGGTGCTGCCTGGTTTACTCGCGGAGAGCTGGCGCCGTTGGGCATACCATTCATGGAGGCGTTCATGTTCCCATTAAGGTTCTGGTTGCTCATTGACGCCATCATGTTCGCATTGGGAATAGCGTTCACATTCATACCCTGAGCGGTCGCCATATTCATCTGCTGCTGTTGCAATTGGAATTGCTGCTGTTGATTCGGACTGTTGAATTGGTTCCGTTGCATCGCCATACGCATCTGGTCTGGAGGCCCCATTCGCTGACCGTTCTGCATGTTGCTCTGCATTTGTGCCTGGGGGACACCAGGTGTGCCCATGGGCATGCCGGCCATGTTGGTATTGCCGTGGTTGTTCTGCATCCCTTGCTGACCTTGCTGAGCCCGCGCCGCCATTGCAGCCGCATTCTGGGCTTGTTGCGATGGATTGTTAGCCATTTGCGCGGGCATATTGGAGTTGGCGCCGCCGGGTGTGCCGTTGCGTTGCATTTGCGGTACGCCATTCGGCACACCGTTCTGCGCGTTGATTTGAGCTTGGCGCTGCGCCGCCATCTGATTCTGTAACGTTTTAGTGTGTTGCTCATCCGATGCACCAATCGCACTTACTCTAACGGCAATCTCCTGTTGCAGTTGCCTTTGCTTCAGCTTCTCTTCGCGTTCCCATTTGAGACGGCTAAACTCTTGCGGAGTGTACGCATTATGCTTCGGTGGCGCAGGCTCATGCGCCTTCCTGAGCGCCGCAGCCTTCTGTGATTCCGCTTGCTTGTGTGCGACTGATTCTCGCTTTCGGGCAAGCTTACGCATACCATCGATGATGGCAAGGTGGCGGTTCTCTCTTCTCCTCTCGACACGAATTGGTGTAGTAGTAGGGCGTCTCCGAGGTTGCCCTGGTGTTTGCCCTCCAGCCTGTTGTTGCTGCTGCTGTTGCTGCGCTTGAAATTGGGCAAACACGACCTTGTTCGCCTGCTCCAGTCGACCTTGGTATGTGCGGAAATACTGTGTCTTGGACATCTCAGCAGGTAACCCTTCCAATTGCACCCAGCGTTCGAAGCATTCCCAGGGTGTTCGGCGCCCAGACCCCGAAGTGAATTTCGATGGCAATGCTAACTGCTGTGCGACCAAAGACCAATTGAAAGTGTATTCTTTGACAAGAGCACGGAGCTTCTGGTCTTCTTCCCATAGCCACTGCGAGGGAGTTCTGTTCTCGAAGAAAGCAACCGAAGGCATGTTGAACTCAGTCGGTGGTCTGAACTGGTGCGCTGCCTGGAGTCTGTCCCGAACATGCTTGTTCTCAGCATTGAACAGTGCAACGTCGGTCATCTCAGGAGGAAGATCGTTTCGACAGAACAGCCTTCGTCCTGGAGTGGAGGGCATTGAGTGCTCCGCAGAGGTTCCAGCCCGGCTGGGCGGTGTTGAAGGCTCGTCTTCAGAATCATACTCGTATCTGCTGCGCTTTCTAGGTGGTCCTCTGATTTGTGAGACCAATTTTCCAGTTACGAACTTTGAGACAGGAAGAATAGGCGGTTCGGATATCGAAAAAGGCGTGACATCGCTAGCGCCCTCAAGCATGGGTTCGTAGAACGGCAATTCGCGGAACATGTGATCGCTGGCCGGGGTGCGGTCGATCTTGATGACAACATCGTTGTAGCCAAGCGAAAAGACACCAGCAGGAGGGTCGGTATGGAACGGAGTCAGAAGCTCGTCCTCGTCCGCATATGATTCACTCTCGGTTTCATGTGCGCCAGAAGGTACAAGATCTGGTGTTGGTGCATCGTGCATGTCGTTGTCTGTTGTAGACTCCATTGTTGACCTGGGAATGCTTGTCTTGACCCGAAGAGCTGTGCGCTCTTCAGGACTGCTGTGCACATACTCGGCGCACCAGTCTGCAAGAGTCGCTGCAAGAGCATGCTTCCACTTCCTCTCTTCTTTGAAGTCGGTCTGCATCCATTTCATCTCAAGAAGGAGGTGATCTTGGTGTGTGAAAGGACGCTCTGGCTCAGCAGACTTTTGCAACTGTCGCAAAGACCATCGGTTCGCATTCTGAAGCTGGTAAACACGCTTGAGTATCTTGTAGTCTTGGTTTTCGCGGATCATAGCAAGAGTCCCAGCGGTAGAAACAGTCTTTCGGGCAGACGCAACGAGTTCTTGCAATGGCACAGATCGTGGTGGATGATGAGCTTGGAACTTGAACAAGCCTTCCAGATAGTCCCGACTTGAATCTTCAGAAGCCCCTTGCAACGATGCATAATCCTGGTCAAAGGTTTGCATGGCCTTGTAAGACTTGACTGGGTTCTTCTTCGCAAACACCACTGTCGAAACCTCCATCGACTTTCTATCCTGATGTCGAGAGCGTTGTGGGCTAGACAAGTTACTCGACTGTGGTGTCAAGACTGTCTTCTGTGCTGCATGCTCGCTGATGATTTCTGACACCGATCTCTGTCGGATAGCTCCGGAAGACACTCGAGTTGTCATGCGCTCACGGCGCGGTGAGACCTGAGCAGATACGTTCTCTTGCTGAACTATTGCCGGTGCTTCAGTCATGTCCAGATCGATATCAGCAGGAGGCGTGGGGTGGTCTGCAGCCGGGTTTTCTTTGAGTTGCGCGACAACGTTCTCGGTGGCTTCACGATCCACAATGGATGGCTCGGGTGCAGTTGTGGTTGGCGTGGGAAGTGAATCAGCAGTGGGTTCTGGTTGTTCCTGCGTGCTCTGTGCAATAGCACTTTCACTGATAACCTGCTCGGTTTCCTGCGTCATTGAATGGCCTGTGTTGCCTGTTGATTCGCTAAGCCGGCTCTTCCCGTCTCGTGCTAAGCGTATGGCCTGCTCGTCTTCGATTTGCTTCTCAACGTCTGATGTCGGAGAATCAGGCCCGCGGGCGCGTTCTCGAGCTTCCTTCATCTGTTTTTGCAGGGCGCGTTCGTGGTCTTCCTTCACTTGCTGTGCTGCAGGATCCAGAACGTCCTCATTTGACATAAGTGGATGAGTTGTGTCGTGGAAAGCTGTCGTATCGGGGCTCGTATCGGGAGAGTGGTGCGGCGCATGCGGTGTTGCTTGTGAATACGGTCCGACAGTCGAGGATGGTGAGGAGACCATTTCGGCTGGGCCGTTGCCTTGTGGTAAGTTAAGTCGTTCATCCTCTTTCCGTTCTTTGTTCGCTGCGTGCTCCAGCTTGCGTTCCGTCTCTTGCAGCCGTATTTCTTGAGTCTCTTTTGACGGGAGATGAACGACTTGAGGTGTCTTGGACTTCTCATCCGCCGCAGGAATAATCGACGCTCCCTTATCTTCGACGGTCGAATCAGCAACGAATTTTGGATCGACGGAAAATTCTTCTCGGTCAACCAAACTTCTTACGCCCACATCCTGGACAGCTGGTGCTTCGGCGATTGGCTGCGCTGCGTTGGAAGCCTTGCTGGGAACCTGCTCTTCTGCAAAAGACGCCTGGGATGGTGACGGGGTGCCTGCCGGAGGAGCGATCGACGATGGCCTCGAAGCACGGTGTTCGCCACTATGTGTTAGTACATCTGAAGGTGGCAGCGGTTGGGCAGCAACGGACGGCGAGGCGGATGCTGCGCGTAGCTGCTCTTCCAGACTGGCGCCAGTAATTGGAGACGGGGATGATTTCGCAAATGGAGGTAACGCAGGTTTCCCAGGGGGTGCGAATGGTAGTGTCGACGGTAAGGATGGTTGCTGTCCGGAGTGTGGGAATGGAAGTGTTGCTGCATCGTTGAAGCGTCGACCTCTGCAGGACCACCAGTCAGTGGAATGGAACGACAACAACACTGAATTTCGAATCCGTGTTGCTAAGGAAGACGAGCAGTGAAGAGGGAGAAGAAAACATACTTTTCGATCTCGTTCTCATCTAAAAAGCGGCCTTCAAGTTGGTCCAGCTGGGTGTTGGTGGCCCACTTGTCGGGCACGTCCAAGTAGACGGTATACTTGTAAAGCTCGCGCAGCTTGCGCTTGCGAGATTCATTGCACGTCCTACGGACCACGATATCAGCACCACCACAACATAATAAAACAAAACGAGCGATTTTCCCGTGTCGCAACGATTCAAAGAATCGAACGGAGTGCAATGCGACAATATCAGCGCGTGGTACTTACACGCTCTCGTTCTGCTTCTCCCTAAGTAATGCATCACGATGACCGTCGAGGGACATATGAGGACCGCCGAACGGTGGCCGACATCCGTTGTTCACGAGTGTCGCCAATGTGATGGATTATGGGGATTGTAGAGCGCGTTCGTTGATGGAAATGTGGTTGACAATACCGCTGAACTGATGGGAGACTGGAGTTTCGTGAGGAAACGAGGGCCGCCTACCTCTCTCCGCGCGCGTCCTCGTCACCGCCCTCACTTGCCCAGATAAGCTTTGCGCTAGGGCTGCATCCGGCTAGCGGACCAAATATTGCCGCTGCTTCTCAAAATTTCTAGGTCGCGAAACGTCTGCACAGCAACAACACGCGTGACATCAGAGCATAGAAATGGCCAAACGGAAGAACGAAAATTTGGAAGCTGCACGGGTACCGAAGGCGTTGAAGAGTAGGAAAGAAGAGAGTGCACCAATCACCAAGCAGGCTACGAAGAAAGCAGTAGTGCAGGGCAAAGCAGGTGCAGGCAATGGGAAGGTCGTCCCGAGCAAGAGCAAGGCAGCAGTAGAATCAGCACCCACAGCTACAGACAAGGCACCGGAAACCTCGAGCTTTCAGATTATCACTGGATCATACGAGAGAGTTTTGCACGGGTTTGCCGCTGCGATTCCATCAGAACTCGTCGCAGGACAACACGATGCATCAAAACCGGAGGCCGAAAAGACCAAAGTGGATTTTACGGACACCTTTCTGTTCAATGCTCATGCCTCAGCCATTCGGTGCTTGGCCCTCGCACCACTTTCCGATGAGACAAACAAAGTCACGTTAGCAACCGGCGCAACGGATGAGCGCATCAACCTGTACTCGCTCTCAACGGCACCACCAGTACCTTCCAAAAACCCAAAACTTCCCAGTTTAACAGGAATCTCCATCACTGAAAACTCCAAAAACAAGGAACTGGGCTCCCTACTCCACCACTCGTCCAACATCACAGCGCTTTACTTCCCCACACGCGCCAAGCTGCTCAGCGCCGCAGAAGACAGCACAATAGCAATCACCCGCACCCGCGACTGGACCGCACTCTCCACCATCAAAGCACCCATCCCTAAACCCCAAGGCCGACCGAGCGGCGACACCGCAGGACCTGGCGAAGTCCCCTCAGGCATCAACGATTTCTCCGTGCACCCAAGTATGAAGCTTATGGTGAGCGTTGGCAAGGGCGAGAAATGCATGCGACTGTGGAACTTGGTGACTGGCAAGAAGGCTGGTGTGCTCAACTTTTCCCGCGAGATGTTGGCATCGGTTGGCGAAGGACGGTTTCAATCCGGCGAGGGCCGACGTGTGATTTGGGACAAAGAGGGGGAAGAATTTGCCGTTGCGTTTGAGCGCGGGGCGGTCGTGTTTGGGATCGATTCGAAGCCAAAATCCAAGATCGCGCCCACACCCAGAACGAAGATCCACCAGATGCACTACCTCCCCTCGACAGACGGGCCCAACACACTGCTCGTCTCAACCGAAGACGGACGCGTCCTGCTCTACGACACGACCTCCACGACGCAAGACGAGGAGGACGCGGAAAGCAAGAAAGACGATCTGCCCTCGAGTAAACTCGTTGCGCAGATCGGCGGTCCGGCAGCAGGCATCACAGGCCGCATCAAGGACTTCGAAGTCCTTCCTTACTCTGCGACAAACAAGTCTCAGTACCTCGTAGTCACCGGAAGCAGCGATGGCACAGTGCGCCTCTGGCTCATCAACGCCTCGGAGCTGAAGAGCGATGCGGAAACAGAGAAGGGCAGCGGATTTACTGCGAATCAGATTGGAAGATTGCTTGCCACCTACTCGACAGGCACGAGGATAACATGTCTCAAGACATACCCGATGACAGGGAAACCCGAGGAAGATGAGGAGATTGTGGATGAGAAGATTGAGGTCGAGGTCGAGAGCGAGAGCGAGAGCGAGGATAGCGAGTAGTTGTTAGGATTGTAGGATTTACATAGCTGTACAATGATACCAGAACACACCTTCACTCAAATCTCCCTAACCCATCATACACACTACTAATAAACACGCATACATACCCTCCATCCACCCATCCACCACAACCCAACCCACAAACAGCGAACACCAATCGACACCCATCTCCCCACCAAACAACCCACCTACAAATTCATAGTAACCGTCATACTCCCCCCACTAACCAACAACACAGGCCCCAACCCCTCGACCAGCACCTCCAAATCAGAGACATACTTGACACTCTCACTCTCGCTCTTACACGTCCCTTGCATGGGACTGGGCAGCGTGGTAAAAACAACAGCGGTATCCTCGCTGTTGGCGCGTATCAGCTCGTTGAGAATGAGGTGCTGCGCGCGACAGGGCAGGTCGTTGAAGGAGAGCGGTATAGCTTGCTGGGCTGGGAAGCCGGAGGGTGGGTAGTTGGGGGTTGGGTGGGCTGAGGTGGGTTGGGTGTGTGGGGAGGGCGCGGGGGAGTGCTGGACCGAGGAGGTGAAGTGGGAGGCCGAGGGGGTGGGACTGTTGGGGGGTAGGGCGGCGGTTGCGAGGGGGTCTGGGTGTTGTTGTGCTGTTGGTGTGTCGACGAACATGATGGATGGGCCCGGGGCTTCTTGTTGCGCCACGGCGGTTCGGGGTACGGGTTTCGAGGTGAAGGATCCGGGAGGAAGGGGTGGGGGTGCTCGAGAAGAGCAAGATATTTGGGAGGTGGACAGTTGGGAAGTGCTGCTTGCGGCGCTCTTGGCTTTTCTATTGCGGTGTGGAGTGCGGGTGATGGCGGTGTCAGAGGCAGCGGTATTTGGATGTGGTCTGAGAGGTGTGAAGGATTCGCTCGTCGGGCGACTGTTCTTTGGTGAAACGTCTTTTGGCGAGCCTTTCCAGATCGCCTTCCTGAGATCGAGCTTTTTCGGAAGAAAAGGTATGCCGACGCGAGATGGCGTAGTCCTTGCCCTCCCAAGCGATCGCGGTCGGTGGACATCTGAGAAGTCACTCTCTTCTTCCGAGGCGTCCAAATCGTATTCGTCAAAGTTGCTGCCGCTCACACCTGCCTCACTTTCTGAGATCGCAGCCTCGTCATCGGCTTCGTCTCCGTCGCTGAGAGCGGCCTCGGATTCGCCGTCATCTTCAAGTAGGAGATTGGCTGGCAGCCGGCTAACATCCTTATCGTCATCAACAGAAGCTCTACTCTTGGCCCTACGAAGCATCTTCTGCAACGCAGCAAACCGCCTCGGTCTGTTATCGCGTCTACCATGCTGGAAGGAAGCGGTTGGCCATTGGTTGACAGCCTCCAGAAGACTTGCGGCTTGTGCCAATTCTTGGCTTGCGCTCATGAAGTCCGGTTGACGCAGTTTCTTGATGTCTTGCCACCAACGCTCATCTTCCAATGAGTAATCGATGTCTTTGGCTGCTTGTTCAAATTCGCCTTCATCTTGCCCGTTGACGATGACCTCGTACATTTTTAGATCGCCACTTGCGAGCCAAAAGACATTGACCTAAAAAGGTAACATGTCAGTAATGGTTTGGATACCTCAAGAGCAAGCCGAAACAAGCGTACAACCCTCGAGGCTGGGTCGAGGCCGTTTTACGATCATCAAAAGACAACACGAGCAAAAATGACTTACCTCTGCTTCTATCCTTAGGTTTCGTATTAGTGTAGTCACTCTTCCCCGTTCCTCCTCAACGTCCGTTTCATACTCGACGAAAACGCAGATCCTAAGCTTGTATGCTCGTTTCCAGGAAGGCACGGTATGCAAGATGCATCCAAGCTGGAGGATGAGAGTGTAGGTGTCAAAGTTGGCGGTTAACACGTTTTTGCGGCTTGGGTCCTCTCCAGTTGTAGCTACCTCTGCTGACATCTGAATAGGCCATAAGTCGATGTACGTCTTTGTCGGCTCATCCACCTCTATATCGGCAAGCCCCCACTGACCCAGCGCGCGCTTCATAACAGGAGGTTGAGCAGGTGGCAACTCCAGTTCCTGGAAGCCTTTCGCAATAGCCACGTTCATCTGTAATCGGAGGACAAGGTCTTCAATGGTTGTAACGTAGCTTTGGATGCCCACCGAGCCTTCTGGTCTAATCGTGTCGGTTGGAAGTATTCTATTCAGTTTGTCCGATTGCTTTCGTCTGGCCGTTGCCTGGATTGCTTTGCGAGAGATGGAGTGATTTGTGGATTTGCTTGACGGTCGTGACGGCTGTGGCGACGGAATGCCAAGGCCAGGTTGAGACTCTCTGAGCTCAGTGAGGTTGTAGGAGCCCATCACGACGATGTTCGGTCGCATACCACCCAAGCCTGCACCGAGCACGAGGTTTCGGGCACCCCACTCTACCGCTGGAGAGATGGCAACATTGACAAAGGCTTTGATTTTGGAGAAGTCGATGTACTTGGTCCACAATGACTGCTGTCGCCTCGCCTCAGGAACAGCTGCGCCAAAGTCCGTAGACACGATGACATGTCCGAGAATGAACAGACCCCCTTTCTTAAGTGAATTGCAGAATTGGATTAGTTTGTATTGACGTCGTGGGTCGTTCACCATCAGCAGAATCTGGGGCCTCCAAAACTTTACGTGCTCTTGTCGAAGACGGAGAAGGTATTTTCGGACCTGGTGATATATCAGTCCTTGACTGACATCTCCCCATGGCTTTGGCGGTGTCGTATAGTGTATGAGGATGAAGACAGCCAGAAGTAGGACTACACATCCAGAAGCATAGAAGCCATCGACAAAAAACATAGTCGCTCCGCATACCACTGTACCTACTGCCGCAGTCTGCCAGTTGAAGAAATGAAATGATGGCCGGAAATTCGGTGCGGAGCCAATCTTGAGCAGGAAGCAAGCCAGGTTGGTAACGAGGAAAGTCATGAGGTAGGTCATGGTGATGAAAGAAGCAATCTGGTTGATGTCGGCGAACATTGTGAGCTGTGCGAGGGCGTATGTGAAAAGAATAGTATAGATGGGCTCATCAGACACCTTGGTGCCTTGGCCAAAGATGGATACTCCTGGTACCAGATGGTCGCGCGCAAGTGCCTGCAATAGTTTTGCCGAACCGATGACTCCCATCAGAACCGAGAAAAGCGATGTCGCATATTCTCCAAGCAAGATGATAACACCGGATATGTTGGTGAGTTGGATAACGTTGGTGTTGTTATAGAAGCTTTCTCTTCCAATGGAGGCCGCCATCGCGATGATGACCACGGCGTACAACACGAATGTCAATCCAAGTCCATACAAGGTCCCCTTTGGGATCGCCTTGGAGGGATGCTTCAGGTCGCCAGACATGCTGGCTCCACTAGAAAGGCTTAGCCAAAAGCTTTGTATTCACACATGGCACTTACGCTAAGATACCCCCTGTTGCGGGAAAGAGGATCCCAAACAGGTCCCGAAAGTTCTCGCGATGTTTGGTGACGCTGCCAGCGGCGCCTTTGGTAAAATTCGGCATCATGTTCTCGCGCAAGGTGTCCAAATTGAATCCAGTAAAAACGATGCCATTTTTTGCATCTAGGTAAGGGTCTTTTATAGCTGCTGACACCGGTATACTGATGATCGCAACTAGCAGTATAGCCAGCAGACCGTTGCTGCAACGTGCAAAGAGCCCGCTGCCAGCAAGACAGATCAGTGTGCAGACGAGGAGCACGATTGTAGCCCAAAGGAATTGCCACCAATAGCTTTGTGGCATCCACTGAGACATGGAGCCGGTACGACTGCCAAAATTCTCAATGGTGCAGTCAATCAGACCAACTGCGTTCAGACTGGTGTTGAATACGAGCCCGAGATAGAACACGATGCCAATGGATCCTCCAAATTCCGGACCCAGGCTCCTGGATATGAGGTAGTAGGCTCCTCCTCCGCGCACAGTTCCGTTGGTAGCTATGGCTGAGATGGACATGGTGGTGAGAAGGTTAATGGCGTATCCAGCCACAAGCATACCTAGTGTCGTCAGCATCCTGTCAGTATGCTTTGCGGGCTCTCTCCACAGCCACTTGCGCTTGATGTTCGCCACGTTGCGAACCTTGGGTGCACTCTGTAGCCCAAGTGCCATCAAAAGTCAAGGCAAGCAACAGAGGAACACTCGTTGGGATTGCCGAAGAGGGAGATGTTACCCATCATGCCTACGACTCCGGCCTGGCCTAGGATGAAACCAAATCGCAAGAACATCAGAATGCTCAAGACATTGAGGGTGACAGGCACGAAGACACCGGCGAAAGTGCCTAGCTTGTCAGTGCCGCCCACAGGTCTAGGGAAAGCGCCTGGCCGGGGCTTGGCCGTCTCGCTGCTGGCTCGCTGTCTGGCATTGAAATGGCTCGAATGTGACTTTGACCGTGCTAAGTGAAAAGTGTTGCAGAACCAGCTCCTCAACCATTCGACGCCATGGTCCTCCTCTTGATTGCTTGGCGCCGGGCTCCCATCTGGTAGCAGTGGTGTTCTCTCCGTGGGTGGAGGTGAGCTTGGTGCAAAGGAGCGTCGACGCAGCCGGTCAGAAGCATCCGTTGCTGTCCTTGCTGCGAAGTTGGAGCGGGATCTTGGCAGCACACGCCTTGTCTGTGCATCGCTGACACCTGCCATGATGCAGTCTGGTTGACAATGGATGTCACAACGGCTCCCACCATGGGTCAAGGTACCGGTGGAGGATGGGCAGGCCGCCTATCGGCCCGTTTGTGGTTGCAGAAGGTCGAGTCCGGTGAGGGAGGCATGGGGACGACAGGACAGTGGGCAGACAGGCCACAGCTGTTAACGTCGCGCGTTTAGCGATGACGATGGGGATCAGTCACCGAGTCCAGCCAAGTACAACTGGGGCGCACTGGGGCACCTTCTGGCGGCGGCTTAGCACGATCTGGGTCTGCAACGCTTCCTGGCCGTTGCAAGGGTGCATTGGTGCAGGACGCAGGTGACCCCACGCACGCAGGCCCCACGCGGCGTGCGCTCGCACGCTGGTGTCCAATGACCTCAGATGGGCCAGACCAGGGTGTTGGTGCCCATGTGCACATTCCTCGACCAGCTTCGTGTCTGCTTCCATCCCATCTTTCCTCACTCGCTGCCTGTGCAACGCTCTGGAGTGCTACACGAGCGTCTCTCGGTAGGTTTTGTGCGGCTCTCGGGCCCGCCAGCGCTTTCCCAGCTAACGTGTGCCGTGCAGAAGTCCATCGCCGACGTTAGACCCGAATAGCCGAAGGGTGATTGGGAGCGCAGCAGAGAGCTCGACACCACGCGACAGACGCTCCCAGTGACGGCGAGCAACATGGCGACAGACGCTCCCGAGTCGTCGAGGCCGCTGGCAGTGCCCTCTTCTTCCCGGGACTCGGGCCGAAGCTCTCCCTCGCAGTCCATCTCGCAGTCCATCTCGCAGTCCATCTCGCAGTCCATCTCGCAGTCCGTCTCGCAGTCGGTCCCACGCGTAGAGTCCACCGCAAGACTCGGCTCGCCGGTGCCTTCCTCTATCCAGTCCCGCACGCCCGCCGTCGGCCAGATCCCGACGCCTGCCCAGCTTGATGAAGTCTCGCCCGTGCCGATACAGACGCCCTTGGCTGGCCGCGCCGAGCAGAAGTCGTCGCTCCCCGGCCCAGGCACCTCAGCCCTGTCCTCGGCGCTGAAGGAGTCTCTCGGCAAGAGTCCTCCACGATTTGCGCAACCGTCGGCCACACCGCAGTCGCCTGCACTGAACGCCGCCGCTTCGACTCGCGGACCCCCCAGCAACTTCGGCTCGTACGACGGTCGCGGTCGCTCTCCCGTGCCCTACGAAGACCCGGAGATTGTGCGCCGGCACCTGGTCGGACAGTATGGCTCGCCCAGCAGGTCGACCCGTGGCTTTGGAGGCGATGACGAGTCGCAGAGCAGACGAGGCGGCGACGACGACGACGACGACGAGTTCTCCAGTCTGCAGCTGCAGGGCGGCGACATCACCAGGCAGATCTACAGATGGAGCGAGCAGCAGGCTGCCGAAGAGCGCGGCAAACTATCTCGCAGCAAGAGCTTCCACGCTTCCCGCCCCAAGGAAGACCACGACATAAGCGCGTCGTCGATTCGACAGCCAGGAGGCTTTCGCCGTCAGTACCTGCGCAACAACGCTGCTAGCCCGTCTCCCGCCCCCGGCCCCTCTGGCTACGGCTCCATCGGCGAGCCAGCTCGGCAGCCGTCCCAGCCCTTCACCAGCAATTTCCTCGAGTTCCTGACTCTCTACGGCCACTTTGCTGGTGAGTCGCTCGAAGACGATGACGAAGTCCTTGGCCCAGACGAGTACTTTTCCTCCGACGCCCTAGACTCGGGCGACCATTCCGAAGACGAAGCTCGCGAGTACGGTGAATCGAGCGCTCTCCTCGCGCCGGGAAAGCGAAGAAAGAGGAAGCCGAAGCCCGAGGGCAAGGGCACGCCTACCGGTGCGGCCATGCTGCTCCTCAAATCTTTTGTTGGCACTGGTGTCCTCTTTCTGCCCAGAGCCTTTCTCAACGGCGGTATGGCTTTTTCCAACGTGGTACTTCTGGCTGTAGCTGGCTTGTCGTACTTCTGCTTCGTACTGCTCGTTGACACACGTCTCGCCGTCGAAAGCTCCTTTGGTGACATGGGCCTGCATCTCTACGGCCGATGGATGCGTAATCTCATCAACTTCTCCCTGGTAATCTCGCAGATAGGTTTCTCGTCTGCCTACATCGTTTTCGTCTCCGAGAATCTGCAGGCCTTCGTGCTGGCCGTCACCAACTGCGCAACCTTCATCGACATCAAGTTCATGATCTTGATGCAGATGGTCGTTTTCCTGCCGCTATCGCTCTACCGCAACATCAACAACATCCAGAAGCTCGCACTGATTGCAGACGCCTTTATTCTTCTGGGTCTCGTCTATCTGTATTACTACGATTTGTTCACCATTGTCCACCAAGGCGGCATCTCGGACATTGCCAACTTCAACCCCAAGGACTGGACCCTGTTCATCGGCACAGCCATCTTCACATTCGAAGGCATCGGCCTGATCATTCCAATCCAGAGCGGTATGAAGGACCCCAAGAAGTTCCCCAAGGTCCTTGGAGGTGTCATGATCATCATCACCGTGGTTTTCGTCAGTGCCGGTGCTCTTTCCTACGCCGCCTTTGGTTCCAAGACCAAGACCGTTGTTCTCCTCAACATGCCACAGGACAACAGATTCGTCAACGCTGTACAGTTCATCTACTCCCTTGCCATTTTGCTCTCGACACCCCTGCAAATCTACCCGGCTATCGAAATCACCAGCCAGCAGTTGTTCAGTAGGACGGGCAAGTACAACCCTCTCATCAAGTGGAAGAAGAACTTCTTCCGCTTCTTCATGGTTGTGCTTTGCGCTTGCATTGCCTGGGCGGGTGCTGGTGATCTCGATAAGTTTGTCAGTCTGGTTGGCAGCTTTGCCTGTATTCCGCTGGTGTTCATCTACCCCGTAAGTCCTCCTTCCACTTCAATGGCGTGACGCAGCAACTGACATGCTTGTAGCCTATGCTCCACTACCGAGCCGTTGCCAGGACCACAATCGCACGCACTTTGGACGTCATAATGTGCATCGTCGGCTTGGTTGCTATGATCTACACTACGTCTCTCACAGTACAGAGCTGGGTCGAAGGAGGCAAGCCCAAGGCTCCCGGGTACTGCGACGGCCGATAAACATAACGTCAGCTCGTATCTATCTATCTTCAAGCAGCATGCACGTGGGCAGGCGGTTTCTTTGTAACATAGTTTTGTTCACCGGGCTGGTTGGGTATAGAGCGCCTCTAGACTGAATACGAGCCGAAGCAGAGAGCTGTGCCTCGAATATACATATTCTCATAACCTCGTCAGCATTGAGGTTATTACCAACGGTGCATGATGTTGAACCGCAAGGATTTCACAGGGCGTCCGTTCGCCAAACGTTGCCGGCTGTGGTCAGCTACTACCTGTAAGGCTGAAGTGCGGCTGATAGCGCGACGCCACACGGCACGCCTACAGCGAAACGCCTCATCTTGGTGTACAGGCTGCAACAGACCGCCATGAGAAATCCTCTTCGTAGCCTCACGGTCAGCTCTCGGCAAGCCTGCCTCCCTGTTGAACTTGCGGTATGCGCAACGTCGACGAGCTAGCTCGCTGCAATGGGAAAGCGTGCAGTAGTGTGCTGCATCCTTCACCGTACAATCGTGTATCAGAAGTGGTACATGCACCGCTTCGAGCAGTGTTGATATGTCGGTCTTGTACAATACGTACACGTGAAGGCTTGTCTCAAATAGTATTGTGGTCAGAACGTGATGGCGGAGACGGCCACCTATCAGCCATTGCATCTTGTTCACGTTGGGGAAGGCTGAGACGAGGTTTGCTGTATACACATGTACGTTGTGAGACAGGGCTAGCACGCTGATAACAGGTATGCATGGCGACTACCTCTTCATCTCTGGTTGAGTGCATTGATGGTAGCGGCATGAATCGCGGACAGTGGGGCGCTTGACAACGACCATGACCAGGACCACACACAGACACAGACACAGCGTGGTTCCTGCGGTGTTTGCAAGGCGGCGAGTATTGTAAAGCAGACACTAAAACAGCGTATCCACTTAGGAGAAAACAAACCCCGTGTAACCGGGATGGGCGGGCGAGGGTGCCAGAGAAGCTCTTTCTGGGGCAGTTTCCGACATGGATAGCGCTGCTGACGTAGCCCGAGCATCTGTTTTCGGCACCGCGGTGTAATTAGAAACACGCCTTTCAAAGCGTGGTGGTAAGCAGTCGACGGAGCGTGGACGACGAGCACGCTCGACACGGGCATGGCCATGGGCGGCGCTGGAGACGAGAATTGAAAGCGCCGCAAAATAGCATCGCGGAGAGAAACTTGTCAAGCGTGGTTGCGGAAGCACAGAAAACGGACATGGTGTTGCTATGTTTAGTATGCTGCGCCTCGCGTCCCTGAGCATCGATAGACAGTAGCGGCAGATCAGGAACAACAACGGCCGCCATGTCCGAGGCGCTGGCGGGCAGGCGAGCCATGACGTTTGGGCGGAATAGGAGTCGTCTTCTTAGGAATGGATTTGCCATGTGAGGTGGTATCAGCGCTTGGGACACGACAGGGTGGACGGGCAAGATGAAAGGGTGATGTGGTTAGTGTCAAGGCGGCACTGGCTGCAGAGACGAGCTACCCTAGCCGGGGATAGATATGGAGAAAGGTGGGACGCTGCATGCTTGGCCTGTTCAGATACAAATATCACCACCACCGACCGCCTTTTCGCTCCTCTCATACCATCTCCTCTCTCTCCCTGCATATTGCTCAGCTCAGCACCTGCTCACCTGCACGCCCTAGCCTTACGATCGTTTTTCCCCTTCTCGTCTCCCACAGTTCTTTCGTTTCCTCGCCATGTGGTAAGTGAAGCTGCCCCGCTCGTGTTTGCGAGCTGCCATCCACGGGCCCCAGCGAACAAGAGGCTGACGACGACGACCAACAGTGGAATTTTCGGCTACATCAACTACCTGGTGGAGAAGGACAGGAAGTACATTCTCGACACACTCGTCAATGGTATGTGTTTGTCTGGCGGCGCCTGCAATTCGCGGCGACAACAGCCCACTCCGCGCACAGCTCCTAACAAGACATGCAACAGGCCTGGCACGTCTAGAGTACCGCGGCTACGACTCGGCCGGTCTGGCCGTCGACGGTGACAAGAAGAACGAGGTCTTCGCAGTCAAGGAGGTCGGCAAGGTCGCCGCGCTGAAGAAGCTCGTCGAGGAGCAGAACTTCGACCTGAACAAGGTCTTCGACTCACACGCCGGCATTGCCCACACGCGATGGGCCACCCACGGCCCGCCCTCGCGCGTCAACTGCCATCCCCACAGGTATGTGGTTTTTCCTCGTGCACGCTGCACGGCGCGTGGCGCCCTCGAGCTGCAACTGTTGAGCTGCACCTGTTGAGCTGCACCTGTTGAGCTGCACCTGTTGAGCTGCACCTGTTGAGCTGCACCTGTTGAGCTGCAACTGTTGAGCTCCTGCGGGTTCGCCGACCCCGCCGTGGCACCCGTCCCATTACGCAACCTCCGCGCACGTCGACTGACTTTTTTGTGCGTCCAGGTCCGACCCCAACTGGGAGTTCTCCGTCGTCCACAACGGCATCATCACAAACTACAAGGAGCTGAAGACTCTGCTCGAGAGCAAGGGCTACAAGTTCGAGACCGAGACCGACACAGAGGCCATTGCAAAGCTCACCAAGTACATCCACTCGGAGCACCCCGACCTCAGCTTCCCCTCCCTGATCAAGGCGGTCATCAAGGAGTTGCAGGGTGCCTTTGGTCTGCTCATCAAGTCCATCCACTACCCCCATGAGGTCGTCGCCGCCCGCAAGGGTTCGCCCCTTGTCATCGGTGTCCGAACAGAGAAGAAGATGAAGGTCGACTTTGTCGATGTCGAGTACAACGACGAGCACACCGCCCTCCCCGCCGAGAGCGCCTCCCACAACGTGGCCCTGAAGAAGTCCAACAACCTTCTCGCACCCCCTGACAAGTCGCTTCTGCACCGCTCGCAGTCGCGCGCTTTCCTCTCGGACGACGGCGTGCCCATGCCCACCGAGTTCTTCCTCTCCTCCGACCCCGCCTCCATCGTCGAGCACACCAAGAAGGTCCTGTACCTCGAGGACGACGACATTGCCCACATCCACGAGGGCTCGCTCAACATCCACCGTCTGAACAAGGATGACGGCACCTCCAACGTCCGTGCCATCCAGACGCTGGAGATCCAGCTCCAGGAGATCATGAAGGGCCGCTTCGACCACTTCATGCAGAAGGAGATTTTCGAGCAGCCCGAGTCGGTTGTCAACGCCATGCGTGGTCGTCTCGATGCCGAGAACAAGACCGTCACACTTGGTGGTCTCCGTCAGTACCTTGCGACCATCCGCCGATGCCGCAGGATCATCTTCATTGCTTGCGGTACCTCGTACCACTCCTGCATGGCTGTCCGTGGTATCTTCGAGGAGCTGACCGAGATCCCCATCGCTGTCGAGCTGGCCTCTGACTTCCTGGATCGCAAGGCCCCCGTCTTCCGTGACGACACGTGCGTCTTCGTGTCCCAGTCTGGTGAGACTGCTGACTCGCTCATGGCTCTCCGCTACTGCCTGGAGCGCGGTGCCCTGACCGTCGGTGTTGTCAACAACGTCGGTTCCTCCATCTCCCTCCTCACCCACTGCGGTGTCCACATCAACGCCGGTCCTGAGATCGGTGTCGCCTCCACCAAGGCCTACACCTCCCAGTTCGTCTGCATGGTCATGTTCGCGCTGTCTCTCAGCGAGGACCGTGCTTCCAAGCAGAAGAGGCGCGAGGAGATCATGATTGGTCTCACCAAAATCTCAGAGCAGTTCAAGGAGACACTCAAGCTCGACCAGCCCATCAAGAAGCTCTGCGAGCGCTTCAAGGACCAGAAGAGCTTGTTGCTCCTCGGCCGTGGCTCTCAGCACGCCACTGCTCTTGAGGGTGCCCTGAAGATCAAGGAAATTTCCTACCTCCACTGCGAGGCTGTCATGTCTGGTGAACTCAAGCACGGTGTCCTTGCTCTCGTCGACGAGAACCTGCCCATTGTCATGATCCTCACCCGCGACGACATCTTCGCCAAGTCGCTCAACGCCTACCAGCAAGTCATTGCCCGCAGCGGACGACCGATCATCATCTGCAACCAGGACGACCCCGAGTTCCCCACCGACAAGACGGACAAGATCGAGGTCCCCACCAACGTCGACTGCTTGCAGGGTCTGATCAACGTCATTCCTCTGCAGCTTATGTCGTACTGGATGGCGGTTGCCGAGGGCGTCAACGTCGACATGCCCCGTAACCTTGCCAAGTCGGTCACTGTCGAGTAAGCGAGAGGGTGGTGTTGAATGATTAGAATTGGTCTGGATATGATATGTACGGATTTGCCGGTGTTACGACACCATGTTATGATCATTTAAACGGATCGGCTGTATTGTACCCAAGAGGGTCGATGCAAGCTTGGAATGAACAAAATTACCTGTTGCCAACCTGTTTACACGGCTGCATTGTGCTTCGTATTTGGAAATGGTGATCTTCTGTTGATGTTTCAGACGACGGCACCAGCTTGCAGGACCCTACCTATGCCATGACGCGACTTTAGATCCCTGTCGCGAATGCGGGGCAGCTCCTGGCGACTCCCGTTCCTGCATTCCAGGTGTCCAAGCAACGGAAGCGATACCCCACGCACATCGACCGTCGTATACCGTATCTTCACACAGCCTGTATACCAGCTTCCCATCCAACATGGCTATCCTCAAAGGTCCCGGCGAGCCCAAGAGCTACGATGGTGTGTACCCGGCCATCCATCCCCCACCTCCTCCAGCTTTACGTGACTATACATTCACACAGCACACAGCGACTGTAGCAGGACACGCACTGACATGACGCAGGCTCCGGGCTCCGCATCGGCATCATCCACGCACGGTGGAACGCAACGCTCATCGACGCGCTCCTCGACGGCGCCAAGAAGGCACTGGCCGAGGCGGGCGTCAAAGACGAGAACATAGTCATCCAGAGCGTGCCGGGCTCGTACGAGCTCCCCTACGCCGTCAAGCAGCTCTACTCGGCCTCGCAAGTGCAATCGAGCTCGACGGGCGTCGTGGGCGCAGCTGCAGACCTGCTGGGCTCGGCGTCGGACCTGACGAAGCTGAACGTCTCGGGCACTTCGTCGTCGTCGTCGTCGGCTACTTCGACGGCGCCCTTCGATGCTATTATCGCTATCGGCGTGCTGATCAAGGGCGAGACGATGCATTTCGAGTACATTGCCGACGCTGTAAGCCATGGCCTTATGCGGCTGCAGCTTGACGGTAATGTGCCGGTTATCTTTGGCTTGCTGACGCTGTTGAGCGAGGAGCAGGGTTTGTATCGCGCGGGGATTGCGGGGCCGGGGAAGAACGAGGGGCACAACCATGGCAGTGACTGGGGGAGTGCGGCGGTCGAGTTGGGTGTGAAGAGGAGGGGGTGGGTTGAGGGCAAGTATGTTGATTGAGCGTCAGATGTGTGGGGGGATGTTTAAGGAACGAGGGGATAGGAATGTCTGGGGATCTGAAGAAGTTCTGGAAACTGAACTGAGGCTACAGCTGCCCAGTGTTATATGGAATTGACAAGTCTACGTGTCACCGTGTTTTCATTTGTTCTCGTGTCCGTAGTAGCAGCTGGGCGAGCTTTCCGTCCACCATGGCTCGCCAAATCCTCTCGACGGTATACAACCGCTATCCAGGATGCCTCCATCTACCATGTCTCACTCCACTACGGCAACAAGTGATCAACCGTATTCGGTCGTTGTTCTGGCACGCTCGGTGATGCTCGGTGTTGGTTGTGTGCATGGTCGGAGCCGACAGCAGCTCTCACGTGCGCTACGAGGTGCGTTGTGTTGTTAGTGAAGATGCTCCCCACCTTGCAAGGCTTTCTTGTTCGACTGGTCTGCAGTCAAGTGTCGATGGATTCCATCATGTGTCGTCGGTGCGGGGAGCGATGACGTCGCTGGGCTGAACGACGTGCGTGAAGCATACCGCGAGAGAAGTCGATGCGCGTGGGCGTGAGGGCGTTGTGCAGTACATTCACGCTACAGAAGGCAATGCGTGAGCGTGCGCGACTGCCTTGGGGGTGCGTCGATGTGTGGAGTGGTTTGGTGAGCTGGTGGTCATGGTTGGTTCAATGGTTGTCGATGCAGGACGGCGTCGGCCAGGGGCATTTGCTGGGAAAGTGCTGCCCGTGCGCGCTCTTCGCTGGAGCTAATCTTCAGACGACCTGGCATTCAAGCCCATCACCCGCCTGCCGCCAGCCGTCTGCCTGTGCAAACCGCTGCTGCGTGCTCGCTCGCCTCGTCTCTGCACTCTCCGCTTTCCCTCGTGTCCCAGCTGCGTGGCGCGAGTCGTGAGTTGCCGGCACGCTCTCACCGCGTCGGTCGCGCGTGGTGGATCCCATCCTTCCCACCCTGCAGGGCCGCCGAGTCCAGCACCGCGTCTGATATTGTTTTCGACCGCCCAACCCACCACACCACACACGGGAATGGCGCGCGGAAAGCTCTGCTAAACCGACGGACGCCAGCTATCTTGGTGCGCCGTTGCAGTCGGCCACGCATACACGGACACGGGCACGGAGCGACAGCGTGTGCAGAGAAGACTGAAGGAGACACCCGCGTCAGACACAACTCGCGGTGTGCACACGGAAGCACGCTCAGCACCGCAGGTCAAGGTGTCGTGCGCAGTCAGGCCCCGCCACCACCCAACACGTCTTGTCTTGACTGGTCAACCATGAGCGGCGCTCCTACCACCTGCTGAACGCTCTCGACCTGCTTGTCTTCACCACTACCTTCACCACCACCACCACTACCTTCACCACCACCACCACTACCTTCACCACCACCACCACCACTACCTTCACCACCACCACCACCACCACCACGCCTTGTCCGCTCCTGCACCTGCTCGACACTCCTCATCCTCGGCGCCGAGCACCATGTCGCAATCTGGGCAGCGCCTAACACTACAAGCCCTCACACCCTTGACCAACACAGACTCGTCTCCGCCGGGCAAGCAGCCCAGCCCCCGATCCACGAGATCCTCATACGAGACGATGCCAAAGCCTGCCGCCTCGCGTGCAGCGCCGTCGAGCGCGCCAACCAATGGCACCGACACCATCACACCCGTAAACACGCCGCCCGAGACGCGGATATCAATCTTCCCTGCAGATGGCCTGCTCGGCCAACGCATCACATACGACCCGCTTCTCGATCCCAAGTTGGACAAGAAGGCTCGCCAGTCGCGGCCGCCGACATACAAACAGATACTGGACAAGGTATGAAGGTTACACTTGATACGACCAGATGTGGTCGCCCTGTGACATTAAGGCTAACTTACTTGTGTTACAGGGCGACCCATCTCCTCCTCCTGATCCTCGTCTGGCCATTGCTGGCTACAGTACGGGTGCCTATGCCATCAAGACGGTCGGTCCAGCGGCGCCCAAGACGAAACTACGGTTAGCGCCTTATGTTGCAAAACCCTACTCTTTCGATGCGCGCATATCTTGCGGCCCTGGGCCTGCCACCCAAGTGGTCGTAACTGGCTTCGACCCACTGACCGCGGACGCGCAATTGCGCGGCTTCTTTTCTACATACGGGGAAGTCGAGAAGCTCCAAAACCAGGTCCACCCCGACAATGGCAGTCCCCTGGGGATATGTCTTATCAAATTTCGGGACACTGCGCCCATGCGTAACACGCCAGCGGTCAAAGCCTCGACATCAGCGAAACGCGCAGAACGCGAGGGCACAGGGCAGCGCATCGGCACAGGGACACATCCAGTCAGGGTGCATACAGACCGGGAAGGTAGACGATGCGCAAAGCTTGTGGATATGGCGGTTCAGCAGACGCGCAAGGAGCAGGAAAAGTTGAGGGCGAAGCTTGCTGCGCAAACAGCCAGGATTTCCACTCCCTCCACGCCTGCCGGCTTCGAGCTACCAGCAAACGTGCCCAAGGGGCCTTCCGGCAAAGGTACACGTCCACCGATACCGATACCTCGAGAGCCCTTGTCGCGCAAGGCAGCACTTTCCTACCTCATCGAACGAGAGCCGATCAAGCCTACGATGAAGCGAACGCCGTACCTGTTTATCGCCCATCAATATGTCCCTGTGTTGAGCACAACAGTCGACCACTTGAAGAGACGCCTGAAGAACTTCAAATGGAGCGCGGTCCGTTGCGATCAGACTGGATACTACGTTACGTTTGAAGAGTCGAAGCGAGGTGAAGACGAAACGGTACGCTGTTTTCGCGAATGCCACATGCAAGCACTCTTCACGTACGTAATGAACATGGAATGCAATCAGTACGGCGACCCACAATATGAGCGGAGCCCGAGCCCGGAGCGGGTCATAGCGGACAAAAAGCGAAAGGCTGTTGAAGATCGCATTGCAGAGGAGGAAGCTGCGGATTTGGAACTTGAGAAGAAGCAGAGAGCTGATTCGCTAGATCCTGTTCTGGCAGCTCTCGATCAGCTCAAGCATGAACTATCGGAGAAGCTGCTTGGAGACATCAAGACTCGTATTGCTGGTCCTGCTTTGTTAGACATCATGTCGTCAGAGCGCCAGGCTGCGAAGCGTCGGAAGCTGAACATCCAGGATCCGCAGACAAAGGAGAACAGCATGAGCCTACCGTCGATGCTGACACCTACGCTGGATCCTTTCGCTGCGGCAACGCCGAAAGGACGCAATGGGGGCTTCGGTGGACGACGCGGTCGCAATGCGCTTGGGCCTCTTGATCACAACAGGCGAGGAAAGAAGCCTCTTCGAGTTGTCAATGCATTTGCAGACGAGCGAAGAAAGGCATCTGCGCCGAAGCCAAAGATCGCGCGTGGTCTTCATCGACAAATGCTGGAGATGTTTGAACCACAGGACGAGTCGGATGACGAGGGTCGCAGCACACTCACACGCGGCACGGAAGAGCAGGAAAGCCGACCCATCAGCCGCGCTCACTCCACCGACGTTGAGGATGAGGAAGAGTCCTCGAGAGCCCACCGCGCAAAGCGGCGGCGTATCGAGACTGGGTGGGGTGAGGACAGCGATGAAGAGATGGACGATACCCATGCCAGGAGTTTGCTTGCTCATTGCATTCACAAGGACCCAGAAAACATGGCAGAGAAAGAGTTGGAACAAGTGCTTGCTATTCTTCCACGTTCTTCGCCTATCTGGAAGAAAGCAGACAAAGCACTCAAAGGTTTCAGGCGGTTGCGAAAGATCGAACAAGAGGCGGACGCAATCTTTGGGGTGGAAACACCGCCAGAAGACAAACTCGAACCTACAGTCATCATCACCCAAGACGACGAAGCCGCCAAACCCATCGAAACGACTGAGAAGGAAGTACCTGTACCAGCGAAGAAAGGTGTTGCCAAATCTAAGAAGACAAAGAAGAAGCAGCAGCAGCAGCTTGAAGAAGAGATCAAGGCTGCGAAGGCGGAGATTACAGAAGAGGTCACAGAAGTCACAGAAGCTGTTGAAGAGGAGCTTGCGGAAGTCAAGAAGCCCGATATAGTGACCGAGGTATCTGTCGCCGAGGAGACTCCCGAGGAAGACGATCGCGGCTCTGTCTACTGCGGTGTGTCGTCAATCGAGCCCCGGAAAACGGTTGAGGATGATCTCAGTGTGGTGATGGATATTGACGGCTGGCAGCATCTGCTCAAGGACGAGGAGGATCTCAAGCATCTCCATACCGCCATGCAGTCAATTTCCCCTGCTGACGTTCAGGATGCGCAGTCATGGGCCTGGAAACAGAAGTCGATCAAGCATCTCAACAATTCAGGTGAGGCAGGTGTGTCTCGCAAGGAAACCAAGATCGAAGGCTACTACGTACCCAACCCCACTGGATCAGCGAGGACGGAGGGTGTCAAGAAGATCCGCGAGTCCGAGAAGTCGAAATACCTGCCACATCGCATCCGCGTCGTCAGGGAGCGTGAGGAACGCCAACGTCGCGCGAAGCAGGAAGATAAATCGGTCATCTCTGTGGAAGGCTTCAAATTCCAGACTGGCTCCCAGAAGACATCCACCGCCAACTCTCGCGCGAACCGTGCCAACAACCGTCGCATGGTCAACGACATCAACATTTCCAAGGTTTCTGGCGCTGAAGGTGATGCTCTACGCTTCAACCAGCTGAAGAAGCGCAAGAAGCTCGTCAAATTCGATCGATCCGCCATTCACAACTGGGGCTTGTACGCAGAGGAGAATATCGCTGCCAACGATATGATTATTGAGTACGTCGGTGATAGAGTGCGACAGCGAGTCGCCGATTTGCGCGAGGCCAAGTACGACATGCAAGGCGTTGGATCGAGTTACCTCTTCCGTATTGACGAGGATACCGTCATTGATGCTACAAAGATGGGTGGCATTGCGCGTTTCATCAACCACAGCTGTACACCGAACTGCACAGCGAAGATTATCCGAGTCGACAACTCGAAGCGCATTGTCATCTATGCTTTGCGAGACATCAGCCAAGGTAAGCTGCACTCTTCCCGATAGATGAAGTCACACTGACTGTTCTGTAGACGAGGAACTCACCTACGACTACAAATTCGAGCGCGAAATGGACGCCACAGACCGTATCCCTTGTCTTTGCGGCTCCATCGGTTGCAAGGGCTTCCTCAACTGATGGACACACCATATTCCAACACTTGGATTGCATTTGCTTTCAACCACGCCATATTGAGCTCTATTACGTGCATCAGCGCTTCTTCAACACTAGCAGGACGGACGGACGGACGGACGGACAGTCGGTCGGTCGGAAAGGGGTGTTTGGTTTGACTTAGTTTCCAGACCAAGATTCTCGTCGGGTTTTCACCAATCGGAAGAGAATGCATTCATCGGCGTTACAACCACTTTATCTTTTTTTTTTCTTCTTCTTCTCCGACTTCATGTCCCATACATAGTGTAACCTGTCTACCCTCCCCCATCATCATCATCATCATCATACCATGTATTATTCCTCCAACAAAAGATGGATGTTTGTGGACCAGCATATCATATCTTGTTATGTCATGTCATGTTATGTTATGCTATGTCATGTCATGTTATGTTATGCTATGTCATGTCATGTCATGTCATATCATGCATGGCGGATTGACAATCCGTTTCTTGCATGCCTGCTCGGTGTTGGAATTCACTACTTTGCACCGTGTTTGTGTTCTTTGCTGACGGGTGGGTTCCTGGTTGGTTGGTTGGTTGGTTGGTAGGATGGGATGGGATGGGATGACAGACGCTGTATACATCGCGTCGCATTGCATCGCATCGCATCGCATCGCATCGCATCGTATAGTATAGTGTCACTTGCTTGCTTGGACGAACAAATGGATGGATGGATGGATGGATGGATGGATAGATGGAAGGGCAGATAAATAGAATTCACCATCTAGCAGCACATGCTACGGCAAGTCGCGCGCACGCTTTAGCTAGCGTGATTGAATCAGAAAGAAGTTGACTAGTGTGCGATGGATTGATGGTATTTACTTCCCTGCTTCGGCTTGGTCATGGCTGCGCGTGATTGATTGATTGATTGACTGGCTGACTGGCTGCTTGGAGCTGGTAAAGAGTGACTAAGTAAATCGACGTCCCGTCACGTTCTGCAGTTTTATACTTCTTCTGTGCATCTAAATACGACAGATGATGAGGGTCTTTGTTTATCCCTACACGAGGTGTACGAGGTGTACCACGTGTGGATTAAGAGTATGTTGATTTCGACACGTGTGCTGAATCAGAGACAAAGGGTTCGTCATGTCTCGTGCTATCTACACCTATTCTATGCACTATATTGAAGCCTAAGGGACATTGATTGGGTACCGGCCCATGCATCGGTAGCTAGACATGGCTAGCTAACACTTTACTTTCCCTCCTAGCCGCGGGAACATACTGAAAACGCCGTGGCGATGCCATCGATCCGTCCGTCGCGTCGTCGTCGTTTACGGTACCGCGCTCGGCCTTTCCTTCTTTCGTTGTGCCGTCTCGTCTCGTCTACTCGGCAAACTCGACCATCAGGCTTGCGCCCTTGAGCCCTGCAGCTTCGATGGTCTCGTCGAGATGCTCGATGAAGTTCTTGCCCATGAAAACCAAATCAAATTCCGAGCCTTGCTTGCCATCCCACGGCGCGTCGCTCTTGATCCACTCGTATACGCGGCGTACGGGATCTGACAGGTTGAAGCGCCGCACAATGGGTCGACCGGACGGCCCGCGGAACTGAATGCGCGTTGTGACCTTTGGGTCTGTGATGGTGGGTTCGGTGTGGGGTGCGTGAGAGGAGATGGATGCGAACAACGGGTTTGTGGCGGCTGCAGCTTCTTCTGTTGCTGGTGTTGCAGCTGCGCCCGACGTCGAGGGCGTCTCCGGTGCGGGTGATGTCGCGCGCGCTTTGCCCTTGCCTTCGTCTTTGGTGAGCGCGTCCGGGTCGTTGTCCTTGGGTCCTTCGTTGCCGCTGCCGCCGTTGTCCATGCTGTTCTGCAACGCCCATTCCAGCTGTTCGTCTTCGGTCATGCGGTTGACATCGACCTTCTTGTTCTCCGCTTTGCGCTTGGCTACGGGGTTCTTAGCGTTGACGTTGAGGCTGTAGCGGTCGAGGAACTCGTGGAGTTGGGCGTGGAACTCAACGGGAGCGGGTATGGGCGGGCCGGACCAGACCTTGACCTGCTCTCCTGTCCGCGGGTCGACAATGGCGATGTGTGGGTATGCATCTGAGCTGTCGCGGGCGTGGAAGTAGTAGTTGACGTATTGCTGGCCGCGGGGGTCGTCTTTCGCGTATTGCATGAAGATGAAGTTCTCCCGCACAGTCGCTTTGATGTCGTCGTTCTTCCAGATGTCGCGGTTGAGAAGTTGGCAGTCAAAGATGGCCGGGTCTTGTATGTTGACAATGAGCCACTTCTCCTCCTCCTTGCCCATGTCTCGCGCCTTCTCCCACGATCCTTGGTACATGAGTTCGAACGGGGGACGGAACAGCTCTGCAAGCATGTTCATTTTCGCGCTCTGCTCCGATGCGCCGCCCGTGGATGTCGCAAGCTCACGCCGCCTGGCCTCTGCGTCGGCGGAGTTGTCCCAGACGGAGCTCTGGGCGGTTCGCTGGTTGAAGATGCCGGCTCGCCCTGGAGGCATGATGTTAGTCTTGGATCCACGAGCCAGATCGGGGTTCCTCGATACTTACCTCGTTGCCGGCGCGCCAGTTGCTCCTGCACCATGGCATCAATGTCATCATCTGCATCCGCGGGCCCCCAGTTTGACCCGGGGCCTACCAACGTCTCTGTTGTTCGCTGCATGGGAGCGCGGACTTGGTCGGGCTCAGCTCCTGCACCGCGAGCGCCATAGTCCTCTTCCTGCAACCGCCGTGCCAGTTCCTCGTCGCTCTCAAAGTTCTGCTGTGGCTGTACGGGAGGGGTATCTGTGTGCGCGCCAGGGTTGAAGTCGGACATTTCGTCGTCGGAATCAAGCGTGATAGGGTTTTGCGTGGATGAGGAAGCTGCGGGAGCAGTCGATGTGGTCGCGGGCCCAAAATCGAGGTTTGGGCTGTCGAAGAAGAGCTGTATGGCCTGCTCCAGGTTGTTGTCTGTGAGGCGCAGGTACTGGGCCGCCTTGTCAGGATCACACGAAGTGATGCTGACGAAGTTGAGCACGTTCTCTTCGTCCATGATGGGCGGTTGCTTGTGTGCTGGGTTGGCGGTGGCGGGTACGCAGTGAGTACTGAGATAGGTACTGCACTGGCGGGGTAGCTCTTTCGCTGCGCAGGTTTCGGTTCAGGTGGCTGCTCGGACTGTTGCTAACTCGCCGTGCCTCGTAAGTCGTGTCCTTGGCGGTACAAGTGAAGCAGTGAGGCAGCGAGGCAGCGAGGCAGCGAGGCAGCGACTACCGGTACTGGGTGGCGAGTTGGGGCCGGGGTGGGAGACGGTGGGGTAGTTCGCTCTTCCCTTTACGTGACTGGCGAAGTGAACGGGCGTGGGTATGCTTTCGAATGCGGGAGCCACGTGTCTATGTCGCTGCGAAGGCGTGAGGATCGAGAGACGGCAAGGCGACTGCACAATGTACCGTGTCGGGCGTTGGTCGTGGTGGTGACACAATGCGGTGATGGCTTCCGATAGATGTGCGCAAGCTCGGTATGCCTGCTTTGGTTGGATGTATAGTGCCTTCTGCGCAAAAATAAAGTCTGGACTAAGCGCTGTGCGGTCGAAAAGCCAGCGACTTCAGGCAACAAGGGTGCAACAGAGGGAAGCTTTCCATGTCGACCGAAGCAAGTCGAAGCACGCAAATAATTGTTGCTGCAGGCAGCGCCGTGACGCACTTCAAGAGGCGCGTCCGTGCCACCCTAGCCATTCACTCTAAACACGGCAGCACGACATGTGGCAAGCACCGGACGAACAAGCTCGAGGCGTCTTACGGAATCGCAGAGCCGCAACAATCACCCCAGCCGCTCGCTCTTCCCGGCAGCTGACAGGCCGCCTTCCTCGCCTTCTGCCTGTGGCGCATACTCTAATACGTCTCAACATCTCGACAATCCAACCGTCCTTGCGCGTGCTTCCCACCTGACACTCACCATGGCCGCAGCGCAGTCTCCAGAAGCCAAGGAGCTCGCTCTTGTCGGCAAGGTTGAGATGCGTATTGCGTTGACAGATTCGGAGAAGAAGCTCGAAGATCTATTGAAAGTGTACCTCGCCCCATTACTACTCAAGCTGGGCTCTGAATATGTGGCTGTGAGGAACAAGGTAACATCTTCACCAACCTTGTGGTTTGCGCGTGGATTCAACGGTCTGTTCTGCGAACACCGCTGATTGTGGTCCATCTTCTAGGTCATCTCCATTTGCCAGCACATCAACACCCGCATCAAGTCACAGTACGCCTCGAACACCAAACACAGACATACAACCATCTAACCGTTTTCCAGAGACCTCAAACTTCCAGTGGCTGCTCTCTTAAAACAGTACAAGGAAAACGCAGATGTAGCCCTAATACGCCACTTTGACATCCTGTACATCCAGCAAGGCATCTCACGGCTGCCAGTATCCGATAGGCTAGAGCTCCTGCCCATTTTGATCCAGGGGATATCCACCGACTACGACAAGTCTGCTCAACATGCCTCTCAACTCTTCCACCTCATTCTGCGCCTTCTCGTTCACTTCAAGCTTCCAGCCAGAGGGAACAAAGAAGACACCGAGTTGAGGTCTACTCTAGGCGTCACTGACGAAGATGCCGTGTTTCTTTCAAAGTGGTTCGGCAAACTCTTGCTTCTAACTCTTGTACGGCAAAGTACGCCCGAAGCTGCAAGCACAACAACATGTCCCGGGCTATCCGTTGAGGAGTACAAATTCCTTACTCAGCAAGGCAAGCCGGACGCTTGGGATCCCAGCTCCGACGCTGGGCTTAGTTTGACCGAGTCCAAGGCTCTGGTCACACGGTTCTTGGCCAGTGGCATGTTCAAGGACGACGAGAAGTTTCTTCCGGCATTGTTTGCGTCAGCGGATACCAACTCGCGGATATCAGAGGTCGGTGAAGACATCCTGAAGCGTGTCACACTGACCCAAGATTTGGAAGACTCCAAATCTGTCGAGGCTCTCTTCGAACTCTACTTTGGCTCGTGAGTCTTCTCAATTTTCTTGAAAACACCTCAATGTATTGAAACGTTCTGCGTCATGAAGCTTGGCCAAGCGATCACTATTGACGGTGGTCACAATGTGGCCAACTTTACTTCACACGCTGCCAGAACAGGGTGAATTTTACTTCTGAATCTTTACTAACTCATCGTTAGTACTTCCCCCAATGGAACATTGCCAGTGAAGACTCCACTGCGGATACGGATACTAAACGTACTGTCAAAGTCGGTCAAATGCACAACATATCCGCACAAAATAGCGAAGATTGTTGAAGACGGTCTCCTATCAGCAGAGCTAAATCCAACAAACAAGACTGCTGGCAGGGAAGCCTCCAAATTCCGATCCGCAATCTTCTCACTTGTCAATTTCGTCGCTCGCCGTGGCGCAGCGTCTGACCTCTCTGTAATTGCAGTCGGTCTTGTTGGCAACCTACGTGCTTTTATTCAGGACCAGGGCTGGCCAGCTGCCGACCGCGATCAGGACATGGAGTTGCGCGGCTATGGCTACGAGACCATCGGCCTTTTGGCGAAAGCCGCTCCCGAAAAAATCCTCATCGAACCTACGCTAGACATGCTGGAATGGCTGTTTCGATCTCTTCGAGAGGATTCAGCCGGCAAAGATGTGGCCGTCAGCATTGAGGAAGCATTGTCTTCTGTACTTGGCGCATTCTCTAAGCCTTTTGACGAATCAGTTATGCCGAGGTTTAGACAGATTCTGCTACGATATGCCACTGCCGGACAAGTTACAACACCAGCTTCTGCCCATTTTACAAGAAGTACGCGCTACGTGGCCACAAGATTCGCTAACAGATGTTTACCATACGAGGATGTTCTTGCGAGATGGATCGATATTCTCGCTGTCAGCGGAGGCTCTGCAGAACGACACGAAGTGGTCGAAGAAGGGAGACGAGGGTTGGATCCCTACTGGTTTCAGACGTCAAACATGGCACCTGAGATAGGCCAAGAACAGCGAAAACTCCACTTCCCTAACTTCGACAAGCTCGTCAACTTCATCTTCGCACAAGAAGGTGAAGACGAAGATGTCATGGATCTTGAGGGATCAAGCGACGTCCTCACGCAAGTCCAACGCTTCTATCAACACTACCCAGATGCGCTGCCCACGGTCATCAGCTTTTGCTCCCAGGTTGCTTTACAGTCAGCACTTGTCGAGAAGAGCATCAACGATGATGTTTCGGAGGACTGGGGACGCAAGCTGGACACTCTGATGTCTACGGATCAGCGTGCTAGACAAGCTTTCCGCGCTTTCGCGGCAAACGACTCGCACGGTCGTTCTATTGCTGCTATCGTTCGGGCTAGTTTCGACAGACTCACTCGAGATGACGTGAGCGACGTGGGTGATATTGGCAGTACAATGGTCCGATTGCTGTCGCTCTGTCCGCAACGCTATTGGGCTCTTGCACATTTGATCCAAGACTTCCGTGCGTTGGAACCTTCCATCCTGTCGAACAATGCTGGTCGCCGGCTTGCTGCTGCCCACACATATGGTCTCTTGGCATCTCACCCGGATTGTGATCAGGCAGCGGTTCAGACCTCGCAGACTCGTTTCTTCGACAAACTCAGTACCTGGAAGACGGCTGTTGGCGCTGATATCAACCAAATCAGCGGTATCATCATTGCTCTTGGGTACCACTTCAGTAGAACACACTGGAGGAGTAGCAAGTCGGCCAACGACATTTCAGAAGATCATGCTGTCCATCGATTGCTGCAGAGTGTTGTCGAGATCATGAAAGACACACGAGATGCAACACTCAAGGCCGCAGCGTTTTCTTGTATCGATCAGCTCAGTCTTTTTCATGTTATTGCGCCTTCGAGCATCTCGAATTATGCAAAGATTGAAGATGTTGCTGCACAGATCTACGAGTCGGCCAAGACCGGGGTCACAAGTGCCATACTGGCACTGGGTCATCTGTCTATGATTACCGACGAAAGTGAGGAGACTGAAGAAGTGACAGACTACAAACTCATCGGTGACAAGCTATACGAGCTTCACGAGGTTCGCCAGCCAGAGGTGCAATTCTCGGTAGGTGAAGCATTGAGCTGTTTCGCCATAGGCTGGGAGTCAAAGGCTTTGATCGCCGAACTCGACATCCTACATCCACAACAGCCTGAGGACCCGTGGGATGCACCTTTGCAGACACCGACTGGGCCAACACGGGAGAGAACTCTAAAAGTCACTTTGGAAAAGACACTGAAGGGATGCGTACAGACCAAGCCTTCGCTGAAGAAAGCATCGGTCATCTGGTTGCTGTGTCTGTTGCAGTACTGTGGTCACAAGCCCGAAATGCAGGGCTACCTCGGTCAGTGCCAGGTCGCCTTCAAGAGCTGTCTTTCCGATCGTGACGAGGTCGTTCAGGAAGCCGCGTCTCGAGGCCTTGGTCTGGTCTACGAAAAGGGTGATCGCGAGCTCAAGGACGATCTTGTTCGCGATCTTGTTGGCTCGTTTTCCGACAACAAGTCCAAGATGTCAGGCACAGTGTCTGAAGATACGCAGCTCTTCGAGCCCGGTGCGCTACCTACAGGCGACGGAAAGTCTATCACTACGTACAAGGACATTATGAGCCTTGCGGCTGAGGTGGGTGATTCAAGTCTTGTGTACCGCTTCATGTCGATGGCATCCAACAACTCAATCTGGTCGAGTCGAGCGGCTTTTGGTAGATTTGGCCTCAGCAACATCTTCTCGGACTCTAGTGTCGACGGTTATCTGGCGCAGAACCCAAAGTTATATCCAAAGCTTTATCGTTACCGGTATGTACACTCACACAGCATGGTTGCATCAGATGTGCTAACACAACACAGGTTTGATCCGAATCCAAACGTCCAGCGCTCTATGAATGACATCTGGAATGCTTTGGTCAAAGATTCATCGGCTACTATCGACAAACACTTTGATGCAATCATGGATGATCTGCTTGTTAGTATCCTCGCAAAGGAGTGGCGTGTACGACAAGCCACGTGCGCTGCTGTTGCCGATTTGATTCAAGGGCGAGGCATTGACAAGGTAAGTCGAAATCCATCTATCAATTTCGAGATAGCCACTTACAAGGGGCAGTACGAGAAGTATTTAACCTCCGTTTGGGACAAATGCTTCAAGGTTCTCGATGACATCAAGGAAACTGTTCGTGTCGCTGCTGCATCACTTGCACGCGTGCTGACCGCTATCCTCACCCGCTCCCTCGAAGCTGGTGATGCATCAATCAAAACCGCCAACGCCCAACTGTCTCGCGTTCTTCCTTTCCTTTTCTCGACATCCGGTCTTGAATCTTCAGCTGAGGAAGTACGCATGTTCTCCGTCCACACACTCCTTCAGATCGTCAAGAAGGCCAGTGCCAAAACCCTGAATCCTCACGTCCCTGAGCTGGTCGAGCGTCTGCTGGGCCTTTTGAGTAGTTTGGAGCCCGAGGCTGTGAATTATATCCACCTCAACGCATCAAAGTACAATCTCACAGCTCAGAAGATTGACGACATGCGTCTCGCCTCTGTGCGCTCTTCACCCCTCACTGAGTCTATAGAGCGCTGTCTCGATCTTGCAGACGCCGAGACCATGAAAGCACTCATCCCCCGCCTCGAAGCCGCCATGAAATCCGCAGTCGGTCTCCCAAGCAAAGTAGGATGCAGCCGTATCCTTGTCACGCTGGCAACACGACATCGCTTTCTCTTCGGCCCCTACGCCGACCACTTCCTCAAGCTGATCCACAAGCACATCCACGACCGCAACGAAACCGTGTCATCCTCGTACGCTGCCGCAGCAGGCTACGTTGCGCGCCTGGCATCCGACAAACAACTTCTATCCACCATCACCTTCGCCAAGACGCAGTACTTCGAGACAGAAGAAGGAAGCGACCGCGCGCGCCTACTCGCCGGCGACATAACCCACGCCATAAGCCAACACGCAACAGACCGCTTCACTAGCCTCGCCTCGGAGCTTCTCCCCTTCGTATTCCTCGCCAAGCACGACGCAGACGAGAACGTCCAAAAAGCTTTCACCGAGACGTGGGACGAGCACGTCGCCGGCCCCCGCAGCGTGGCGCTGTACCTCGCTGAGATCCTCAACCTGTGCAATGCGCATCTCGAGAGCAGACAGTGGGCTATCAAGCACACGGCTGCTAAAGCTGTTGCTGACGCTGTGCTGTCCATCACCTCGGCTGTCGGGAGCGAGAACCTGGATAAAGCATCTGCGGATAAGATCTGGCCTGTGCTGGATAAGGCGCTGAGCGGGAAGAGTTGGGATGGCAAGGAGGTCGTGCTGGATGCTTTTGTTAGGTTTGTGGAGCGTGGAGATGCGTGGTGGAAAGAGGAGGGTAAGGGGGCCAGGGTCAAGGAGCTGGAGAAGGTGGCGACGAGGGAGGCGAAGAGGAAGGAGGGTGCTAATGAGAAGATTGTTAGACCTGCGTTGGACAAGTTGAAGGAGCATTCAGGTGGTGCGTAGAGGTACGGTGTTGAGTGAAGAATCAAATATGTAATGCCCTGCTTCTTGATGTAGACCGTTTCGTAGATTGAGTCAACTCCGAATTCCATTGTGGAGGTAATACATCATACTACTTTGTCTGTGCTAAGAATACCATTACTCTGAAGACTTCAAACATCTTCATCCCACTCCTCCGGTTGCTCTGCCTCACTCTCTCCTTCATCCACCATATTCTGCGTCTTATGGTCTTCAACACCCGGCTCCTCAATACCAAGATCGAAGATCTCCTCACGGTCAGCAAACCTTACCCTCCTCCCTGCCTCGTCGTCGATGCCATGCTGAATCTGAGATGTTGTCTGCGCCGCCTCATGCGCATCAAGTTGGTTCTGTGCAAATGCTGCAGCACTCGCAATACTCATTCTGTGCGCACTATCTCTCCGCCAATTATCTTCCTTCTCTGGATCCGGGACCGCGGTTTCAGCGTCGTTGAGAGATGTGGTCGAGCCATCTGTGCTGTCCTGGAACAGAGGATCGTTCATCTTTGCACCATAAGGACCCAATACTGCACAGTCTGGGTGTGTAGTTGGTGGTGAGGAGTCCTCGGGCAGTGATGAAAGATCCCGATCTGAGGCTAGAGAAGGACCCGAAGATGGTCGAAGTGCTGGTGATGATGGGAAAGTATATGGAGCAGTAGAGTATGGGATGCCTTCTTGCGCCTGCTCGCTAGGAACTGATTGTGTTGGGACCGAATCTTGTTCAGCTTGGGAAGAAACATGTAAGGGCTGTCTCAGCGCAGAAGTTCGTGGCTGTAACGGCTGTAGTGGAATTGCAGGACGGGATGTTTTCAGTGTCGAAGAAAGCGATTGACGGATTTCTGGAACGTCTCTTTGTGGAGCTGGTGATTCTCCACGCGGCGATGAATTCTCGGGAGGGCACGCCATGTCTCTCAGTTGATCGATGGAAGGCATATACTGTGGTGCTAGGGTAAGAGAGCCGCTATGCAAGAATTTCAACGCTTTGTGAATGCCCTCTCCTGGGCCCAGAAGACCCAAGCGCGAAGTTTCAGGCGGAGACACAGGAACGAAGGGCTGGCTGAAGGTGAGTCTGTGCATCGTTGCGTATTGGTTTGCCAGTGCCTCAATTTCCTGCTGCGTGAAGTGGTGGGTATTGTAGCTGTTGCTGCTGTCAAGATTTTGTGGCTGATCTGATCTTACTTGAGTACCTTCAATATCGAGGCCGTGTCTAGATGACATCTTGGTGCGGACGGAAGACAAGTCTGCGGTAGGCCACGTATTACTGGAAGGTGGAATGGGAAGATTATCCACTAGCATACCAAGCTCCTGTCCGCTAGGCGTTCTGTCTCGCAGATTTGATATGCCCACTGGCGTACCTTCAGGTAAGAGAGTTGTGGGCTTCTGAAGTAAATCTTCCGAGACCAACGACGGCTTTGCTGCTGCTATCTCTTCTTGCAGTGCATTTTCGACTTCCCTGTTAATGCCGCTGTAATCAATACGTTCCCCTCGATCTCTCAGATTGTATCTCTTGTCATTGGTTGGTAACATATTTGAGGATTTGCCGGCTGTTGAGGACTTCGAGTCGGTTTCATCGTTCGACTTCGTGATTTCTATCTCTTGCGAGCTTCCTGCATGAGTATTTGTTTCGGCTGCAATTAGCTTCTTCAGCGCTTCAAGGCTGTAACTCTTGAACCCAGCAGCAGCATTTGCCTGAAGTGTTGGCTCCGTATCCTCTGATCTTTCTTTTGCGTTTTTATCGGTCTCTTGCTGGGATTTCTTTGCTCGCTCTAGTTCGGCTGCGTGCTCCTCAATAATTATGCGGTCAAGTCGAGCTTGAGCAGCGGTCAGATCTTCCTCCGGGCTTCTCGTTTCCTTTGATTCATGGCTGTCTGTTCTTCTTTTTTTCCTCGACTGACTTGGTCCAGCCTCTGCCACATATGGTCGTTTAGCCGGGCTTCGAGAACCAGGGAGCGACGGGTCGCTCGTACAATCGGTACTGGTAGAGGTGTCGAGGTCGAGCTTCACTTTCGTTGGAGCTTCACTTTCGTACCATTGCGTTATTGCTACTTCGATGTTCCACCAAGACTTGTACAGCAAATTCGTTGCGACCGATTTGTTCTGATTTATCGTCTCCATGACCTGCGTCACAAGTTTTTGCTGGTAATCCGACAGTCCTGCGCCAGTAATCTCTTCTCGATTTGTCATGTCCATCATGCCTCTGACCTGGATGTCGTGGCCGTATCTGAACAAGATGGCTACAACATCTGATACATGTTTATGACCGTCGATATCAAGTGTATTGCCAAGGTCTTTGAGCCTAGCAAATTCCTCCATGACACCATCGTCGCCGTCCAAGTTCTGTATCTTTTCGAAGTACTCTTTTTGAAGCTCTAGATTGTCGACAAGGTTCATGACAGACTGGATCTCTTCAGTCTGCAGGGCATTGGTCGTTCCCCCTGAAGACTCGTCTCGACCTTGATACAAGAGCAAGTTCATGAGAAAGGTCTTGATCTGATACTTTCTGGCGCCTCTTTCTTGTAGCGAACGAAGGCCATCAGTGATCGTTCTCCTGTGCTCCTCTTTCCACCTGTAAGCTGATACGTTTGCAACAGTTTGGACCAAGCGCAGTCGAGCGGCTGCAATATCCCTTTCTGACTCGGCAATCTCAGCTATGATTCTCGAACTCCCGCTGATACTTGAGGCCGTTGCCTTTTTCTGCGCGAGTTGTTCCTCACGTGTTCCGAGTAAAGTGACTTCATCCCCTAGCCCTTTCGTAACTGAGTCTAGCTGTATACCATTAGATCTGTCGCTGCGGACACACTCCTTAAGTGAGGCCCATATCTGGTCCACACTGCCAAGCCGTTTAATCTTTCTGTACGCTTCGAGATTCGTGAGATCGTCTTCCGACTGTGTGTCTGTCTCTTTTACGCTGGTAGACTCCTTGGTGTCTTTCTTGAGCTTTGTGTCACTCTTACTGACATTGCCTCCAAGTCTGATTTTGAACATTCCGCTGTTGCGTGGGCGCTCTGCCTCCACTTCTATCTCCGAATCTCTTACTTCCTCTTCCGAAGCCCTCATCTTGCCTCGTTTCACTGCGCTCATTCTCGGCTCCTTACCCCGCAACGCATCTTTCGATGCTGCGTTAGAGAGCTTAGTTCCGTCTTTGTCATTTTCTGAGTCAACATCCATTTGCTCATCGTCTGATCGAATCGTGTCGAGGTCTTCGTCGTCAGATATCTTATCCTGAAGCTCTCTCAGTTTTTCCAGATCGACGTCAGACTTGCTCCATGCCAGTCTGCCTGTCTCGTATATGTACCGCCATTTGTTGCGTCCGAGCGGTGTTTCACTCTTGGCTTCCCTCTCAGCGCGGTTTTCAGGAGGCCCCTTCAATTTGATAGACTGCATAATAAACGACAGGTCGTATTGGCTGACCGCAAAGAGCAGTGGGCCGTTGAAAGCTTGCATGCCGTTCATGCCGCCGAGGAACATTTCGACATTGCGCGTGCCACCGACGTAATAGACCATACTGTTTCCGTTACAGAAGAAACTGGAGATGTGTACGCAGTACACTCGATCGTTCGGGTCGTATTGAGATTCTGGATCGTTTTCGTACTCGGTCTGCATCCAGGGGTCCTCTGCAGCCAAGGTTTGTACTCTTTTTTTGAGTTCAAAGTCTTTATCGTATAAGCTAAACAAGTAAGCAAATATGATATTAGTAGGAAGCTATCAGTTCACCATAGCATGCATATCTGGCATGACTCCAAGCTCCAGGCATCTTCCTAAGACAGCGGTTCGCTTATACCAAGGCTTTCCTTGGAAATAGCGATTTCGTTATTTCTATCTGACATGATGCATGCAGTGTTGTAGAAATAGAACCTATCACAATAAGTCCAATTTTTTTGCTGGCGATTGCGAAGGCGACGTGTGAGAGTGACGTGGCATGTAGTTAGCAGATGAAGCGTTCAGGCAGTGTGCGAAGGGAAGAGCAAGCACGAAGCAACATTGAGATGACGTGTTGAAGACTCGCAGCTGCCAAAGTGATTCCATCCAGTCCTCGCCGTACACCATCAATTTCAATGCTCTGACATGATTTTTTCGTCGCCTATTCTCTGTGTGAAAGCTACTTTTCGCTTCTTAATTCTCCAGATGCCACTTGCACCAGGTGCGCCCTCACAGTCGTCATTACTGGCTCCTTGAAGCACCAGGTCATCGATGTATCTCCCGTAGGCACATAGCAGTTTACCCTCGTGCGGTCCTTGTCCAAAGTGTGCGCCCTGGAAGTACGTGACCGCACGCGCAGTTTTTCCTGTTTCGTCGAAGACTATCCTTTGCGTTGTGAGGTTGTGATGAGTTCGCACTGGCCCCAAACTAAGAAGTGATCAGAAAACGTAACAGAAGAATAGGTCTGAAGGATCCAATACCGGTTGCGAATGGCTTCTGCGACTGCTTCGACGCCCTGCAAACCAGAATTGAAGGGGTAGTCCGCAATGACATCCTGAGCAAAGACCTTGTCCAGAAGCGCAAAGTCCTTCGCATCTAATGCTTCACAATACCGTGAGATGACATTCTTGATGGCGAGGACATCGAGTGGGTTGACCTTAGACATGGTGGCGGACTTCGATGTCAGATCATAGTCGGTGCACTCAGCCTTTCATATGCGCGCCTCCGGAACCCCGCATTAGGCTATCCGAACAACTACCGCGCATTATTAGTGAAAACCTCAGATGCTTGCTACCGTGCAGAAGCGACCAATTTCTATATCAGGGCCAGGGGGTGGTGGAGATGCAGAAGTGGCGACGTAAGGGGTATCGTCAGCCGCACAAGGCTCTGGTCCCGCGTTCAACGCCAATGCAAAATGTCCCAGTTCGGAAGGTTGTTTTCCCTCTTACTCACCGCGAAATACCAACAAGAGACAAGCATAGCTTGACACTCAACGTCAAACACTGCGCTTTATTGGGTTGTTGCGATATGCATCTTTTCTTCCTGCTATTCTGTGGCGCAGGCGGGATCACGATGATGAGAGCGTCATGACCGACATCCGATCTTGTGTTCTCTACTTCCGAACTTGCTTGAAAAGGAGATCAATGTCAATCCATGTTCTGATCACCAGTCCATAGGAAGCTGCTTCTCAAGATATGGCATCTCGGATCTGGAGATAACTGTGCCGTAAGGCTCCCAACCGGCTGTGCTGTTCTGCATTGTGTCTTACACTCGGTTCCCCGACTTTGCCGATGGCGTACTCCGTCCTCACTACCAAACACGGCTACTTCCATACATAAGCACGACCTTGGCCGAGCAAGATGTCAAAGATCCTAAGATCTTTTGGTCACAACAATATTGGTAGCATTAACTCGAACTAAACAAGGTTTCGCTTTGACCTTGCGCCAATCGCAGCTCACATATCTTAGGCAACCCATCATGTCAGGCACCAAACCCCTACGCATAACCATTCTCGGTGGTGGAATAGCTGGTCTTACAACAGCCCTCTCACTCACAAAGTTTGCTCCTTCCAACTTTCCACCACCTCTCATCACGATATATGAAATCCGCCCACAGCCCGCAACGATTGGCGGCGCCGTAAACCTTACTCCGAACGCCCTGCGACTGCTCTCCCATCTGGGTGCATTGCAAGAAATCCGCGCAGCAAACTATGGCGCGGAATGCCCAGCCGTTGAAGTTTTCGATATCTACAGCGGAACCAAGATCGCCGAGTCGAGTTTCCGAGGACCTGATGGGAAAGGACTCGGCACACCACCCTTCACAGCCCTGCGAATAACGCGCGGCGAAGCACTCAAAGGCGTTCTCTCCGCAATTTCCAAGAACCCCAACATCACTTTGACCTGCGGCAAAAAGACGACAAAAATCCAGGAGACAGAAACCAACGTAACACTCACCTTCGCAGACGGCACGACAAGCACATCCGATATCCTGATCGGCTGCGACGGCATCCACAGCGTCGCACGACTCACACACGTCGAGCCCTCTCGCACAGCAACCTACAGTGGCATATGCAACGCCTTTGGATTCTCCCCACTCAGACCGCACCAAACACCTCACTTCGAAGCTTCAGGTATGAACTTTGCGCGCGGCGGCATGCTCTTGACATCATTCCACAGCGCAGAAAAGGACAGTATTTACGTCGGCGCGCTGATGCAAGTCCCCGCCCCCGAAGTCGAGAGCAGAGATGGTTGGAAAGCGATAGGTGCCGACGCAGAAAAGACGAGGAGCGATATGTTGAAGCGGTATTCCGGGGCCAATGAGCCGGCGATTGAGGAGTGGATCAAAGAGGCGCAGGATTTGTATCTGTGGCCTGTCTTCACACTCTCCAGAACTGGAAAGTGGGCTACGGACAGGGTCATGTTGATCGGTGATTCTGCACACGCTATGCCGCCGCAGGGAGAGAGCACGGGGATTGTGTTCGAAGACGGAGTGCTGTTTTCGCGAGTTCTGGCTCGGTGGATGGAAAAGAGTGGGAATGGGAGTGATGGAACGCCTGCCAAAGAAGCATTTGACGCTTACGAGACGTTGAGAAGGGCTCGAATTGAGACGGCTTGGGATGAGAGCCAGAGTGTGGTTAAAACAGTGCAAGAGGTGGGGTGGTTCGGACATCGCATTAAGATGAACGTTGTACCGTGGTATTTGTGGTGGACGAGGGGGTATCGCGAGAAGCACTTTGTGGAGGATGTTACGAGCTGTGAGATAGGTTACTGACCAAGACAGTATGTCTTCAATACCAAATCCCTGATTGTCAAAGCTGAAAAGCCTATTCACCATCCAGAGCAGATCATTGCGTTGAAAGTTCACCGTGTCTGGTAACTTTAGTAACCTCGTCAAGTCGTTCCTGGCAGCTCGTCGTAACATGACGTGTTACTCTGCACCGCGTTTCTCAAAGGAACTGCGCCCTGAGAGCAGAGGTACTATCTTCTTGAACTTGTTAGCACTCTAGAAGCCCAACGCCACCCAACCCATTTTTTTCAGGGGTTCAAAAGCGCCATACAACCACAGTGGCTCCTCGTCAAGTGCTGATTACCCTTTCAGGCAAGACATGGAATTTCCGTCGATGGCTGTGCAGCTTGAAGGTTGATCCATGAAAGATCGTGATGGTTGTCGTAAACGAAGGCACTCGCCCGCCGTTTTCCAGGATATGCTGCGCTCTGCACCAATCGCAGACTGACACCATCAAGGTGGTTGCATAATATGGGCTCATGCGCAAGGAAGGCTTTCCAAACTTTTCCCAATGCGCAGCCTTCAAGAGGGAAGTTGCATGGAGTCGGCTGCTTTGGGGTGGGTTTTGCCTTTGAATGGTCCAGATCAGGCCTTTTGAGCGAGGCTGTCGCGGGAAGGACGTCGACGCCTCGTGCGACTAACAGTGCCGAACGAATCGGTCTTTCCAGTGAATGTCATTCCCTGGCTTACGGTGCAGCCGTCTTGCTTTTCTCGCGGGCTGGGCCGTCGTGTGCCGTTGTGTCGTGGAGAGGCTATAAAGCTCGGGATCACTCACAACTCAACGATGCTTGGTGGAGTGTTCGGCGGCCCAGCATTCGATGACCAACACGAAACACCTCGACGTGAGATTATGGAAAAGAACATCAGTGACTTCGCACAACGAAGCTGTTCTCTCGCCAAGCACTCACCCTCCACTTCAATACTCACCCGCACACCCACCCGTCCAGCCCTCCGCCAATGAACAGGCCCAAATTGTCCTTCATGTTCACGTGACCGTACGACGCTGTACCAACCCCCCAACGCTAACAAGTCTTTCTTTCAGTTCGCAGGCGTTCGCGCTCCAGCAATCGACAGCCTTGCTATCGTACTTGCCCTAAGCGGCAAGTTGCGCACAAGAGTAGAGTTCGAAAGGCTGGAGAACTGACTCGTGTTCAGCGTGCACCGTCGACCGAGGCTGCTGAGCAAGCAAGGAGATGTGGATACCAGTAGACGTCTGTGGACTTTTAAGGTGACGTTGATGAGTTCGTTTCCGTAGACATACTGCCATTGTGAAAGCAATTGCACAACCCAACCCGCGAGAGAGGACGCCAACCCCCCGAAACATTACCACCTCTTCACCACAAGCTCATACCCTAGCCGTCTCCTACAATAACCACACACCATGTCTGCTCCTCAACCCACGCCTCCCAAAAACCTGCGCAACACGTACATCGCGCCTCAAGCGCCCTACCTCAAACCGATCCTCATCTGCGGCGTCATCATGGCGCTGTCCTCGCGCCGCGAAGTCATTTCCCCAGGCTCGCCTCTGTACGACTACGGCCTATCGCGGCTATCAGCCAACGGCCTGAAGTACGCTTCCTGGGTGCAGAGTGGGCTGTTCTACTTTCTGTTCGGCGCACATGCGATCGAGACGGCTGTGTTCACGAAGCGGTTGAGCAAGCATGGGATTGAGGTCTCGAGCTCGAGCTGGTGGAAGTGGATTGCCACGTGCTTTGTGGGCGGCAAGTACTGTTTTGTGCATTTTGACCGGGTGGTTGGCAAGTTCGATTAGACGGAGTTTGGTTACGGTGAAATCGAAAAAACGTAGTTCAATTGTGTATATCCTTTGATACTTTCGTTCGCTGCAATCCTAGTAAAGCTCACGAAAACGCCTGATGCCCATGCTCTTACAAAGATACAAGATTTACATCGCTCATGAGGTAATCCTTGAAACCCTCCACTTCCTTTAACCACACCCTTACTACTGCTTCTTCTGCGCGTTTGGACCCATCTCCTTGCTGAAAGCAAAGTATGACACTTCCAGGCTGGTCAGGGCTCGGATGCCGACAAGCAGGATCAAGAACAACGGGATGATAGCAGCGAACCCCATGAACAGGCCAGGCGTGAAGTACTGGTACTTCTCGAAGAGACCGCCCTCGTTGCTGGTCGAATTGGCACGCTTGTAGTGTGCAGAGGTGTCACGCTTCAGCTCCATCTGCACGGCATCGCCGAAGGAGTTCTCCATCTCGTAAGTGTGCTGCTCGGCCTCGAGTTGGGCTTTGAGCTGGGCCTTGGCTTGAGACTCGGTGGGAGGGGTGGTGATGTAGATGACGGTGTAGTCTTGCGATTCGGCGTACTTGGAGAAGCTGTCTTCGACGAATTGGTCTGTGGACGTTAGCGTATGTAATCTTTGTTTTTGGTGGTTTCGAGGGTACCTTGTTGTCCCATGTACAGCGCCCTTAGCGCCTTTGACGCTGGTGGTGTGTCGAGTTGCACAGTCTTGACAGAGCCGCATTTTGTCTCGAGATACTTTGTGATCTCGGCCACATCAACCTTTCCCACTACATCTGGGACGGAAACGGTCGACTTGACCTGCTCGTGCTGGCCGGCCATGTACTGCGTCAACCGCGGCGTAGAGCGTCCGTCAGCGTAATCGGCGGCAGAGACACCCTCCTGCTCGACCACGACGTAGTTGCTCGTCGGGCATTCCTTTAGGGCTCCCAGCACATCGGCGGTGATGCTGGTCGACTGGGCAATCGATGCGCCAGAGGACTCCAGTAGCAAGCTGCAGACGTTAGCGTCGAGGTCGAGACGTGAGGACCAGCTGCGGCGAGGCGTACTCAGCGGTGGAGAACAGGAAGAAGGGCGACGTGTTGCTGAAGGCGAGCGCCGAGGGCAGCGACGCCAGAGCGAGGGCGCCAATCAGTGTCTTGGCCATGTTGTCGTCAACTCGTGGTGTTGAGGGTCTGCGGTGATACGCAGCTCTGCGACGATGCCTGCTGCCGCCATGTTGCCGTGCACTGGCCCGAAGATCACCCGCCACCGCTTGCTATGACGCGCTGTCACAGAAATTCCGCGGTACCGCGAACACGGCGAGAACAGTCAGAGGCTCTCAGCTGCACTGCGCCACTCGACTCCGGGCCCGTAATTCACTGGACCCTTGTACTCGGTGCCCTGCCGCCAGTGACAGATTTCGACTCATTAGCAATCGAGTGCGCCTTCTGGAAGCTCGCGCTAGTCTTCTTTCCTCAGGCAAAGAAAGACAATACAACTGCACGCCACTTGCACGGTTTCCCACCTCAAAGCTTCCACTGCCTGACTTTTCTTTTTAGCGTTTATCAGGCCATACATTTATCAGAGCCTATACTTTCTTTCTTACATTTCGAGTGGTGCAATCAGCGCCAATAGTGACAATTCTTCAGTCAGCACTGGAAGTACCTGCAAATTCCCCACCCAGCATGTCGACCACTGCAACAGCACAAGCGCCACCTGGTGCACCTGGAGGAACAGACGGAGGCTCACGGGGAAGACGGCCACGCAACCGCAACCGCAACCGCGCACCAAACGCAGTATCCGAGGCGCAGAATGAGGGGCAATCGAGTGGACAGCAGCAGCCACAAAGAGGTGGAAGAAGCGGACGGGGACGAGGGAGGGGGCGAGGGGGCCACTCTCTGGTGCCATCACAAGTTCTGCAAGCAATGCCTGCCGAAGGCTCATACACACCACCCACGTCCGCACCGACAAGAGGAGGCCACCGAGGGAGGGGAGGACCGGGAAGAGGGGGCGCCCAAAGGTTCTCTCAGCGTACAGCTGCTGGCGGCCGCCAGTTTGGAGGACAGTTGACGACTGAAGACGATGCTGAATCAGTGGCCTCTGCAAGCCTGCAAGCAGATGCGCCTGAGTTCGAGCCAGGAAGGCCACTAGTTGGTCGCAAGCCACGAGCACCAAGAGAGAAACAGCCACAAGCACCAAAGTCGACCGCACCGGACATCGCCACACGAACGCACGAAGACATTGACCACGGTCACTACGAGTGTGCCATCTGCACAGAGGACATAAAGCGGCGCTCCAAGGGCGTGTGGTCATGTCGGACCTGCTGGACCGTCTTCCACCTGGGCTGCATAAAAAAGTGGTCGACCAACGAGGGATCAGCAGCTGCTCGCCAGCAGGCACAGGATGGCGAAGCACCACCACCGAGGCAGTGGCGCTGTCCTGGATGCAATCTACCCAAGGATGTTCTACCAAAGAATTTCTCCTGCTGGTGTGAGAAGGAGCTCGATCCAAAGCCCCTTACAGGATTACCACCGTTTTCTTGCGGACAGACCTGCTCTCGCCCTAGAATCTTACCGAAGAAATGTCCTCATCCTTGCGGAATGACCTGCCACGCCGGTCCTTGCCCGCCCTGCTCTTTAATGGGCCCTACGCAGCACTGCTTCTGCGGTGGAAAGTCCGTCACTCGACGCTGCGTGGATACAGATTACGAACATGGCTGGAGCTGTGGCGAGGTATGCGGCGAGATGATGGCTTGCGGAGAGCACCGCTGTCCTCGGCCGTGTCACGAAGGTCCCTGTGGAGCTTGCGATGTTCGTGTCCCGGCGCGCTGCTACTGCGGCCAGATCCAGAAGGACATCATGTGCTGCGATCGTGAGGTCGCGAAGCACAGCCGTCAGCGTCATACTGCAGTGGATGGTACTACCACAGTCGAAGAATGGACTGGATCGTTCGAATGCCCAAATACGTGCGGTCGTCTCTTTGACTGCGGTAAACATACCTGCGAGCAATCATGCCACCGACAGAATGCCGACCCAGCTCACTGTCCGCAGTCTCCCGACGTGGTCACCCACTGTCCTTGTGGCAAGACGCGCCTTTCAGAGTTGTCAAACGCTCGTCGAGAGACCTGCGAGGACCCCATTCCGAACTGCTCGAAGCCTTGCAATACCACTCTCAACTGCAGCCACAAGTGTAAGCAGCCGTGCCATCAAGGCGAGTGCCGGCCTTGTATGGAGAAGGTCACGATCGCATGCAGATGCGGCCGTACATCATCCTCCACAATCTGCCATCAAGGAACCGAAGAAGCTCCACAGTGCATGCGCATCTGTCGTGTTGCGCTCAACTGCGGACGGCACGAATGCGGCGAGCACTGTTGCGCTGGAGAGCGCAAAGCTGCCGAGCGGCAAGCGAGTCGAAGGAAGCCTCGTCCTCTGGACTCGGCACCTCAACGATCTGGGGAGAACTTCGAGGCAGAGCACATCTGCACCCGTTCGTGTGGTCGTCAGCTGAAATGCGGCAACCCAGAGCATCGCTGCCAGGAGCTCTGTCACAAGGGTCCTTGCGGGTCTTGTCGAGATGCGATCTTTGATGAGATCAGCTGCAATTGCGGCCGTACCGTTCTGCAGCCTCCGCTTCCCTGCGGTACTAGGCCACCTCCGTGCCGTTTCTCCTGTGAGCGACCAAAAAGCTGTGGCCATCCTCAAGTCGGCCACACCTGTCACGGAGACGAAGAGGACTGCCCCAAGTGCCCCTACTTGACGACCAAGTCCTGCATGTGTGGCAAGAATGTCATCAAAAACCAGCCTTGCTGGCTCAGCGAGGTTCGATGTGGTGAGGTCTGCGGACGGACGTTGAAGTGTGGTATCCACAAATGCCAGAAGCAATGCCATCGTACTGGCGAGTGCGAAGAGCCTTGCAAGCAGACTTGTGGCAAAGAACTCAGTGCATGCGGCCATCCTGACATGGCTCCTTGTCACTACCCTCGACCTTGTAAGGAAGACAAGCCTTGTCAACACAAGATCATCATTACTTGTGAGTGTCAAAGAATCAAGCAGGAAGCAAAGTGCAATGCCTCGCACTCCAGTGAAGGCAACAACAAGAAGACGCTGAAGTGTGATGAGGAATGTTCACGTCTTGAGCGCAACCGCAAGCTTGCACTAGCACTCAACGTCGATCCAGAGCATGCGACAGATCATGTGCCGTACTCTGACATCACGCTAAATCTTTACGTGGAGCACTCCACTTGGGCGGCTACACACGAGAAACGGCTGAGATTGTTCGCTGCTGATGAAGAAGAGAAGCGGCTCAGGTTCAAGCCAATGTCCAAGCACCAGCGCAAGTTCATCCATTACCTCGCAGAGGATTTTGGCTTCGACACGGAGAGCATGGATCCAGAACCACATCGCCATGTTGCGGTCTTCAAGACGCCAAAGTTTGTAATGGCCCCGATGAAAACGCTCGCTGAGTGTGCAAGGACTCGCCAGGTTCAGCGTCCTATTCCTGCACCAACGGCAGCGGCTCCACTTCGACCGAAACCAAGCAACACCACTGGAGATCCTTACAACGCTTTCCTAATTCTGAGCCCACGTTTCGCTCTTACGATTGAAGAAGTCAGCATGGTAATCAAGAACGTCCTTCCACAAACGAACTTCCCACTCGAGTTCGAGATCAGCTTTCTTCCCAGTGAAGCGGTTGCACTAAAGCCGCCGCTAGCTGCTCGGCTCAATATCCAGGAGCGAGAGATTCAGACGATGTTGGAGTCTGTGAAGACACCATTGTCACAGGCTCTCACCGCACAAAAGGTTGGCTCCCTACAGCTAGCACGCCTTGACGCATCTCTCAATGTGCTACGCAAGGAGTCGGACATTGGCCCTGGTTCTGGATGGAGTCAAGTCGCCGCTTCCCGTGGCGTTCCTGTACGCCAGCTGCAGAAGAGTACCTCATTTGGAAACAAGGGTGGCTTTGCCGTCCTCAGCTTGAGCAGCAAAAAGAAGAAAGAGAAGCCAGCCCCCGTTGCGGAGGACTGGGAAGTCGCTGAAGAAGAAGAAGAAGAGAAGGAAGAGAAGGTAGAGAAAGAGAAGAGTAGCGGGGTGGACAGCGGTGCAACTAGTGGAGCAGTCAGTGAGGACGATGGTCCCTCGCGCCCTCGAAGCAGGGGCCTCGCCGAGGGCTCTTCAGACGAGACACCCGTTCCTTCCAAACATGGTGAACTCCTAGGACGATGGTCTGACTTGGACAACTAGTAGTAGCCTCAGTATTCACAACAACGTGGCAATACTGCGATCCACATGATAACACTGAAACTCGATACTATCTCCCCTCAATCGCTGCATCTTGCTCATGTGATCGTTTATGTCTTAATCGTTTCCGATTCCCACCCAAAATCATACTGACGCATTATCCTGCACGCAGCATACCTCCAAACTTATGTCATAAGCCGCGTCTCCAGTAACGACATATGCTTTCCAGACCCGATCTCCTCGCAACCTGTCATCGTCCACTTCCATTCCACACAGACAATACTCGCAGCCACTTCCCTAGGCAAAGCAAATCATGTCCATCTACTCCAGAACCTCCTCATGCGGGCACCATCACAGACTGCCACGCGCCCATGCAGGCCCTCTAGGTGAAGGTGAAAGTGAAGGCGTCACCGCTGCCTGACCACTCACTCACGCCTGCACTTGTCAACAAGTAGTATTTCCGACGATGTAAAATACTGAAATCCAGAGGTTGCAATCTACAGATACTGGGCTATCAGAGCGCCGTATCCGTACTCCGTATAGTAACCGGAAGTTGGGCGAGCGGATCCCGGCGGAATATGAAACCGGTACTTAGTTGGCTCCATTCGAATCTGAGCGGTAGTGAGTATTTCGCTCTTGCTTTTTGGTTTCTGGTTTGGCGAGGTGGGTGAAGGGCTTAATGTGGGTAGGAATGGGACAGAAGTCTCTTCAAGACGACAGGACGACTGTTCTAATTTCGTGTGCAGTGGATACTTCAGTGTCGTGGTACCAAACACTACAAGGGAAGGAATGACACAAGAAAACTTGGTGGTTGACTTTTCATATCCAAAGCGGTCTATTTTTTTTTATTTTTTTGGCTCCGCGGCCTACGCTCCTAACTCTTACTGTGCCACTTGTCCTTTTTCGTCTCCACCGATTCTTCAACGCGGCTGCTTGTAGCACGATCGTGCTTCTGGCTTGGGTCACACCCCTCTGCAGCAGGCCTCATGGCTACACATCCGTCATAGTAGCGACACTTTCCTTGACACGGTGCGGCTCTGTAATTGGATAGAGCAGGTATCGTCCTCCTCTGAGCTGTCGCATAGCGCCCTGTTCGGCTGCCTCACACGAAGCTGCAGAGGTACTGATCTAGCTTGTTGTATTTGCGCACCAGCTCACATCCTGTCAGCCTCCGCCTTGCGCTTGTCGATGATCTTCCTTGCGCGCTCTCGTCGCTCCTCACGCAGAGTGACGAAGATCCAAAACCACATCGACAGCTCGATGAACCCCCAGCTGAACACTACACTGTTCTTCAGAAAGCTACTAGGGCTGGCCGAATATCCAATACCCTTAGCCCCGCCGAATAATCCGCCCTCTTTAAATAAGAAAGTGTAACCAGTAAGCATGAACAGGAAGACAAGACGGACGGGTGTCTGAGCGCCCCAGTATGCGTCGAAGACCTCTTCGGGAAGCGAGGCTGCGGTGAGATCGTTGATGCCGATGAATGCAAAGAGGACAGCGATGAAAGCTACAGCTGCGGACGGCGTTGCAAAGTCTCGTGGTGTTGGCTAGAGAAGTTAGTGTACTGTGGTTCGTTACACCTTAAGCTACATACAAGCTGCATTGATCCTCCGAGGATCATGATGACACTCTGGTTTGCTACAAGCTTTGGGTTCTTAACCAGGAGCGCCGCAAGCGTCAAGTGGAACAACGCCAGACTGCGGATCATAGAGTTTGCCGATATGATAGCCATTGTTGTGGTGATTGGGCTCTTGTGGTAAGGGGAGACGTGGTGTCAGTGTTGGTGTTGTGTCAAAATGTCGCCCGGAGAAGACCCCTAAACTCCGGACACGCTAAGCGGATGACGAGTATCGCCTTATCGTCTACCCAAGGTCTTGAGCGTTCATGCATCACATTTCGACGTTCCTCTGAAGCTTGTTGGTCATCTGAAAACTATGGAAAAGGATCTTAAGCTTCTCGAGGCCGATGAGTTGCCTACGAAACAGTCAGACCAAGTCCCGCCTCGTCGACCCAAGCGGACAAATCACGCAATCGTTGCTGTGCTCCTCTTCTTCCTTGCTACGTTTTGGCTCACGACTATCCGTCCAGCTTTCACCATCGGACGACATGGCTGCACGCGTAAGCTCTCGGTGGAACAAAGAGCCGCAAAAATCTTGAAGAAGCATCCTCTTATTGGTCAGCATGGTCGCACAACGCCTCATTGACTTAATATACTGATGCTGCGAAGATGGCCACAATGACTTGATGATCTTTATTCGAGGAAAGTACCAAAACCATATCTATGGAAACGAGTTTCAAGAGAAGTTTGAGCATGGAGGTCTTGAGCAGCATGTAGATATTCCACGTCTGGAGAGGGGCTTGCAAGGCGGTGCATTCTGGAGCGCCTTCTACGTCTGCCCTACTGGAAGCAACACGACAGATTTCGCTGATGAGCGATACTCTAGCAGTAAGCTAACGAAATCCATGTTCAACAAACACTTCGCTAAACTCAGCAGTCGTAAAGGCAACCATCGATCAGCTTGACCTATACAAGCGTCTTGGCGACCGCTACCCAAAGTACTTCAGTCCGTCGTCGAATAGTCACGAAGCAGTCAAGGCTTTCGAAAACGGTCGTCTCATTTCGCCTGCAGCTATCGAAGGTCTGCACCAAATCGGCAACTCAGTATCCAACCTGCGTCTGTACCATCAACTGGGCGTCCGCTACGCAACCCTTACCTGGAACTGTCACAACAAATATGCAGATGCTGCTCTTGAGACAGAACACAACTCCGATGCCCGCGTTGCCACCCCATACTGGAAAGGTCTTAGCCCTGCTGGTCGGGATCTTGTCAAAGAGATGAATCGCCTCGGCATGCTCGTCGATCTCGCTCATGTCAGCACAGACACCATGAGAGATGTGCTCGTTGGCAGAGGTGATGGAGATTGGGAGGGCAGTCTTGCTCCGCCTATTTTCAGCCACAGCTCAGCGTATGCCATCTGCCCTCATCCCCGCAATGTACCGGACGACATCCTTCATTTGGTAAAAAAGCGCAACTCTGTGGTCATGGTGAATTTCAACCCGGATTTCATCTCCTGCATCCCAGGCAACTCAACTTCTGGTCTTCCCGAGACTGTCCCTGCGAACGTTACGATGAATCAGGTCGTTCGTCACATCAAGCACATCGGTGAACTTGTTGGTTATGATCATGTTGGAATTGGCACAGACTACGATGGCATTGCAGCGACGCCTGCTGGACTTGAGGATGTGTCCAAATTTCCAGATCTGATCGCCGAGCTCCTGCGTCAAGGTGTCAGCGACAAAGATGCTGCTAAAATCGCAGGAGGTAATGTCTTACGAGTATGGAAAGAGGCTGATGCAGTCGCAAAGAAGCTACAGAAGCACATGTTGCCTCTTGAGGACGATATCCAGAACCCTTGGGTCTAAAAACAATTTCCATGGGCATCAATGGCATTTTCGGTCCTACAATCGAGATAAATCACTATCACGATCTCGTGTACTGCTGAGTTTGCGAGGCTGCAGGTGATCCACATCACACCACCGCCCGTCAGCCCAGGCCTTGGCATGTCGTACCTTGCTACAACAACAAGTCACCTTATGTAATCTCACTGAGCACTGGTTATATAGTCTGAATACTTAAAGATTGAGAGCCCCGCTCAGACTACCGTGCACATCAAGTCCGTATCGATCCGGCTTCCTGAAAATCAAGCGCACCTGCTTCCTCATCCGGATATCAACTTTCACGTGCCAATCACTTCCGCAGCCGCATCGCAACTCGACAACACTCTAAGTCGGTACGCAGAATCAACTCAACATGGCCGGACCCAAGCTCAAGACCAGTATCGCAATCGTTGGCTGCGGTGATGTCGGCGCAACACTCGCGTACACCCTCATCCTGCAGCCGATATGCAGCGAAGTGATCCTGGTGGATCCCAAGAAAGAGCTATTAGAGGCGCAAGTACGAGATCTGGGCGATGCGACATATCGCGGCGGCAGCGGCGTGAAGGTACGTGCGGGCACGCACAAGGACGCTGGGCAAGCAGATATTGTCGTCATCACCGCCGGAGCGAAGCAAAAGACCGGTAGCACTCAACTTCTGAGCAAAAAGCTGTTCAAAAGTACTGACGACGGCCAGGCGAATCACGTCTCTCCCTCTTATCCCGGAACTTACACATCCTCTCCTCCATCTTCAGCGCCATGTCCCCCATCAGTCCGCACACCATCCTCCTGCTTGTTGCCAATCCCGTCGACATCCTAACCTACTTTGCGCGCAAGCTTTCTGGACTTCCAGAATCCCAAGTCCTCGGCACAGGAACGTCTCTCGACTCAGCGCGCCTGCGCGGCATTCTGGCCACGAAGACTGAGGTTGCGCCGAACAGCATCGACGCCTATGTGCTAGGTGAGCATGGCGACAGCCAGTTCATTGCGTGGAGCAGTGCAAGTGTTGGGACGACGCCTTTGAAGCTTGTCTTGCAGGACCAGTTGAACGACGAGTTCAAAGCCGAGATTGCAAGCCATACGAAAGGCGCTGCCGGAAGCATCATTGCCGCAAAGGTACGTTCCACAAATTCTTCTCTGACATTTGTTGCGCCGAAAAGAAACGGCTACTAACAACATACAGGGCTGCACAGCCTATGGCATCGGCAACATCGCCGCTTCAATCTGCAAGTACATCCTCTTTGATAGTCGCTCGGTACGCCCGCTGTCCTTCTACCAGCCGTCTCTCGGCTGTTGTCTCTCCATGCCGGCTGTCGTCGGCCGCAAGGGCATCGTTAAGCCGATGCCCATTGAGCTTGACGAAGCAGAGCAAGCGGAACTAGAAAAGTGCGCACATGGGCTGCGAGGCGTAATCGAGGGCGCGGAAAAGGAATTGGCGGCTGATAAGGAGCTGATGAGAGCTTTGGAGGAGGACAAGGGTGCTTGAGCCGACTCGTATGTGGAAAAGGGTGGGCTGATATCCTGATTTTATGATTCTCAAGAGCCAGTCAAGCTGGCTGCGCCGGGCATTTTCTATTTAGTAGATAAACAAAAGAGCACCGCGCTTTTCACATGTAGTCAACGACTGCTTACCCCGTAGTGGAGACCCTCAGGCTTTGTTACAGAAGCTAAACACTAGTGGCTATTAGATCATGGTTCTTTTGGTGCAAAATGAGCGAGTGGAATGTCACGGTAGATATCACACGATACATCAACGTTTGAGTTGAGGACTTGGAGGACTGGTTTCTAGCAAAGAACGAAGCACGAGTGAGGAACATAACTTAAACGTGAGCTTTGTCATTCCATCATTACCACCGCAAGCGGAAATTGTGTTCAATCGCTATCCCAAACGCCAGTACAATGGTCAAAAAGATTCGTGTCAATGCCGCTACAATCACAATCAAGCCCGCACTGCCAATGAGCCAATCTCAATGCCCTCGATTACTGGCATAGCCAACTCACTCGGTACTGTTGGCGCCGTCTTCGGGCTGGCTTCAGCACTTGTGTACGCGCTATCCCTCCGCTGTGACTCCAGCTCATCATCGACGACGTGCTTGTACTCCTCGCGCCACTCGCAGAGCATGCCGCTCGTGACATTGCTGCCACCACACAGGACAATGACGACCTTGTCGTCAGGCTTGACGGGGCGCCCGAGTGCTTTTTCTAGACGGCCGTCGTAGCACAACGCGACGTTGACGCCGCATGCGAGTTCGACCATCATGCGCTCGTCGTCGGCAAGGCGCCAGCATCCCATTGCTGCAACGCTGTCGGGGAGCACGACGGAGCGCACGTTACTGCGCTGCGAGTACTTGAATGTTCGGTCCGTGACACGCACACAGCCTAGGCTTGTTGCTTGTGACGTTATTTTGGGGAGCGTGACGATTTCCTTCGCTGATAGGCTGGCAGCCAAGCTATCTGCGCCTGCTGTCTCCACTGCGAGGATCGTGGGCGTGTACATATTGATGTCGTCCATGGCCTGGCAGATCCCGTTGATGAGGCCGCCGCCGCCGACGGAGCAGATAATGACATCGGGTGCGGAGCCGCTGGGCATCTGACCCGCGATTTCATGCATCACGGTGCTGTTGCCGGTCCAAATATCTGGGTGGTCGAAAGGCGGGCAGTAGATGGTTGCGCCTTCATACTGTTCACCATATTAGCATGAAGTAAAATCTATACTGGGAGAAGAGAGGTATACATATGACATTACGTGTTCGCGGAGATACATATCAGCATCTCGCCATGCGGCGCCGTGCGAGATCACGTCGTATGCACCTGCGGCGCGGAGCTTGGTCACCATCAGGGCGGATGTCGCTGTGGGGACGACGACGGTGCAGTTCAAGTTCAGGGCACGGGCGGAATGGACAGCAGCGAGTCCAGCATTGCCACCGCTGGAGGCAAAAATGTGCGGTTGAGAGCCAGCAGGAAGCTCTTCGAGGCGGCGGAGGATATAGTTGCCGATTCCTCTGTTGTGTCGTCAGCATGGTCGTTTGCAGAGCGTGTCGTTGAATGGATGGAGACTTACCGTGACTTGAAAGATCCGGAAGGCTGTAGGTTCTCCAACTTCAGGAAGATTCTGCTTCTACGATTTAGAAATCTCCTTACATAGAGTTGACATGTTTATCACTGCAACGGGGTAAGGTAGGAGAGGGCGGGGAAAGTGTGACCGTACCATCCCGCTGCTTCAGAGAGAGCGTATGACTCCCTCAAGGGCGTCTCAACCCATGGGTTCAACTGCTCCGCAGACGAAGAATTGATCTTGACGGTCATGTTGAGGGCTTTTGAGGTACAAGTTTGTTGAAGAGATGTGGTAGTTGAAGAAGACTCGGTGAAGTAACGGTTTTATGACTGAGAGACCTTGATAAGGAAAATGCACCTGAGTCGACTTGATAACAATTGCTAGTATCACAATTATAGAGTTTGGATCAACCACCTCAAACACCATGCTTATCAGGACCGCACAATCCCGCAGCCCATGGGTTTCCCGTCGGGGATAGTCGTGGTGAATACCGCACTGCTAGTGTGGATTACCCTATAACTTCCAGAAATTACCCTATAGATTCTCGATAAGGACAAAGCCGCTAGGTCTGACCGAAAATGACACAAGAATAGAACCCGTGATTCGGGAGCTCTACCGGTGGATTCAGTTCCCTAAAACGGGTATTCGCGGTGTCGGGATTCTGCCATGGCTTGCCGCCTAAGGGGTAGGACCAGCTTGGCAGCTAATGCCCTATCATTGCAACGCGTTTGCGTCAGCGCTTGATTGTAAGTAGAAGGTTAGTCCAGGAGATCGAGAATAAATCGGAGCGATAGACAACAACCTGGGGTATCGTCGACGAGTTGCGGGGTTAGTGTACAAAAGACCGCAATTGCAAGCTTTGGTCGCAGCGTCACGCCCACAGTCTCAGCATGATCGAGACCGCTCGCCGGGCACGTTGCGTTGGTTACAGGAAATTGATCCTGAGAACCTCCTGACGTGCAACCGTGTTGCACATCATGCGGAACCGCACGTGTTGTGTCAGTGTGCACACTGCCCTTGGATCCGGGACCCCAACCGGACAACATTGCGATCAGTGATGTTATCTTCCCGCACCACGCTTCGTCGCGACGACGGACTTCCCGCGGGAACACACCATGTCCAACAGTCTCTGTCCCGTCCATCGATGCAACGCTTAAGCTGCAACTTCAGGCTGGCTCAGCAGACCTTTTCTGTAGTTCCAGTAGTTGGCTCTGATAGGATCGTATCTGGTTGCCAACAGATCCAAAGCCTTTTCTGCCGACTCCTTGTTGTTTTCTTCCTCGGCGTAGATGTCTGCTAGCAAGTCGAGTGCATGGCTGGAGTAGACGTCGTCCGGTGACTCTACGTCCGCAAATTCGGTCACAAAGCTCTTGACGGTCGACTTTGGCAGCTGAGCAGCGCGAAGAATGCCCGTCAAGTAGTTCCATGGGCTCTGGTTCTGGGGTGCTTTGCGAATGGCCTCCTCTGTGTACCTGGTGCCTGGTTAGTGGGGATATGGGACAAGGGTGCCATGAACATACTCAATCTCGCGCCTCGTCACTTCCTCGCTTGGAGCGTTGCCCCCACGACCGCCAACGACCAGATAGTAGCGGTGGTTCCAGGCCGAGTTGTTCCTGACGTCTGCATCGATCATGCTCTCAGTCCACTCGAGTTCCTCGGGCTTGTCGAACAAGTCAAAGCGCTTAACCAGCCACTGCCTGTAGCTCCAGACGTGGTAGTTCTTCTCGTCTTTCTCGAGCATCTGACTGACGAAGTCGGCTTCTCCCTCCGGCGAGCCGAGTGCATCGATGATGGTCTGACGGTGGTGCCATATCTGGTAGTTCTTGAGGTGCTTGAGCGCAGTCGGGTTCAGCCACTTGATTTCGTCCTGCAGCGGCTTACCAAGCTCTGAGATTGTCTTTGCGCGGTACAACCTGTAGTCTGTTAGTACACGTTCTTGTACCGTGCAGCCAGGCCTGTCTGTGTGCACCACGTACCAAACTGTGTAGTGCGCGGGGTTCATGTTGATGATGTGCTCTGTCAATCCCAGGACTCGATCGCTGAACTCATTGCTCGCCATGACTGCGCGCAAGTAGCCCATGGCCTCGCTATATTCCTCGGTGTATGCAATGGCTGCGAGCGGATGCATGCCGCCGTCATCTTGTGGGAGAGGCTCGACATCCTTCCACGTGTCGTCGTCGTGGTAGAATTTGGGCGACGGCATCGTTCTTGTCGAGGTGCTTTGGAGTGCTTTGCGAAGTCGGGTGAGTATGACGCGTAGAGCGTGGTTTGGCGACAGGAAGATGTTGGCGATGAAGCTGCGAATCAGCTGCAGGGACATGGTGGGGTCGCGTAGGAGGAGCTACTGGCGCAAACACCCTTGCGTAACGGGCACCATTCCTCTTTCTAGTACCACCACAGAACAATGCTAAGCTATTTGTACAAGCTTGAATATCAACCCGTACTTGCGATATTGTTTTTTTTTATCGGACCGTAGATCAGACAGGGCGACCCTGCATCATGCGGCATCCAGCGTTCTTGCTCTACCAGCGATGTCATACCAAATCCAGGACTCAAGTGGCAGCCAAATGAACTTGGTGTGAGGTACACGAGCTGGAGATGTACTTACCAATTGAACACTGAGAAGTAACTCGACAGTCGAGTCACTGGTGTTGAACAACTCATCAACTAAACCTCAACTCCAAGCTTCGATATTCACGCCTCTTCTGCAAACGGGCTACACGGCATGTCTCTAGGCACTCCCCAACTCTCGAACCGCCTAGATGCTCATAGGTAGCATATCTCTTTGTTCTTCGTCATCTCTTCTGTGCCAGCCTTAGTATTGTCCTGCATTGCCCATCGACCGCCACAGCACCTCCTGATGCATCCGCGGCAAGGAGTGTACGCTCATCTTAGTATGGTCTGAGGACTGAACGATTCAGAGCAGTAACAACTACACGTATAACAATGGCATTGGATCCTCCTTACCTATAACCACTAGTCACCATGAGTTTCTTCGACGCAGCAGATCTTCCGCGAGCGAGCTTCTTCCGCGACCCAAGCAGAAGATACCAGGGGCTGAGCTATAACTGCGACTACTCCCCTCACCAAAAATGCATCTCCAGACCAGTGCTACCCAGACGAGACTCTGCCATAGCAACGAGCTTACATCTTGCCACAACTACCACCACGAGCACGCTCTCCACTCGCAAACCTACTCCAGCCATGGCAGTCACCCTCGAACTTTTCACTGAAGCCGATATCCCCTCTGCCATCACGGCCTACGCCACCGCCACCGCCAACGATCCCATCGAATGCACAACAAGTGTGCACCTCTCTGACGCAGAGAAGAAAGAATCTCGAACCAATGAATGGACGCTAGCCCTGCAGAACCCATTCGCCAGGATCATCAAAGCTACTGAAGGAGGAACCCTGATCGGCGCGGCAGGGTTCCTAACCCACGAAGTATGTGGCCTGCAATGGACCGCGCCCTCTCGCAAGGGCGGGACAGGCAGCGTCGAGAAGGAAATCGACGACCGTCTCGCACAGGCTCGGGAGGAGGTTCTGAAGAGCGACTATGACGTACGTCTCACTGCACACACACATACGCACTACACCTCCTCGCCATCTTCACTCCCCTAGTTTCACGTCGTGCCCCCAAGTCGACGCACGCATACTGACAGACAGAGACAGACATCTACCTCGCCTTCCTTGCACCCTCGCACCAACACACGTCAGCATGGCGGGACTTGATTTCATGGGGCTTGTTGCAAGCAGATGAGGTGGGGAAACGCGTCTACATCCAAGCTAGTCCGGCCGACAAAGCAGTGTATGAGGAACTAGGATTTGAAGTTAAGAAAGCAGTGAGGTTGCTGACGGATACCGAGGGTGAAAGTAAAAGTGATTACCTGCGGTACTTGATGCTGAGGCCTGTAAAGATGTAGAAGCTGCTTCGAAAACACCTATGATCCATCACGAACATTGTAATGTTGATAAACAAACAACTGCTGTGCATTTATTGGGATCAAAGCCTACGACATGGATGTACTGGACCGTGGGCCAATGCGATTCAAAATTCATCCATGCGATCATGATCACAGAGCAACCATCTAAGGGTCCATGTCAATGTTGGGCCGGCGAAGCAACGAACCTGCAACGCTGACCAAACAAGTTATAGGTTCGAAAGATGACTCAATAGGTAAGGAGATCAATTAGGGTATGGTTATGTACAAAAGTGGTCATCTTCAGTCACACAACAACGAGCTTCTGCTCCACATTGAACGCTCCAGCCAGACCCAAGGCTAGCGAGCCCAACCAGGCGGAATGAGGAATGCATTCAGACTTACGAAGACTCCTTGACCTCGTATTCCCGCGCATCCTGGAACAAGTCGATGATGCAGCTAGCAGACCATGACTGCGTAGGGCACGAATCACCGCAGAATTCTCCGTTCTTCTGAGTGAGCTCGGTGAGACCGGCCCAGGGGCTCTCCTGGATGGCCTTCATGCAGCCAGCAAGGCGGCGTGTGACCTGTTGGTAGCTCTCGACGCGCTCTGAGGGTGTCTTGCGACGCTTGAGGTCAAACTTGAGCAGTGCGCGGAGGAAGAATCCGGTCGGCCAGACCCATTCAGGGCCTTGGTGATAGTTGCGACCCTTCGAGGTGTGGAAGTCAGTTGAGTCCTCGCTGTTGATGTAGTAGCCACGGTAATTCAGATCGCTAGGGTCGAGTGTCTTCATGCCCTGAGGTCCAAGCAGGACGCGATCGGCCATCTGCAAAGCATACAAAGCATGCTCCGGGTCGAAAAGATCTGGCGCCACAGACATCGCAACAGGGAAGTTAGGTCGCAGCTGGTAGTCCTCGTATTCCTTTCCGGATCGGTACAAATCCTTGTAGATGCCGCGGCGGTTGATGACACTAGGATTGACATCATAGTCACCGTCCTCTTCCGGTGTTCGGGGAACGTAGAAGGTACGCTCGAAGTTGGCCTTGATTTTGTCCGCCCAGGCCTTGTAGGTGATGGTACTCTTGCCGTCAGGCAAGGTAACGCCTTCGTATTTGAATTTGCCCTGCTCATACAGGTCGGCGCACCAGCGGACGGTGCTGTAAAGCATACCAATAATCTCGACCGGTGCGCCGTCACGAGGAGTACCAGGTACACCCTTGCTGCCAGCCTTCTCACTCTCGCCCATCTTGTCCATCCAGGTGCCACAGTTGAACTGATTGCCTCCAAAGATCAGGCCTGTCTCGAAGTCGGTCCAGATTTTGATGTTGAAGCCTTCGGACTTCATCTGACTGTCGATGTTCGGCCCAGCATCGTACTCGCGGAATTCTATTCCAGAGGCGTGGCGCTGCAGCGCTTCGTGAATTACGTCTTCGATCGTAGAAGAGACCGAGTAGGCTCGTTTGTCGTCGTGAGGGAACCAGGTGTCATCGTACGGCAAGAAACGTCGCTCGGCCTTATCCTGGAGAAGTTCCAAGCCATTGGGAACAATCTTCGTGTAATCCTGCATGTTCTGCAGGAACCACCAGACTGAGTCCCGGGAGTTATATCTGGGAAGCTTGCCGCCACTCAGAAGATTGGGGACCATGCCGTGCTTGAGCACACTGGCGAAGGCCAAAATGTGCTCCTTTGCATCCGCATATCGACCAGTTCCCATATACAGACCACGAGCTGAGATGGTGATGTCACGGCCCCAGCAACGAGCCCAGTCGTACGCGAAATGAGGAAGACCAGCTGCCATGCTCGGAACACTCTTTTCAGGCCAGAGCGAGGCGCTGTTCATGTATCCGGTGACCTGGATGCTGACCAGCGCAAGGCTCTTCAGGAACTGCTGACCATTACGGACGTTGTCCCCCATGAGCTCGATGGATCGGTCAACCGCAGCGTTGTAGGCAGTCTGGATGACCAGAGCAAAGTAACGAGGAAGCAAGGAACTGGGCAGCTTGCGGATGGCATCAAACCTCGATTTCAGCCACTTGGCGGGACCTCTGATCCTGCGGTATTCTTTCTTCTCCGAGATACGTTCAAGTCGACCAACGCAGTAGTCAAGAGCCCACTGGCCCTCTCGGAGGTGATTGCAAAGAGGATGTCCAAGATTGTTCTCATTAACGATGTCGCGGAGTACACTCCACCAGCCTTGAAGACCAGCGTAGACAAGACTGCCATGTCCTGGCACGTTGTATGTCCCGTCTTTGTTGTCTGTGGCGTCTCTCTCTTCAGCGTCGCATCTGTACAGAATATAGTTCAGGTCGATCAAGTTCACATCACGGAAAGCAGCGCGGGCGCCACTTGTGACGTACTTGTCAAGACCATCGGCGTGTTCTGCACTTGGCATCCATGTCTCGAAGAGAGCGATACTGCCAGGTGGAAACTTGTCGGGAATGCTTATCGTGGTTGAGTCATCAGCGTATTCGACTACGACGCCCTTGAGCTCGCGGGTTTGAGCAGGTAAGCCACGGAGTGTAGTCTTGTCGCCAATGATCTGAGCCCTTGTCTCAGGGCTGTTATCGACTTCCAGGTTCCAGCTGCCAATGAGTTTCGCCTTTGTTCCTGGGAGTTTGGTCTGACCAAAGCCTCCATTACCGTTGCCGTATCCAGGGAACGCTGTGTGAGCGATCAGGAAATAGCCCTTCCGGGTGTGAGGATTGACGCGTTGGACCGTGATGTACTCTTGGTCATGGTGAATGTACGTCTCGTCGTATTCCTCCTTGCCCATTTTGTAATGGATGTCGTTAATGATTTTCCTGATGCCTCCAATACCGCCTTCGCCAGCCTGCGCTTTGATGGGACCTCCGGTTGAGTTACTCGATGAGTACAGCCTCTTCTCGTGGACGAGCTCGATGAGTTCTGGGTAGATCTCGTCGTACCCAAAGACGCTGCCGGTAGCGCAAGAACACATGGCAACCAAAGCGGCTTGGGGAAGAGTGTCGCGGGCATCCCGTTTCTGAGCTGGTGTCTCGTTGTCGTGTGTACAGTCCATGAACAGTGCGTGAACAGGGCTACGCTTGATTTTCTTGATGCTCGTGTGGCTCTTGGTAGAAACAGTCGTGCCGCTCGTATGGTCAGCGTTCAACACTTCGTCCGTCTCAAAGCTGCCAATTGGGATACCACCGTGTCGGTGGACTAGTCTGCTCAGCTCTTGGGTGCTCCACGCTTGCATACCCTCACGAATCAAGCAGGCAATGCCGAGACGCATGACGAACTTGAAATCCATCTCTTCTGAGCCAGAGAATAGCTCGGCAACAACAAAAACGTTGGGGTTGACTTGGCGTGCCTGATCGAGCATGTGCTCGGCGAGATGGATCGGCGTGGAATGGCAATTATCAATACGGAAGCCTTGGAAATACTTCGCCATCAATCGTGTGTACTTCGACATGTGTTCCCAGAGGAAAGGGTTGTCTTCGGGTCCATTGCCATATCGAAGCTTGACACAGTCGCCCCAAACGATGACTTCTCTTCTCAGGTACGCACGCGACTTGGGCCCAGCGTTGTCTCTCATGGCGTCCGCAGCCCAGACCCAACCGTTGTTGACCAGTGCGAGGGCATCGGGGTTGTGCTTCTTGGTGGTCTCGTTCAGCGGCAGGCGAGTGAAGTAGGGCTCGATGAGAGGGTTGGCTTCAGTGACTTCGCCCAGCTTAGGACCATGGTCGTCCAAGCGGACATACTTGATCCGGTTGAAAAGCTGCTCCAAGATCTCGGCCTTGTCACTGTCATACTCGCGGTAGAAGGGCAAATTGACTTCGTTGCAAATGCTGGTAATGGCATCACGAGCTGCCTTCTCATCAGGTGTATTGCCAGTTCGACTGTCGTAGCGACCAAACAGGGCGCAAAGGAGACCAGCTCCTACAGCAGGATCGATGTGGCGACGGAATCGCTCACCCATTCTATCACCGCCTTGCAGCGCGTGTTCGACGAGCCAATCGGCCTTCTGCTTGAGAGACCAGTCCTTGACAGCATCAAGGCCACGAAGACCAGCTGCACTAAAGCTGTCATCGGTGAACTTGGCCTGGCCAGCTATCCACTGCTCGATGATGGCGTTCGCGCTCTTCTCTGCGTCGATAACATAGAACTCCCAAAGCTTGATGCTGCCCAAGACTTTTGTCTTGATGACCTCCATCACCTTCAAAAGGTCTTCCGTGTTGTTAAACTTGGTGGGAAGGCCGTGCGCCTTGAGATCTTGGCCGAACTGCAGGAGTGCGGTGTCGAGCGCCAGCGCAGATTGTAGCCACGGTGCGGTATCAACATTGTATCCAGCCTCGGGATGCGCTTCGAGCCATTTGCTATTGTTCGCAGTGTGGTTCCAGACAACGTCCGTCATACTAAGAAGGTTGTAATCGGACTGCATCTTCTTGACCATACGAGCAACATCCTTCTCGCCGTCAGGGAAAACGTTCGAGTCGAAGGCAAGCTGGTCATAGATACTATAGGGCGAGTTCGAACTGCCACGAATCATGAGAGGGGTAAAGTGCACCATGTTGTAGCCGCGCTGACTGATGCCTCGCAGGTGGTTGTCCCAATCGTCAGGGTATTTGCCCATAAACTTCGAAAGACAAGAGAAGAGCGAGACAGCCTCAATTGGCAGCTGCTGACCTTGGAGAGTGAGGCGTGGGCAAACGTCGATGTAGTAGGTAGAAGTCCGTGTGGGCTCTGGTGTTGCAACATCTGTGAACGACCACTGCGGCAGCGGTGTATAGGTGGTGTAGAAAGAATAAGCGTTGGCCTCGTGGATGGGGACGTCGATTTCGGTAATCCCGTTGAAGTCAGGCTTCAGCCTGTGCAAGGCGTCAGTCTTGTGCGCTGCAGTGGGGTGTAGCATTGCTACGGATACTTACTTGTATTCGCGGTAGTGACCGCGGCTGAACTTCTCGCCCTTGGCTGGAATGTTCACCCAGAGACTGCCTTGACGGCATATCGAACTAGTACCCTGGATCTGAAAGCGGACAGAGTATGCAGGTTCACTTGGTGGTGGAAGATAGATGTAGGTTCCTGGTACATCAGGTGCGCCGGCATCAGTCAATGGCAGCAGGTACACGGCCTGCGCGGCTGACTTCTGTAGTGCAGACATGACTGTGTGTATAGACGGGCAGCGAGAGACTGGGAGACGGTATTGACTGGCTAGTGAACAATGGCCAAAGGTGTAAGAGATTTCTCGTGATAGCAATAGCGCGGGATTGCTGAGGTGAAGGGTGTGGTGGGGGAGAAATGGACGCGATCTGGGATTCGATCGAGGTAGTAAACACTGTCAGGCTTCACACGCAGGCGCCGAGGGACAATTGCCCTTTGTGTATGAGGAAAGAAGCAAGAGCTGCAGACCTGAGAGACGTGAGCGATCGGCGCTGCGGCAGTCGCGACCCAGACCAGAGCCGCAATTGTGACCAGACGTCATGGGCGTGGGGCTCCCGCTCAACAACACCAGTTTCCCGGGCTTAACGCCCATGGGGACGCAAGCGGCCCAATGACCATCCCTGCAACTAAACTGCATTTGAGCCTCCAAGCACAAAAACTTGCTGAACGTCGGAAGATTGTTTCAATTCTACTCACCGCTCAGCCTTTGCCTATCGTACAATACTCTCTATCCATCCCTTCCACAAGATGCTAAGTGTCCCAGGCCAAAAATAACGCCTCAATGCAGCAGAACGGCAGGATGCAACAAGACGCAGCTAACAAAAATAGGGCCCAACTCCACCGCTGATACCAAAACACAAACACAACCAAACATCAGCTGCCACGAGTCCAAAAGATTGGTGCATGGGTATCGCGAACCTCGTGGCAGCTCACAAACCAACAGAAAATGCGAAACGTAAAGTCCAGATCCAACCACCCTTTTGTCGTCGTTTCATGCGCGTGCAACATCCGCCATGTGTCCATCCATCTATTAAAACTTGATATTAAAAGGTGAGCTGGGCGGGTTGCTCAGGTCCAAACGAAACTGGGTATCCGAAGGGCCACGACTGTGCACGGCTTGGGTTGGTGTTGCGCCGTCTTCTCCGTCGGTCGAATTTCGTGTACTGACTGAAGGCGGCGGACGCGTAGGTGCGCCTCGGATGTTGAGTCCATCTGATGTTGATATGGCTCTTTCTGCCAGTGAATCATATTCCCCATGCCCGCCTCGCAAGCGTGGCGCTGATTGTGGCGGCACATCTGTGTCCCTGTGAGCAGGGTTGGGTGGCGTAGCGCGTCCGTTCCTGTCTGATGACAGAGCGCGAACAGATGACTTGCTCTGATCGCCTGAGTTACTTCTCGTCGAAGTTGACTTCCGTGATTGAGCAACATGTGGCGATGCGTTTGAGCTCTTGCTCCGGCCAGATTGTTGTGGCTGACCATTGCGACTAGGTGTTGGTTGTTGGCGCTCCGAGTTCTCTTGCTCCAGGGTACTCAGATAGTTGAGCTCCTCCGTGAGATACTCTTTCTCCGTCCAGCAACCCTGCCAGCAGTTGCGCCAATCGAGAATGAGAAACTGGAAGCAGAAAGCATCAATCTTGATGGCTGGCTGGAAGCAGATGCACAGATTGTTGTAGTTCATCTTGTTAAACTCCGAGCAAGAGTGCAAGAGGCTGATGTGGCAGGTGATGGCGAAGAGTAGGTAATAGTTGAACGGAGGTAGCTTGGAGAGCTCGTCTTTCAGCATTTGCGGTGTCGTTTTTGCACCTTGACACTCTTGTTGGATACGGTGTTGAATCGCCTTGGGGAAGATCTCGTCCGGTAGTTGACGCAGCCAGTTTTTGAACAAGGATCCAATGACGTTAGGATCGTTGAGGTTGTCGTCGGATATGAGGTCAATGTCACGGTCTGTTAAGTGTTAGCAGTCAATCCTTGCATACCGAAGGGCAAACCCCACCTTGATCGAACTTCCGCTCGTAGTATCTGACCTGCTGAGCAGAACCTGGGACTCGGTACAAGCCTTCTTCCTCACAACCTCGCATGTTCAGATAATCTATGCAGCGCCAAGGAAGCGCTGGCATCCAGAACTCAGTCTTATCCCTGGACTGCTCCAGTCGCGAAGATATCCTGGTAAGCCTTGTCTGTTCGACAAGAGGGGTATGGATGACCTTGTATACGTAGGGCTCGTTCGATACGTGTGTAGGGCTTTCGTGGTTGCTATGACTGCGTCCCAGCTTTCCAAAAATGCCTTTTCGAGCCGAGTCCATCTTATCTCCCATCTTGCGAGCGCCGGAGCCAAGACTAGACATGAGTGAAGCACCCTTGTTGTCGTTATAGGAACTTGATTGTAACGAGCCTTGTTCGCTTCTATCTCTCCTGGGGCCATTGTCGCTCTCGCGATGTACCAGTTGGCCTGCATCATGACGGTCGGCCGAGTGCGTTCTGAGCTTTCCCAGTGCCGACTTGTTGCCCCAGGTTTTTCCTTTGTCGGCAGGTGTGTTCTTGAGCGGCGTACCGTCACCGTTCGTAGTCCAGGTTGCTCCTACATCTGGTGAAAGCTGGCCTGGTGGAGCTTTGTTGAGCTTGCCACGAGATGCAGTATTCTCGTCCCCTTTGATCGACTTGGAACGGAACAGTGTGCCCTGCTTCTTGTTCTTCGTCCCGGCTCGCTTTGTCGAGTCCGCGTGGGCGTCTGTTTCGGTTGATTTGCCTGAGCCGGTGCGCTGATCGAGCCGAACTATCTCTGACCGGTTGTCTGTAGAAGTCAGTGTGTCGACCTTTTCCGTCGAGAGTAGGATGCTTACCATCAGAGTTGGGTGTTCGCACGGGGCGACTCAAATCGGGTGTCGAAGAGCCGCCGCGTCCGTTGGTATATAACGTCGGCGACTGCTGCTGTGCAGGGTATTGCCGGTTCGCGCTATCTTGCGTGTTCAACCGGGATGAAGACTTGGTGGCGGTGAAGTTTGAGAAGATGTTTTTGGAGTCTTTGCGAGGCTTAGGCGACGCGGGCGAGCCTGGCATGTTTTGGAATGAAGCGTTTGGTGAAGCAAACTCTGGTATGCTTGGTGATCGAGGGCTCTGTGGGCTCATTGGCGCATTGCTGTTCTCCTTGCCCCCTGACTTGGACCGCATGGCCAGTGACAAGGTGGAAGATTTGGGCATCTTGCGAAGTTGCTTGCGCGGTTGGTTCTGTAGCTGCTGTGCGCTTAGTGCTACTCTTTGCGTCGATGACGACTTGACCGTCCGCGGGCGGCGGGCAAAGTACCTCGGCGGGAGCGCACTCCTCTAGGATTACCTCTATGTGCGGGCGGGCTGGCGTGCGTTGGAGGGAGCGGAGCGTCGCAGACGGGTGGGGCACGGAAGGTCTCAGTGAATACGATACATGGGTCGCGGCAGTGGCGGAGGGACGGTCGAGGGTGGTGGCGCTGTCGACGCGTCTGTGTGTGTGTTTGCTGGGCATGTTGTCAGCGAGTGCAGGACATGGAGAAGGCAAACGGCCAGGTGCAGCGGGTTAAAGGGCGCGGAAGGTGGTACGAACGTCGAGAGCGCTGGGGGAGTTGTCGTGTCCCCTGGCCAGCGCGGTCTGCAGGCGTACACGGATGCGTCTGCGGCGAGGACTCGAGAAGTCGAGACGGGTGCCCGCTGGCAGGGTGAGGGTTGGTCAGGGACTCGGTAACGTCTCTCTGCTCAGGCAGCCCGTGTGCACAGCTACAAGGCTACAGGCTACAGGGCTACAGGACTACGGGACGTCGAGGGGTCGTGGTCGAGGTTGGCACGCACAGCAAGCAACAGCAACAGCAACAGTCTGGGCTACACGGTCAGCAGTGGTTGCGCAACGTGAAAGGGGCCGGTAGCGCTACGGGCGACATGTTGTACAACATTGGGCCGGCACGGCAGTGGAACAAAGAGGCCGCAGAGGGGAGGAGAGGCTTCATCGCTGGCGGCCATGCATCACTTACCCACTTTACGCCCTGCAATCGCAACGTCAACAAGGGCGGGAGGAAACAAAGACAGGCACAAGGCTGCCGTGGCCGTGATGTCTGCGTGCGGAGGGCCGGCGCACACCAATTCGTCGCTGGTGCGGGCAGTGGTTCGCTCGGCGGGTGGAGCTATTTTAGGGCTCAGCAAACGTGCGGCCCTGACTACAGGCGTTAGTCGCCCGTTGTAGAGGAGCGACAGCGCAGGGTACGGGGTGTGGTCGAGGGGCGCTGCGTCACGAGAGGAACAGACGGAGAGAAGGACAGGGCGGCAGCGACAGAGCGACAGAGCGACAGAGCGACAGAGCGGCAGAGACAGGCGCTGAACATGTCGCCCACAAAGGATACCTACAGTGCAACACGTCTTGGGCGCGGATTGCTCACGTCTCAGCGCAAGCCCGAACTGCGGCCTGCAAGAGGCAGGAGACGGCCTAGTTCCAGCAGAGAGGCGGCGGCGGCAACGACTCGCGGCCGTACCTGAATCCAGTCGTGGAATGCACGGCCCTCTGCTGCATGTTACGAACGCGCCCGAACAAATGGTTTGCGAGGCCCAGCACCACGTCCGCTGCGACAGGCTCCTCCTGCCGTGAGAGCAGCGCGGCAAACCAAGAGCGCAGGCCCCGCGCTCCGTCTGGCGGTGAGCGCGCGCCATCACCGACTATTTCAAGACGATGCACCCGCTGCTTGGGCTGTCGCAGTGCGAGCTTCATCGTGCACAAGAGCAGCCGCCAAAACGCCAAGCGGGACCCTCTCGACATGGGTAGCTAGCTTGACGCGTCTCGAGACCAGGCCGTCCACCTTTCGACTCGACTGCCGCCATGTCGCTGGTATCAGGCCCGGGTCGCGCAGGCGCAGGCAACATGCCCGCCGAAATGCAGCTTCATGTCGACCGACACGTTCGCTACATCCAGAGCCTCGACACGGTGCGTGCCATTTGCCTCAAGTTGCACGCTGCCACCCAACCATCGCCGTGCTGACCCGCTCCAGCGCAAAGACGAGCTCGAGTACTGGCTCACCGAGCACCTGCGTCTCAATGGCCTGTACTGGGGACTGACGGCTCTGCACTTGCTGCGCCAGCCCGACGCCCTCCCGCGCACCGACATCCTGGACTTTGTGTGCTCGTGTCTGCACGAGAGCGGTGGTTTCGGCGCTGCTCCGGGACATGATGCCCACATGCTCTACACGGTCAGTGCTGTGCAGATTCTAGCAACCCTCGATGCATGGGAAGAGTTCGAAAAGCGCGTCCAAGACGGGCAACAGAAGGTGGGCAAATGTGCGTCTGTCCTGAAACCCTGGCTACCCTGTCGATGCTCATGATTTTCAGTCATTGCAGATCTTCAGGACCCTGACACAGGCACCTTCGCAGGGGATGAATGGGGGGAGCGAGACACGCGCTTCCTGTACGGCGCTCTAAACGCCTTGTCTCTTATGGGACTTCTCGGCTTGGTCGACGTGGAGAAGGCGGTTCAGCACGTTCACTCCTGCGCCAACTTTGATGGCGGCTATGGCACGAGCCCTGGAGCAGAATCTCACTCAGGCCAGGTGTTTACCTGTGTTGGAGCACTGGCCATCGCGGGGAGGCTCGATCTAGTCGATCAAGAGAAATTGGGAGCTTGGCTAAGCGAACGACAACTCAAGAATGGAGGCCTGAACGGAAGGCCGGAGAAGAAAGAAGACGTCTGCTACAGCTGGTGGGTGATGAGCAGTATGGCCATGCTGAACAAGCTTCATTGGATAGACGGCGAGAAGTTGACGCACTTCATCTTGCAGTGCCAGGTTAGAACCATTGTGCATGCTGGTAGACACGAAGCTGACAAGGACAGGATCCTGAACTCGGGGGTCTAGCTGATCGACCTGGAGATATGGTAGATGTCTTCCACACCCTTTTCGGCATTGCTGGACTCAGCTTGCTCAAATACCCTGGCTTGGAAGAAGTAGATCCTGTATAGTGAGTGGTCCCCGATACATTCGCTGGTATAGATACTGATGCCGTAGCAGCTGCATGCCTCGTTCTGTAACCAGAAGATGCTTAGGTAAGTAAAATCAGAAACAATCAAAAAAAATGTGCCATATGCCGTGCATAGGTAATGGTGCAAAACCCAAGAGTGGTAGTGGTGATGGTGAAGGCGCGGCATGCTTGCTCCGTTGACACCTCAAGATGCATGAACGCAGAGCGACGTCAAGCTTCTCCTTCACCTCTCTAAATAGTGTCACCTCTCGCTATCTAATAACTCACGCTTCCTGGCAATGAGGCGTGAGATACAAAGCCAGAGAAAAGTGACGGTGCTGCCTGTTTGGGTCATAGCTGAGTTTCTCCACGTGCTCTAGCTGCCAAACCTGCACCTACAAATCTCCTCCTTCTCGTCAGTACGGCAACCTCCTTCCCTCATCCTTTACAAAAGGGCGCTCATGCCTCTCTCCTTCTCGTCTCTCTTTCGCAGCAAGAGACGGCCATGAAACTACGGCAGTGACTGGTAGCCGCTCTCACATCTGCAGGCTTTCCGCTGCCACCACTCCACCTGCTTCATACACTCAATACGCTCCTTTCGCGTCGTTCCTTGGTGCACCATTGCGTTGCAAGCATTGTCCTTTCGCCTTGAGTTTGTCTGCACCCCTCACGTTCCTTACCAACACGTTGCCCCGCTGCACGGCGTTGCAATGGCGTCCAACAACATACCGCTTCTATGCAACATTTGCCCCAAGAAGCCGAGCTTCAGCGATGTTTCTCATCTGCTCACACACATCGCCAGCAAAGGCCATTTGTCCCATTACTACAAGGTCAAGGTTCGCTCGACGCACGAAGATGCCTCTCGCCGCATCATCGACACCTACGATCGATGGTATGCCGAGTGGAACGTCGAAGAGCTTATGTCAGACCGGATGAATCAGAAGGACAAGCGTCGCACGCGTGCCAGACCTACTGGTACAGTCCTCGCTTCCTCTCCCGGACTGTGCATCCAAGACCATTGCTGACCCTCCTTTTTTTCCAGCTCGCTCTACTCCTGCTCCTAGAATTGAGGCACCGGCCCCACGACCAGCTCGTCGCGCCGCAGTCGGTAATCTCCTTGATCCACGTCTCTCAGAACAACAGGTCATCAAGGTCGAGCCAGACTCTGGTACTCCAACACCTACATCACAACTAGGTCCCTTCTTGCGTCAAAGGCCTTTCGCTCCTCACCTACAACGCTGGCCTTCCGAGTCTCGTGCTAGCTCCCGTAGCTACACCAACCCAGACTACGAGACCTCAAGCGAATACTCGGACCCTAGCGAGAGACCTAGGAGGCGATACCAGTACACTGCAGCGGACACGTGCGCAATTGAAGATGATGCGCCCGAGCATGCTGAAGACACTATGGCGGTCAGCGAAAGCACCAAGTTGAAAGGCGTCTACTGGCCCGGCATGGCCATCTTCGACTCTGCGACGCCAGAGATGCGGCGCAAGAGGAACCAGAAGAAAGACCACTCAGTCGTTGAACAACTGGAGCTCAACTCACAGGATGTGGAGGCTACCGAGCTTATATTCACGCCGCATGGGTCATTCAAGCGACAACGAAGAATCTCCAGCTCTAACTCTGACGACGAGGAAGACATCGAAATCAAGGCTGAGAGCCCGCGACCAGGTTTCTCAAGAGCTGCCCTTGCTGACATAGATCCGAATATCAACCGTCGGTCTCGACAAAGCATTCGTGCTCCTATGTTTCCGTTTCAGACTCGAAGCCCATACGAAGACAGACGTGGTCACTCAAGCTATGAGTTTAGCATTGGCGACCGCGCTCCCAAGCGTAAACGAGCGTTCGACGTCTTCCAGGACAACGAAATAACCTTCTCTCAGCCAGCCAACTTCAACTATCTTACATCAGGTTTCAGTCACCAGACATCACCGTCACCGTCACCCCTCCCTGGATATGGCTCTTACAAATCACTCAACGATCCCTTCCAGTATGACAACAAGGAAAATGTGTTTCCATCACTCCCTCAACCGATCTATGGAAACCTCCACAACCATCAAATTCCCAATTTCCACTATCATGCGTACACCTACGGTCTCGGTCAAGGCCAGCAAGGCCTTCAACATGGTGGTCAGTTTTTCAACGCAAGCAATGCTTATCGACAGCAGCAGCAGGATGACGATGACGATGATCAACGTACGATCACAGCTCCACCATCTCCAGCTACAAGCTAGATGTCCACTATGAGTGACATCCCATCGGCGGCGCGCCGCAATGATCTTGGTCTTCTCAGTTGCGACTCTACGCGCGCAACACCAAACTGAGGTACTCTCGCTTCACTTTTTGATTTACTCTGTTTCGGAAAGCGAGAGCGATATCACTACCTTTGCGACTGCCTCATCTCTGTATTGGTGCTGGTTTACTCACCGATGTTATGTGATATGGATCATGGTTAACGGCACTCTATCATTCTCATATGATCACAATCAACTAGCACACTACTACGACCACAAGCGGAAGTTATCACGCTGATAGACGCAGATGGGTTGCAGACTATGCGTTATGTATGGCTCAGTAGATTTTTGATACATGATTTTGTACTCTACGCTTCTTCTCAACGTGTAATACCGTTGGTGATCTTCATACATCCACAATGTCGTGTCTGCGTGCTTCGAGCTCACTCCCACTTGCCTTCTGACCCCATCTTGCGAGCTCTTTGTGTCTTCTCCAGAGCTTCCGTTATTTCATAGCCGTTGACGTACGCATACAAAGCTCGCAGGGCACCGCCCACAACCCACATCGTCGCTCCGCTGATTGTGAACAAACCAATGCGCTGGTAGGTGGTCAGCAACGCAAAAATTGGGTATGGGTAGTATCCGTTATGCGAATAGCAGATCTCCTGCAACCTGGTCAGCACCGTCAAATCTCGATGTTAATTGCATAGCACTTACAATCCACCACCAATAAGCATATGCAATACCCGTACTAATCCCCAATGTCAACAGCGGCGCCTGAGGATTCATCGGACTACTCGGCCATGGCGGAGACAATAAGATTGCATCAACGGTCAGTACCACCGCAGGAACCAAGTGGAAACAAAGATCTACACCGAGAGGTGGAAGTGGTAGATCCGGCGGCACGACGAGCCCAGTGTCAACAAGCCGGAGACCCCAGTACAGGATGCTGATAACGATCTCAATAGGGGCTGCTATGAGGGAGAGATAGTTCTTGGCGGTAAAGAAGTAGTCGGAAAGAGTACAAGGGGAAGACGCAGAGGCATTGGTCGGCGAGGTCGGCGATGTGGATGAGGAAGAAAGGATATCGGCAACAAGGCCAAAGGCAAAGCACAGGGTTGATATCGATATGCCGATTATGGTTAGGAATTGGAGATGCCAGCCGTACGAGGAGTTCTGGAGGTCGTCAGCTATTGTTCGATAGTTCACGAGACAGCCTCCTGTGCCCACTGTAACCAATGTGTGTACTTACGAATTGATTCGGGTTATCGTGCAAGCTTCAGATGACGTCAATATGGTTCAAAACAAAAGATTGAGACAGACACATACAATTTGAAGGAGCTGTAGAAGCTGATAAGACCAGCCACCTTGCATCATGTTAACCTCCCTGCTGCTTCCGGAGACACGGATGTATACTCACATGCAGGGCACCCGAAAATCCCTTCGATGGAGCCTCAAGTCGTTGGAGCGGATGCCTCCGGCCCAGCTCAGCTGCTGTCTCAGTCGCACGCATCGTGGTTTGCAGCAGTCGTCACTCGTTCCGAAGATGAAAATGAATCCAAACAAGATGGCCTTGCAGAGTTTACAACAAAACAAATGACGTGTTGTCACTTTCTTCTAGCCAAGTGCTTCGCTCATGATGGATCCTTGGCCAATGGCCCCACGTGGGTGGACTAAGCTCAACTCCTTCCACACGACACTCCGCGTCCCCGCGCCTTTCCTTCGACATCAGCTGCAAGCTTTCGCGTCTCTACATACCAGCGAACCATATTTCTCCACCGCACAAGTCTGCCTTCGCGCAGCCGGGAGGACCTCGGTGCTCGGTAAATCTGTGGCATTTCCACGCCACGAATCACAGCTCTGTTTGTTATGGATCTTGCTGGATAAACCTCGGGTCGCTTGACGTGCTTTTCCTTTTCGAGCCAAAGTGTGAGATCCACTCTGTAGCACGATGCCTTGGCTATGGGTATTGGTCTGGCACGGAGAGACGGCGAGCGTTGCCGGTAGCGGTTGAGAGACCGTGAGGTCCGGATCTTATAAGGGTGACGGTGGCGCCTGGAGTGAACGGTATCCGGCCAGCATCGATACCCTCTCAAATTCCTTTCTTAATCGTTGCCTTTCTATCGGAAGATAACAATAGATTCAATTTTGAGAATCCACATCACACCATTGGTCGGTGCAGTGATACCATTTGACGAACATGAGCTCGAAGATCGAGAGAATCCTTGGGTCTCTCACCTTGGAGGAAAAGGTCTCCTTACTCGCTGGAAAAGACTTCTGGGAGACGGTACCTATCCCGGACAAGGGAGTGCCAGCCATCAAGGTACGTGATATAAGCTGACAGACCGACACCTCCTCTGACGACAGCCAGACCAGTGATGGACCTAATGGTGCACGAGGCGAGGTCTTTTCTGGCGGAACACGGGCAGCATGTTTTCCAGCGGCGGTGTGTTCGGCCGCAACGTGGAACCCAGACTTCGCCCATCGAATAGGAAATGCGTTGGCGGAAGAGACCAAGACAAAGAGCGCGCGAGTCCTGTAGGTCTTGCTTGGAATCAAGATTAGCTACGGCTAACATCTCTTCCAGGCTTGCACCAACCATGTGCAACCACAGACATCCTCTTGGCGGCCGCAACTTTGAGAGCTTCTCTGAAGACCCCTACTTGACCGGGAAAATGGCTGCCCATGTGGTCAACGGTATCCAGGAGAAAGGTATCGCAGCCACAATCAAGCACTTTGCGGCTAATGAGCAAGAGACTGAGCGTCTTGCTGTGAATGAGATCATCTCGGAGCGTGCGCTTAGAGAGATCTACCTAAAGCCCTTTGAGATTGCTGTCAAGGAGGCCAACCCCTGGGCTGTGATGACGGCTTACAACAAGGTCAATGGAACTCATGCAGACTCGAACACATTTCTCCTCAAGCAAGTACTGCGCGGTGAATGGGGATGGGACGGTCTCGTTATGAGCGATTGGGGAGGTACGAACTCGACGGCTGACTCGCTGAATGCTGGTCTAGACCTAGAAATGCCTGGACCTACAAGATGGCGGACAAAGGAGGCTGTTGTGAAGGCCGTGAGGGATGGCGAAGTATCTGAACAAGCGATCACTGACCGCGCAAGGAACGTGCTGAAGTTTATCGAAAAAGTTGGAGCCTTCGAGAATCCGGAAATCCCCCCTGAGAAATCTATCGTTAACCCAGAGCACAGCAAGCTGATCAGAGACGTCGCTGGTCAGGGCATCACGCTGCTAAAAAACGACGGCGCAATACTTCCACTGAGAAAGGACAAGGCAAAGGGCAAGAAAGTCGGACTCTTTGGACTTGCCAAGGAGGCACTCATCCACGGGGGTGGAAGTGCTAGTCTCAACGCTCATTACCGCATCACACCTGAGTCAGGCTTGAAGGCCGCGTATGGCGATGATGTCGAGTTCAAATTCGCAAAGGGAGCCCAAACATACCGCCTATTGCCGCCTCTTGCTAAGCACTGCAGAGATGCCCAGGGTAACCACGGCTGGAGGATGGAATTGTTCAAAGACGGCGACTCAAAGCCCTGGAAGACCGTTGACGCTTTCAAAGAGTCTTCATTTAGCCCAATCTTGGACAATGAGGCGGTTGGCAAGGAAGTCAGACTTACAACTACATTCGTCCCATCTGCAACAGGCAAACACTACCTCGGCTGCTCTGGCATTGGTCCCACAACTGTCACCGTCAACGACAAAGTAGTCTTTGAGCAGAAAGGAAACTCTCCAGACCCCATGGGCTTCCTACTTGGCGGAAATCCCGAGAAGGAGTTCACCGTCCCATTTACCGAAGGCAAAGCATACAAAATCCAGATCCACACGATGCCGCCATCAGGCGGGTCGGACTGGGGCATTCTAGCCGGTCTTCCTGGATTCAGAATGGGCTTTATGTTGCAGGAAGAACACGATATCGACATGCTCACTCAAGCGAAGGAGCTGGCGAAAGAAGTTGATGTCGCAATTGTGTTCACTGGGCATACTCCGGCTTGGGAGACCGAAGGCCAGGACCAGCAGAGCTTCCATCTGCCTCGCGAGGGATCTCAGGATGCCCTTGTCGACGCAGTCGCGTCACTCAACCGTAACACCATCGTGGTAAACTCGACTGGTGTCGCCATCGCCATGCCATGGCTCAACAAGGTCGCAGCACTCGTGCAGGCTTGGTTCCCTGGCCAGGAAGCTGGTAATGCAATCGCGGACATCATCTCTGGCGCCGTCAACCCCTCAGGAAGACTGCCTGTCTCCTTCCCCAAGCACCTCGAGGATGCACCTGCCTATGGCAACTTTCCTGGCGAGAAGAAGGGTGATCAACTTACTGTCAAGTACGAAGAGGGTGTCTTCGTCGGCTACCGCCACTACGACCGTGTGTCAAAAGAGAAGGTCCAGTTCCCCTTCGGCTTTGGCTTATCATACACCACCTTTTCCCTCAATAACGGAAAGATTGAGCAAACTGCTGCAGACGCCTTCAGAGCTACTGTGTCGGCCAAGAACACCGGCAGCATTGCAGGTGCCACCGTTGTCCAACTGTACGTCGGCAGGAAGCAGCAATCTTGTGAACACCCAATCAAGACATTGTCGGCATTCAAGAAGGTGCACCTAGAAGCCGGGGAGGAGAAGCAGGTAGAGTTGTCGTTGACGCCCAGGGACTTTGCGTACTTTGATGAGGCGTCGAAGGGATGGAAGGTTGATCGTGGACAATACGACTTCTCTTTTGGTCAGTCCACAGCACACATTGAGAGTGTGGTAACGTTGGATATTGATGGCAGCCGGGGGCTGAAGCTTTGAGCTAGTAATCCTGTACGTAGGACTTTTCTGTTACATATTGAGAGGCTTGATGTATCGATTCGGGACGAGGCGCAAGCAGTCACAGCGTTGAACATGAAAAGAGAGAGTAGGCTGAGCTGGCATTGACATCACCTTATACCAAGCATCCAACATTGAGAGAAAAGGTTCTAGGAAATTGTAACACCGTGGCGGGGATCCAACGGCGGTGATGTCACGAGGCATCGCGTTCTAGCGCGTCCCAACGTCCAAACTAAATTGCTTCTCCGCACACATCCATGGCTAGGGGCTTTTGCTTCCCCACCTGCCTATACCATACATAACATCCGTTGAAACCTCGTCGCGCGCGTCGCTCTTCCGTCACACTCCGCGCGCGAAAATGGCACCCCAGAAACGCCAGTACGGCGATCTTGGAAATGAATCCTCGCCTTTCAACTCACCACAGAACGTGCACTCGTCTTCCCCCACGCGGTACACATACCCATCCTCGTCGCAGGGATACGCGCATTCTTCCCCATCACAACGATATGCTCGCGCGCCCAAGCAATCCCGTACTACACAGAACACGCATCCATCGCGTACCATTTCCGGCTCCTCCCAATACGAACCTCTGGTAATCGACAGTGAAGACGATGATGACGCGTCGCAAGAGGTGCCCGATTCGACACAAGGCTACAATGAACAGCAGTACAGCTACGGTCTCTATGGTATGCTCCAGAACAAGATTGTAGGCGTCAGATACTATAATGGCTACGCGACTGTCGGAGAGATGGTCATCTGTCGGCGCGAGCCCCACAACCAGTACGACAGAAACGCGATCCAGGTCCTGAACGTGCAGGGACAGCAGATTGGTCATATTCCAAAGACATGGGCTTCGAAGCTAGCCAAATACATGGACAACCGCAGCCTTCTAGTAGAGGCGCACATCACAGGGCACAAGGGCGAGTTCGATTGCCCCATTGAGATGAGACTCTATGGCACAAATGAGCCCGTCGCGCGCGAGAACCTAGTTGCCCAGATGAAGGCTGACAAACTTCCTGTTGGACACGCTGCAGATCGGAAACGTAAAGAAGCAGCAGCGCAGAAGGAGAGGCAGGCGCTGGCCAAAGAGGCTGCCAAGAGAGCAAAGAAGAACGGCGGTGCTGTTGTTTGTGTTGGTGGAGGCCAAGACTGGGAGAACAGCATGAGCGAGTACATGGCTGGCTCGTCGCAGTCCGACGGCATGGGTCCAGGACCGAGTCTAGAAGATATCATCGGAGGCAGTGAGCGCTTCAACCCTAGGAACTTCGAGAACGTGGTTGAAGAATTCGGTGTCAAAGAACAAGACTTGGCGGCCATGCCCAAGGCAGCTCAGCCAGAAGCACTGCAGACCGAGATGCACCCCTTCCAGCTTCAAGGACTGCGTTGGATGTTGGACAAGGAGTCTCCACAGCTACCGGCTCAAGGCACCAAGGACGTCGTTCAGCTCTGGCAGCGTCACTCTCGGATGCCCAATGCCTTCACAAATCTGGCAACGAACTACTCAGTCACCAACCCTATTCTTGCGTCTGGAGGTATTTTGGCGGACGACATGGGACTGGGCAAGACCATTCAGGTCATATCACTCATCATGGCCGACAAAGCCCTGGGACGTCGTTCTCCCAATGCAGCCGATGCAACGCTCATCCTTGCCCCAGTCTCTGTCATGAGCAATTGGAGCACTCAAATGAAGAGGCACATCAAGCCAGAATACGCCCTCCGCATCATGTTCTGGCATGGTACGCGCAAGGAGCCTATCACACCCAAGCAGATCGAGAACCACGATGTGGTCATCAGCACGTATGAGTCGGTATCGTCAGACTGGTATTCGCAGAAGAGTACTGCGCTTCCAAGAAAATCGGGTCCTTTCTCGATCACCTGGAGGCGAGTCATTCTCGACGAAGGCCACAACATTCGCAACCCCAAAGCCAAGAAGACTATTGCAATCAGCAACCTCTTGGCTCAGTCACGCTGGTCTCTGACAGGTACCCCGATCATCAACAACCTTAAGGATCTCTACAGTCAAGTCCGCTTTCTGCGCCTTTCGGGGGGTCTTGATTCATTCGAGATCTTTCACGGTGCTATCTCACGTCCTGTTTTGGCTGGTGATCCGCAAGGAAACAGAGCACTCCAGCTGCTCATGGGCGGCATCTGTTTGCGACGTAAGAAGGAGATGTCGTTCATCGACTTGCGTCTCCCTGAGTTGTCTGAGTATGTCCATAAGTTCAAGCTTTACCCACATGAACAGGAGAAGTACGATGCACTCGAAGCCCAGGCCAAGGGCACACTTGACATCTACAAGAACAACATCGGCAACCAAAAGGCTTTCGACACTTACCGCCACCTCCTTGAAGTTCTTTTACGAATGCGCCAGCTATGCAACCACTGGCAGCTCGTTGGTGAAGAACGACTCGACTCGATCATGAAGCAGCTTGAAGCCGAAGGCGTCGTCGACCTCACCGCTGAAAACAAAGAAGCCCTGCAGAAGATGCTCCAGCTCTCTATCGACTCCCAGGAAGACTGTCCTATCTGCTTCGACACATACAAAGACCCCGTGATTACGAAATGCGCTCACATATTCTGCACACCTTGTTTAGAGCGCGTCATCGAATTGCAAGGCAAATGCCCCATGTGCCGCGCTGAGCTCGAATCTTTCGGCTCTACAACCGTCAAGCCCGCTGTCGAAACATCTGCAAAGGCCGAGCCCACCGCCGAGTCTGAGGCGGACAAGGCTTCTCTCGAGAAGAACACATCCAGCAAGGTCGAACAACTCCTCCAGATTCTTGCTGCCAGCGCCAAAGACAAAACAAACAAGACTATAATTTTTAGTCAGTGGACCTCTTTCCTCGATTTGATCCAAGTGCACTTGGCGGCGGCAGGCTACAAATACACACGTATCGACGGCTCCATGAGCGCCGTTACCCGCGATGCCGCTCTCGAAGCACTCGACTCGGACCCAGACACAACCATCATGCTGGCATCCCTCTCCGTTTGCTCAGTCGGCCTGAACCTAGTCGCCGCGAACCAGGTCATCATGGCAGATAGCTGGTGGGCGCCTGCCATCGAGGATCAGGCCGTGGACCGTGTCCACCGTCTGGGACAGAAGCGCGAGACTACCGTTTTCCGACTCGTTGTCGAGGATAGTGTTGAGGAGAGAGTACTGGGCATCCAGAGCGATAAGAGAAGGCTTATGGCAATGGCTTTTGCGGAGAAGGAGGGAGGAAAGAAGAAAAATGTCCGAAGTGGAGGGTTAAGCGATTTGACGAGACTACTTGGGCAGAGTGACGGGGGTGATAGTGCCAGTGCACCTGCAACCGGGAATGCAAATGGAAGTGGCAGTAGCCGCGGTGGTGGACGCACACGCAAGAAGTGATTCTCATGCCCGTGTACAGCGGATGGAGAATTTGAAGGAAGGGGGTGTAGAAGGCGTTACGTTTGTTTAAGGTATACCCATTTCGGAGGCTCTGATGTTTGTTTTTCTCTAGAGCTCGGCAGCAAATCCATCGTTGGCGGTGGATGAGTTTTCATCATGTTTCTTCGTACGCGGCTCCACTCGTAGTGTGTTGCGATCACGACACAATTCTTCCGGCAGTAGTGCAATGATAGCAGAAAATCACGAGGCGTCGTCACCGCCTGGGCCCACACCAAACGCCCCCACCCCTGTCCAACGGTCCGTAGCGACCTCTTCTTTCGATCAAGCTTTGGTCCACTTGCCCTTTCGAGTTGTACACTCGCCTTCATCTCCGAACAATGCGGTGCTCGTCTTATCACGACCATATTGCGTGCTCACAAACTCACGCGGTCCATAAAGGCATTCAAAATGATGTCTCACGCAATTGTTCGCAGTCATCATTATTCCCGAGATGCGAACTGCTTCCATCTTTGCAGCACTCGCCGCGGCGCAGACAGTCCTCGCGAAGGGCCCGTTTCTTCAGAAGCTCAACTCGACCCAATGGGTTGTTGGCAACGACTTGTGGAATGTGACGCAGGGTGCAACGTATGCTACCAATTTGCAGTACCAAGGCTCAGATGCCGTAGGTAAAGCTCAAGGTCACTATGCCGGCTACGGTGGGTTGTTTGTAGATTCCGTGTTAGCGATTTGACTGATTTCATGATAGATGGTGAATCCAACTTGGTCTTCACGTCTGCCGCTATCGTGTCCAACTCCCCTGATTACATTGACGTCTCTTTCTCCTCGTCCCTGGGCGATCTCCACTGGGTCATCTATCCGGATCTAACGGGCGCATATCAATACTTTGTGAACAAAGCACTGCCCGACATTTCCATCTTCCGCACCTTGTGGCGTCTGGACCCGGATCGCTTTACGCATGGCTTCAACACCAACAAGAACGAGAAGCTACCGGAATTCTCCTTGTACGCCAACGCGCCAGAGATTCAAGATGAGACGTTTCAGTTTCCCGATGGAAGTTATGTGACCAAATACGATTTTGCAAACTATGTCAGGGAGAGGGATTTCGTGGGTGTTTATGGAGACAAGACGGGCAGTTGGTATATCCACCCAACCAATGAGTATCAGCCAGGTAACCACCTGAGTCAAACACTGACGGTAAGTCGGGTCTGGACGTTTTGGGAAGTGGACGGGCATGGAAAGCTAATGAGAAACAGGTCCATCGCGAGTCTGCAACAGGAGACGCCGTGCAGCTCAACGTGGTGCAAGACACATCCCACTTCCGCGTCGGCGTCAAGACCCCTCAGCCTGTGGGCAAGATCTGGGGCCCTTGGCTCTGGTACTTGGTAGGTCATGTGTCTGACCATCTCAAAGGCTCTGTCTGACGTAACAAGAACGACGGCTCCGTATCGGATGCTCGTGCTCGTGCCGCCCATGAGCGCGCAAACTTTCCCTACCGCTTCCTAAACAACACAGCTTACCACTCCCGCGGCTCCATCAAGGGCAAGCTAACCCTCTCTGACGGCCGCCCTGCAGCAGGCGCAGCAGTCTTCGTCGGCGACGTTGATACGTCGATCCGCCCGCTTGTTCAGGGATCGAATTACTACTATACCACCTTCGCCGACGCCAGGGGCAGATTCTCCGTCGCCAACGTCCGGTCCGGCTCCTACGGCCTCATTGCTGCTTCAAACGGCGGCGTGATCGGAGACGTGTACACCAATTTTACCTCTTCTCCCGTCGTAGTCGGCAAGGACAAGACACACGATTTAGGTAGCCTGACATGGCAAGTTCCCAAGACGAAGCGCATCTTCCAAATCGGAGACTTTGACAAGAAAGCCACAGGCTTCACCAACTCGGGTCCGCACGTCCACGGCCTGACAGAGAAGAGCCCGGCCAACCTAACCTACACGATCGGCACCTCCAAACCATCCTCGTGGAACTACGCATCCTCGAAACTGGGGTCGTGGAATGTCGTCTTCAACACGACACGTCCGCGCTCCAGCACGAAAGCGCTGCTCGCCGTCTCGCTGGCTGGATACAGCCAGAGCACCAGTCTGACCATCTACCTCAACGGCAACAAGACGGTGGGCAGTATCAGCAAGGACACGGTGAGCAGTGACCCGGCGCTGTACCGCTCGGGCACGGTGAGTGGAGAGTGGCGGTTCCTGCAGTACGAGATTGCAGCCGAGGAGCTCAGGGAGGGGGGAAACGTGCTGGCGTTTACGACGGATCGGTATACGCTGTGGCGGGGGGTGTTGTGGGATAGTATTATCCTTGAGTGGGTTTTGTAAGGGGGGATGGATCGCGATGTTGTACTGTGATGATGTATTGAAAGAAACTCAATACTGGTCCAGCGAAGGGAGTGAGCTTGGTTTCCATCACGTAGTTCCTGTATATCTTTTGAACGAATACTCGGTGCATGCATTGTGTTGCTCATAAACATGATCAGGATTTGTGTGCATCTTATTGGAGTGAAGATCTGCAGGTTTCCCTTCAAAGCTTGGGACTAACAGCTATTGTTTTGTTTCTTCTGCGACATGAGAGGTGGAGAATTGCAAGTCATGTTAGCAATGGAAAAAGTATAGTGAATGATCAAGTCTCTGACACTGCGTAGATGATATGATAGATTGCATGCTATCGCAGCTGCGCCTCGAGTAATAGTCTTCGAGAGCGTGCTAGCGTCGTTGGATGGCCTTCTGTGAAGTGTCAGTGCCTGTCTCGATCAACCGGTACGTGCTGGTACCAACCAGTCGTGGCCTGTCGTTCCCCTATCCTCTGGCAGGCCCTGTCGCTGGGTTCTTCTATTTTGCCCGCGGTCCTGCGTGTCCCCTTGTACTGGCCTTTTTGTGGGTATCACTTCCCCTCTCCGTCTCTTTGTTTTTTCCTGGGTCGTCGTGCGTATATCCGCCCTAGTCTGAGTCGGAGTCCATTTCCATCTCGGCGTCGTCGTCCTCGTCGTCCTCTTCCTCCTCCTCTGCCTTCCTCTTCTGTCCCTTGGCCCTCTCCTGCTCGTTGACGGGGACGGCCTTTGCCAGGGCGGCGCCGAATGCGGTGGGTTGTGCGGACGTGTCCTCCGCCTCTTTCTCGGGGAGATCAGGCTCGGGCATCTTGAAGGTGCCGTCGAGCTTGGCTATTGTGTCAGACTTTGTCTTTGCGTATGCGATTTGCTGCGGCTTGTCAGTCGCGTGGGAGTACCAAGCATGTAGAGAGTTTCGTCGACGCACCATGTCCTTGGCGAAGAAGGTGAAGCCCTGCAGGGCGCGCATGGCCTGGGTGGACGAGTCGATGTCGCGGAAGACGACGTGCGCCTGGCCGCGCATCTTCATGGTCTTGAGGGCGACGACATCGAGGATGACGCCGTACGTGGCGAACAGCATGTACAGATTGCGCTTGAGGTCCTCCTTGGGCAGCTTGTCGTTGAGGTTGCGGACGTACAGGCTGGGGTGGTTAGCTGGGGCGGGGCTGCAGAGGCATTGGGGCGACTCACGTCCTGTTGGGGGCGCCCTCCTTGTTGACGGGCACCGTCCCCGGCGGTGCGCGTGCTTGTGTAGCCATGTCGTGTGGAGGTGGAGGTGGAGGTGGAGGTGTAGGTGTAGGTGGAGGTGGAGGTGAAGGTGTCGGTGGAGGTCGAGGTCGAGGTGGAGGTCGAGGTGGAGGTCGAGGTGTCGGTGTCTCGGTGGTGAGGGCTCCCCGCAGAAATCGCGGGCGTCGTCGCAACGCCATGGCTCGCGCCAAGTGCCATGTTCGGGGACGTGCGTGCTCGCCGCATCGTCGGCGGGAGGCACGTCGACGACCATGGCAGCTGCGACTGCGCCCCGGACAAGCCCTGGCAGACGAGACGGACCGGCGACAGCGGGCGACTAGGTAGTATGAGCCCACTTGCTTGATCCCATTCCACGCGAGAGCCTCCACCGCCTTCACCTGCGCCACACTCCCCCAAGCTCAACTCCACCCAGCGCCCACCATGGGCGTCTCCTCGCCTGCCGCCCTGAGCCCGCGGCCCAATGCGCCAGGTGCGCGCCTCTCCGCCATGCCTGAGCGTGCCAAAGCCCTCTCGGGCCTCTCCCGCGTCACCAAACCCCCCGCCAGCGCATCCAGCGCCGCCATCACGCGCACCCCCGTCGACGGCGGCGACACAGACATGGCCGAGCAGATGAACGACGCCGTGCGCTCCCAGTTCGTCTCGGGCGCACGGCTGGGCGAGGGAACCTACGCCATCGTCTACGCCGGCCACTACCGCCACGACCCCTCCAGGCTCGTCGCCATCAAGAAGATCAAGCTCAACGCTGACTTCAAGGACGGCATCGCCATGGACGCCATCCGCGAGATCAAGTACCTGTCCGAGCTCGCCCACCCCAACATCATCAAACTGCACGCCGTCTTCAGCACAAAGGACCAGAACCTGTCTCTCGTCCTCGAGCACCTGCCCCTCGGCGACCTCGAGGGCCTGTGGAAGAACAAGACCATCACCTACACCTCGGCCGACATCAAAGCCTGGTCCAACATGCTCTGCCAGGCCATCTGGTTCTGCCACGCCAATAACGTCCTGCACCGCGACATCAAGGGGAACAACCTGCTCATCGCCGCCGACAACACGGTCAAGCTCGCTGATTTCGGTCTTGCCCGCTCCTTTGCAGACCCCGGCAAGAACATGACCTCCAACGTCATCACCCGTTTCTACCGCCCTCCCGAGCTGCTGTACGGCTGCCACCACTACGCCGGCAACGTCGACATGTGGAGTGTGGGCTGCGTCATTGCCGAGCTCGCCCTGCGCCAGTTCTTCCTGCCCAGCGAAACAGACCTCCAGCAGCTGTCTGTCATCGTAGACGTCTTTGGCACCCCGACCGAGGAAAGCTGGCCTGGTGTCTCCACACTCCGCTACTACCAACCGCCGCCGAACCGTGCTGCCGTCAAGCTCCCTCAGCCCTTGAGCTGGTGGAGAGGCCGCCTGCCCTTGTTGGGTGACGACGGCATAGACATGGTACGCGGCATGCTGGCCATGGACCCGCAGAAGCGCTTGACCGCCGAACAAGCCCTGAAGCACCGCTACTGGACATCGGCACCGCGTCCCACCAAGAAAGAGAACCTGCCCAACGAGGGTGGCGGGTTGAAGAAGGAGGGCGAAGACTTGAAGCGCAAGGGCGGCGAGACCCCAGCAGGCGCCAATAGAGTCGACAAAGTCGCCCGAAAGCTCGACTTTGGCGGCATGTGAGGCTGTCTTGTCGACTGCATCACGGAACCAAAAAGGGAACACACCACCACCTCCCCGTACAGCGTGACAGAAAGCGGGCAAACCACACACACAGAAAGCTTGACTACGGATCCACACCGGCATCACTACCGCACGCCCTTACCGCGGGAAGTCAAAACAAGCTTCCTGTCGTGGGCCCTATGCGGCAGCGATGCGGGTCCGAAAACACCCGAGTCTACGGGACCGGGCTGCGGGTCAAGGGCCCCTCTTTCCCCTCCCTCCCTTGCCAAACGCACACGCACACGCACACGTACACGCACACGCACAATCAGGGCGTTTTCGGGGGACCGCCATCGGGAGGGCTTAGGCCTGAGATAGCCGTCTGCTGCTGGGTCTGGGGGTCTGGGGTCGGTTCTGGGGTAGGTAGACCTCGGGCGAGTACTACCCCGAGACGGACGTCAACTCGCATAGGGCTTTGCTGGGTGTTGACATGCACCGAGGTTGGCACCAGAATAAGCAAGTAGAAGATAGCACCATGATATCTACTGATTATTGTACGTAAACGTGTTGAAAGTGATTGTGTTTGTGTTTTTTTTTCCTTTTTTTTTTTTTTTTTTTTTTTTTTTTTTTGTTTCTGACTGCTCATGCGCACTGGTAAAGTCGAAAGAGGAATGAATAGTTGAGAGGAAGAGAACCTACATAGTAGATACTAAACAGAAGTATAGTAATCTTATACCGTCTTCATTCAATGCACACAGCACAGGCGTGATAAAAGAAACACGATGGAAAATGTAGTAGTAAACATCATTCAATCCACACAGCACAAGCATCATGGAAAATATAGTAGTAAACATCATTCAATCCACACAGCACAAGCATCATGGAAAATATAGTAACAATCATCATTCAATCCACACAGCACAAGCATCATGGAAAATGCAGTAATAAACATCATTCATTCCATTCCATACTCATTCGTTGCCTCAAGGGAAAAGATAAAGAAATTCATTACACGTGTCCAGTCCTTGCAGATAGGTATAGCAGACACCCTTTCATCCATCCATGACATTCGCTTTTGGCTCTTTCTACTTGACAAGCTTGCACACCAGGTCGCCAGAGTCGACAGAGTCGCCCTCGCGCACCGACAAGTTGCCCACCTTTCCAGAGTGAGGCGCAGAGATGACCATTTCCTGGCGTGGTGGTTAGCACAACATTCACAAATTGCATAGAGCCGCTGAACACATACCATCTTCATGGCGCTGAGAATAGCGACGGGGTCGCCCTTCTTGACCTCGCTGCCGTCGTGCACGCGCACCTCGACCAGCACACCGGACATGGGTGCACCGACCTGGCTGCTGTCTGTGGGGTCGGCCTTGGGCCTCGACACGTTCTCAATGGCGGCGTGCTGGTCCTCGACCGTCACCGTACGCGTCTCTCCGTTCATCTCGTAGAAAACTTCACGCAGACCCGTCTGCTCGGACAGAGGACCCACGGCAAGCAGCTTCAGAATGAGCACCTTACCCTTCTCGAGCTCGACGTGGAACTCCTCACCAATCTCGGGACGCGACAAGAAGTAGCGTGTGGGCAGAACGGACAGATCGCCATACTTTGTGGTCCACTTCTTGTAGTCCTCAAAGACCTTGGGGTACATGATGGACGAAGCGACATCGCACTCGGTGGCATCGCCCCACTTGCTCTTGAGGTCCGACTTGACCTTGGCAATGTCGACGGGGTCAAGGTACAGACCAGGGCGCTTGTCCATCTTCCTGCGCTCACGGAGAGCTTGCGAGCGGAGAGGCTCGGGGAAGCCACCGTACGGCTGACCCATCAGACCCTCGAAAAATTCCAGGACAGAGGATGGGAAGTCGAGCTGATCGGCCTTGCTGAGCACGTCGTCGTAGGAAAGCTTGTTGGAGACCATGAACTGAGCCAAGTCACCGACAACCTTGGAGGTAGGCGTAACCTTGACAATGTCACCGAGTAAGTCGTTGGCCTGCTCATACGCCTTCTTCGTCTGTGCCCACTGCTCACCAAGACCCTGCTGCGAGGCCTGGAAGATAAGGTTGGTGAGCTGACCACCGGGGATCTCGTGCTCGTAAACCTCGGGGTCAGGACCAGTAAGACCGGCCTCGAAGGGCGAGTAGACGAGACGGAGCTGAGCCCAGTATGCGTCGAGGCTGCGGATGGCGTGTGCATCGAGGCCTGCGTCAAAGTCGCTGCCCTCAAGCGATGCGAGGATAGCACCAATGCTGGGCTGCGAAGTCATACCAGACATGCTGTCAATGGCAGCATCAACGGCGTCAGCGCCAGCTTCAGCGCAGGCAACCATAGATGCAACACCGGTACCGGCGGAGTCGTGGGTGTGGACGTGGATGGGGAGGTCGGGGTACTTCTCGCGGATGGCACCGATGAGGAGACGAGCGGCACGAGGCTTCAGCACACCAGCCATATCCTTAAGGCCCAGTATGTGAGCGCCCATCTTGACAATCTTGTCGACAACATCAAGGTAGTACTCGAGGTTGTATTTCTTCTTGGGGTTGAGCATGTCACCGCTGTATACAGTTAGCATGGTCGTGACGATACGATCCCAAAAAACTTACGAGTAGCATACAGTGCCCTCAGCAACACCGCCAGCCTTGAGAACAGCCTTGATGCCGACTTCAAGTTGCTCAACGTCGTTCAGGGCATCGAACACACGGAAAATGTCGACACCGTTCTTCTTGGCCTGCTCACAGAAGTGGAAGATGGCATTGTCGGGGAGGGAAGAGTAGGCAACACCGTTGGCTCCACGGAGAAGCATCTGGAAGGGAATGTTGGGTACGAGCTTGCGCATCTTCCTCAGACGCTCCCAGGGATCCTCGTAGAGGAAGCGCATGGCAACATCGAAAGTAGCACCACCCCAGCACTCCAGAGCCCAGGCGTTGGAGTAAGCGTGGCTGGTCTCCTTGGCGATGTTGAGCAGATCGACAGTTCGCACACGGGTGGCGAGGAGAGACTGATGGGCATCACGCCATGTGGTGTCCATGATCAGACAGCCCTTGTTGGCACGAACGGCCTTTGCGAAACCCTCGGGGCCCTCTTTGAGCAGAACGTTCCTCCAGCCCTCAGCACACGGCTGAGAGGTATCAATCTTGTTGCCACTCTTGTCGGTAAGGACAGGGATGGGGATCTCGCCCTTGAACTTAGGCTCGCCAATCTGGCCCTTGATCTGACTGCCATTGACAGCAAGGTCACCAAGGTACGCAAGCAGCTTCTGAGCACGGTTCTGGGAACCGATAAGGTCGAAGAGCGCAGGTGTATCGTCGATGAAAGTTGTCCAGCACTGGCCTTCGACGAAGGTGGGGTGTGTGAGGAGCTTGATCAAGAAAGGAATGTTGGTCTTGACACCACGGATACGGAACTCGACCAGCGCACGAAGCATCTTTCGGCGGGCGATCTCGTATGTGGAACCACGGCATGTGCACTTGACCAACATGGAGTCGTAGTGGGGAGTGATGATAGCACCCGCAAAACCGTTACCTCCCTAAATCTAGTGAGTCGCTTGTGCAAGATAGTTACTCAGTGCTGCACTTACATCGAGACGGACACCGTTGCCGCCAGCGGAACGGTAGACCTCAATCTTGCCAGTGTCCGGAGCGAACGACTGGGAGGGGTCTTCTGTGGTGATACGGCATTGGAAGGCGAAACCACGTGTGGAGATGTGGTCCTGGGTCAGACCAAGCTGCTCGAGAGATGCACCAGCGGCAATCTGGATCTGAGCTGCAACGATGTCGATACCAGTGATTTCCTCAGTGATGGTGTGCTCGACCTGGATACGAGGGTTGATTTCTAGAATTGGTGTTAGTGAACGCCCTTCATGAAGATGAAGCTGGATCATGTCATACCGATGAAGTAGTACCTGAATTCAATCGTTAGCAAGATTCGTGTCCTATTTGAAGAGCGGTTTCGTACCTGTTCTGCTGATCGACCAGGAACTCAGCGGTACCAGCGTTGCGGTACTTGACGGACTGTGCGAGCCTGACAGCATCGGCCAGGATAGCATCACGGGTCTCAATGGGCAGGTCCTTGGCAGGCGCAATCTCAACGACCTTCTGGTGACGACGCTGGACGGAGCAGTCACGTTCGTACAAGTGAACCACGTTGCCGAGGTTGTCACCGAGCAGCTGGACCTCGATGTGCTTGGGCTTGTCGAGGAAGCGCTCGACGAAGACGGTGCCGTTGCCGAAAGCCGACTTCGCTTCTGATGTTGCTCGCTTGAATGAATCCTCGAGCTCTTCCTGCTTGCGCACTACACGCATGCCACGGCCACCACCGCCGAAAGCGGCCTTGATGATGATGGGGAAGCCGAACTCGTCGGTGAACTTCTTGACATCCTCGAATCTCTCAACGGGGTCTGGTGTTCCCGGCACAACTGGGACATTGCACTTGATAGCCAACCGTCTCGCAGAGACTTTGTCGCCGAGTGCGTCAATGGTGTCGGGCGAGGGCCCTACGAACTAGCGTAGACGGTAAGCCTGCGTTCTGCCAAATTGCCAAAGCAAAAGCACAAGCAAAATGAAATCCAAGATTTCTTGGGTCGCCGACGTGCCGCGGTGCAGAGATAGCATAGCAGGGCTGGCTCGGTGGAGCGCCGGCGGCCCCGCTACAGCTTCGAGCACAGATACGCTCAACAGCAGCGATTGGCAATGGCGACCCCTCCACGCATTTCGTCATAGGGTAAACAAAGCGGATACCGAGGGCAGAACTTACGATCAGACCAGCCTTCTCAACCGCCCGAGCAAAGCCGGCATTCTCTGACAGGAACCCATAGCCAGGGTGGATCATGTTGACATTGTGCTCGACGGCAATCTTGATGATCTCGTCGCCGGCGAGGTAGGCGCCAACGGGTGTGTACTGCCCGCGCTGCCCAATCTCGTAGGCCTCGTCGGCCTTTTGCCTGTGCATGCTGAGGCGGTCCTCATGACTGTAGACTGCCACGGTGTGCAGCGACAGCTCGTGGGCGGTACGGAAGATTCTGATGGGGATTTCTCCTCGGTTGGCGACTGGGCGAGGTGTTAGAGGGGTCTGGGAGCTGGTCTCCAAGCCATTGAGGCGCGCGGCCACGTACCCAGGAGCTTCTTCAGCTGCATGATGGAGCTGCTTGCTCGCAGCTTGTGATGAACAGAGTTTCTGTGAGGGTGGTGCTCGCCATGCTCCTCGTCAAAGTCATTCTCGTCGATGGCGCTCGAGGCGTTCTTGTCGACTGCAAGCGTCGTCATGCTGGATGACTGGCGTGTGATATTAGGATAGAGAAGGGGGAGATTAGGAATGGGAGGTGGGGGAGGAGAGAATGCTGGACCAAGAGCTCCGGGCGAGGGAAACTATATAGGCGGTATCGGACTGGGCTTGCTACGAGTCACTGGGAGCAGCGCAACTTTAATCCCAAAACAGCGACCTAGGGAAGCTTGAGGGCCAAGACCAGATCGAAACACGCACTTGAGGACCCGCAGCTGATGTCGTCGCGACCGGCGGCCAGTCTGCGGCACGCAAAAGCAACGGAGCTTGCGGCGGGCCACGAATTGGCTAGAGCTCGCTGGTGATGTGCATGGTGCATGGTGCATGTCAAGATAGACTGGGTTGGACTTGGACTTGGTCAAGCTGCACACTATGAGAGGCCGCTCGATGGATTCGAAGCTCTTATCTGGGTACCAGGCGAGACTATGATGGCATCCACCCAGCTTGAACGCCCTCAACAGCTCTCGTTTGTTCTTCTGGCGCGCGGTGAAGCTGTCGACCGTCTGCCCACCGTCTGCCCACTGTCTGCCCCTCACCAGAGCTCGAGCTTGTCGATAAGTCCCCGCGCGAACCCCCCCGGGTCCATGCTCACATCATCTACCTGTAAAAGATATTGCCAACCGCCCTGCCCCATGCCACACCTTGAATCCACTCTGAGTGAGTCCCAGCCGGGGCGTCGAACAGACATAAAACTCTCTCGCTGCCCACCCCACGCATGCAGCGGAGGTTGTGACATGTAGCCAAGCCATTCAACGTTACTGGCCCACGCCCCATCCAAACGCTTTCTACACACTGGCGCTCGCCGCTCGGTCCAGCTCGACCGCGGCCTACCCATTCCAGTGCCGCCCGCCAGCCCTCGCGTTTCCTGCTTGCCTGCCTGCCTGCCTGCCTGCCTGCCTGCCTGCGTGTCTGTCTGCTATTTTCCGTCCCACAGCATGCGTTTGGTATAGCTCGGCAATGTGGAACATCTGCGGAGAAATGCCTCTCCTCCCATGCATGACACCGTCCGCTTTGCTTCGGCGCGCGTCGGTCGAGGGCGCCGTGGACCGAGTGACACGCTCGCGACATGTGCTGATGATCCGAGATATGTCCTTGACCTGGTAGGCCGCTCCGCTCCCTCCTCTCACGGTCACGTCGTGTACCTGCATGGCGTCGAGAACAACTCGGGGCTCGGCTACCTGCCCGACCCTGCCCTGCCCTGCCTCGTACGCAGCCTCGACCATGTTGGCGCCGAGTGCTGCACAAACAGTTTCGCTGACCTGACCAAGACCGGCTCGAAACTTCTGGGCAATGCCTAGTTTCTCAGGACCCCTCTTGCGACCGGTGTGCATGGCTTGGGAGCATCTTCAGCCGCTGTGTCGGCCTTGTGGGGCTCCAGTTCACCATGAGTCGTTGCACGCACCGGATCGCTGCATCTGGAAGTTTTGTACATGAATCCTTGTAGGATACGACTTGGCGGAGATCATGCAGCAGTAGTCGCTCTCACGTTGCAGAACACGCTCTCTCTCGCTCTCTCGCTCTCTGTGCATCGAGAGGCATTCAGAGCGCCCTTTTACACGTACGACAAGCTTACGATTGTTCTACGGAATACAGATCTCCTCAGCTATCCACGATCCATCACTAGACATTGCTAAACAGCTCCAAATGTACAGTTGTTGGAGTGAGAAATGAAGAGCGGCCGCGCTAGACCTTCTTTACAACTTGGGATGGCTGGGGCTTCGTCAAACAAACGCGGGTCCGCCCTGCGTCTTGGACTCTTGGCGCATCAACAAAAAGCATTTTGGGAGACCTTCAAGGCGAGACTAGAACGAGTCTAGAGGATGGCAAAGGTACTAGAGAACTATGATTTATTTGTACGCAAAGTTATGCTTCTCCACACAATGGTGTCTCGCTGGGTAGAGAAAGCTGAACATGATAGTCCTAACTTTCTGCACACCAATCGACCGAGCAAAGACCGTGCCATCATTTGTAGAGCATCAATTTGCAATAGTTATACATGAGCCTGAAAATGCCTGGTGCATAACAATGCAGACCAGGAAACCTCCAGTAAAACGCCTTTAAGAGTACAGAAATGCACTCGCTTTTGCAAGCCCCACCAGAAGATCAATATGTAGATCGAAAGCAATCACCCATCGTTCCTTCATGCAAGACCGCCAGCATCATCCATCGCGGCCCTTCAACCTAAAAGCCCCGGTAACCCGTGGGCTGGGGAGCGATCCCATTCGACATCTGGTAGGGGCCGGGCGACGGTGCCGAAGCAATCGGGCCCTGTGTCAACATAAGCCTCGAACCGAGAATCGGCGTGTCGTCCTCCTTCTTCTGCTGTGACGTCTCACGAGCCTTGCGCTCCTCGTTGTCCTTCGTCAGCAGCTCAATGGCCGCGGTCTGGCGAGACAAGAGGTTGATCATGTATGGCATCGTGAAGTCGTGGAGACCATTGCGCCAAGACATCTCCAAGATGACATCGGGACGAATGAGATCGTAGCAAGCGTAGAGCATACCAACGTAGCACTCGCGGCTACCAATGTCGACGAACTACGGAATGTCAGCACAATGAACGAAGCGATACGGATGCATAGTTACTTACGTAGCGGAGAAGGTCCTCCACAATCTCAGACTTGCTGGAAATTGCTGCTGTTTCGATGGCATCCTTGAAGAGCTTGTCCTGTTTCGACAATGCAATCGACTTGTCCCATCGCTTGTTCTTGCGGTAGATATCGGCCGCGATCTGGCGGAAGAAGACGAGCTCGTGCTTCTCAAGACGCTGAGCAAGATCAACAGGGTCGTAGTTATCGTAGCTGTTGACCGAGTCACGCAGTGTCTTGTAATCTTCTTCCTCAATCAGGAGGTCGTTGAGGGCGTTGTTCACCTCACGCTTGTTTTGAGACTGGACATTGAGGAGAAAGGGCTTGACGAGCGGGATGTTGTCAGACTTGAGGAACATACGGACAACACGGTTGACGTCGATCCTGGGGGCGAGTGCTTGCAAGAGGTCAGTCAACAAGGTCGGCTGCTCTTCCAAGTAGAAGCCCAACGCGCGGTAATAGATCTCAACGTTGGAGGCCTTTGTAATGGTGTCCTTGAATGCCTGGTGTTCCCAAGCGTCGGATGCGCGCTCCATCATCGCAAGGGCTGCGTTGTCCCACTCGTCATAGTGCACGTAAAGGAAAATCAGCTCAGGCCACAGATGAGCCTCCTCGGTAGCACGAATGGCCTTTGGAATGTTGATGCGGGACCAGAAGAGACGGAGATGCTCCATCACACGTTCGGGATGGTACTTGGCAAGAGCAATGCCCAACTCGGTGAAAATCCCCATGTGAGCTCGCTCCAGGCCAAGACCAGCCTCAAGAAGACTAATGAGCTCGTCAAAGTAACCATCGCGCTCGTACTGCTTGACGAGCTCGGAAAGCTCCTCGGCGTGGACAATGAGGTTGAGACCACAAATCTGAGCAAGGCGGAACTCCTTCTTGGCAACGCAGGCCTCGTTGACTTGCCTCCAGACTATAACAGGTTAGTAGTACACTACAAATGGGAGAGGTTACGAACCCTTGACCGAGTTGGCTTTCCTGGCGCATTCAACAGCAGCTTGATAGTCCTCGAGGTGTACGAGAGTGGTGGAAAGCTTAGCCCAGTTGGAGATGCTGGTGAAGAAAATCTTGGCTGCCTCGTGGTAGCCCTCTTCATAAGCCTTGTCTCCAGATGCTTCAACATCTGCGACGTTGACTGCGCGTAGGAAGTCCTCGAGCTCTGGTAGCTGGTTGGTACGAGCAAAACAGAAGGCCAGAGCGGTGTCAATTGGAACTTCGCGCTGAGTCTTGCGAGCCATCTTCAAGAACTTGATGAGATCCTCGTCCTTTCCAGCGTGAGTGGCAACCTCGATGACCTCGAGGAAGTTCGATGCATCTCCCGCGCGAACGTAAGACTCGATCGAGTCAGTGACTCGAAGACCGTCCAGCTGAGCCTTAGCGACCCTGCTCCAGACCTCCGGCGCGTCCACTCGATCTGCGTATTCTTGAGCACGATCGATGCTGACAATGTGATCGACCAAAACGTTGACAGCATCGACGTGTTGACCGTGCTTTTTGAAAATCTCGAAGGCCTCATCGTACATGCCGACCTCGATACACTGCTGAGCAATGTCCTCAGGGGTGTAGTTCTCGAGTTGCTGGATGTAATTAGCAACACGCCCACGGTCGGACTTGGCCGCTGTGAGCATGAGGAGGTTCTGTAGGGACGGGTTGTCGCTGAACGTGGTAGGCTCGAGGAGGATCTTTTCGAGTAGGTCGATGAGCTCAGCGGGCATGTCATTGGTGATGAGCGCCTTAACCGCGACTGATACACGATCGGGATCGGTTGATTCAGGCTAGTTTTGAGTCAGTAAAGGCATGATCAGAAGACTCAGGGATTCTTGATTGGGCAGATTCGAACTTTGAACTTTCCAAAACGAGCCATTCAAAAGGGACCCAGGAGGTACTTACAACGGCTACAGAGGTGACTTGGTCAACCAAGGATCGGCGATGCATGTTGTTGTCGTTCAAGACGAAGTCCCAGATTTCCGAGTCGGCTCGCTCAAGCAGATAACGAGCTTGAGCCTTGAACATGGCATTCTCGTTTGTAATGTTTACGAGTTCCAGGTCGTTCTGGCCCTTGGAGTAACAGATCACCGCAAGATTCGGGTCACGCTTCTCGCAGTATTTACCAACGGTAAGAGTGTCGTACTGGTCATTCTCCCTTAAGAACTTCTCTGGGTTGTTGTTGGAATCAATGTAGATCTTAGCCAGGGCGTTGTAAACAGCTTGCTGCTGGTTTCCAGCTGCCAAGGTCTGCTCCAGGAAAGGCAAGAGAAGCTTGAGGCGGTTGCGCGACTCAACCTCAGACACGAGCTCATCGATGGGAATCGAGGAAGGAGTGACCGAAGCCAGGAGGCCCTTGATGATGCTCTCGTCGCAGTCGACGTCGAGCAGACCTCCGATGACCTGAGGAGTCCTGGCAGGGTTGACACGTTGTACGTAAACCTCGATGGACTTGAACTGCTGCTTCTTGTACAGGTACAGGACCAAGTCATGGATAAAGTTGAAGCGATCGCAAATGATGATGAGAGGCAATTGCTCGGTCAGGTTGGCTTCTTTGAGGAAGTTCTTGACCTTCTCTGGGTTGAGGCTGAAGCACGAGTTAGTACGTTGTGTAAAGAGACAGATAGGTGGCAAAACTTACTAGTTGCTCTCACGACAGATGCGCTCTACCTCGTTCAGCTGGCCCATGGTTGTCGCCGCTTCAATGTACTTGAAGTGAACATCTGGGTCCTCGCTAACATTGACGATGGAGCCAAGGAAGAAGTACAGCCCTTCAGCTGTGCGGTGCTTCTCAAGAAGGTCAACAATGCGAGTAGCACCCAGCAGGTCCGAGTACTTCTGGGCAATGCGAATGACTGCTTGTAGGTTCTGTCGGATGTTGGTGGTCAGCATAGCGTCAAGACACTCTAGCGAGAGCTCGACGGTCAGCTGGCCAAAGTAGTTGATCAGCCACTCCTCAGGCAGCTTGTCAGTCTGGACGATGATGCGCTTGACAGTTGCGGGGTCATCGTTGTGCTCCAATGCGCGTGTGAGCAGACCGGCGTTCTCGCAAAGGGAGGCGATGCGAGCCTTGTCGTAATGGTGGAACATCTCGTTTCCGAGGATGGCATCAGCAACTTGCGGGGCGTTGAGCAGGTTCATTTCAAGCAGCTTGGTCTGCAAGTGACCCTCCTCTTCACGGTCGTTGGATAGGACATCCAGGAGGAAAGCAGTGGCCTGTTGGATCATGCCTTGAGACTGGAAAATATCCACAACGCGGTCAGTGCTAATGAGTGGGCCGCCTTCGTTCTTCGCAAGCTGGATAGCGAACTCACTTCCCTTCTCTGGGTTACTTCGGATGACTGGATAGACAATTAGTACTTTGGGCCAATACCGCGTGTCAATAAGAGCTCACCGTGCTGCAGAAGGACGTTGTAGTCAGCGGTGTAACCAACAGAGTTGCAGTACTGAACAATCATGTCATAGTGACCGAGCTCAGCAAGAGCAGCAACGACCTTTTGAGGGACGTTGGCTTCCTTGTAAATTGCCAGGGCGAGATTCAAGTCGTGGGGCTTAGCAAGGTCGCCAAGCTCTTCAGAGCAGTGAAGCTTGCCTTCCTTTTGCCATTTTTCGATGAGGTGCTTGCGGCCCTGCGCAAATACAGGACGCGCCAGCTCCAATGTCTCCTCACGATTCAGGCCACCCTTATCGAGCAGTTGGCCGAAGTACTGTAGAAGAACAGTGATCTGGCCAGGCTGCTGAGGGACCGATCGCAGACGGTTGATGGTGTTCATTGTGCGAAGGAAGCCGCGAGGTGAGCTGGCAGCCACCTTAGCAGCCTCAGCAAAGTTGCCCTGGTTCATCAGCTGCTCGAATCGCTGGTTGTACAGCTGATCAGCTCCAGGAAGACCACCCTTGGATGCGAGCTTGTAGGCAATCTCCGCACATGCCGGGTTCTCCATGATGTAAGGAATCAAGGTGTCCTCACGGATAGTTGTGTGCAAGACCTGTCCTCGCTTGTTGATCACAACCACACCTGTACCCTCGTCGTCGCGAGCGGTGGTAAACACGGTCTCTTCTGAAATCCTGTTCAAGAACAAAGCGGTACCGGTCTCGAGGTCGTGCAGGTGGATGAAACCGAACTTGGTGATTACGATTAGAATGCCGTACTTGTGCGCAATGTGGATGCCGAGCGGGAAATCGCCAGTGCCCTCGGCAGGCCAGTGGATTGGGATCAGCCGTTTGGGGAATGCGGGGTTGGAGGCAGCGTGGTCGACTTCGACAATGTTGATCTTGGCCTCGCCCGTGGATGACTTCACGGCGAACGCAAAGAGCTTGGTGTCTGTTGTCGCGCCGTCGAGACGGAGTGTGCCAAAGGTGGCTGCGTGGCCCTCGAGAGGTTGGCTGACGTTCCTTGCCTTGGAGAAGAGTTGCATGTTGCCACGAATGCCTCCGTTGGCGCCCGCCGCAATTCCAACCAAACAAGACCAGCTCTCATCGTCGTTTGTTACGTAGTTGATGATTTGGTTGCCCTAGACAGGATATCAGAATTAGTCACAATGCGGAAGCCAAGCTACCAACCTCGAGCTGCTCCTGGCGGTCGAAGATCTTGCGTGGTGTAGACGTCTTCGACTCCAGCACATCCCAGTGGTACACAGCCTTGGAGCTGACCAGCGCGAGCGTAGTCTGGCTGATCCACCTCCAGAAAACAATGTCCTCCGTGTGGCTGTATGTCTGCAGGCGCTCTTTTGTCTCGAGGTTGAACAGCTGCAGCGTCCGGCCCTGGGCCTTGAGAGCAATGATAGGCTCAGTCAAGTGCATAATCGCACTGTCTGCGCGGATCGGTCTGCGAATGACATTGTTTGTGTTCTTCAGGTCGATGATGACGGTCTCGGCGGGGGTGTTGGCGTCGTTGTTGACCTGGCGCACGCAGACGTACTTGTCGGACTCAAGAGTCTGTGACGGCTGTCAGCGCACTGTTCGAGGGCCAATGTCAGAGAGGAGTCCCACGTACACAGTTCTGCCATGATATCGATGCCGGCTGTGGATCCTATTAGCTTGCTGCCCCTTGGCCTGGACTCTTGTTGGGAGCCTGGTTTGGACGGGTCGACGTACGAGGATGTTCAGGTTCGTGAGCTACAGAGCGCACGGTTAGCTTTCCTCAAGCTTCGGTTGGATGGCAGACATACCAGCGTCGGCTGCGTGACGTGCAATGGGACCTGGCGCTGAGCCATGTTTGCGACTGACCAGCTCCAAGCTCACCGGAGTGAGAGGGCGCTCAACGACGGGGGGTATCGGAAGGGAAAGAAGTATTAAATCCAGATGCACAACTCCAGAGGCGCGCAATAGAAAATGAGAGGGAGTCGTTAGACGGTGTGGGGTGCGTGGGATAGGTGATGCTCAGGAGCTCGTGGTTGTCCACGGTTTCCACAGTATGCTGGAGCGAGCCGGGGCTTGGCTGGCCCCAAACGGGCAAGCGCGGCAAGCGGGCTGACGTCGATTGCCGCGCCCAATTGCTTTTGAGCTCACCAGCAATCTCACTTTTCATGTTTCCAACAGCGGTGCACTTGCGGCGCCTACAAACATCCACCTGCTGACGACTGAGTCGGTGAGAGTAGTCGAACTAGCAAACGTTGCTCACGATAGGTTGTTGCAAGCCATGAGGCGCTGTCAACACAGCTGAACCGTGGAATTTACTTGTCAAGTTCAATTACAGATATTCGGTATTAACGGCAAAGCAAAGGTCCAATCGCAAGTAGTCATATCTCCCCAGCGTCCATCCATTACAATCTCCCAAATTATTCGTTGCCAAGCATTACTTCCTCTCCACCAGGGCGTGATTCAACTAGATACCGACTTCATGAAACTTCGAGTCACGAACTGGGCTGCCGAGACGACCCTTGTCCACTTCACTCGTGAACGTTGGAGGAGGAGCCATATCTTGGTCAAAGTGGTCCCTTGCCTCCTCAAAATCGGAAGAAGCTCTGGTGTCGTCGCTCATCAGACGTTCAGGGCGGGGACGACCCCTCGTCACCTCTTCATCATCACTGCTGAGCGATGAGATATCCGAGTAGCGCTCCTCGTTGACGTGAGGGACGACTGAAGGTTCAACGTCGCCCAGATCGGTCGGACGAGTTGTAGAGCTTGCTTCCGCATGGGGAGTAGATGGTGTCGTCGATGAATGAGACTTTGATTCGGATGCACGAAGGGAGGCGCCGCCGATGAAGCCAGTGTTGTCCTTCTCCATGGTTTTGCCATCGGTACCAGTATTCACCGCCGAATCGTGCTTGGAGCGGCGCTTCAATTTGTTGAAGATGGACTTGAAGCCCTTGGATGAGTTTGGTAAGGTGGGCGATGTGGGGTCGGTCGAAGCAGGTGCGGTGACAGTAGCGTCTCGTGTCAGCACGACGATGTTGGAAATTCCTGTGGGAGCAGTAGGCTCTTCATACAGATCATCGTTTCCATCAACAGCAGCAGCTGTGGCCGGCGTTGTGGCGGCGGGGGTAGCGACGACACTGGTCCCCAAAGCAAGCCCAGCTGTAGGCGCTGCTCGAGAAGCCTCCTTGGATTTCCGCTGCTCTTCCTTAGCCAGACGGTCCTCTTCGGCTTTCTTGGTCTTTTCGGCTTCCTTTGCTTGCTTTGCAGCTGCCTTTTCTTCTGCGTTGCGAGCCTTTGCAGCTCTCTTCTCTTCATCTGATGATGGTCAGTACTGCTTCCAATGCAAGGTTGTGTCGCATTACCTTTGCCTTTCCTTTCTTCATTTTTGATATCCGCAAGACGTGCCTTCTCCTCTTGCTCCTTACGCTGTTTCTTCTCCAACTCAAATTGCCTTTCGGCATCCTCAGCCCTTCGCTTCTCGGCCTTTTCAGTGATCTCGTCAAGGGTTGGCTGGAGCCTGGCTTGAGCGATGGCATCAATCTCGGCCTGATCCATCCACTTGCCATTACCTATCATAACTCTGCCGTGATTCTCCATGCGAGCCTCAGAGTTTGCGAGCGCCCGTTGGCGTGCTTTCTCATCCCAGTCGTCCATCATGGAGTTCGACATTCTGCCTGTTTTATTATAGACATCCTTGTCAAGACCTTGCATCTGTGCTTGCACTTTGCGTTCCGCTGCAGCAATGAGACCCCTGCGGTCCTGCTCACGCTTCTTCGCATCAACATCAGCCAGCTGCTCATTGAACTGCTTCATCTGATTGCGGATGCGCCTGGAGCGGAAGTCGTCCTCGTCAGAGTCGCTGTCCTGCGGAGGAGCTTCAGAAGTGCTGCGGGCACGAGGTCTTCCCCGACGCATGGAAAGCTTAGAACGACCTTGCTTCTCGTAACCATAGTAGCTTCGGTAGGCGGCGTTCTCGTCGTAACCGATTTTAGCCAGTCGCTCCTGTGCCAGTTTCTGAGCCGCCTCCTGAATTCCAATGTACTGCATAGCTTGTTGCTTGATATCCGCCTCACCGGTAGCGGGCTGTTGGCCGTGGGCAGCAGTGGCACCTGTACGAGCTGCAGCTACACCGGAGCGTCCAGAAGCCCCTTCAATGTGTTGTTGCTGGACGTCGTACATCTTCTTGGCCATGACGATGGCTGAAGCTCGGAGCGCGTCGTTCCGCTTCTTCTCTTCAACCTCGAGTGCAACAGGTGGAGCACTTGTGTACATGTCCCGAGCGCTCTTAGCATGCTGGATCCTTGCTGCCTCCATCGCGCCGGATCCAAGTCGGTTCGAGTCCTGGGCCTGCACCGCTGGTGCCTTGGAGGCTCTCATCGATGGGCTATGAGCTATCGTGGCAGCGCTCAGTGCGTTCTTGGCAGAGTTCTTTGAGTCAGGATAAAGTGGAACAGACATGGGAATGGATTGAGCGCGCTTGCGACCGGCTGCTGAGTGGGCCCCAGTAGCTGCCACCAACGCCCTCTTCCTGCCGTCTTCGGTGTATCCATAGTCAATTTGAGGGCCCAAGCCCGTCTTGCGCATGGCAATGTTGGCTGCTGAGTTGCCATCGGCGCTGGCTTCAGGTTGCCACAGGTTTAATTTTACGCCATCCCGGTGGGCAAGAAGCGCTGCCTTGGAGCCTGCAGCGCTTGCTTCTGGTTGCCACAAAGGCTTCATCTTGTAATCGTTTGCCAACAGCGCCGCTTTTCCAGCAGCAGATGATTGCTCGGGCTTCCACCACTCCGGGCTCTTCTTGTTTTGGTTTGCAAGTAGCGCAGCTGCTCCAGCCGAAGAGGAGGTGTCGATGCCGACTACTGGGAAGCTGGGAAGATCGCTTGCTTTTGCGTATTTCAGGCTGGCCGCAGCGCCTGGCATTCACGTCAGATCCACCTCGACACAATCGTCTCTGCAATGGCTATGCGACTTACTTGCTGACGAAAGCTTTCCGTCCGGTCCGAGCGGGTTGATCCTTTGCTTCTCGTTGGCTGGTCTTGTGCTGTACAGAGCCGCAGCCGACGCTTGGTTCTGCAAAGCATGGCTGTGAGACTGATGAAGATGCGCCGAAGGATCAGGACATCGCATGCCCGTGTCGGTGGAGGTTCTCGGTGGAGCATCTGCCGTGCTCTTCAGGGGTGCGACATCATCGATGTGGGGAACCGCCGTGGGCAAACCTGTTGTCGCCATTTCGAGAAACTCAGGTCGAGGCGATCGCCACAGGGTTGTTGTAGCAGACAGTTCGGAGTGCTGGAGAAACGTAGGAAATGTAAAACAATAAAGGATATGACGAACACAACCCTAGCCGCCTTGCAGCAGCCATGCTAATCATGATGGACTGGTGTAGCTCTAGGGTCTGGTCCGGTGATGTCATTCTCGATGACTGACGCAGCCACAGCGCGAACTGTGAGCCGCGGCGATCTTCCGCAACACATCCACTCTAGCCGCCTTGAGGTTCGATCTTACGTGCCTTGGGAATCACAAGCCTGCTCCAACCCCAAGCGGATAATCCCACCACGAAAACGGGCAAGAGTCGTCACAGCTTACTCAAACAAGCCTCAGAGATTGTCGAGCAGACGAGGTAGCTTCTTGTGCGCATGCTTGTCCCATCATTCACGCAACATACCGCCAACACCATGCAGCAAATGTTTGCTCGACATCACGCACAGCACACAGCGAGTGGCCGCACTTGTTTGAAGACTTCCAACTATAAACATTCCAACGACCATTACAACATCTTTCAAAAGCAGACAGTCGTTTCTTACATCTGACATTCTTTGCATCCAACCTGCGTATAGATGTATCTCGTGTCTGCCGGAAGGGAAAATCACTAACGAAAGCGAGCGGCTGCAGCGCCTGGTAGGCTTCCTTGTTAGGTAAGCTTGGTGTTGGCGAATATGGCTGACCGACGGTCAGTCGGAAAAACATGTCAAAACATCCGTTCAGCAGCCTTTGTTCGTGATGTTTTGTCATTGACTATGGCGTCTCTATCGTAACTCCAGTCGTAATGCAAGCTCTCTGCATGCTGAGTGCTGCGTGGCTGTTCCACGGCAAGTGCAATCTCCTTGTCGTCCAGACCATGCACATGTCATACGCGCTCCCACAAACCGCTCCTTCAAGGTATCGCAACCTTGACGTCATCCTCGTACTCCACATCCTTGACGCCGTCCTTTGTGATGACCTTGACGAGAACACCCTTGAAGTCAATTGGCAGACGGCGCTTCAGCTCCTCTGTGCACATTCTCAGAATCTTCATGCCCTGCTCGTAGTCGATGTCGGGGTGGTGGTGCTTGTCGAGTAGGGACAGACAGTAGTACCTGGATGCTGTGTTAGCTCGTTCTTCAGACGATGGTGCAGACTCGAGCTCAGGAAGAAACGTACTGGGCGTATCCGTGTGCCGCGTAGGGGACGGGGGCCAGGCTGGCTAGGTAGTCGATCCAGTACAGTGTGGGCTTGTCGGCGATGCTGTCGTACCCCCCAAGCAGCAGGTTCACTGTGTAGGGTTTCCGTGATCGCAATGCGCGTGCGAGCTCTCCACGGACAAAGTTAGCCGTGGCAGCGGGGGACAGCTCCATGTTGTTGCGCATCGAGTACAGCTGGATGTTGGCCTGGATGTACTCGGCAAACTGCACTGTGTCGCCAGCTTCTCCCGAGAAGGCCATGAGCGTGTGCTTGTTCAGTTCGCGGGTCTTGTCATCGGTGGCCTTGAGGATGGTAGCGCCTCGCATGGCGGCTTTGGAGGCGGCAATGAGGGTGAAGTCCTTGCCCGTGATACCAAGTAGAACCTCCCTGGATGAGGGTCAGCATGTCGCCGAGGGCAGTGTGCAGCGGTCTTACATGTTGACTTGGTGTAGTGTGTGTGTGACGCGGGACGATGTTTAGTTTGACCAGAGGGTGGACTGTAGTGGTGGAGTGCAGGGCAACCAAGGGCTTCACGTGAGTAAGACGCTATTTGCAGTGGCTGGAGCGTGAGCAGTGTTGTTCGTACGAAGCGTCGTTGATGGTCACGGTCGCCGTGCAGGCAGCTCCACGACGCGGCGGCGGCGGCGGTGGTGGTCGTAGCTTCCCAAGCTCCGGGCGGGCCTTGGCGGCGGGCTTCGTAGGCAATCGTGCCCGCGTCAACGCGAGCTCCAGCATCACCGCCAGCAAACACGCCCACCGCCACGCTACCTGTCGTCCACCCCACACCCACCTTCCATTGACCTGCGTCTCCCGCCGCCACAACAGCTTCCCACACCGTCACCATGGCCGCCATCTTCTCTGGCGCACCTCCGCAGGGCGGCCCAGGCTACTCGTTCAAGAGCACCCCCACAGCTGTTCCCTCCGGCGAGAGGCAGCATGGCTTCTACCCGTGAGTCGACCAGAGCCCCTCCTTGCACAGCAGCCAAAGCGACATGCTGACTCCGACAGCTACACCGACAACGGCGGTTCAACGCTGGGTATCTCGGGTGCTGACTTCGCCATCCTCGCCGGCGACACTCGATCCACATCCGGGTACAACATCAACACACGGTACGAGCCCAAGCTCTTCAGGATCGGCGGTGAGGGCCCCGAGAACAAGGGTGCACGCATAGTGCTCTCCGTAGTCGGCTTCGCCGCCGATGGCCATGCGCTGAAGGAGCACCTGGACACCATCGTCAAGATGTACAAGTACAAGCACGGCAAGCCCATGTCCGTCTCTGCATGCGCACAGCGTCTCAGCCACATCCTCTACAACAAGCGATTCTTCCCCTACTACGTGCACGCAATCCTCGGCGGCCTCGATGAGGACGGCAAGGGCGCCTTGTACTCGTACGACCCGGTCGGCAGCTACGAGAGGGAGCAGTGCAGAGCAGCCGGTGCCGCGGCCTCGCTCATCATGCCCTTCTTGGACAACCAAGTCAACTTCAAGAACCAGTACGAGCCCGGCAGCGGGACAGGACACAACCTGAAGACCGTGGTGCCACAACCTCTGCCGCAGAACCACGTCGAGGACCTGGTACGCGACGCCTTCACAAGCGCAGTGGAGAGGCACATTGAAGTGGGTGACGGCCTGCAGATGATGATCATCACAAACGATGGCATCAGCGAGACCTTCACCCCATTGAAGAAGGATTAAAGGGCTCGGCCCGACAGAGCGCGGCTAGATGATATCAACGACATGAACGCGTTCACAATGGATGCGTACGAACAGCACGACACAAAAAATATATGCAGTGACCAGCTCTCCATACTACCAAGACTTGATGTGAATCTGGCTGTTTTGTCGGTGTTCTTGTTCGCTTTCATTTCAATTCCACTTTCTCAAGTCATCCATCTCAAGACTCTCGTGCTACATGTCCTCGTGATAAACTCGGACTAGCCTGACTCGGACTTTCCATACGTTTTCTCGCTTTCTGTTTCATTCGGAAAGACCTTCATCATACACAGAGGACTCCATATGCTTTGAGTTTATTCTATCAATACAGCTCAGGCGCACGATTCGCTGAGATGCACAAGCACCACCAGCCAAGCTAGTGAGAAGGTTCGAAAACGAATCTCGATGTGTCAAGACTGTAGAAAGCGTTCATCATTCGTTGTCAAAGCAGTACAATCGAGGCTCAATCAATCCTCTCCCTTACTGTCCAAATGCGTCTTGCGATCGATATCCAACCTCTTCTGAAAATACTCGCCCACGCCAAACTCCTCATACGTCTCGCCCTCGTTCCTAAACTGCTCCAGCACACTGACCCTCGCATCCTCGTTCGGGCTGAAGAAGAACGGCATACTATACCGCTCCTCTCCGCCCCTATTCCTGACTCTGTGCACCGTACTCTGCCACGTGCCCCCCGTCACCAGCTTGAGGAAATCTGCAATGTTGACAACGAACGTGTGCGGTTGCGGGTGCACGGGAATCCAGACGGCATTGGCATTGAGGACTTCGAGTGCTGGCTGCGTGGTGGAGGATTGGCAGACCAGTGTGAACCAGCAGAAGTCGGTGTGTGCGCCGATACCAACGTCCGTCTCGCTTTCCTGGGGTGGGTAGTGTACAGCGCGGATGTTGGTCATGGGGTACGTGGTTATCTCGTCGAAGGCGGTTTCGGGGAGCTCGAGGGCGAGGGCGAAGATGCGGAGGAGGCGCTTGCTGAAGGTGTACATTGCGTTGTAATAGCGGTAGATGGATGGTCTCCAGAAGAGGGCTGAGGGGTGGGTTGGCCACTGGTTTCGTGGCTCTGCCGTGGACGGGGTAATGGGTCGGTTTTGTTCTGGGTCGGTGGCGTCTTCGCCCATGAGAAACCCTTCTTTGAAGTCTGGAGGTTATGTCAGTACCTTGAACCAATCGTCTACGACCCAAAGACAAACATACCCCCTCTTGTACTGGGATCCAACTTCCCTTCAAGAAAGGCTTCATATCTGGACAGCACGTCAACTTTGATCTTCATCATGGAAAATCGAGACAAGCATACCCTCTGAATTTAGCGGTCTTTTGATTGTGTACTTCCATCTTCACTTCTGTGGGCAGATCAAAGAACCTCTTCAACGCATCAAAAGTGTCGTCCAGCAGGTTTTCGTCGACACCATGATTTACAGCGTAGAAAAACCCTACATCTCTACAAGCAGCTCCGACTTCCTTGGCCAGCTCTTGACGATCTCGCGGGTTGTCAGAGTATATGCGCTGGAAGTCGATCTTGGGAAGCTCGTTGAAGGTAGGTTTAGCTGCAACGCCAGGCAGGACTTTTCGGCGGCCAGGGATACCTCCATCGTGGTAGTGAATCCAGATCTGTTCTGCGAGTGCGGTTGTTGTTGTTTTTGACATCTTCATAACATCCTTCTTCGAATCGCGATGTTCAACGAAGCAGCTGGATAGTGAAGCGTTATCGGATCACTATGGAGACGATTGACTGAAACTGTATTGAACCTTTATATTGACCTCCCTCCTTTTCCTGTACAAAAACCGAACAGGCTGCTCGTGACGAATTATCTCTGTGTATTATTGTGGCCAATGACCGATCAACACGTCGATGATCAAGAAGAGGCACATATGGTAGGATGGCGATGACGAGGGTAATGGTGGTAGCCCTGCAGCATGTGATGTATGCCACTGCTCTCCGAGACGCACCTCAGAGATACTTATCTGGTAACGGAGCGCAACTGTTGGCTTGTAACATAGTGGTTCAATCATCCTTCCGGGTGTGGGTAGTGATCGTCATATGTGGTACCATCCTGGAGATAGGTGGTGTGTAGGTGGTGTGCTATAGGAGACGAAGGATGGCGTTGGGTCGTGTCTTCCTACATCAACATGCTGTATTGAGTGCTTGTCATGATGGACGCGCAGAACGCAAGCAGGCGTATGTCCACTGCCACGGAGCGGGGCAGAGCGCCGTCGGTTCCTTCACCACATGCAGGAGCAGGGCGTCGTGCTATGTCGATCTCGGCCAAGTGGAACGAACGGCAAGTGAAGCGGAAGTGGACATAGTGCAAGTTGTGAATCTGAATGTTTGGAGGTCGGCGGCTCTTGCTTGTTGCTTTCCACCCTTGCCCCACTATTAAAGACCCCGCATCGCATTTTATATGCATAGCCTGAGTGGTTGGCGTGATGCAAGTCGAGCCTGGGATGGATGGGAATAACCGGGCAGGGCTGAGCAGCAGCGAAGTCAGGCGCAACTGCGACACTAACTGGCGACGGGTGCTTGTACGAAAGCCATTGATAGGCAGGCATAGTATTATATAGTACTGCGGACCGGGTCCTCTCCGATCCAACTTGATAGCTGAGAGTGGTATCAAAAGCGCGTTCCAACTCCAGGGTATATCAAAACCAAACAAACAAACCCTGCTTCCATGAATTGCCAACCGTTGGGCTACACCACAGACGTCTTGCGGTCCTTGCTTACTTGAAGAAGCCCTTGACCTTGGACAGAAGACCCTGATCAGTAGAAGCGCCAGACTCGGTGCGCTTAGCTTCGCCGCTCTGACGCTCCTTGTCGGTGATGATGTTCGCAGCGCCTCCTCGTCCGTAATGCACGGCTCCCTTGGGCTCGGAGATTTTGACAGGGCCGTCGACATCCTGCGCCAGACGAGCGTTGTCGGGGTTGTCGTTCTTGGCCATGTTGCCCTGTCCACCGCGGCCGGTAGTGTATGTGTTCGACTTGATGGTGGGAGTGACTAGGTCCTCGGGCTTGGTGTAGGCTGTGTTGACATCTGGTGCAATGTTGCCTTGTTCATGTCAGCAGCCGTTGGAAAGGGCGCGGTGCGGTGCCTCGTTGCCTGCGCGCAAACAGTCTATGCCGGTGTGGAAACATGGTGAAGACACGGCGAAAGCCTGGATCTGTGCGAACAGCACTTTGCAAAGCCAAAGCTTACCTGCTCCACCACGGCCATGGGAGGCAATGCGGTCCTGGGCTGGTCGTGTAGTCATTTTGTCGTGTATGGTCGAGATGGTGGTCGGTTGCAGCAGGCTACCGTTTTCACGTTTGTGTCGGAAGGGTTCGACGGCGAGGTGAGAGGGCGACGGGGACAGCAGCCAACAGGTGACGCGATCGCTTGTCGACCCTTATGTGCTCTTGAATCGTTCTTGGCTCTCACACCGTACGGCGAGCAAAGCAAGCGACTGAACAGCTCCAAGAGACGGCTGTGACCGAATGTGCACCAGCGCGCGACATCGTTATCGTGTTGGCTTGACTCTTGCATCACCCGTCATTTCGCGCCTGGGCAACTTGGACGCCGGCTGCCCTTCGCGCGGTCCATCGCCTTGTGACCCGGTAGAAAGTTGCTGTTTTGCGCGTGCCGGACACTGTTTTCGGTTGGGAATTAGTCATTTGCCTGCCCTTCGGCGGGCCGCCCGAGAACGTGCACCATCGCCCGATGCGTCCAACGAGCCATTGTTGCCTTGTCCGAGGTCCTTGACACCATCATGGCCTCGGTGATTGCTCATTGCAAGTCTGTCCGGGCTCAGCGCAAAGATCTGGTTGTGAAGGAGCTGGGTTGCGAAATCCATCTGCGCAATCGGGAGGCCAGAAGCAAACATGCATGTAATGCCATTATTGATGCCAAGAACGTGGGGTACATGAGCTGCGAACACCACATCGCAGATCCAGTCTCCACTTCACTCCAACATCACTCAATGTGGTAATCTTTGGCTTTATAGCCCTGGTAGCCCGCTTCAATGTCAAAATCATCTTTCTCTCGTATTGGCCATTCGAGCTAGACGCCATGTGTTGCTTCATCAATCGTTTTCATTGATATCTTCTCGATTCTAGTCGTCCTTATCGCAACTATCCTCCTGTCTATGATCGTCATCCATCCCCGGATCAAACAAAACACAAACGCCGCGCCCGTCCAATCAAAGTCTATCATGCCAAATGACGCCTAGTAATTTGAGGTCGCCCTCTGTCTTATATCGGCACCGTCTATGCAAAGTCCAAAGCAAAAGAATGCCTGAAGCACGTGGTATCATACAACCATCCATATCGTACACTCAATCGAAAGCCCAAACACCAAGTATGCCTTCAAAAACACCGGATACTGCTAAAAGAGGAGAACGTGCGAAAATACCGAGGAAGCGTGTCGAAAGTGGCGGAAATCGATTTGTTGTAGTGGGCCGAAGCCATCGAAGGGTATGATGGAGTCAACCGTGGTTCAACTCCTACCGGGATGCCAAAGCCTCGAAGATGATCGAAGAAAAAGATGACCGGTACACCCGATACTGAGCGTATCGGTAGAACATCTTGAAGCTGTTAGATGAAGTCAAGAGTAGACCCGACTGATCAACATACTTGAGCTGGCTGACCGCTTAGCCACCATCGCGAGACTCAGGACCACCACGCATGGCCTTCATCATCGGCAAGTTAAACTTGGCGGATCGATTTGGTGAACCACCGTCACGGGATTCAGAGCCACCAAGGAGGTTGAATTTGTTGTTCATGTTGAAGCTTGGGACTCGCATGATGCTGGTGGGTGCGATAAGTAGGCTCGATGGGCGATGGCAGTCGTGATGGTTGCCGGCTATGTTGCAGGCTGTGTTGATGTGTGTCGATGTGTGTCGATGTATGTCGATGTGTGTTGATGTAGGCAGACTGTAAGGTTGATGTGCGTGAAGATGTCTCACTCCATGTTGGAGACTGAGGCGTATATAAACCGTTACACCTTGAGGCCTGCTGGAGGCGCTACCATCTGTACTGCCTCATCCAGTTACATCAGGAACAGGCAAACGACTGCCTTCTTGCGGAGTATGACGCAGAACTCGATCCAATTCCTCCGTCACACTCATCAGTGGTGAGTATCAGGAGGATATTGCTGCGCCACCCCTGGCCAATTGACCAGGACCATGGACTGAAGCCTGATGAATAAGGCGATTGATAGGCTGCCATCCTTCTAGCGCGCCTTCTCGAAGTCCAACGGTGCTGGAGAACGAGGTGGTGACTCCTTTGGCCCACCGCGAGACGGCCTTCCAGTGGGTCCAAGCCACACTGAATGAGGCCTGAGTACGAGACAGGCCATTTTCCTGAGGATGCCTTCAGGCAGAAGGGCGGCGCGGTGTCCACTAACGAACCCCCGTTCGCTGCCTGGCTAGGCTGAACTAAATCGTGAAAGCGTTGCCGGGAGCACAGCCGCTTTGGGGGCTGCTACTGCGGATGCGGCAGACTTCAAGGCACCCTCAGAGTCACGGTCTTTCGATAAGTACTCCCCGGGGGACCTTTGCGCAATGAGAATGACTCCTTGCTGCCTGCCAGCCTTGTTCACCGGATACACAGCCCGGCGTCGGTGAGTACGGTTGATGTTGTTGTCGTTCGGGTGATGTTCCAAGGATGGGCTGCGCCTCGCGACTCTGGTTATCGATTGTGCACCAGCTAGCGTAGACTCAAGGTCCCCGCTGTCTCAAAACCCGAGATGCGAGACAGGTCGATCGCTGTGCGCAACCATCCATAATGTCGAAAATGGCCATAGTGCTGAGAAAAACAACAACCTCAGATGCCGACTGCAACGTATGACGCCCTGCGTCGAATGGCCATGGTGTCGCAGAATGAGTTGTTTTGGGAGGGTTAGGAGGGCGCAGTCGCTTAAAGTTCCCGACCCGGCGTCTGCGGTTTCCCTATCGAGCATGTTAGCGATGAGGTCCATCTGCAGACGATTGGATGGAGACTACTCACTACAACCCGTCGCGGGACTCATGGTCAGCGTTCACGGGTCTCGGTGCGTTCTGCATGGTGGGTGTAGTTGTGCTGGAAGTGGAATATGACTATGTCTGGAGGAGTGCGATCCAAAAGGGTGTTTAAGAGCGTGTAACTGTGAGACGGGGTTGAGACTTGAATAGAATGGCAAGCTTGACAGCAACAGTGCGTTGAAAGTATCGGTGCTTTGTTACAAGCGGGTCACAGAGATGCTTTTGTATTCGAAAGATACTAAGAATGGCCTTCCCAGCTTTACGACTATTCCTGTTCTCAGCGCCCTTCATCATTGCTCAAGCTCGGGGCAACAGGCGACAGACGAGAGAGGGCAACCGACAGTACGTGGCCCTTCCAGGTACGTACACCCGAGCATTGTTCGACGAGTGAAGCTGAGTTGCCTCCCCAGGAAGCTCCAGGGCCGGTACCTGAAAGGGGATGGAACGAGACAGAGGTCTGTGGCCCACAATTTGTGACACGCCTCTCGATTTTGCTCCCGCCTCATCAATCGGTGTCTCAAGTCTGACGTCCTCAGCACTGACATCCAAGGTTTGATAACATAAGCTGTCGCGAGATCACGAGCAAGGACCTTGGAGGACTCTGGGCCAAGATGGGCAAGTCCACTTGCTTCACTATCACCATTGGCTCGCGTCTCACGCGGACCTTTCGGCCCTGCGCTTCCACCTCCTCAAGCATCATCCCTCGTGCGACGGCTTCTAGCCGCCTTCCTTGCGGCTTCGATGGAGCCTACGCCTTGCGGAAACAACGCGTCTCCATCCATTCGACCCATCGAAACCACCATGCGCTGGCGACACGGCGTCACACGTGTGGCCAATGGAACACGCTGTCACGTCAGAGACGAGCCACGATGCGTAAGGCTGAGCTGTGTCCAGTCGGGCAGCATCCCCAAATGCAGGAACAAGACGTGCTTGCGTTCGGTCTTTCCTCGCCGACTGTTCACGGGGGTTTTTCGACCAGCGCACCGATGTTTCATCCCTTAATTGGCAACCAGAACTCGGCCTTTGTTGAAACAGGGCCTTTGGCTCGACCCTCACAATTGCGCGCCGGCGGTTGTTTGACAGCTGTGCCCCGTCGCCCTGTGTCCTCTGATTGCCACGCACCTGAGTAAGCAGGCAAAGACACATCTTGAAGGGGCGACGAAACAGCCGTACCAGGTGCCCTGCACTGCCCTTCAGAAGAGAGTTGCATGCCCTTGTGTGGCATGCACAGGATTGCGTTGGCTCCAAGCCACCAGAGGTCCCTCAGAGGTCCCTCGATGATCGTCGCTTGTTGCCCTTTCGCGGGACATGACGGCTGCGCGCAATTGTCAGCGTAAACAAGCAACGTCGCCCAGCCCTGGAATCGAAAGCACATCCTTCCAGCCGTGCTCGCAATATTGCTGTGGATGCCTTACGAGTCCTCGAGATATAGAGTGACGTTGTGCAAGCGCTTTGTTGCCTTGCCTCCTCTTCAAAGAGCAAAGCCATCACGTCTGGCAATGGTCCGCGCCGAACAGCTCGGCCTTTTGGTCATTGCGATCTTCAAGCCGCCTCACTGCCTACCGTCCGGACAGCTAGGCTCAACTTATGACGTTTGTTGCTATGGTATCGAAGCGCAGGTCGCTTTACACAGTAGAGTTACGCATTGTGGATACCAACTACCCAACCCGGATTTGCATGATGTGCCTGCAAGCCCTCGCTCGCTGCCGATCCATCACACCCTCTGAGCTGAGCTCACCTCAAGCAGCACCAGACCAAATCACAAAACAATAAAGTGATCGGAGTGACAGTCACTGGTAGAGCCGCTTGCATCTGCAGCCCGATAAGATGTAGTATCGGCCAATAGTACGGTAATTTCGAAATAAGCCCTCAAAGGCTGACTACCTACACTTCTACATCGCTGACAACCATGCTGGAAGCCAAAGTAGCTACACACAACAAGCACACCAAGCACACCAAGCACACCAAGCACACCAACGGAGAAAAATCTCGCTGGTAATCCGTGAGTTGAAGCTCTAGACAATAACTATTGCAAACTATAACAGTTGCAGCGCTTTTTCTTTAAACTCTGCTCCAGACGCCGGTAACTTCGGCATGATTGCGGTGTTGTAAGCCACGTTCTCAGTTGGGCGCGCTTTCTTCTTTGGTGCAACCAATAATTGCAGACGGACCTAGCGGATCAGGCTGGAAGAAGACCTAGGCTATATATTTCAGCTTTCCCCAACTCTTGCGGCGTAGATTTGGTATCTTACAGTTCTTCGCCTCATATCATTGTACCTCGTCTCCTACGCGCGACATGATGCACTTCTCCATTCTCGCAACCGTTGCAGCGCTTAGCACGCTTGTCCTCGGCCAGGGCAATCTAGCTAACATCCCAAAGTGCGCTGTAGGTACAACGTCGATCTTTAAGAATCATTGACTGAATCGTAACCAGCAAAACTGCTTTGGAACGAGCAATCTCGGCAGCTGTAGCCTTGTTGATGTTGCTTGCATTTGCGGTAGCTCGTCTATCACAAAAGTTTCATGCTGTGCCTTGTCCGCTTGCAATGCTGCTGACATCAATGGTAAGCAGCTTACGGCTCGATTGTCTGCAAACGACTAACTTGAGAACCAGCTACCATTACCTTCGCCGAAACGCTCTGCAAAGGAGCCGGTGTGACCCTGGACACCACCCCCGACTGCAGTTCGGAAAGTTCTAGTGCCTCTGCCTCTGCCTCTGTCTCCGCTTCTGCTTCTGCTTCTGCTTCTGCTTCTGTCGCATCATCAGGTTCAGCATCAGCCTCGCGTTCTGCCTCTGTGACCGGCATCTCTGGTACCAACACTCCCTCTGGCAGCGCAGCAGCAACCGCTTCTCAATCTGGCAGTGCGGCGGCAACCGCTGCCGGCAGTACTGCTGCTGCTGCTTTCCAAACTGCCGGCGCTGGTCTTGGTCTTGGTATGGCCGTCATTGGCATGCTCGCTGCTTTGTAGTAGGAGATGGATTTATATGGTATCGTTAGCGATGTACGGACATAATGGATAAAGTGTATAAGGATGTACTTGGTTCTTAATGTCTGAAATCAATTCATGAGATAACGCCCTCATGCTGTCGAGTAAAGTCCTGCTTGAAGTATGCTAAGACGCTCTCTCGCAGCGCAGAAAGAAATTGACATGACAGCTCCAGCCTTGATATTAATAAAACCGCCTAAGCGACTGTAGCATAAACCATAAAGGCACAGGTTAGGTCAAGAGCTTACAGTCATTCCGGAATATTTACCAAGCTACGCTGAAGATGTTGATGAAATGTACGACTACCTACAGACATTTCCGCACCGTAAGAGACGTGCTTCTGAACCAAGGTACCAAACACGCGCACAAGCAAGACGTAGAACGTCTTTGACTCTCCAGTTCTATGATTGTACCTTTCAGTTGCAAGGATGTCCATGACTCTGATTGAACAACGTTGTGTGCTGTTTGAGCCTAGCAACACGCAGTCCGCGTGCTAAGCTTCGAGCGTCATGTCTCCACCCACCACCGAATCCGCCCACGCTCTTCACTTGCTTTCTGCGCCATTCACACACCAACGCTCAACAGGTCGCGAAAATGACCAGGACCTGGATACCAGCACATGTAGATTGAACCGAACAAAAAGCAGCCAGCAAAATGGCTACGAGATCCAACTTCAAACGGGTGCTGCCCCAGGCACAGCCGTCTGTCCTGGCCCCACTGCGCACTACGCAGATGGTGGACGAGTCGAAAGCTATTCTGCCAGCAGGCACGTATTGTTGCGTGATGTTCGGTTGTACAGGGCGACTAACTAGCTAAGAACTCATCAACACGATCCTTGACTACCTTCCCATAGCCGACATGTTCACCTTCGCCAGGGCCTCGAAGCGCATGCAGGAAATGGTCTACGATGATACCCGGTGGATACAAAGACTCAAGGCTATGGGCTGTTGGAACGATGCAGAGGCAAAGCAACGCTTCGAGGAGGCCATGCGCCGGAAACTCGAAGCCCAAAAAGCCGAGGAGGCGCAAGGAACAAGCGTTCCTCTGCCTGCAAGTGGTGCTGGGCTCGGGATAGGCGGGATCGAACAGCCCCGTGGCAGCATAACACTATTCGACGCAGATGAAGACATACAGCGGCAGTCGTTGGAACAAAAGGGCAGAGGGAGATCGGCAACACTCGACAAGGGCTTCAACGACATGACTTTGACACCCACGTTCACAGCGGCATCGGCAAGATCACCGATGATGGATCCACAAGCTGCGCTGAAGGTCGTTTCAGGTGTTCGCTCTATCAGAGGCAGAGCGCGACAGGAATACGGCAACGTCTATGGAGCGCTGGCGCCATACTATTTCGACCTGGCACGCTCGAGAAGCCACACAGATCCTGTTTTATTCCGCACCTATCGCGACCCGGAGCAACAGGCCCAAATGCTTGCGCAACTGAAGATATTTGCGAAGAGCGACTTTGCGCAAGGGTGGGGTCAGCGCGAGGAGAAGCTGGACACGATGACGGGCATATTTGAGAACGCAGTCCTGAGGGAGTTTGAGACTGGCTGCGAAGCTAAAGACTATGATGGTCGCATGAAGAGATTTGCGTCTGTTCTGTTCCACTTGAACGGCGGTGCGGCATGTCTGGACTCGTTTATTCACAACCATCCGTTGATGCTAGACAAAGAGAAGCTGGGTAATCCACGAGATTGCTTACCTGGAACCAACTCGACTCAGCTCACATTGGAGCCATCACGCGAGTTCTTCCATGGATTGGCAATCGCTCTGAACGACGAAACAGCCGTTATCGATCGGGTGTTTCCGCCCAACTTCAACGTGCTCCAACCCTTCTTGGAGCGTGTTGCCGAAGACATCATCTCGGAGTACATTACATCGCTTTTTGACGAGGCACACGACGTCAGCACCGACGTGTATCTCAAAGCTGTAGCAGGCGTATTTGATCAGGCGTCGCAACTTGCCATCTCACTGAAGCCGACGAAGGGCTCGAAGGCTGATTTCCAGGAAGAGGCAGTTCGTATTATTGCACGATGTTTCGAGCAACACATTGATCTATACTTGCAAGAGGAGCTTGACTTCTTCAAACGAAAGTCGATGGAACAGGTCGAGGCCTGGGAGAAACGGTTGACTGAAGAGGAACAAACGGCCGAAACCTTCTACATGTCCAACGTCAATCGAAAGGCAGCCAAGCAGGACTTTCTTTCCTCGTTCAAGAAAGTTGTCATGATGCCGGTCAATGTCCTACCCACCATCGGTGGCTCTGGAGCTAGGCATTCCGTGGCTGCTGTGCCTGCAACCAACGGCAATGGCGCGTTGGACCCACCGACAAGATCCGATACACCATCAGGCGATGGCGCACGTTCGCCAGGATTGCAAGCACCGACCACGGAACTCGCAGCGAAAGCAGCCATCATGAACTCTCGGCTAGAAGGGATTCGAACGCTCTTCAGCATCGAGGTGGCCCTCGACTTGACACACAAAGCAAAGTCGAGCCTGGAGCGAGCGGCGCGATTTGTCCGACTAGGGGGACAGTCTGGCGAAGAGGCAAAAGAGCAATGCGAGCAGATCTTCATCTTCCTTGTGCAAATCCTTGGCAATCGGCACATGAAGCTGGGGTTCGATAAGGCTGTCGGCCATCTGGCGGACTACAAACCCCGAGAGGTAGCGGACCACAGCAAGGAGGGCGTAGCACCACTCGTGGCATTCCTGGAGCTGGTCAATGTGGGAGATCTGATCCAACAGATGGTGGAAGTGTTCTACCTGCAAGAATTGGTCGCTGCCAACCTCACCGATCGCGACGATTTTCTCAGTCTTGCCGCGAAGGAGAAGAAGAAGTTTGAGCAGATGCTGGATGAGCGCGTGGCTGCAGGGCTCAACAAAGGCATTGATGTGCTCATGGACGAAGTGGAGTACCTGTGTGGTACCCTGCAGCAGCCGTCTGACTTGAATCCGCCCGTAGGTCCCAATGGGATAGCGCAGTTGGCAGACATTGGGCCTAGTGAGACAGCAAGGAGAGTGGTGGATATGGTGTCGTCGCACACGAGCATGTTGGTGGGTAGCACGGACAAGAACGTGCTGGACGTGTTCAACCAGGAAGTTGGTGTGCGGCTATTCACTGCAATCTGCAAGCACCTCAAGCGGCAACGAGTGAGTGTCGACGGTGCGATTGTGTTGATCAGGTAAGACGGCAGTCAAGTTTTTCTTTTTTTCTTTTTCTTTTCTTTTTCTTCTTCTTTTTGATGGGTTGCTAACACGTTGTAGTGACATGAACGCCTACAATGCCTACATTGTGTCGCTGCGCAACAAACCACTCATGCAGTACTTTGCTGCTCTTCGTGAGCTTTCGCAGATCTACCTGATTGCGCCGAAGGAGGCAAAGGAGATTGCGACCATCATAGCAGACACGGATCGTTACCACGGCATCTTCCGAGCGGAGGAGGTGTACGAGTATGCGGAGAGACGAGCGGATTGGTATCAGATCAAGAGCGCGGTTGAGAAGCAGATGTACGGTGTGGGCTGTTGGGTCATGTGAATGAGAGTGTAGACGTGTGGTGAATGAGAGTGTAGACGTGTGGTGAATGAGAGTGTAGACGTGTGGTGAATGAGAGTGTAGACGTGTGGTGAATGAGAGTGTAGACGTGTGGTGAATGAGAGTGTAGACGTGTGGTGAATGAGAGTGAAGACATGTGGTCAAGGACAGCAGACATGTGGTCAAGGACAGCAGACACGCAGCTCTGGGACGATGAAGTTAGCAAAGTTAGCGCATTTGGACAGATTTGCAGTGTTTCGTCGTCTCCACTCGTTGGGTCCAACGTGTCGTCGTGCTGGCAAGCTGCTACTCCGCCCGGGAAGCTTCCCCAGCCTCTCCAGCTTCCCAATCGGTACCTGGATCTGTAGTGGTCCGTGCACAGGTAACGGATGACCTCTTGACCTCACCACCTCACCACCTCGCAGCAGGGTCAATGGATTTGTCGGTGCTCGTCTCCAGCTAAAGGTCCTCTCGCTCTCGGCGACTCATTGCCTGCTGTCTGCACCTTCTCCAAGACGCTCATTTCCGCACTGCTCTACACGCACTGCTGCAGGGTGAGCCCCCGCCGGCACTACCGTTTTAGACCGTCCGGCCCTCTCACTTGTCTTGAGCCTGTGTTGTGTTAAGCCACGCTTCGCCGACGGCTTGGTGAGAGACGCTCCTCGCAGCATCTCTGCGCTACGCGACATTTGGTGTATACAGTCCTTCTCTGGTCGGCCACCAGCTTCGCCTGTCTCTCCACCCTCTGCATCGACCGTCTTAGTTCATACTACCGTACGCGGTTCGCGCCGACCCGTTGTTCTACACCTCAGCCTGCAGCTCCGCTGCTATAAACACGCACCACCTCGCACCCAGAGCTCTCTGGCTGAGCACACTGCACAGCTGCCATGTCCGGTACGTACCCCCTTGACGGCCTCGCGCACCCCACTCGCCTACTCACATGCACCAGATCCCCTTCCCACCCAAGTAGCCGCTTCCTACTCGGTCATCATCGACGAGATACTCCGCGCCAGCGACCTGAACACAATTTCTGCTAAGCGCATACGAAAGGGGCTGCAAGAGCGAACCGGCCATGATACAGCAAGCCAGAAGGTCCGCCAGCCGCTGCGCCCGCGACTTGCTTCACATGCTAACAGATGGCCCAGGATGCCGTCACGGCCCTCATCATGCAGCGCTTCGACAAGTTCAACTCGGAAATAAACGGCACCGCAACAGAGCCCTCCGAACCAATTCCTACCGTCGAAAACGGCGCCGTCTCTGCCTCAGCAACGCCAGACGAGAAGCGCACGCCCGCCTCCGAATCCGCGCCCTCGGAGCTCGAAGACGCCGCACCTCCAAAGAAGAAAGCAAGGAAGAGCAGAGCCTCCGAAGACGCCGATGCAGCATTTGCGCGCCAGCTGCAAGCCGAGGAAAATGCGCGCAGCGGCCGCTCCACACGGGGAGGGAACAACAAGCGGAAAGCGCCGCCGCCAAAGAAGAAGACCAAGAAAAAGAGCTCAAACCGCGTCAAGGATGAGGACGATAGCGACATCGCGTCTGGTAGCGACAAGGAGAAGAAACCCCCGAGCCGGAAAGGAGGCTTCCATGTACGCTACGTGTTTTCCCCTTCGCCCAGGCTCTACACTGCGTCTGCCTACATCCTCGCTTCGCCCGCTAATATGCCCAACAGAAACTCATGGCACTCTCCCCCGCCCTCTCCTCGCTCGTCAACGAAACGCAACTCTCGCGCCCACAAACCGTCAAGAAGGTCTGGGAGTACATCAAGGCACGCGACCTGCAAGATCCCGCCGACAAGCGGCAAATTCGATGCGACGATGCGATGCGCGCCGTCTTCAAACAGGACAGAGTACACATGTTCACCATGAACAAGATTCTGAATCAGAATCTCTATGCTGTCGACGAGATTACTACGGCGCCGGCAGAGGTGGCATCTGGCTCGGAGTAGGACTGACTGGGGAGGGGAGGACAAACAGAGAAGGAGTGAGAATTGCCTGAGGTGATTACATGGGTGACGGAACAAGGCGGAGAAAGACTGTGGGTTGGGTTCGATTGTGAATATCTAGCATGGCGTTTTTGTGCGCATTTCCTGGCCGTCGCATTGCGTTGGGTTACTTACCATTTGGGGCGCTACTTTGGCCTACGAATAGACGGAGAGACGGACACGTGGGGGGTTGATGGAGCCTGTGCCTGTGCATAGCCCGTACTAATCTCACGAATCAAGTGTAATTCGATCATGAAGGACGGCCTGCCAGTTACGTTCGGGCAATCACTCGCACACGGAAATGAAATGCCCACACTACGATGCAAACAGAAGCTTGTGTCGATGGATTCTCACAACGCTATCCGCACTCGCTGTATCCACCAACCAACATCTCACGACCTGTCTGGCCTCAACACTTCCCACCCATCTAACCCCTTGATCTCGGCCTCATCATCCAAAAAATTCTGCACTCGCCCATGGCTCCCCGAACTCAACCCTGTCCCTGTCCTCGGCGGCAGCGCAGGCGGCCTATCATCCGCATCCATCAGATTCGGCACGGGTTTCCTCATGCCTGCGGGCGGAGGCGCCATGGAGCGTCTGGGCTGCGGATCTGGGTCGTCGCGATAGCTCTGCGGCGGTGGCGGCGTGGGAGACAGACTCGATGTTTTGCTCAGCAGCGAGGCTTTCTTGCTGGGGATCGGTGGTGGCGCGGGCTTGCGGAGCACTTGGGGTTTGCTGTTCATGGGCACCGCAGGGCCTGGGAGAGAGGATGTAATGGGTGGGAGATTGCGGTTTGGGAGGATGGGGAGGGAGCGCGTTGATGCGTTGGAGGCGTTGCGGCGGAGGTCGCTGATGGCATCGCGTGCGCCGTCCATATATGTGATTTGCGCGGGATCTTTGGCATCGTACTGTGGTGCTATCATTCTCCGTGCCATGGGGTTAGCGTTTTGCGCTTGATGCAGGCTGGTTGTTGAGCTCGATGCGGAAGAGTTTGGCTTGTTTGGGTTGTTGAAGTCGACAGTGCGTGCTCGCTGGGAGCCACGGGCGGGTGGTGGCTCTGGCCTGCTCCCGAGCTTATTGATCTCGACCCAATCTGATTCTGGGCTGGGTGTGAAGGGATTGCTGGGCCGTTTAGGATTCGGAATGTGATCGTTTGAGGGTGGTTGGATACGCGCTTTAGCTGGCAGACCTTCCAAAAATAAGCATCGAAGCGGCAATAGGAAGAAGGACAAAGGTACCGTTGTCAAGCCACCACTTCCTCCGGTCTGAGCTGGCAGGTGGCAGACCAGGCTCAACGCTCTCATAGCCGATCAAGTCCTCATCGTCCGACTCATCCTCGCCAGGGTGTCCCGCTGCTCGAGTATCTCCGACGAACGCTTTCCGCGAGTTGTACAGTTCTGCCTTGAGAGCATCTTTCTTACCCTCGTCAATCTTCCTAACCATGACCTGAAACGTAGCATACACAGGACGATGGTCAGAGAATTTGAGTGGCGCTGCATCATAATGAATTTGCCGGATGTTGTCGCCCTTGCGTAGCACACGATCACACCAGGCGGGGATGCGTGCCTTCTCAGATGTGTCATAGGTGTCTGTCCCAAGGTCGTACTTGTAGGTTGGAGGGAACGTTATGCGAGCTTCTGAGTAGTAAGGGAAGGTCAAGCCAGCGACCATTTGGAGATTAAGCTGTAGAAGTTAGTAACCAACTCCTGATATTTTGATTTGGAAACGTACCTGATCATTGTCATACAGTGTCTCGAGGTCGTTCATCTGACACAACTTCTGGACCTTGTCGTTACTAAGACCAATCCTGTAGTTAAAGTCACCCAGCCAAATTACAGTGTCATGATCTTCGATGGATCGATTCCGCTGGAAACGCAAGCCGTGACTGATCGTCTTGTAGTCTCGATTTCGCTCTTCGTAGTTGGCAAATCCAGCCGCAAGATGGGCTGTTACCAAGCAGATCGAGGTGTTGGCATACTCCATGCGTATCGCAACAGCGCCCTTATTGCCAGCCATGCCAGACATACCAGTCTTTTTCAGACTGCCCTCGACGTTCTTGACGTTCTTGAGTTTATCGGCGCGCACAAAGACAGACAGGCTCGCGCCAACAAGCTGACCACCTCGAAGCAAGACGTATTCTTCTTTCCCGTGTCTTGTAGCATTCTTGTCCAAACAGTGCTTGACAGCATATTCCCAATCCTGCCGCCTCGTTGGCTCCGTCGACATAATCTGTTGCGGACTCAGTTCGACAATCTCCTGAAAGCCTACTGCGACGATCTCAGGACACTGCTGTGAAGCATCAACATCCGGACACAGCCATGGTGACAGGTCCTGGTCGATGCCATGTGTCTTTCCGTTCAAGTTAAATGTGCCAACGAGTATGTTAATCACTTCTGTTTCCGAGAACTCAGGCGCCCGTCGAGTGAGCTCTGTGATGACAAAGTCGTTGATGGGGTCGTACAGATGAACCGGGATCTGCCCCATTAGCCGACCAAGAAGCATGTCGATGGTGTTCTGACGGCCTTTGTCGGCGAAGTTGTTGATATACGTTCTTGTGACGCTCTTCCTTGCGTCTGCCAGAGCACCGGCTAGCGACATCTTACCATGCCTTGTGAAGGACGACTTGAGCGCGCCAGTGCCCGCGTATATCCTGGACAAAGCGTCGCCGTTGTCAGCCCACATGCTCGAATGCCGAACCCAGAAATCCTGGCTCGCTCCTAGTCCTTTGTGACTAAGAAAGATCTCCAGCGCCATCTTGCTGATGATTGTCTGTACGAGGTTCGTCCGATCCAGACAGTCAAGACAGTTCGTTCTGAAAACACCTTCCTGAGCTAAGATGGGCGTCGAGCGCCTCACAACGTGGTCTTGCCCATTCGACCTGATGTGGTCGTCCACATCTTCGGACAAGTAGTATGCGAAGCCATCAGCTGAGTGCTGTATCCACCGTGCAATCATGCTGGCCATCTCGTAGCCACCCGGGCCTCTTGTCTCTGCATGAAAGTCGTATTCGGTAAGCTTGATGAGCTCATGTTCGCGATCGCTCTTCTCAACACCGAAGTTCAACGGACTGTTCTTGATGTGATCGCGATACCTATGGGTGAGCTCTATTTCGTTGGGCTTCTCGTTGCTGAGCAGGTTGACCACGTGCATAGCGCCATAGGCGAGCTCTAGATTCTCAAAGTGCTTGTCGAAAGCAGGCTGCGTAGCTTCAGGGCCTCGCGTTATGGTGATTTTTTGCTGGCCTGGCAACAGCCCGGACTGCTGCTCCCAGAATATGGGTACGCTACCTCGTATCTGGACGTAGGAGAAGCAGACGCCCGAGGGTGCCCAGTAGATGGTTTCTGTCTCAACAAAGTTGGCTACGTTGCCATCATCGTCGATGCCACGTGAGTTGAAGCGCGTTCCCGCTCTCCTGCAGGACAACCTTGAAATCAGTGTCATAGAAGATGGCATGCCTGATCCGCGAACCTTGATGGGCGCCGAGGCGATGGGTACCGTAACAGTGAGAGCAAAGCCACGGATAGCAGACGTCAAGATACCCGAGGCATCCAGTGCTTCCTTGTCCCGTGGGGCCAGCCTGCTCCTAAAGTCGACCAGCGGCTGGATCATGTATGAGTTCCACAAGAAGCCAGCGTCCAGACTATCAATGGATACCGTGGCAGCGTCTGCCGACCTGTCCTGCAACCGCCGTGTCAAGTCAAAGTCTGAGCTGTAGTAGAATGTGCCACTGCTCAGCAGCTTCTTGAGCGCCAGACACGGGTGCTCGAGCGGCGACTGCTCCTTCCTGCCTCCGAAGCCCATCTCGTAGCCCTCGTCGTCGATGGTGTCGGTGGGGTAAGGGTTCACCTCGTCGTTGAGGAGGGCATCGTAGCTGGAGCTGGTCAGGCAGTAGAAGCCCACTGAGTGAATGCGTTGCACCGTCTCGCCTGGACGCACCGTCGCAACCTTGCTTGCCCCGTTGACGACGACCAGGAAGACATCGCCGTTTACCGTGATGAGTCCTAGCGTGCCGTGTGCGTTGACCGAGTGCAGGGCGCGGTAGTCGCTCAAGTCGACATGGCCTGTCGGTGCGAACTCGACCATGCAGCGGGCGGCGTTGGCGCCATTGCTTCCCAGCGACGTCGACGAGGCATTTGGATTGGCGCTGTGTTCGGTCGACGATGAGCTATGGCGGAGGACGAGGGCGTGCGAGGGCGTGCTGAGGGCGATTGCGCGGTGCGGGTATTCTTTGATCAGCACGCGGATGGACATTGTCTGGCACTCGACTCCCACGCTGCATGGACGCGCGCAGGCCAAAAGTACAGTACAGGTCGTGGCGAGCAAGCACGTGTGCTTTGTGCTTTGGCGGTCGCACGCGGCTTCACGCTGGCTTGATGGCTGCTGAGGGATCGCCGCACGTCCAACTGCCTCGCCGTTCAACTGGTGCCCGAATGCCTGCAGGGCCTCTTCGACAGCGCGCCGACACACGCGGCTGATGTGGAGATAAGTGGATGATCAGGGGACTGCACATCCAAGAATACTTTCTGACGCCGTTTCCATTCCATGGCAAGCCGACTCCTCGGCAGGGCGTTGCCGGTGGTCAGGGTCACGAATGAAATCATAGCCCAAGCAGAACGGTGGTGGATTTGGCGTCCATGCTTTCTCCACAAATGCCGTCCATGGTCGTGCTCATCAACTCCTTCTACCTTTGTAGATGAACAGCCATGGAATAGCATGTTCGTGAGCAGCAAACGACAAAATGAAAATCTGACCGACACCTGCAACTGTACTCCGTCCGAAATAGTAGCAGCATCAACTCATTACGACATCAGATCGTCTATAGACATTAGTTAGGGTAAACAGTACTTGCAAATCCGACAGTGCTCCAGAGAGACGTATCCAAATGCTACGCCATGCAAAACGATAAATCAACAAAGCTTAGCACACACTAACCCCTCCAGCAACCACCTCCTCCTCATCACCTGTAATCCCTCCTCCTCCTCCCATCATCGTCCACAATGGTAACCCTCGTACTCTCCTCCCTGTACGCGTCCCCTCTGCTCCTGCTTCTCTGCCTCCCATAATCCACGTTGACCCTTGACCTGCTCCTCTCCCTCCCTCCGTGACCCCTCCCGCCTCCAAAACTGCTCTCACTCCTCGCCGGCTCCACATAGCGGTAATGTTCATACTGTGGCCCGCGCTCGGGACTATACGCTCTCTCGCGCCTGACTTCTCTCTCACGGTACACATACTCGCTACGGTTTGGGGAAGAAGAGCGCGAACTGTAGCTCGACCGCGGAGAGACTTCCACGTACTGCGCGGCCCCATGGTGGCTGTGTCGACTACTGATGTGGCTCGCCGGCGGTGGGGGAGCAGGGGCATACACGGGTGCTGGCGGCGGCTCTACAAACACGGGCACGGGCTGCGGAGGCGGAATGGCGAGAGGTTTTGGCTGCGGGGTGGGGATCGCGACAAAGGATGCTGAAGGGCGAGGCGACTCATGGCGGGATTCGCGCACCACTTCGCGAGAGTAGCGGTGCGTCGATTGTCGAGAGGCACGGCGACGAGGAGGAGAGTGGTTGTGTCGCGAAACTACACGGTAGGGAACCACGACGTCTTCTTCCTGTTTGACCTTGACGAGACACATGGTCTTGCCTGGCAAGGTGTTGTGGTGCTGAGAGTTGAATGCTAGAGATGCGATCGCGATCTGATTCGTGGGACGATCAATGTGGGGTTCAACGATGCGTGTTCGACGAGCTGGGGAGAGCGAAGGTGAGTGTGTAGAGTATATGACAAGACACTGGTGTGCTGAACGGATGACAAGACACAGATGCGTCAGGTATCAGCGCAAAACGAGCGGCGACTGAGAAAGAAATGAAGGAAGCAGAAGCGCCTTGGTCCGCAGCAATCGGGCTGGCAAAAGCCCAGCCACAGCTGCATCCATGGCAGACCCCATGTCGAGCTCAAGCTCGAGTCTGGTGACGACGTTCCAACCACATGTGCTCTAGTGTCCTGTCAGCCGCGCTTAGCCCCAGGTACACTGGTACAGGCCTGCGTCCACCCTGCGTCCACCCGTCTGGCATCTTCGGGCCCTGACATGCAACAACGTAAATGTTGGGGTATATATACTCGTGATCATTGCCAGTATGAACAAAAGAACCGCAAAGTGTTCCGATAAATGATTACACGCTAGTCGCTGATATCGTACCCATAACCACGTCAGGCGTCAAAATCTCCACCCAACATACACAGTACATCGGTCCTTCGTTACCTGTGTGGTGCTGATGTTGGGCCTCAAAACAACCACTAGTCGTCCATCGGCTTGTCCTCCAACGTTACTCCCCGCGGCGCTGGGTCTTCTAGTGTGACACCTCGGGGTGCTTCCTCGTGTGCGTTGGCCACACTCCTGAGGCTACCAGTTGAGTCGCGGTTGCCGCCTCTGCTGAGACTTCCCGTGGAATCTCGATTGCCTCTTGCTAAGCTTCCAGCATGCTTCCTGGGGCCAAGTGCAAGTGGTACACGAGTGCTTGAAGGTGCAGGATGCTCAACAGGCGTAAACGGAGTAGGCTCGTACATCTCCGCTGCACGTGCTGGTACGGATGCAGCTGCTGAGGCTTCAGCTTCGTCCGTCGTGCCATTCGTAGTGGCAGCAACCCCAGTCCCGGCTGCACTGGCGCTGGCGCTGGCGCTGGGGCTGTCAGGGTCTGGCACTTCCAGAGAGCCACGGTTGGTGGGCGCCTTTCGTGCTTCGGTGGGTGAATTGGTGTTTACTGGGAAACGCGTCTGACTGCGGTCGCGACGATGAGAACCACTGCTTCGGTTGCTGGGACCGGGTGAGACGCCTCGAGGAGATCGTTGAGCGGCAATGGCGCGCTGACGTTCTTCCATGTTGGCACGTCGGTTGCTCTCATCAGTGGAGATGGCGCGAGGACGCTGCGAGCCGGAAGCGGAGTGTGTCAGGGTGCTAGCACGCTTCAGCTCTCCAAATATAGCGTCTTTGTGAGCAAAGAGATCGCGCACGAGGCGGTAACTATAGCGCTCGTTCATCGTTAGGGTGTTCTCCAGCCTTGGGCGGAGGACGCAGGGTGCGAGCGCATTCGCTAATGCGGCGATGTAGGTCTCATCAGCCGAGGTCAGCTCAATCAAGCGGGTGAAGTGAGTGCAGATTGCGTCAAGAGTGGCGATATTAGCCAGGCGAAGCTGACCGAGCGTAGACTGAAGGACCGCGACTCGTGTTGCCTCGTCCACATCTGTAGCGGTAGTGCTGTAGATAGTCTTGACAATCTCGTAAACGTGAGACGAGACAAGGGAATCTATTACCGTTAGTTGGTGCTTGTGTGTAAGCCAGAAATGACTTACCTGGTAGTTCTAATAGGTAAAGCTTCAGAACGCTCGCCACAATAGGAATGTCGTATTTTTCAAGGATCTCATCCTCGAATCTCTTGCCAGTGTTGATGGTAGCTCGTAGGTTGTGGGTTTGAGCCAATGGTACGTCGACGAGCCAGATTCCGCGGCGGACTTCGTCGCCCTCGAGATCAGGGTAGTGGTTGTCTAAGAAGGTCAGGATAGTAGTGATCAGGACAGGCACGCGCTTCTTGTCAGAGCGAGCACGAGCCTCCAGATCGACACCAAATGTTTGCTCGTCGACCGAGTTGTAGTAGTTCTCGTACGTCGTGACCTTGGGTACAAATGGTCCGGTGCGGTAGTTTTCGAGCATGTATCGGAGGTCGCCCAACGGCTGGACGGTCTCCTGAAATAGCATCATCTTATCAACGGTGCTCTGCAAGCTAGGAATGACGTTGCTAACAGCGCCAGAAAAGTCGAGAATGACAGCCTTGATGGCCTTCAGCCTGTCGAGTTCGCAGCGCTCCATAAATTTGAGGTGATCGATCATAGCTTCTTCCAGGTTGCATCGCAGGGAGTCCAGCTTCTTGACAGCAGCCTTGTAACGCTCGTCAGACTCGCGGGCCTCTCGTCGCAGCCTCTCTGGCGGTGTCTCGTTGGGGTACTGGTTGTTCAGTGGGTTCCAGCCCTGAAGGTACTCTTGAACAACACCGCCTGGCGAATCGACGGTGAAACTGTCGTTGGACATGGTAGACGCGGCGGTGCTTGCGCGTGCCAGCGGCGTCTTCTTCTCGGGGACGCCCGTCAGAGTGAAGACTTTTGTTTTCCACTGGTAGTTCATGCGGGAACTGTTCGCAAAGGCGTTTCCAACATTGCCAATGAGGCGCAAGAAGCCGTGGGTGACCATGTCCTGGCCAATTCTTTCTGCATAGCTGACGCTGGTTGCACCTAGGTGTTTCTGAATGTAATCGGTGATGTCTGCGCCAGTAGAGCAGTTCTGGTAGGTTCCAATAATGGGAACCTTGACTTCGGCGATCTTGATGCTGTCCAGCATATGCGACAGGATCTTCTTGATCTGCTCGGGCTGGTAGGTCTCGTCGCCTAGATCAATAGGCTCCTCCTCGTTCTCCTCGGGCTCCGTCATCTTGATCGTGGGGACCTTTCCCTTGGGGCTCGCCAGCGCTTCGCTCTGAGGATCTTGGAAAGCCAGCTTGTCCTCCTCTTCCAGATCTTCCACCAGACGACACTTGTTGTAGTACTGCGAGCGGAACTTGCGCACAGCGTCGGCTTGTCGGTCGTGGATCTTGATGCGCGATTGGAGGTCGTCCTGCGAGTTCTGCACACGGGCGGCATGCGCCTCGCACCAGCGGCCGAAGGGGTTTATGACGAGCTCGCGAATGTTGGAAGCAATCTTCTTGTGGTTGGAGGCAGCGGACTCCATCTCGGTGCGCACACCTTCGTAAGCCTAGCAACGGTGAGCTGCAGTCCATGTGGGTTGGCGTGCTCGCGCACATACCTTTCGTACGCTTGCGCCCTCATCTCTGGAGAAGCCGCCCGCAATGCGCTCAGTGGCTGGCGTGATGCCGGACAGGCTGTTCGCGTATAGCTCTTCAGCGTCGGCGCGCAGGCGGGCCACGGTGAGGATTTGCTGGTTTTCCTGCACGCCCTGCTGCAACTTTCCGAATAGCACTCCCAGACCTGTGTGTGGTCAGCCACGAGAGCGACTGCGACTGCGCCGCACTGCTTACCACCTGCGTAGTCTTGCGACCAAAAGGACGCAGCAAAGCCCGTCTTGGCCATGGTGGTGATGACGTCGCTGGGGGTATCAAAACGCAAGCACTCGTCGTAGGCCGTGGGCTGCAAAAGGCAAAGGGCGAAACTAGACTGAGACAAGAGACAAGCTTTGACAGGCGCTGGTAGTGAGCGTGGAGAAGGAAGGTCTGGGGAACACGCAAGCGCAGGCCCTGTAATGCAACGCCCGTGGAGCTGCCGTGGGTGGCAGAGGGCGACTGGAGCGGTGGGACGGGGTTCGGCGGTGGGCACACTGTGCGACAAAGGGTCGTGGGCTCGTGAAGACAACAAGAGGAGATGACGGCAGCTCTTCAGGAGTTTTGCAGGCCAGCTGTGGCAGAGCTGAGTGTACGAGGACCCCTGTCGGCCGTTTGTGACTTGCTGGCACAGCTGGGACCCTTTGGGCAAGCCTTGCCTGTCTAGCAACTATAAATATCAACGTCAATTCACCGAGCTGCGCCAATCCCTGCAGGGCCTAGGGAGCGTGACCCTGCGACTTGAGCACCGTACAGTCGAGGCATCATAGGGGACCAGCCCACTAGCAAGAGCAAGAGCACTCGACCGTCGCTGCGAAGCAAACAGCAAACACCTTTGTCCCCACGCCCACCAGTGCGAGCAACCTGCTGTGCCACACCTCATTACCGACAACGCGGCACAAGTCCTATTCGCTGTGTCTGCGCTTTGGAACGGCTCGATTGGATGCTTCTCGAGCTGAAAAGGTCGGACTACAGCATCTCTAGAGCGCGTCATCTCCAACGCCTGTGGTTTTTCCAGAGGCTGAGATTGATCACCGTCAACCCCACCACTAGATCCATCGCCCGGGAAATTGCCTCTCTGTCGTCCGGCAGAGAACACCGACTGTCTCGGCAAGTTGCACAATCACATCGTCATGGGTCCTCCGCAACCAGAAAGCGAGTTCAACTACGCTCGTCAGATCAAATACTGGAGGAGAAATCTGAAGACTTACCTGCCACACTATTACACCGGCAATGACGCCAACCGGATGACCCTGGCTCTGTTCACGGTTTCCGCTCTCGACATATTGGGAGATCTAGACGGAGCCCTATCTGCAGAGGAACGCCAAGGCCACATCGATTGGGTGTATAGCTGCCAGCTGCCCGAGGGAGGCTTTCGACCGTGGCCAGGTTCAGCCTTTGGCAAGAGAAGCAATGACGAGAACAAGATCTGGGATCCAGCACATGTGCCGGGCACTTTCTTTGCACTGCTCACGCTTGTAGTTCTAGGAGATGATCTGGAGAAAGTAAAGAGAAGGGAGATCTTGCAGTGGTTGATCAGGATGCAAAGGCCTGAAGGTGGCTTCGGTGAAGCATTGGGGGCAGACGACTTTGTGCATGGCGGGAACGACTCGAGGTTCGGCTACATGGCTACAGCAATCCGTTGGATACTCCGTGGTCATCTAGAAGGGCCGTACGACGGGATACCAGACATCAGAGTTGACGACTTCGTGACCTGCGTACGCGAAGCTGAGTCTTACGATGGAGGCATATCGGAAGCGCCATATCACGAGGCCCATGCTGGATTCACGAGCTGTGCCATCGCCGCTTTGTTGTTTGTCAATCGCCTACCACAGCTACCTGGTGAAGCCCCTGACGGTCGCAAACGTGGGGTCACGAACCTTAAGAACACGTTGCACTGGCTGGCTTCCAGGCAAACCGCAACACTCGAGGAGGACGATGGCACTGACACCTTTGACGACGAAACAGACACTGCGAACACGTGCCATGATGCTCACTCTTTCGTCAAAGTCAGCGCTTACCAAACCGTCTCTATGGACATCACCATGGGTTCGCAACCAAAGGTACCCTTCGATCTCGCATGGGTAGGTATGAACGGACGCTGCAACAAAATCGCAGATACGTGCTACGCGTACTGGGTGTCAGCGCCCCTTCAGATCCTTGGGCGTATGGACATCATCTCGCCAAAGCCAGTTCGTAAATACCTTCTCGACAAGACGCAGCATGCACTTGGAGGGTTTGGCAAAGTCGTGGGCGATCCACCGGACATGTACCATTCATTTCTGGGCATGATGGTACTAGCGATGCTTGGAGAGCCAGGGTTGCAAACCGTTGACGCGGCGCTGTGCATTACAGATAGGGCGAAACGGCATCTGGAGTCACTGCCGTGGAGAAGAGAAGCGTTGGCTTCGAAGAGCAATGGCATGGATAGAGTAGGCGGTGTCACGCAAGTTGCGGCGGACAGAATGCAGATAGATTCGTAGAGCACTCGCAGGTGGTCAGACGCGTTCATACTCAACCATCTGTCGTGTCATCGACAACCTTGATCTGGACCACTTTCGGTGTTGCTCGAACTGCCCAAGCACGCCCGCCACTCGGCTCATCCTACCCTAGCCTTCAGACCCCTGCAACAATTTCTAGCAGCCATTACATCTGCGCGCCTTGCAGTACGACCACTCCTCTCCCACACATACAAGCTCTACGAAAACACAATGAGGAACGCACCGCCTCCCTCGAAAAAGCGCAAAATCCGGACTGTGACGGAAGAAAAAATCGACTTCGACCCAGCTGCGCGCGAAGAATACCTCACCGGCTTCCACAAGCGCAAAGTCGCGCGAAGAAAGCACGCAGAAGAGGAAAATGCAAAAAAAGACAAGGAGGAAAAGCTGAAATTCAGGCGAGAGGTACGTTGCAGCAGCAGTCTTGCACACCTTCTAGCACCGCGCAGGGCTGGGTAGCAGCACAAAGACAGCACAAGCGTGCGAGTTCCTCTGCTCAACAAGTCGAAATTTCCGCAGCCTGAACACAATCATGAAGTATGGGGCTCATGCTAACTAACTCTGCACAGCTGCGACAACAGCGCAAGACCGACCTCGAGAAGCACGTCAGCGAAACAAACCGCCTCATGCGCCTCGCAAACGGCGATATCCCCAGCGAAGCCGAAGACTCGTCCTCCGACTCGGATGCAGACCCCGCCGAAGCCACGTTCCACGGCTTTGACGACCCTATCAACCAGGAAGACGAGTACATCGATGAGGACAAGTACACAACCGTGACTGTCGAGACGGTGGGCATCAACCGCACCGGCTTCAGTCGTCCGGGCGAGGAAGAGGCCGAGTTGAAGAAAGAGCAGGAAGCCAGAGAGGAGAAAGAGCGCGAAGAGAAGAAGAAGAGGGTGTGGACCAAGGAGAGGCCCAGGACCGATAGGCCGAAGAAGAAGAAGGTCAAGTTTAGGTATGAGACCAAGGCGGAAAGGAAGGTGGAGAGGATGAAGCAGGGTATGAAGAAGAAGAAGCTGGCCGAGAAGAGGAAGCCCAAGGAGTAGATGGCCCATGCTCGGCGTCTGCATGAGGTGATTTCAGTTTAGATGAATGGTGGTGTCTGGTCAAGGTCGGATGATACCCAGTTGTGGATCACATGCATGGGCGGAGTTTTAGGGCGCAACAAAATTGTGAACATTGACAATCAGCACGGTGCAATCCCAGTCAGACGTCACGGAAGCCAGTGAGGCGTGGATCGGTGGATCAAGGAAGAAAGGGTGTGATTGTGCAGACCGCCAGCAGTGTTGCTCCCTCGGGACACATCAACAGTGTGCAAGCCCATGGCCAACGGCTGCAGAAGACCAAGACGAAGACGAAGCAATATGTGCAATTAGGGGAAAGGGGGGTGGTGGTGGTGCTGCCTTGTGCCCGTCTCCACCTCAAGCCTCGCAGAAGCGCACGGTCACACCCTCGTCTCGGTATGGCTTGAAGCAAGTGCAGATTTGCCGCTCTAGACGGGGTAGTCCACTGGCAAGAGTCAACCACCGCAACGGAGAGATGTGGCCAGGAAGATCAGATGTTACCGATCTCCTTGACAAAGTCATCGAGCTCCTTCTTGGTGTCGGCGTATTTCTTAGCCATCTCCTCGTACTTTGTTTCCCACTGGTCGCGGGACTGCTCGAGAGCCTGGACTTTGCGTTCGTAGTGGCCGGACTTGACGTCGGTTTGGCGGAGCCTGGGTGCTGTTAGTCGATGCACACGTGTCCACAGGGCGGGGAGGCCTCACTTCTCGTTGAGCTCGCGGATGGTCCTGTCAGACTCCTCAGCCTCTTCCTCAAGCACCTGGATCTTGCGCTGCAGGCTCTCGGCCTGGGTGCCGGCCTGAGCACCTGCACCGGCCTCGTCCTTGAACTGCTTGACTTGCGCTTCGAGTTTCTCGACCTCGCCCTCGAGGACCGAGTTCTTGTGCGAGAGCGACGTGATCTCCTGCTCCTTCTGTGTCGTCTCGCCCTCGAGCTGCTTGACCTTGGCCTTGTACTCCTCGGCCTTGGCGCCGCTCTCGTCGGCCTCGACGCGGAGAGCCTCCATGCGCTGCGGGGTCGTCAGCTATCTGGTGCAACAGGTGCAGACCGCCGACCGCCCAAGGAAAGGGTCCGGCGGGGTAGCGGGCAGACTCACCTTCTTGATCTGGTCCATGGCTGCGGAGAGAGGGGGGGTGCTTAGCGGGGGAGTGCTGGTGGTGGTGTGGAAGAGGGCAGGTGAGGTTGCAGCGGGCTGTGCAAGCGGCGGATGGCGGGCGTGTTGATTGTTGTCTGAGAATTGTGTCTCGTTGGCAAGCTGATAATGCGGGCATGGGCGCCGCTGCCGAAACGGAAAGGGAGTACCCCTGTCTCGCCAAGCATCCGCCGGGGTCCATGCCTCCATGGTGCTTGCCCTTAGCAACCGCGTGTACAGGGAGGGTAAACAAACGAACAAACGAACCGGTGAGCACACGCAACGTCACCACCGCCCACCGTCCACCGCCCACCGCCCACCGCCCACCGCCCGCCGCCTGCAACACCACGACTCGCTCCATGTAACCGCGCACATGGCCACGCTCGCAGCACACGACCAGGAGAACGCAGTGCGCAACCTGCACCTCAACGCCGGCGCAAAGTCCTTCGGCGCTAAAACACCAGCCAACAAAGCCCCAAAGACGCCCTACAAGGTCCCACTCAACGACGAGAATGTCTTCACCAAAGGGGGGAACGCCAAGGCCAAGGCCAAGGGAAACGAGAACTTGCTCCTGACCACCAACAAGGGCGGCAAGCTGGACGCCAGTGCTTTCGTCACGCCTGCCGGTGCGTGGGAGCAGCAGTAACCACGCGATAATGACTAACGAGCTGTGAAGGCCCGCGAAACCGCGCTCCCCTCGGCGCAAAGACGACAAACGCCAAAGGAAAAGCCTTCCAGACGCCTGCGCCACTCGGCTCCTCTGCGAAAACCCTCAAGGCAAGCCCACGCCTGCGTCGTCCGAAAGTGAAGGTCCACCAGCCTGAAGCAGAGGCCGACTTGGAAGATGACGTCCCAGAGATCGAGTACATGCCTCCCAAGGAGGTCCCGCTTCTGGACGACATGGACGATTATCTACCTCGGGACTGGGACTTCTCCATCCTTGGAGGCGAGAATGCATCACGCGGCATCACGAGTGCATACCACAACCCCGTCGAAGACGACGGTCGCACGAGGGGACAGCGAGAGTTCGAGGAGGGTTTGGAGCGCGACCGCAGGAAGCGAGACGACGAGTTTGACCGAATCTTTGAGGCGCAGATGGCCAAGGATGACGCCGAGTCAAAACGCTACTTTGGAATCAAGGAACCGAAGCAAGAGGCGCCAAAGCCCACCCTCAAGGCCGCTTCCTCCGTGAGGCCAGCTACTGGCCTGTCAACCATGCGCGCAAGATCTGCTGCTGCTGCCCTTGCACCAACCGATAGATCTACCCCTAGGTTTGGTGCATCCACCACGGCCGCAAAGTCACGCGTGCCCACCGGCCTTATCTCTGGTAGGAAGACGCCAAAGCCTCTCGCAGAGCCGACCGCTGCTCGTCACGCCCGTCATGCATCGGCCGTCAGCTCGTCCAAGGGCACCATCGGCTACGCACAGGGACGCGCAGTGCGTTCAGGCTCAGCAATGCGCCCACCGCTCTCGAATGTTACCAAGCCTGTCGGTCCCAGCCTCTCAACCTCGAAGCGTGCGGGTACCACGACTCCGTCTTTCGCATCAGCGCATCAACGCACTGTCAGTGCCGCTGCATCCTTCAAGTCCCGGCCTTTCTCGCGCTCGAGCTCAACCTCCACAAACGCCACTCTGGTCGCTCCGCCGCTGGCAGATCCTTTCGAAGAAACGGCAGAGAGTGTCGAACGTGAGCTTGAGCTATTGGCGCTCCAGGATGACGAGGGCGAAGATGTGGATGCGTGGATGAACAGCTTTAACGATCAGTTGGATGGTGCCGACCCTCTCGATGATGAGCTAGGTGACTTTCAACTGCAGCTTCCAGAGGGGCTCTAGACGTTGGTCTTTACCACGCTGAGCAGCTGATGCGCGATTGGATTACAGTGTGTAAGAATGTGGTTTGATCTTGAACGTTGATGGAGGCTAAATTGTTTTCTTGTGTATTACTCCATGATGATCCTGGAGTACTGTTTTGGATACCTCTATTTGTTTTTTTGTTTCCGTGGGAATTTGGCAGCACGTTAGGTCTGTAAGCGGTAATTGTTCGCATTACTATCCATTCGTTTGAAAGAAGCCTGACAAACCCTAAGGACTCAGTGCATCTATGGCTCTTGTTTCTCTATCTCCACCGTTCTTGCCATCTTCCCTAACTCTCCTTTGTAGCTTCACAACACATGCAAACGGAGGAGACCCTACAATGTGGCCCAGCAAGGCACCTTGTAAAGCTAGGGTTGACGGAGCTTGACAATCATTCTCGTCTTGTCGATCGGCTTGCTTGTTACACTCATAGTCTATCTCATGCATCAGCTCCTACTTCTCATGCAGTCATGACATTCAACTTACACTGATCAACTCTGACTTGGTCTTGTACCTCCCTCTCTCATCAACGGTCGGCAGACCCTTCTCGTTCATCTCAATCTCACCAACACCCACTTTGACAAAGTCATACCGCCGTAGAACACACGCAAGAATTACTCTAGCTTCCAGATTCGCCAGCTCTTGGCCAATACAGTTCCGGGGCCCGCGCTCAAACGGCCGCCAAGCACCCGCCGGAATCTTGCCCGTAGGTGTAGCCGTCCCGTTCGCTTCGGCGTTGGTGGCGGTAGACGTGTCTGCGTCGCCTGTCCAGCGCTCGGGGACGAAGTCGTCTGCTGTGGGACCGTAGACGGAGGGGTCGCGATGGATGATGTGCTGGATAGGGTAGATGACGCACTCATCTACCATGACTTGTTCGCCTTCTCTTGTCCTAATCTTGAATCCGTCGTGGCTCATGCGCGCTGTTGCTGCTGGTGGCCAGAGGCGCAGCGCTTCTTTGATGCATGCGCTGGTGTACACGAGCAATTTCAGCGTTTCATCGGGCCGGGAGAGGAACACGGTTTGAGGATCCTCAGAACCGAAAATGGAGTCGTATTCAGCGCGAATCTTGGCGAGGCAGGCGGGATATATGGAAAGTGCGTAGATCAGGCGTTGAAGGAGGATGGAGGTTGTGTCGTGCCCAGCGAAGAGGAAAGTTTTGCACTGATCAGCTACAACTTGGCTGATGTCAGGCGTCAAGTCTTCGACGTCTTGCAGCGCAAGGGCGAGGACAGACCGGTCTTTTGTTGTCCGTTTGGTGTCGCTATTTCTGGACTGCTGAATGTTGTTGAATTTGTCCTGGATGATCTTGTGTAGGGCAGCGTCCATACGTCGGCTGTAGAAGTATCGTTTGGTCTGGGTAAGTGGGTTGATGGCTGCTAGTCCAAGGCCACTGCCGGAGACGTAGGTTTCGGAGAGGAGACGGAAATTCCGCAGGAAGTCGTTTCCGTCGGCAAGCTTTTCTTCTTGAGCATGACTGTCAATATTCGTGATCACCTCGCCGATGATATCGAAGGTGCAGTTGACACAAAGCCCTTCCATCTCGGTAACTGCACCGGACCTAGCGGCGGCGTCCAGCTTTTCCATGAATATGCTAGTTTTATTAATAATAACAGGAAGTAGCGTGACTAGGTGTTGTGGTGCGAATCCTGGGTTGAACTGCTTGCGTAGGGCTTTCCATCTTTCGCCGTCATGTTGAGTCAACATGGAACGCTTTCCTACCAGTGCTCCGAACTCTCCTTGGACAGTCGGAGACTTTGTGACACTGTAGGGGTGCGATTTGGTAGCTCTCACGACTTGTTCAGCGAGGTCGTGAGTTGTAAGGAGCAGTATAGGGTACTGCACAGGTCTGAAGTCAAGAAACATGAACTCGGGTCGGCCATTGTCATTCCAAAGCTCTTCGAGGACATAATCTATCATCCTTTAGCAGGTGAACGCTCTATCCCGTACTTTCAGCCATACCCGGATGTGCTCTGGAGTTGCCGAGCTTCTTGAACCCAGCAGCCATATGCCCAACATGGCCGAAGAAGATGTTAGGCTGCACTGATGTCGGGATGTGCGCGAACGTTTTGAAGCGATATTGCTTTAGTTGATAATATAAGAAACACACCAGAGCCGGCAGAAGAGCCAACACAGCATATGCTGTTTCTGTCATATTGTATGTGCGGAGGTTCGGCACTGCTAGCTGCTACAAAATGTTCGGTACCTCGGACCCACTGTGTGTAGATGTGCTCAAGCGAAGCTTTTATCGAAGTAGGCCACGCATCCGTGGTGTCATGTACACTGTGCTGTTCAGCTCGACAGCAGCGAAGTGTTCTTGCCGCGGTCATGACGTCGAGACCAGCTCAACAGAAGCCTCTCGGCGAATCTCGCTGTTAGCGGCATTGATCTTTGCTGCCGTCTGAGAGGCCTTTAATACGGTTGTCTCTGGCATCTTGTATTCATACATCGAACAATCTGAATGTCAGCCGTGACAGCTGTATCATATCGTGTCCTAAAACTAGCCCTTCAAGTGAATCTCTTCGTAAGAAGCTGGGCGAGAAGCACATGATACTTGAGCCACTGTGAGGCCGTTCAATTGAGGATACGATGCTTTATGCGAGAAAGTCGAGCGAGACGCAGATGTTCGATCGCTTTTGTTCTCTGGTTCTCGTTGTGAGAGAAGTCGCAACAGGGTACTCGCTGGGAGGTACATGAGGGAAATCTGAGAGCTTGCCTCTTGAGGCTCAGCCACCGCACACCGTGAGAGGAGCTTTCGAGGGCGACGCGACAATGCGAGGGTTGTCAAAGACCTTGAACCCTTGAACCGGTGAAAAGGGTTATGCTGACGCTGCATTGAAATCCTTCCGCCTGCTGCACGCTCCCAGAGCAGCTTAGTGCTGCCTGGTTTTGGTAGCGTAGTTTACGCTTTTATGAATCACCACGCTCTCCCAAAAGCTCACCGCTGCCATTGCGCAGGTCCGTCCGCGTACGCAGACTCCAATTATCGTCTTACCTGTTCTCAGAGTTTTCGTGTAATGGGTCCTTTTGCCTGCGCACATCGGCGGCACCCGAAACCTGCCGCTAACGGAAAAGTGGACTGAAAAGACTTCTTGCTCCGACAACACATAAAGAGCTCGACTTGCGCATATACAAAAGAAGCTAATCGGCCAACTCAAAATCCATACCTATCTACAACATGTGCCAAACACAACTCCATGATTTCCTGGCTGAGCTGCCAAAATGCGAACACCACCTCCATCTCGAAGGGTGCTTGTCACCATCCTTGACTTTCAAGCTTGCAGCCAAGAACAACATCAAGCTACCAAGCAAGGAGGAAAAGCCAGAATACGAGTCCGTCGAGACACTGGAAAAGCGCTATGAGCACTTCGACAACCTCCAGGACTTCCTCGACTGCTATTACCTCGCCTTGGACGCGGTCATTACCAAGGACGACTTCGAGATGCTCGGCTGGGAGTACTTTGCCACCGCTCATGCAGACGGCGTCAAGCATGCAGAAGTCTTCTTCGACCCCCAGAGTCACACGGACCGGGGCATTGCCCTCGAGACAGTCGTAGCTGGATTCAACGCAGCATGTGAGCGTGCGGAGAAAGCGCTAGGTATCACTAGTCGCCTGATCATGTGCTTCCTCCGCCACCTTCCTGCCAGCAGCGCCGCGAAGACGATGCAGAGCGCCATCGAAGGTGGGTACTTCAAGGAGGTGGAAGGCAAGAGGCGCGTGATCGCTGGCTTGGGTCTTGATTCCAGTGAAGTCGGGTACCGTCCCGAGCTTTTCAAGGAGCAGTATGCACAGGGCAAAGAACTGGGACTGCACAGGACGGCTCACGGAGGCGAGGAAGGCGATCCAACGTACATCAGCGGTGCTTTGGATTCGTTGCAGTGCGAGCGCATTGACCACGGCATCAAGCTTACGCAGGATCCCGAGCTGTTGGCACGCATTGTGAAGGAGCAGATCCTGTTGACTGTGTGTCCACTGAGCAATGTCTGCCTACAGGCTGTCAAGGAGGTCGGTGAGGTGCCGATCAGGAAGTTCCTCGAACAGGGTGTTAAGTTCAGCATCAACAGTGACGATCCTGCCTACTTTGGCGGATACATCCTCAAGAACTACTGCGCTGTACAGAGTGCATTCAACCTGACAAAGGAAGAATGGAGGATCATTGTACAGAACTCGATTCATGGTAGTTGGGTTGAGCAGCAGCGAAAGGACGAGCTGCTTGTTATGCTTGAGGAGTGCTTGAAGAAGCATGCGTAGCGTGAAACGGCCAAGCAAGGAGGAGGAGAACCAACGAGAAGATACCCAAGCCAGCATGCGATTCAGTTGAAGACCAGTGCCATTACCAGTCGAGTTCGATGTGAGGTGTCAAGCAGCGAGAGCTGGCATTACGTTGGTTGTTGTCAGCGTAGAAGGCTTAGGCCAGCAAGATCGGTACATCGGGGCGCCGATTGATGATCAATCAATGATCTCAGATTTTGCTCCGTGACGGACGAATCTTTGGAACGGCTGTGTGTGCGAAGAGATAGAAGCATCTCTTTTTCCCCGCCTCTCTCTCTTTTTCCATCTCTCTTCACACTCGAAAACTGTAGTCAGAAACAGCTCACTTGTGGGGTCCCAGAACAGTAAGTGTGATGTGTCTACAGGCTGGGGTATGCAGCGACCAACCAACCAATGATGTTAGGGCAGTCAGCAGCACGCAATTTGGCTCCACGATGGCCTCGACGACGTCGACAAAGCCAACTCGACACGCACCACAGGCTGGAGCGTCCATGGCAGGTGAGCCAGACAGCTCTGTCAGCGGTTGCCGCAAGCTTGTCAGCCGCCTGAGATGGCTGCGGCGACGCAGTAACGGCGCCAAGCGCGTCTTTGCGCCCGTACCAAAGACTGCACAGGCGCGTCTCGATGCCTCGCTGAACGACAGGCCTCTCGATGCTGCTGAGGAGGAGAAGGAGAAGGAGAAGGAAAAGGAAAAGGAAAGGGAAAAGGAAAAAGAAAAAGAAAAGACGGTGCTGTACCTCGCCTACGGGTCGAACCTTTGCAATGAGACATTTCGAGGCGTGCGAGGCATCAAGCCGATATCACAAGTCAACGTCCTCGTGCCCTCTCTGCGGTTGACGTTTGATCTCGCCGGCATCCCCTATGCAGAGCCATGTTTCGCCAACAGCGCGCGACGCAACCCCAATGCGCCCGCCCCCACGCCCGCCCCCGACGAACCCCGCTACCACAAGGACCGCTGGCAGAAGGGCCTTGTTGGCGTGGTGTACGAGGTGACGAGGAGCGACTACGCGCACATCATCGCCACAGAAGGCGGCGGCGCCTCGTACCACGACATCCTCGTCGACTGCCACGTCCTCCCCTCGGCCGACACGGTGCCCGCGAACCCCACCACCGCCCCCTTCAAAGCACACACGCTCTTTGCCCCGACGCTCCACCCAGACGAGGCGCGCGCTGCAGACCGCATATCGCGCCCGGACCCCAGCTACGCCCAACCCTCGGCCCGCTACCTCAAGCTCATCACCGACGGCGCTACCGAGTGCCAACTACCCGCAGAGTACCAGCACTACCTGCACAACATCCGCCCCTACACCATCACAACGAGGAAGCAGACAGCCGGCAAGGCCCTGTTCACGGCGATATGGATGCCCTTCATCCTGCTCATCCTGGCCCTGTCACGGAGATTGCAGGATGACAAGGGCAGGGCCCCAAAGTGGTTTGCGAGACTTGCTGCCATGGTCTTTGCCGGAATGTGGCTGAGCTACGACGGCGTCTTCAAGAAGACGTTTGGTGATGGCGAGAGGACTATAGGCGACGACGCCGATGGAATCGTCTTTGAGCCGTACAGCGACGATGCCGAGAAGGAAGGTCTGCTGGAGGACGCTGTAGAAGTGCTGAACAACGCGGCTGGGCAAGAGAATCTGACGTTGAACAGCGGCGAGAGCCTGGTCTGACTGCAATGAGTGTACGAGACCCACCCGAAATAACAAACCCTGTGTACATCCAACCCTCTCTCTTTCTCTCCTCCATTCAAACAATGCCCACCGGCATCTGCAGCACAAACGACGATTGTTCCGCCGACAATGTGATTGTAAAATGCAATGCTTCAGGGCGCCACGAGTCTAGCTGTGCCAGACAACAGTAGCAGCACAAAGCTAGGGGCTATAATCGGTGGTGCTGTTGGTGGGTTTGCAGCACTCCGTGCTACAGCCTTTGGCATCATTTTCGTGCGGCCGAGACTAAAGAAAGACAAGGCGAGGAGAGCTACTACTCCTGCCTTGGCTCCTATCTCGGAGGATCCCTCTCAAATAAAAAATCTTGCATGCAACTCGGTAGAGCAGTCGGAACTACCAGGCCAGCCCGTTGTAGAGTTGTCGCATCCGCCATTAGAGCTTGATGGGATTCCGCTGAGGCAAGAAACATCTGCTTCACTCGTGGACAGGCCTGTATCCCGTAACGGAGATGCTGCTGGAAAGTAAACGCAGTCAACAAATGGCGGATGCGATAGACATGATAAAAATCTTTGCGTTCAACCAGGAAATTATTGTTTCCCCTTGTCACGCTGGCATCTCCTCATGCTCTACAACATGGCTTCTCCACTTCTCTTTTGTCTCACAGGCTCTCCACAGACTATCAAACACAACACTGATGCCGACGAGCCGAAGACAAGCGACTGTCCGTCCGGCCGCCACGCATGAGGATTACTCATGACCCCCACACCTTTGCTAAGTTCCGCGGATATGAGTTGTGAGAATCCCGGACGCAACGCAGCACACCTTTGGTCAATGTGGGACAAGCCTCGAGTCGCAGTGGCCAACATGCCATTTGGCCGTAGATGCACATGCTCTATGCCCAATAAACAGTCTGACTCTACAAATTTTGTCCTCACAACAACGAAAAACCGATTCAACGCTTTCAATTACATGTCAGATTTGTTCCTTGGTAATTTCCCAGACTTTGGCTCGGCTTGTCCGCGGCGGGTATCCGAACGTTTTGTAAGGCAGCCTTTTGAGGCAACCCGTAGTGGTCAGGCCAAAGGTTCCAGACTATTCGGCCTGAAAAGCACCAGCCGAGCGACCCCTCCCTGTGGCGCTTGGTAAGGATTTAGACCACAGCAATGTAATTTCGATGCCGCGAGACGCGAACTTGTGTGTGGTCGGAAAGTTTTCAACTGGAAAGCCACTTCGTCACCACTGGCATTGCTTTCCGCAGCTTGGTCTGCCCCGCCTGGAGATCATGAGCATCTCGAGATGGATTGCGCATGAGCTCCGACAAACAGTTCATGAAAGGCAAGCGCTTTGTTGCCCTCATTATCAACTGTGGATTGAACCCAACGTCAGGCCAATGCGTCGACCGAAGACGCGGATGGAATATGGACATGCAACACGTCCTACATCGCAGCCTGGTTGACAATCCCTGTGTAATGGCAGACATGCGGCCCCAGCGGCCACCCCGTGGGCTAGTGCGTGTTGGCGCATGTTGAGATCGACAAACCCATGGAGGTCAGCACATGACAAGCCCACCTTTGCACACGCTAAGCGGGCACAAGAGCGCGCCACGGGAAACAAGATTTCTGGGCACTGGGCTTAATTCGACTATGTTCGAGTCGCACGAGGCTGGGTTTTCAACAAGGTTGACATTGTACAAACACGAGTCAGCAGCACAAGGGCACACGGCGAGCCGTCCTGAGGCTCTGCCAGACCGCAGCAATGGCAGTGCCGCTTGCGGTGCAGAACAAGATGGGCGCCCTTGGACTTGAAGAAGCGTTGAAAGCCAGGTTGTAGAGAGTTGGGAAAATCCCCAAACTGGAGATGATGACAGACTTCTCCGTGGAGCTTGAACCGCTTCTACTCCATGCAAAATTGCGCAGGGAGAGCACGATGTTGATCATTTCCGTTGCAGATTAGCCTTCACTCAGGCTGACCCAGCTAGCGCATCCACCAGCAGCGTTACGGGACGCTCGCATCGTGTGTCCTGGCGTGAAGATCCGCCCGCATGGTGTGGAGACCCCTCACTTCTTGCCGTGCCTATGGTGGCATAAATACTGCGCGCTCTCCCCCGCGTTGTCGTTGATCAGGCTACAGTGCTCCTGCATCAGATCGTTCGTCATGACTAGCCACGCGATACAGAACGACAAGCTGCACGACGAGCGAAAGGATGTGTAAGCTATACCAAGTCTTGCTCTACTGAAACACTGCTAATCACTCGCAGCGTTTACGAAGAGAGCGGCACCGTCAATGCTACCAACCCACAAAGTGGCGTTCAGTCCGCGAAGTGAGTTGAGTTGGCTACCAGAGCAGAGCCATCGTACTGACAGGGGGCTGTAGAATCCAGAACCCCCTCAAACACATGAGCGAGGATGAGTGTATCCGCGAAGTCGATGCTTTCTCAAAGGAGCACGGTTTCGAGGAGATCCAGCCCTTGCTGCGCAAGGGTGCGCTTATTGCACGCGATCCTACAAACTTCGCCACCGTTCCTGGCATCACCGAAGAGGAGAGGACTGCCGTTGCAAACGAAGTCTTGCACAAGTGGCGCCAGCCCAAGGTCCTCTACTTCACCATTATCCTCTGCTCTATCGGTGCAGCTGTACAGGGCTGGTACGAACGACTACTCGGAATTCTATTGTGACATCCTTCTGACCACAAGATTTAGGGACCAAACTGGTTCGAACGGCGCAAACTTGTCTTTCCCTGATGCCCTCGGCATCCCTGTTCGAGCGTCCACACCTCAGAATCCCAACCCGAACGCCGAACGCAATCAATGGTACCAGGGCCTGATCAATGCTGGCCCTTACATCGCTTCTGCTTTCTTTGGATGTTGGTGCTCGGATCCGTTGAACAACTTTTTTGGTCGTCGAGGTTGTATCTTTGTGTCCGCAATCTTCTGTGCTCTGTCTCCCATAGGATCTGCCGTTGCTCAAAGTAAGTTTGAAGCCCTCTCTCCAGAACAGATCCTGACACTGAATAGCCTGGGAGCAACTCCTGGTTACTCGTCTGCTCCTTGGTATCGGCATGGGATGCAAGGGCGCCACAGTCCCTATCTTTGCTGCTGAGAACGCACCAGCCTCCATCCGCGGTGCTCTGGTCATGACTTGGCAATTGTGGACCGCTTTTGGTATCTTCATGGGCACAGTTGCTAATCTGGCTGTCAAGGATACAGGGAAAATCTCTTGGAGGTTGCAATTTGGCTCCGCTCTGCTTCCTGCGCTCCCACTTCTGGTTGGTGTATTCTTCTGTCCAGAGGTAAGTGTGTTTCAAGAATTGGTAGGAACATTGCTTACCTGGAATTTGTAGTCTCCAAGATGGTACATCAAGAAAGGCAAATATCACCAAGCATACCGGTCCCTCTTACGGCTCAGAAACAACCAAGTGCAGGCTGCTCGCGATCTATACTATATTCACGCTCAGCTCCGTGCAGAGGCTGGAGCCTATACTGTCAGAAACAACTACATTACCCGATTCACCCAGCTTTTTACAGTACCCCGACTTCGAAGAGCTACAGTCGCCTCTGGTACTGTGATGATTGCCCAGCAGATGTGCGGAAGTAAGTATATGAAGACCATCTGCGAGGGTGAAAGCACTAATCCCATCTAGTCAACATCATCGCATTCTACTCGAGCACAATTTTTGAGCAAGCTGGCGCCAGTGCTACCGAATCTCTGATTGCGTCCATGGGGTTTGGCCTAGTCAACTTCCTGTTTGCCTGGCCAGCTATATGGACTATTGATACCTTTGGTCGTCGAACTCTTCTGCTCTTCACTTTCCCTCAAATGGCCTGGACCTTGCTTGCTGCAGGTCTTTGCTACCTGATCCCGGAAGGAAGCAAGGCTCACATCGGACTTGTCGCTCTGTTCGTCTACCTTTTTGGAGCCTGGTACTCCCCGGGCGAAGGGCCTGTTCCCTTCACTTATTCTGCAGAGGTCTTTCCGCTTTCCCACCGTGAAGTGGGTATGTCGTGGGCTGTGGCAACTTGCCTGTTCTGGGCTGCCGTTCTGTCCATTACCTTCCCGCGCATGCTTACCGCGCTTACCCCAACTGGTGCATTTGGTCTGTACGCAGGCTTCAACATTGTGGCACTTGTGATGATCTTCCTGTTTGTGCCAGAGACGTAAGCTATGGGAACATATGGATCAGATCTAAAGAATATACTGACAAGTAATGTAGAAAACAACGAACACTGGAAGAGCTGGACTACATCTTCGCGATTCCGCAGCGCACCTTTATACGCCACCAATGCTTCACTGTTCTGCCATGGTGGATTAAGACGTGGATTCTGAGGAAGAAGATTGGCCCTTGCCCAGCACTTTGGAGCTTTGAGGGTGCTGACGAAAAGGAGCAGCAGGAAGCTGTGCGCCGAGCCAGTGTCGCTGCGGCAGGTGAAGACCCGACGCAAAGGAGGTCTAGCATCACTGAGAAGATTTCGGGCAAATTCTAGATGTCGATGGATAGCTGTGGGGAGATTGAAGTTGGTAGTCGCAGAACAGACATACAGGAAGACGCAAAACGAATGTTGCTCAAGTACGTCAACGAAACATCCTTTATCGCAGCAGACTTTGTGTCCCCACGCTGTACTTCTGCATTGCACGTATGAAATCATATGCATTTACTAAAGGCTCACCTAGGTTTGCGCACGAATTCCATAATCAAATAGGATTTGACGCAACTCTAAAGCGCTTGTAGGTAGGCCAAAGTTGGCTCCCTGGATGGGAACGGTCATAAAACGCGTACAATGCCTGTTGGTGAAGCAGTACAGTGCGCACAGTTTTTATGCGTTGCAACCACAATTGTGAACCCTCTAATACCCTGGTTGAGGACTAGCATCCAAACTCCCAGAGAGGTTCTGCTACACATGCCGACGTGGCTTGAAGTCGGCGTAACAGGCTGAATACTTCGATTTGCGTGCGAGAAAACAGCAATAGTTCATGAAATTCCTTCCAAGACACGTTTTGCTTTGCTGTAAGTTGCGTTACTGTTCCTCGTCGATCGATTGGAATTGAAATGTCGGCCAAAAGAGCTCAGGTTATAAAATTCGAGCCAAGACTACTTCTTTCGGATTATGCGTTGCCATTCGTCGTCGTACCTGTCTGGGGGTAGCTCTTTTCCAGAAATATCGCCAACGCAAGGAGCTGAAGGGATAGATAGGCCTACCTGTCGATGCTGAATTCAACCGCTTAATCAGCTGTCATATTGGCTGCTTTCATTGCAGTTCTCTGCAGCTCCACATGAGCATTTTACCCTGCTGCACGGAAGGTCTGCTTGTACATAAGCATATTCAGCATGCCACTGTATTCCTCTTTTACAAACGACCGATGTCTGGCTCTCTAGTGAAACTGCACAACCACGCATATCAAATCCCAACTATGCTCTATCTATGGTGCTGAGATACTTGAGTGCGCGAAAGGTCCTGAGTACTTCCTTCGCTATGGAGAATGATCACACTTTGCGTACCCGATAACCACACAACACCTCCTTTCTTTTCCCAATGTGCGTCTCACTTTGCGATCTGCAAGCGAACTTCATGTCGCCACTGCGTCCCAGAAAGCCCTTCCCTCGTTGTTTTGCTTGACCTTCGCAACACTCAGGTCTTTTGCGTCAGGCTGCATGCCTAGATATCTCTGCGCGACTCTCAACCACATTGCCCTCTCTGCTTGGCTCGCCCCGCTCCCTTCCCAGATCCAGACGCTCTTTCCCACATCCAGCAAAAATATGTCACCGCCATCAAGGTCTTCCTTGTCAATTCCGTTCCCCTGTTTGACGAGATCAAACTCCAGCTCACCCCTCGAATCACTCAACCTGAACAGCTTCTTAACGTCCCTCTCGCTGGCAGCAGATACCGGTCGCGCACACTCGAACCGTGTGCCAAAGTCCAAGTCCTGCCCCCCAAGGTAGTCAACAACGACTTTACTCCTCGCCTCCTCTTGACTCAGCACTTCAACGTCGACATGCTTCGCAATTGTCAAATCCTGAACAGCTTGCGCGGCCTTCAATCTTTCCATCGGCGAACATTTGCGGCCCTGCCATACGAAGATCCTGTTTCCTTTGTCTAGCACGAACACGTCACCCTCATCCAGACTATGCCACGTTGGCTCGACTTCATGTACAAGAACTGCGTCGCGTCCAGCGGTTGGGTTGGGGTGCTTGAACACGCGAAGAAGGGTATCTGTGTGCTGCGGCTCGTCATTTGTCTTGACATGGTTAAAGCCAGAGCGCAAACCGCCGCGCAAGATCTTGAGGTTCGGGAAAAGGGCAGAGAAGGCATCGGAGGGGGATGTTTGCAGTTCACGGTGCTGAGTAGCGGAGCCGTGAAGGAACTCATCGAGCTCGACGGTTTTGTAGGCTGCAGTCCCAGCTTCATCTTGCGTTGTCGCGCGACCGAGCCAGAAAAAGATATCGTGGATCAGGTGCGTGGCTGCGTCGCTTCTGACTTGTTCGGTGTGGAGCACAATGTAGGAGTCCCCTTCATGAAAGCTACCCATCTTCTCGCGTGGCCAGGGTACGACTTCGAAGTGTTCAATGCGCCATATGAAGAGGCCCGCTTGATTGCCGATGGCGCCGTTGTTCCACGCGGGCTCAGTGGCTGCAGATTGGAATCTAACCTTGTGATCGATGTCTGAATTGATAAGTTCGACGTTGGAGTCTCTCCAGTCGTACTCTTGAAGATGAACGAGGCCGTCGTGAGGTGGCATCGTGTGTCAAGCTATGTAATATGCTGCTTAGGATGGAGCGCAGAGGTAGAACGTCGAAGCTGAGAGCTTGAGGAGCTCTGAAGCCGTGGGCGGGTACGCGGGGCAAGGGTCTTGATGATCCACACGACAGTGGGCGGCCCTGAAACGTCTGGCGGCGACGGCTGTACGAACATACGTCATTGCTTCTTGCAACTGACCCTGACCTGGATGCACGATTCCCCGTTGATGAGGTGTGCATAGGACTGACCTGTTGGCATTAAACTGTTGCTAAAGTGCAAATGCCTTAATGATCTTGATGCTGTCAGGTTCGTTGCCGCTAGGCTTGTGGGTCTTCCATGATAACGTGTACCAATTATCTGCAAGTAGTGCTGGCAGGCATTTCAAGCCTTATGCAGATGGTAGGAGATGGACTGTAACCTAGATAAGTTGGCTAACCTCATCGAAAAAACCTTCATGTCAGTTTCAAAACCTGGGATGTTTTCTCTGGCCTTGTTATGGTCACGCAACAAAGGTGGTGAAGCTTACCCCCAACCTTATGTCAATCTCTCGCTTTGTCACCTCTCGAGTCCAGTATCTGATCGCGTCCTGGCATTTTGCGAAAGAAGCAGATTGTAAACACACCAAATCTCCGTGGTCTAGGAGCCAGGCACCTTACATCTGTTAGCTCATTCCCATGTAATGAGAAGCAAATGACTGCAATCTTTCTTGTTGATATATTGTTTATGATCGCCTAGAACCTAGTGAAGACCTCTAGGTTTAGTTACAGAACCCTCGGGTTGATAGCTACTGCGGCTCGTTTTTTCTGCGACATGAGAGCACGTCTTAGTAAGAGATTTTGCAAAAGCTGCTAATCTCTTTGGAGGGCCCATAGTGGCCCGGCAGAGAGGAGTCACAAATAGCTTCATCGCCACACAAGGAAAACCAGAAATAGTTGAGTTCAGGTTTCAGGGCGCACTTGTCCTCATTGGTCGAAGTGGATTTGTAGCTAATCTTTGCTATCTGTTGCTGCTAAGCATGCAGTGGCGTTAGTCCCATGCTTCCAAACAAGTGGGATTGCTGTTTGAGGTTGCACAGAGAGATGCCTACATCATCTGCGTTGACTGCTGGAGAAGCTCGAAGGTTAATTTTTAGTTATTTTGTGAGCTGTGAATGATTAGAGGAGATCTGTGCATCCAGCCTTCGGCACACTCTACGTCGGAGATGGAATCACAGGGACTGAAAAGCTGGCATTCAGAGCTTTCGGAAGGCGAAAAAAGGAAGACGGTACAAGGGTAGTACGCTGTGCGCCGTTCAGAAACGAAATGTGTCGCGATTAAAGGATGAACCGAGTTGACTAGTGAAGTAAGCATAGTCGTGTCACGGGTCAGCCTGGAACAAACCTGCAATTCTGGGTTCGTTGTATGGTGACAAGAGGCAGAATTGGGGAGGGTACGGGGGGTACCGGTAGCAACGCGCGCACAGATGGCATACTGCAAGCCGTGCAGGCACATCTGCTCGAGCACCGCAATTGCAGGAGTCTTTTCGGTGTGCTGTGCATACATACGCATGTATAATTGATGCCGCGCAAGTCAGGGACTATGGAACGACCGCTTCAAGGCCAGCAGGCTGGTGCGGCATGATATTGACCCGTCTGCAGTGACTACCAATACCATGGCTTCGCCCCAGAGGGTCAGGTATCCCTGGATGGATGTTGCGCATGCGTGTGTAAGCGAGACTATAGTGCCTCGGGGGCACCTTGTCGTGAGGTCTGTACCACCGTAAACACTCGGTGATAGGCGATGTGATGTTGGATGTTGAACAGTTGCTTCTGACTAACGCAAGCTATCCCTTCAGCGTGGCCGGGGAAGCACTCCCAGGAGCGCCCGTTACTCTTGTAAGGCTTAGCACCAGGATCACATGGCAAACCGCCCAGTTGGACTGACGTGATCAGCCGGGTTACGCAAGGAAGCGACCTGTAAGGCGGCCTGAGACACGCGCTTGTTGTGATGAGAAGCACAGACGAAGATCCTCAAGAAGCCACGCACAGCACGGATCGATGTACATGTTAGACCACATTCTGTATGTGACAGGATGATGATGACGATGATGATGATTGTGATGTTGATGATACCTGCCAACGCATGTTTGCTGACCTGCAGCCGTACGATTGTATCAGATACATTGCAAGCCGTGGTCGCTCCACTTTCCGAAGCCCTTGTGTCACAGTAAGGAACTCTTGTGGAACTTTGCGAAAAGCAACAGATCTGCTGGTTCGGACCGAGAAGACATGGACTCGACGGAATGCCGCGACCTCGTCCTTCCCGACAGTGGAGACGAGGGGACGATGGGTCTGCAACCGGTGGAGACGGCGAAACGCCACTGCTAGGATCGGGGGTCGTGACAAGGCCGCGTTGGTATGAAGGTCCTGTAAGGTAACCAGCCAGGTCGCGACGACTCGGGCTGACCCCAGCCATGGCGCGGTGCTCAATAAGATGATTTTGTGTTTTCATCGCCAGGATAGACGGCCATAGTGCATCGCTTATGCTCATCATTTTCGCATGCTGGCGAAGCGAAAGGATCTCCGTTCCTGGCGCGATGGGTGGCCAATGTTACAGCGTGCCACCATGCATGCGGCTGGCCGCGAGAGGCAAGCAGCGCCAGTGAGGTGCTTGTCCCTGAGCTGATGTTTCGTCTATCCGCACAGGCTCAGAGTGACTGTTTTGGGGGTTGATACGAGCGCACCGCAAGGGCTGCATGCCAGGCGATGCAACCTACAGCTCGACGTGTTGCAGCAGCAGGGAGAGGAGGTGGTTGAGGCAGAGTGATGATTTGTGGGCAGCCGAAAGCGGGCCAATCAGATGGCGGCTCGGTAAGCCGAAGCGCAACCGGGGGCTTGACCCTGGCACACGAGATGGATGGCAAAGCAGCAACGCGGCGGATGCGGGAGTGTACATGCTGACATGTGCTGGTCATCGGTGAAGGGTGAGCGGCGCAATCTCAGGGCAGCCTACGGGGTGCCAGGGCTGCATGTTGTACGTTAGGGAGGGGGCAGGCTATGTCGATGCAGATAGGAGAGGGGAAGCCACCACGGGACTGCGCTGATGAGACCTGTGAGATGAGCACGTGTATGTACTGTATAGTATTTGTGCGTGGAGAGGCTCTGGTGTTGGACGTGCCAAGAGCAGAGCAGAGCAGAGCAGAACAGTGCAGTGCAGTGCATTGCAGTACGGAGGAGTGCTGATGAAGAACCACGCTAGGCTTCATTGGTATCTCTGGCCGCCCAGTAGATTCCAAACAGCTTCTTGTAAGAAGGATTCTGGCAACCTAGATGCGTTGACGAGTCCAAGAAGAGCAGCAGTAGTGTTGGTCACATGTTGGTCTTTTGGCTGCAGTTTGGTGTTCACTGCAAGCAGGGAGGCCCGCAGAGCCAACTAAACGCGCTTGCTGCCCTTGAAAGCAACGCAGCATAACATGATTCATCTTCAACTTAGTCCATGTTCGTCTCCAGCAGAATATGCGGTAGCGGGCAACACGGACGGCGGGCTGGGTTGTCTCTGAAGGGCAAGTTCGGTTTGCTCCCGGCTGCCGCGGTGCCGCTCTAAGCACTCGCTAGCAGGGAGTTTACCCGTCATGGAGTCTGCCGACTCCCCGAACCCTGCCAGAGAATGCCTTGCATCTGGGTAATCACAGTGCATGCAGCCCACGGCACGCTCCACAAATGAGGGCGGCCGCGCAGCACCATCGAGCCTGCTAGCTGCTAGCTGCTAGCTGCTGCTGTCGGCGCGGGCTAGCCAGCTGGGACTCCATCCGTCGTCCCATCCGTCGCCCACGCCGCAGACGCAGAGCAGAGCGGAGACTCCAGCGCCACGGATTCCTCGACTAGGACCCTTCCCTTCTTGCGCCTGTCCTGCCCGTGAGACTGTGCAGTACCTTCTCTTCTTGTGCCACCGCTGCTGCTGCTGCTACTCCTACTGCTACTACTATTACTGCTGCTGCTCGCTGCCCCCCAGACGCCATTCACGGCCTCCACAGCACTCATGCCCGTCATGGCAGGCGACTGGCCTCGCAATTCCCGTGCCTACCCATTGCCCCAGCCCACCGAGCCTCCCGCTCCCGTGCGAACGCTTCCCAGTGTCGCCGAGCTGCTCTCAACCTCATCACGGCCATCTGTAACCACCTCTGTGCCCGCATACCACGACTACCACCATGCGCCACCCACCCCGCATTGGAATCCCGTAAACCACCACCCAGCGAGCCCTCCCGTTAGGTGAGTTGCATGCGGCCGTCGTGTTGCACTCACTGATTGTACTGACCCTGCCTGCCAGCCCCACAGAACAACGTCCTCTGTCAACGTCCACATCAACCACGTCAACAGAAACAACAGCAGCAACAGCAACAGCAACAGCAACAGCAACAGCAACAGCAACATCAAGAGCAACACCTAGAGTATACCAAGAGCCCCAATTTCGCCGTCAGCAGGTGCCTGAACCAGACGAAGCCATCCAACATTCGGCCTTAACCTCCAGCATCCACAACGCATCTCATTCGTCAACGATCCAGGCACGCCAAGACTCTGCCATTGACCAGCACCGCTTCGAGCACGCCAACGATGCTCAACTGTCCAAATCTAACATTCCTCATTCTCACCAAAGCTCAAAAGACGGCCACCGTCAGCCCAGTATCGCGCTCAACCCCTATCCATCTGAATCATCTGCTTCGGCCTATGCTCCAGCTTCTGCTCCATCCCGGGGCGAAGCTCTTCCAATCCAGGCAGGAGCACAACATCCAGTTCGCCAACACTCCAAATCTTTGTCCTCAGGCCTTTCTTACTCGGCGGCGTCGCCGAGGTCACATGAGCACACCGCGGAGCGTACCATCCCTGTCGATATCAGAAACAATACTGATTCGAGTACTAATACCACTGGATCCTCTTCTCTTCCTGAATCATTCTACGGCCCGCAGTTCAGCAATGGCACTCGTCAACAACGCTACAACGTAAGATTTGCTGCCAACTACACTTCTGAAAACATGCCGTCTTCACAAAAACCTCGCAATGACCCTCCCACTCCAAACGCAACATCAGCAATAATCGCTGAGCCAGAGCAACGAAGGAGCTCCCCTGTACTTGTCGCGACGACGGAAGAGCCCTTGATATCGACAACCAACGGAAGCACCCACCATCCCGAACCTCAAACACGCACCACCAGAGACAGCAGGGACAGCAGAGAATCTAGGGATCGTGGAGATCGTGAGCCTTCTGTAGAGCGCTGCTCCGGGTGCAACGAGGCCTGGAGGCGACCCATACCTGACCTTGACTCGCGCCACATTTCGCCCGCAGAGACCAATGAAGAGTTCAGGCAGATTGCAAGCAACATGATTGAGCGGCTGCGGAAGCAGAACAAAATGGCTGAGGCTGCGTATGACGAATGGAAGTGGCGCCACAGTCGCTGCAACTACCGACCGTCGAGCCCGTTTTCCACTGGATCTGTAGAGGATGCACCAAGGCGCACAGAGCCCGGTTCCCAAGCTGAAGAAACAAACAACGGCACAACGGATCGTAAACGGAAATCCGAAGTTCCGCATGAGCCCCATTCTGCTTCGAAGCAGCAACGAGTGACGGACACAGGTCCGGTACCACCGGTCTGTCGGCTCGAATCATCTTAAGCAACGATACCCAAGCAAATTCCTTTTTTTCCCTTGTCGTACGGCTTTGCATTTGCATGTTGAATTGGTGTTGGTCTTGGTAAAAGAAGGACATCTGCTATACCCCTTTGTTCATTGTTCCAGATGTTTCTCATTTGCATTCAACTATTGCTGCACAGGAAGAGGCAACGAAGCATGGAGGGGGTTTGCAGAATGGCCTCGAAATCCTGGCCCGTACGTCTCCGCGAACTGCGATGCAGCTACCAGAGGTGCCGCCGTGACAGCGAGAGATCTCGGCTCTTCCTCGACTACCCACCCCCTGCAGCGCCCTACATTTCTCTCCATTCCAATTACATATTTCACATCATTGCACGACTTTCATGTATCAGATAATGTACGCATCTAAACCCTCTTGTTGTGGGGCTAGCAATTTGACACTCGATTCGCACCTAGCACACGCTGCTGAAGCGACGCACAGTAGTATACTTTGACACCAAAACCCGCACTCCCATCCACATCAACTTCAGCGGCAAACACGCTTATACCACACCCTTGATCTACCTGGGCTCTTTATGAAGGTGTAAGGAACCTTGTCCATGCGCCCATGGCTATCATGACCGAACAGTGGATCGAGCTTGGTTGCGGAAAGGTGCTCGTGCGCCAGCGCCAGCGTCAAAGCGGCCCGTAGATGAATGCTACTATCTAGCAAGCGGGTTGACGCCAATTGCGGAAAGTTTAGCAGCTATTGATCCCCTGAGCGACAGCCAGCGGTCTTTTACTTGTTGGTCACTGGAAGCAGCTTGACCAGCTTCTTGGCTCTAGTCTTTTAGGATGTCACGTAAAAAACGAATGGCGCAAACTTGAGCTGCAGCATATCTACTCATGCGGCGGCGAGGACATGAGTTTTTGTTGACCAATCAGAGCGCCTGGAGCTACTCAGGATGCGCTATAAGATCACTCGCATGCAACTAAGCCGCCCTTGCATTTTTCTTGTTTGTTAAGGCTTAGTGGTCGCGGTTGTCGAGCGGGGCTACCCGGAATGAGAGCTCTTGGAAGTGCATCCGCAAGGAATCACACGATCTCGCTCTTCATTTCCGACTGAATGGAGAGTTTTAAAAGTGCTGGGAGCCTGGGAGCAAGAAATGTATCTTGAGGGCGAGATGGTATTACAACGAGGGGCACGGAGAGCTGACCGTCTTCTGGACGACTCGACACATGGGGGAACGAGTGGCCTGCAGGCCGGTGCAGGACTGTCAGCGGGCTGGTACACAGTGCCCATCCAGAACATGCGGGATCTCAACGAAGGCGATGCGATCGCTGTGTCAAGCCGTCAACAACAGCAGTGATGTCACTATCAGCCCTAACCATTCGGAACTCAGCAACAAGTTGCCTCACTTGCTTTTCGCAGATCTGTCGTTCACGCAACACTTGACCGGCCGAATCTTGTCAAGTGGCTCCGCAGCGTTGTCCTCGCCGAGTGACCAAGTTTGCCCATTCGTTCCCAGTGGTCCGGTTATTTGACATGCACCATTGGGATGCCCCAGCGAGGTGGATATTCATAGACGTCGATCGCGGAAGACGATCCGCTTCGGGTAAATTGTCTTGTCGATGGACGACAGGGCTCAAAGTGTATCGGTGGTTTAACGGTTTGCGTGTAGACGTGAATCTTGGTTGGTGAGATAGTAGCGGCCGTCGCGAGCCGCGAAGACGCATTCAGCACGTGATGTGATGATGATGGTGATGATGATGATGATGGTGATGATGATGATGATGATGATGATGAGAGTTTGGACGAGCCGCTCACGCGATTGTGCCAAGACGATGTGAATGGGGGAGCTCATCACCGTTGAACAATGTCCATGGTGTTAGCAACCTCTTTCAAGCTCAGTCGCTGATGTCTGGATGCCAGGAGGCGGAACATGGCTTGTGAGTCGTGGGGACATGTCACCAGAGCCTGGTCGGTCTGTTGAAGCCACGTCAGCCCCCCTCGCGGAAGCGGCCCGAACGAGCATCCGTTTCAGGGTTTGACTTTGGGAGACACCCAACAGAGACATTCTCGATCTGCATCAGCGACCAAAACATGCGACGCGAGATGCCCAACGCTCGACCCATTCACCAGCCTGAGGCTCCCGCGTCAGAAGCCGGCGTCCCAGCAGGGGCTGTACCGTGTACAGATACATGGCCATTCGACCGCTTCCCCATGCTGGCGAGGTAGCTGCATCGGCGCTACGTTGGTTCGTGGGAGACAGACGCACCGACAACCTCGTGGAAATCAGGCCATCATGCCATGCGCAAGCGGTTCTGCAACAAGACTGGAAACGAAAGATTGTCGGCTGACCTGCCAAAGCCCCTGCCCAAGCCCACGCAAAGCTGTTGTGCATCGGCTAGCCTGCAGGCAAATGGTGGGCGGGGGTGTGGAAAGGTGGCAGGCGGCTATCAGAGATCCAACTGAAGAGAGAAAGGGCACCACTTGCCGTATTGGGTAAGGCGGCTTGGGTGGGGTCGACGCGAGCAGCCCCGCGGTGCGACGTCGGCGGATTGAATCAGGAGGATATCGGTGCGGTGCTCTACAAACCACCTAGGTCTACATGGTACACACTGTGATTGCACCCAGACGCGGTTCCAGAAGCAACCCTGCACAGCGCCAGAGCGCAGCCCTGTCCAACGAGACAGTAGCGAGGGAAAAGAAGAAAGCCGAGGCGACGGGACTCGAGGGTGAGCATGCTCAAACGCCTCGCCCTAGTCCACTCGGTGTCCTTCTGCTGCTGGCCATGATTCCATTCGCCCAACGCCCATGTTCTACCATGTCCAACGGGCATTATTGCAGCACGTGTACTTGGGTTTCGCCTCGCTGGGATCCTGGCATCAGCGCGTCTGCTTCATTTCTTGCTCGCAATGGAGCACCGACTCGGCTTCCTTGCACAGCGGAAGGCAGCTTCCGTGCCTAGCGCCGACAACTCCGCAGGAACCACCGCGGCTACACAATCCACACGCAGAAGAGTTATGACAAGGTCATGGGTGCTGCGGCACGGCAACAGGCTTGATACAGCGGATCGTGATGTGCCCGTGTCATTGAAACATAGCATGTACAACAATACACTGTGAGCCTTGGAGATGGTGGCTTGGCCTTGACACGCGAGCTTGCCAGGTGCTGTCTATGAAGGTACATAGTACATGTTTCGGAAGCTGGTACCGCGCTCCTGCACGCAGCTCCCTATTAGGAAAAACCAATAGTATCCGCCAACGCAACAAGGTGGGCCTGCAAAATGCAGAATGAAGATGGAGACGTGTCAGTCCACACTTGCTTGACGTGCGGCATCGGGATGGAGATCAACGCAGGGCAACGTCGTTACCGCGGCATGTCAGCGCATCTGTACGTGTACCATAATAGGTAGGTAGCCAGGCCGTGGAAGAAAAGGCACAAGGCACGTGAGAACCCTGGATACTGCAGTCGCGATCGAGTGGTGATGCAACCCATGCATGACAGGTGCACCCAGCGCAACACATTGGTTCCCTCTTCACGCACCATGGTTGTTCCGTGCCGTGCTTGTATTCGTCGGCATGTCCTATGTCGCTTATCAATCGTGCGGCATCATCGAAGCCGTCATGATAGAAGCCGCAGCTTTCAGGCGGCCATCAACTACTATCATGACAAGTCTGTGTGCTGAAACAAGGCTGGTAGGTGGGACCTTCATCGATTTTGGGTGGATAAGCTTCCAGTGGTAGGTATTATAGCAATGCCTTAGGACCTTGTCAATGCTCGGACAATATAAGTCGTCAGCAAGCACCCATCGAGCTATTTCGATTAGCGCATCTCGGAAGCAACGCGGTTGGCTGACGGCAAAAAGCAAAAAGACACTCGCAGCATCCGCAGACATTGCACTGGCCGGGACACTTTCCCGGACTTTGCTCATCCTATGCACCTGCATAAATGCGCAAGCCATTTTTTCATCGCGTTCGCATTACTGGCAACCATGGCAGCGTCAATGACGAATTTACGATAAATTAATTCTTGCAAGGGGCTGAATCCCTTCGCCTAAGCTTGACGCACAAGATGATGGCAGGCTGCGATCAATATTTCCCTGCTGCCTGTGCACCGCGACTAATACATGCACACTACGTTAGGCCTTGGACTGGACGCCAACGCTCCAAGGAAAACTTCTGCGTGTGTGAAGCCATCTGGAAAAATAGGCCAAGGGACCGTGCGACTGGCTTTCTGATCAACCAGACTGGACAGCATGCATGAACCCTACCTCAATGAGAGGTTGGAGATGCGATCTACTGATCTTGTTGCACGTTTTCCAGCCCCCACGACTCTTCGTGGTACACCATGGATCCCTGCGTGTACCACAACCAGCTCCACGGAAACCCCAAAACTTAGGTTCTCTTCTCGGACCGGCCGCTTTCGCGACCATTTCTGCCATTGTTTTCGAATGGTCTATGCCCAGATAAATCATAGTTCCGGCATGGCTCGCCAGATATCCGTCCGCTGTGAATAGACACACTCGTGGCGGCCTGGGTCTGGGCCGAGATGACATCTGGAATGGCTGTTAGCAGCACGCAACCCGCGATCTAAGATCTGCGATACGAGATCAAGTCTTGGCGATGAACACACATCTTGGTTGACAGTTTGTACGCGGATGCAAAAAAAGATCTAGCGGGGTGCTGATTCGACTCCAGCTACCCATTGGTCGGATGCCCGTTCCGACTCCAACACAATCAACTGTACATAGTAGGCGCGCGTTGAACAGATTGGGTAGGCTTGCATGCTTTTCCTAGCTGTACACCCAAGGCAGGGAAGAGCCAAGTACGGAGATGCAAGGTGTGGGGCATGATCTGCTAGACATGTGCACTATGGATGCAACATCGGTGTTGACACGCGGCAACGGCGTTCAGGCAAGCTTGCGCAGGCTGGGATCAATAAAGAGGGTGACACCTGGCATGTGGAGACGCGGCAGCCGTGGGATCGAGACAAGACTTGGGTCTCATGATGTAAGAACCGCGTCCCCAATCTTTCTACGTTCTAGGCGCAAGCAGACTGTCAAGTCGTACCACGATCACAAATAATACATGGTATAGTATGCACCAGGAAATATACTGTGCTCATCCAAAGAACATCTGTCCAATCTGCGCCGTGATCCGAACCTTGTTTCAAGATGCACCGCTTGTTAGTATGCGATATGATTGACTGCCCCGTTAGAGCCTCTGACCTTTGTGTTACCCTTACGCCATAGCTATACTCGATTTTTTTCTTCTCTCCGCATTTGTTTCACAAAGTCTTTTCGATTATAATAATAAACAAGATGAGCTTTGTCCTGTGTCAGTCATCCAAGACAGTTGACGCCTTCGTCCAGATCCAAGATGATAGAATTGACCAACCCAGCCAGCAGACTTTGAGAATTTCATATCACCAAACCAGTACGGCGTCTCCCTCGCATGACTATTGGAATGATGACACGGCGAACCATCTCAGAGCAGAGCCGGATCTATGATACTATGCCCGGCCCCAGTATCGACCGATTGACCAGCATTGAAAGGTTGGAGCAGAACTTGCCCATATCACACTTCAGTGTCTATGGACATGAGTGCTGCCAGTGCGGTCACATTAGCCTTGATGATCCCTGCCCGAATCGAAACTGTAGCGCTCCTCTGCACTACAAGGAGTATTGTCCTTATTGCAAGCTCGTCATTGACGGTCTTTGAGAAGGAAAGGAGTAGATATGATCTGTCGACATAAACGAGGTAGTCTTTTGTGAGAAGCCAAACGAAGGTCTCTGTAAAACAATCAGGGAATATTCGAAGGCGGGCTAACTTGCCACTTCTACGATATAACAAGGCTTCGGATCTTTGTTGAGATGATGAATGATGCGCGTGGATCGCACAATGCACCCGGAGTCGTATTGAGCAACTAGCGGGTCGTCAGCACTAGCGTAATATCATGAAACGTGGGTGACAGTCACGGGGATGATGTGCGCAAACACGAACGATTCTGACAGCAGTTCCGAATGGGCGCTCGTCTCAGACAACATCCATGGGATTGACTTGTTCTCTACCTCCACCCTGGATTTGTTGTGCCTACATCTCTTGGTACTGTTGGGAATGCATTGTGTGAGCCTCATCCTGAGGTCTTGCGTTGTCTGAACAACAGTCTAAATATTAAGTTGGGCTATATCGCCATCTTCAAGTTTCTCAAAATCATCTATCTATTTCTGGAAACCTTAATTTGACATCCTGGCGAGAATATATATTCCATCCGAAGCTCCTCACGTTTTGCCCGAGGGCCCAGCCGTCGTTTGACAATCGGTAGCGCGTGATATACGAACAGGTCGCTCGTGCCCTTGCATCGTACTGCTACGTATTGCAAAGACACGACTTCCTTAATGTCCCATCGCCATAAATTGGATATCCTGCCCTCTATACCTTGTCTCGTACGCTGGGCGATGGCGGGTTTCGAACCTTGGGTAGAAGCGACATCATGTGGGTGGCCAGTAGCTTTGTCGCTCATATCGGCCTTGACGTTGAATTTTTCCCGATTGCAGTTTTTGTTATTATTGTTCGAGTTGCGCGGTGATTCGATTTCGTTCTCCGACTTCTTCTGATGCATGCGTTATTGTTACATCAGGCCCAATACATACTCACCAATCTTTGCACCGTGAAGACTAGCACTAGTAGCCATGATGGCTTTGATTCTGGCTTCGACTTTGGTGGGCGTGTCCAAGTATTCGGCGAGCATCCAGGTAACGCAATGACTCATCTCTGAGCGGAAGATTTTGGGCATTTGGGTGATGTTTGGTTTGAGTACGTCTTCATTTCGCATGTGTAGAGCGACCAGCTCGATGCCAATCTCTACCAAGCCATCTTCAGGAAAGCATATTTTGACGAGGCCTTGGACTGCTCTCTAAAACACATCTGTGCTGACGTCGATGACGGTCGAGATGACTTGGATACAAAAGAAGTAATCATCACTGGTGGGTAGATAGCTGCTGATGCTTCCGTTTTTGTGAGGGAAGTAGGGGTCACTGTGCCCACAATAGACGGATTTGGCCTTATTCAGCTGCGGGTCGAAGGCATGGCGTTGAGAGTGCATAGCGGTGCTGGTAGACGCCTGACGCGCCTGATTGATGGCACTTGAGCGAGTTGGACGTGGAGAAGTCTATAATGATCAGCGTACACTTCTGCTTGTGTTGAGGACGGGTAACCTACACGCCGCTTCTTCGAGATGCCCGACATCTTGTTGGCTGCTCGCGTATACTTGTATGGGTACTGCGGCCATGATTCAAACGCAAGCGGTAGCGCTGGGTAAAATGGAGAAGGGACAAGGCGAAAGAGGACGTGGCAAAGCTGGTGCTGATGGTAGTGAGAGTGAGGTGGTAGGCCAGATCGCGTATGTATGTCGACCTGCAATGGACAAGCGCGTTTGCAGCCTTGGCAGCTGTTGTGGTGAGGTGAGCACGAGGTTATTATGGCGCCTGGCATTGGAATGTATTTGTTGAACTACAAGACGGACGGTGTGCAGGCTCATAGCATACATTTGCGCAGCAAGCAAAGCATTCGGCAGTCCATCAACCAGCAGGTGACAGGTGACAATCCAGGCGTTTTGTTATGTACTGTCTCGCTGGGGCCTCCAGTGTAAGTGGAAGTGCTCGACGGGGTTCACAAAGATTGCTAGAGTCTTGTCATGCCTGCACTCGCACCTCTGTGCGTCCAAGATATCAAGTGTGGGGCCCCGTTGGCGGCGGCGACCAGGGTGCGGCGGCGCTAGCGAGAGCGGCTCCACTCTGCAACTTTCTGCTCGACAGCTCCGTCACGCTCCAGGGCAGCGCAGCGTGGATGAGTGTTCTTGTGTGTTTGCATGTGTGCGTGCCTGATATTTGCTTGCTTGCGTGTCCAATTGCCTAGGCGCCTTCTCTGCAACACCACCACCACCATCAACCTCACCACCACTGTCTCCACCGCCGTCAACATCACTATCACCATCACTATCACAACCACAATCACAACCACAATCACAACCACAATCACAACCACAATCACAATCACAACCACAACCACAACCACACGACGGGCGCCCGCTCCTCGCGACCATGGCAGTTCCCGGCACGCGCATGCGATTGACCGTTGTGGTCGAGTCGCTGGCCGAGGAAAATGCGCACGGCGAGTACCGCGACGAGGCGCTGAAGGTGTTCAAGGAGCGCAAGTTCGCCATGCCCGTACAGCTGCACGACACATTCGAGACGGTGTGGAGCGACATTGAGCAGCGGTACAAGACAAACTACCTCAACGCGCAGCAGGCCGCCACGTTCAGCATCAAGAAGCTCCAGGACGCCTATGAGTGCGATCTCGACATGACGGACACGGTCGGCGCCATCTTCGAGGGCGAGCCAGACCGCAGGATGCACCTGGTGCGCGTCATCCCCCACTTTATCTACCGCGAGACGTCGGTCGTGCCGGGCTCTATGCTGCGGCCCTCAGGCGCCCAGAAGCGCCCGGGAGACGACCTGCACCTGGACGAAGACGCCGCCGACGACACAGACAGGTCTCAGGCCGCACACAAGCGGCGGCGCGTCGAGTCGCAGGAGCAGCAGCACCATGACCGACATCAGCGCCCGGGCACACTCGATGCCCGCGACCCCTCGCCCAACCGCCCAATCCCCTCGACCGAGTCCCAGCACGCCGCGGCAGCCGGCGCACGCGGTGCAGCAGACGCACAGATTGCAGCCAGTGCACAAGACTCAGACTCACAGCACCGCTCGGCCAGGTCCAAGTCCGGCGTGTCGTTGGTAGAGCTGAGCCGCACCGAGACAGGACAGACGCCCTTCACCGCTGCCGCAATCAAGCAGGAGTCACCCGAGCCCGAGCAATCTCCTGCCCCGTCGCCCGCTCCCAATGGCACCGAGTCCGCCAAGCAGCCCGTCGACCCTGCTTCAGACAAGCCGCCCCAGAATGAACGATCCGAGGCGGACGATGACATGGCTGAACATGTGCAGACCGCAAGTGAAGCCCAGCTCTCAGCGTCACCAAACCTGGGCTCCCAGGAAGCCGCCATACATAGATCGCCTGTTTCATCGGTCGAGGTTGAACCTGCGTCCATGCCTGCGACCAGGAAGCGCAGAGACGTCTACCAGATTCCCAGCTCCCCAAACTTTATGCACGGCAAGGCCACACCTGTCAGACCACCAAAGACGTATGGCCGCTCGCCACGCTCGGCCACCGTTATACAGAGAGAGGTGGATTTCTTGAATATGGCGCGGCGGCTGCCCCGTATTAGCAAAGAAGAGGATACACACTGGACTCAAACATCCATGTCTACCTTGAACAAGGCGCGCGCCTTCCAGCGACCAGAGTCTGACGAGATCGAATCAACGCCACAGGAAGAAGCGCGCTCAGCTCCGCGCGAGAGAGGCCATGCCGCAAACCACGAGGACGAGGCTAGAGACAAAGACAAGGACAACCAGTACGACGACGACGATGATGATGACGATGATGACGCAGATCTGACTGCCTTTTTTCTCGACGAAGCCGCAAAAGATCGGGCGAACGGCACCCAGACTCCTGCCAGAAAGACGCTCGTCAAGCCTGCCAAACCGGGCAGCTTGAAGAAACCGTCACGAACCTCGGTGGTCTCTACACCTACCAGCGCCAGACGTGGCGCCCAGCCCCCAACTGCTGGCACTCCAGCATCCCGCGTTCCAGCAACGAAGCCTACTGCCAAAACCAAGCCATCGATACCGGCAAGCGCCAAACCACCAAAAGGTAAAAAAGTGCTCAGCCAAGAGACAACGTCGCGAATGGAACATCTGCAGAAGCTGCTCAATGCTTCTCAAAACACCCCCAAATGCAGAGGTGATAGCAGCTCGCCTGCATCAAGCGGCAGCATCCAAAGTCGAGGTCGAAGCAACAGATCTTCGCCTGAAGTTCGAATACCAGCGGCAAACAAGACCAAGCTAGTCGTCCCCAGCCCCAAAGTGTGCAATACTCGACCCGTTACCCAAAAGACAACGGCACAACAAGCACCAGTAAAGAGCCCTGTGCCGTTGCCCTTGAGTGTGAAGACATCGACGCCTATCAGCTTGAAAACATCAAAGAGGACAACGGATGTATCGAGCATTGGTGGAGCTGATGTATTCAAGAAACCAGCAGTAGGGATACGCCAGTCGCCGGTGCCATTGCCCACAGTGAAGAAACTATCAAATTTTCCTACGACAGGTACACCTCGACGTAGCGATGTCCCTCTACCTGCTAGTGTACGCACTCTTCGACGCAGCAGTAGCTTGCAAATTTCACCGCTCGCAAGTGGCAACGCAGCGACGCATGAGAATGCTGTTGTTGCGCCCGTGAAAACATCAGCAAACCTCAACAAAACCACATCAAATGCGGATGCAGAGTCCAATGGAGCTTCAGTCACAGAGTCTGCTGAGCAGACATTGACTGAAAAGCCTACCGATGGGCCCATTGTTATCTCAAGCGCCGAGCCTTCCTCTACTGACTACTCAGATTCAGAGAATGAACGGCAGCGTGATACGTCAAGGCGTGGTACAGATGGGACTGCTGAAGCAGCATCCGTTTCAGACACTCACCAAAACTTCACTAAAGCTGACGGTACAACGACACCCCAAGGCGATATTGTGGCTGATGTAACTAACGGAGAGGAGGTCGAGGAGGCAAACGAAAAAAAAGTGTCTGTAAGCCCGACTGATACGCAGTCCGTTCTTCCTCAGACGCAAGACAAGCCACCATCAGGACAAGGCTCGAGCCAAGCTGCGCCTTGGGCTGCAGAAACATGGGATTTCGGGAGCTTAGGCCAAACACATGACTCCAGCTACAAGCCAGAGCACCAGATTGTAGCTCCCGAGGTTTCCACTTCAGACGATGAAGGCTTTGCTGAGCAGGAAATTTACAGCACAGCTATCGAGGACAACGCGTCCAAATCACGCTCTGCAAGTGCGGCTGTATCAACGCGGTCTTCGCCCGCCGTTTCTCGGCGACCAGCGCGTTTCCTGAGTCACTCTCCAACACCAGATGCCTCCGAAAGCGAAGAGGAAAGTGACGAGGCATCCATCGCGCCTTCCCGTGCTGCATCGCCTCAGGCGAATGACAAGGATCAGAATGAGAGCGAGTCTTCCTCTGACAGCTCGGAAGACGAAAATGTTGAGATGCCAGATCTTCCAGCTACGTCTACAATCATCACGAACGCAAAATCTGCACCCTCTTCTTCGCCTCCCTTTCATGGCGTCCCAAAGTCAACGCCTGTGGTTCCAGAGGCAAGCCAACCCACACCTTCTCAGAACAATCATCCTTCGCGACGAGCGCTGGATCCGCTCCCTACCCAACAATCCTCGCAGGCTCCTCGCTCTAGTCAATCTGTTTCCATTCAAGCCGCAGAACGTCGGCGGTACACCGGGTTCCGAAGCCTAAGGGAACAACTCGCAGACACCAAGGCTGCGCAAGCCGCTACGCAAACTAAGAAGTTTGACCCACGAACAATGAATCTAGGAAAGCTAGTAAAAGAGAAGCCACTTTTAGGCCTTGGAGCCAATAACAACGAGAGCAGTGACGACGACAGTAGCAGCAGCAGCAGTAGTGATAACAGTGAGTAAAGCGGACTTTATACAGCAAAAAAGGTATATAGAAAATAAGATTGTATCTTGTATATATTAGCGCATAGATACTAAATAAAACTTAAAAGTAGAATAGAAGTATAACATAAATATTATAAAGAAGTAGAATAAATAGAAGTATATCTTAAACTGTTAGGGGCTTTCTACCTTAGGCATGCTAACCCTTAGGAACACCTTAGGGCGACTACAGTTACCCCTTAGAGCCTATACATATATATATATTCCCCTAAGTCCTTAAGAGCTTAACCCCTAAGGATTTGTCTCTTATTTTATTTAATACTATACGTTTTTATTCTATCTCTCTTGCCTGCCTATAGTGCCCTTATAATTTAAATCCTTTATACTCCCTTTTAGAAGAGGTAGTTAAGAGATATCTAATTTTTTCTATAACCTATTATAATAGATAGAAATTAATATTGCTAACGTGCTGCTAGTAATAACAACGCACTAGGCTTATAACAACCTAGCCCTAGTAGCAACCTAATAGATGCCTAGAGGTATCCTATATATAATATAGTAGCAAACCTATTACTACTAAGCATGCCCTAGGCTAATACAACGCCTAGTACATCTAATAACTAAGCGTTAGGTCCTATAGAATTAGAAGATAAATAGGCTTATAGCCCTACTAGTACTCTAACAGATATGCTATTCTATCTAAGTTTAGTAAACCTAGTAACTAGTTTAAATGCAGACCCTCTAGCTACTACTAAGGCGCCTAGGGTACAACCTGTAGCTATTCTAACTACAGGTTAGCTCTTATTTGTTAAGCAACTTCTTAAGAACCTTTATAAGGCAGAGCTTACTAGAGCTACTAAGGCTAAACTAGCTATCTAAAGGAACTAGATTAACTAGGCCTTATAAGCCCTAGGCCTAACTAAGGGTAGAAACTAGTTAGAACCTAACTAGCTAGCGTTTAATAAGGCTAGAAAGATTATCTAAGTGTTAAATAACATTTAACCTAAACCTAAGCTAGGCACTAAGAGCAGAGCTCTATCCTCCTAGTAAGTAGACTAGTAGATTAAGAACATTAAAACAGCCTTCTAATATACTTAAGTACTAGAGGACTCTATTATAAGGACCTACTAGGCTATAGGTACTATCTAGTTTGCTATCTATTGCGAACTAATCTAATAGCAGATTAACTAAGGATCTATCTAATCATAGTCTAACTTTAAGGCAGAAGAAGAGCAACTAGTATAAGACCCTATATTTACTAAGTATAAAAACTACACTAAGTTTTTTAATATTAAGTAGAGAGATAGTAATATAGTTAATACCTTCTTAATACTACTAAATTATTAGGAGTTACTACTACTATATAGCTTCTTTAAGTTTAATAACAGCACTAAGAACTATAACTTTAAAATTACCTTTATATAGTCTAAAACTCTGCCTTATCTCTAATAAGAGACCTAGCGTAATAGCAGCTTAGACAATATCTAGTAATAGTATAAGTTTTGTTGCAACGTCACTAAACGCTAGATCTACCTACTAGAAGCTTAGTTTACTTAGATCTACTCTACCTAAGGTTAGGCTAACTTACTAATAGATTTAAATCTCCTGTTGCTTATGCTACATGTATAACAGGCTAATTGTCTAAATTAGGGATATTAAGCAATTAGCTAATAGGAGCACAGGACGCTTAATAAGCATATAAATAGTAACCTAAGTAGATACCTACATATAAATTAATAATCTATCTTCTAGTTATTCCTAAGCTTATTATCTAACAACAGTTATAAGCCTAGCTTTTTAAGACTAGAACAATCTCCCCCTGCGTACTTAGCTAGGATACACTGCTTAGTAACTACTTATCTTATATCTTTATAATTATAATTAATCTATATAATAACTAACGCCCTAATCCTAAAGGGAGCTTATGCGCTTACTAATTAATTCTTATAGCTAGGATAGTATATCTAACTTAAATTCTATGCTATAAGCAAGGGAATATAGGAGCAGATTAATCTATTAGCTAAGAACGCAATACTAATATACAAATCTAAGCCCTAGCAGCTAGAGCTACCTAGCTTAATAACTTTAGATAATACTAAGCTATATAAAATACAGATTACAGAGTATAGAGCTAAATTAAGTAACTAGGTAGCCTAGTCTGCGCGCTTGTAGAACTTATAGACCTAGGTTAATACTATAGTAGACCTAGTAATTATAACTATAGCTATAATAACGCTTGTTAAAGAGAAGAAATTAACACTCTAAGCCCTAATTAAGGTACTAAAGAAGGAGCTAGCTCTATCTAATGCTAGTAAGAAGAACTTAGTATATACACAGTGCTAAGCTTATCTCTAAAAGGCTAGGTAGGGACAACAGAATTCTAAGAAGTAGTACTAGAAGTAGAACCTCCTGTATAGTAAGGCTAAAGCTCTTAAGATTACTAACGTAGAAGGCAAGCTTATAGTATACAACTTCTTAGACTTATTAACTAAAATAGCACTAGACTAGTCTAGAGCTATACAACAGTCTATTATCTAGAACTTAGTACTAGGCAAAATAATGCTTACTCTAGATAAAGTTAGTAGAGTGTATTTAGGACTCTTTTAGAAGTACTCTGTTTAAGCACTCTATAGCTTAGGCAGGATGTTTACTACTATAGGTTAACTAGTACAGATATAATTATTAGGTAACAGACCTAACTAAGTAAAGATTAACTGCCTATATAGATAATTACACTTCTAGAAGCTAATTAGTGTAAGGAGCTAACCTCTAAGAGAATTTGCTAGTAAAATACAAGATAGATTTAATAGAGAACAACCTTTAGAGTAGAGGTTACAGAGTTTTTATAACTTTGTTTTAAATATGTTAGCTCTATAGCAGGGCTCTAGTCTATGCTAAGAGCATAAGCTAGAGTAATGCTAAGGCAGTGTACACTAAGGAGCTAGCACCTAGGCCTAGCCTATTACAGTACCCCTCTACTTATTCCTTATTTATTAACACGCGCCTTAGTTAAAACAACTCTATTACTTACTCTCTACTTTTCTTATTTTCTGTTGCACTACGTTCTAAGCCTGCGCGCCTTCCTTTTACAACTCTACTACTATCTATTTATTTAACTGCCCTGCCCTGCTTAATTTTAATAATAGCACTTTTTAAGTTACCTACTACTTTATATTCCCCTACTAAGAAGGCGCAAGGCAAGTAGGTAAGTTGCTCCTTCCTTCTAGTCTGCTTACTTACTAATTCTTTTACTTTACTTAGGCCTACAGCGCTGCTCCTGCAGATTCTGCCCCTCCTAACACCTACTTAGCTAAGAAGGTAAGGCTTACAACAGAAGATATTGTCTTTAAGAATAAGGAGATTAAGAAAGCCTTTAATAATACTCCTGCTAACAACTAGACTAAGAGTTATAGTAAGTAGTCCCTGCGTACTTAACGCGCTAGTAGCTATAAAGATTCTAAGGTCTGTGTTAACTATGTGTTAGCTAGCTAGGTTTGTACCTTTACTACTAGTAGCTGCTCTACTAGCTGCGCTAACTGTATTCTTAGCTACGCTTATTACTATAAAGTAAGTTCCTAGTTCTTATTACTTAGTATTCTTTCTTCTAGCCAATTACCTGCTAGGCCCTACGTAAAACTTAAAAGACTCTAAATAAGTACTATGTCTTCTTAAAGTTTACTAAGAGTAACTCTATAAAGCTTCTAAATATTATTAAGCCTGTTTAAGCAGACCTTAAGAAGCGTAAGGACCTTCTATATTATACTAACCTTACATCCTAGCCTAATACCTGCTTATCTGCTACTATTTATAAGACTAAATAGTCTAAGTATAAGGCTAAGGTTAATAAGGTTAAAGCTTATTTCTTTGCTGCTGTAGTCTTTGCAGAGCGCACTACTATTACTGCTAAAGAGACAGTAGTCTAGGTTAAGACTCTAGTAAGTTATTTCTTTATTTTCTTACCTATTTCTTAAGTATTTACTAATTTCTTACTTAATATAGCTTACTATTAACTTAGCGCTGCTTACGCGCGTTATTAACTTTAAGGCTAACCTCTATAAGTAGTATAAGCTCTTCTTTATCTCTAGACACAAGGACTTTGCCTAAATACTTATTAAGGATATTACTAACGCTGTAGGAGGCAATAAGGATAATAGTAGTAACAAGGGTTCTGCTATAGGTAGCGCTTAGGTTTTCTTTTATCTATAGCATTTAGGATTCCTCTAGCTAGATAATACTTAGGCTTATAGCTCTTTTTCTTTATAACAATATAGCTCCTATCTTAAGCAGTCTATCCCTTAAAATAGCCTAATACAATAAATAATTTCTCTAATAAACTAGTACTTCTTCTTTATAATTATGCATGCCTTCTCTTTACTTGTGCATGTCTCCTCTTCTGCTCCTCTCTTCCTTCCCCTCTCTTAGGAGTAAGAGAGCTAATTATTCTCCTCTAGGGATTCTAAATAGAATCCTAGGAGCAAGTTCCTATTCCTATCTCTTCTATCCCTTGTTGTAGACAACTATCTGTCTAAGGCCTTTAAGTTTTTGCAAATATCCTCTCTTTTCTATATTTTGCTAGCATAGCCTCCTTATTGTACTAGGTATTTATGTCTCTTACCTCCTCTTCTAGACTGTTATTCCCTATAGATAGAGTTAACTTTTTATTTCTTAGAAAATATACTATTGTTGTTAGTAATAATTAGAGGGCTAGGCTAGAGGTTGTTATTTAACTGTTTATAGAAAGGGTTTTATAAGCACAACTTAAGCTAGTTAACATAGAAAACAGAGTAGATTCTACTATTAATATTTAGTCTAATATTGTGTAGGGAGATAACCTCTATAACTATATACTTCTAGTTCTTCTAATCTAGCTTCTAGCTAGCTTAGCTGTTTAAGAAGTAGTTTCCTAGCTTTAGCTAGACTTTGTCTCTAACCTTTAGTTAAGGGGTTTCCCTTTAGTGTGCGTTAGCTTACTGTTCTTGTATCTGCTAAGCCTCTGCTATCTAGGCCTTAACAAAGTTAACTGTTTTAATAAACTTCTATACTATACTTGCTGCAGCTTTAGTAGGTTCTCTTATATACTAGTGCAACAACTCTACTGTTAAGTCTAGGTTTATCTAGACTAGGTCTATATTGTAACTATGCTAGAGGAAAAAAGGGCTAAAGCTAGTAGATGTAGCTACTTAACCCTTAATAGTAATCTAGGCTACTAGTACCTATACAGCCTAATTGTCCTAGGCCTAGTTAATATAGGCTCTTAAGTATGCCTCTACTACAAAGTTTATATGCTTAGTACTTCTATTAGTTTAGAAGTAGAAGGCTGTATAGAGCCTCTGTGTAATCCTTAGCAGTTAGCACATTATCTGCTAGAAGTTACTAAGAAATCACATTTCTTAATTAGAGATAATTATATTAGGCAACTAATAGTAGGCTACTACGTTAGATATAAATGCATAGGTAACTATTGTTACTAATAGGTCTAGTAAGAAGACTATAATAACGTCTTTAGAGAGTCTGTCTATAATAACTATAAAATTACAGTTATTATTACTTTTAGAGAGATCTATTATAAAGTCTATAGAGGTTTCCTTCTAGATCCTATTAAGCAAGAGAAGGGGTTTAAGAAGGCCTTACTTTAGTTCTCTCTATAGCTTTATCCTTTTATAGATGTTACAGTTCTCTACATACTAGCGTAGAGCAGTTAACATCTCTAGCTAGAAGTAGAATTAAGAGAGGATTGCGTATATGTTTCCTTAACCTAGATAGCCTGTAATTAGTAAATAATAGGCATTATTAATAATCTTAGTCCTAGAGGTATTAGAGTTTAGGACCTATACTTTCTTATAGAAACATAGTTAGTCTCTGTTATCTACAGCACTTAGAGAAAGAGACTTTAAGGTTAAGCTATACAGGAAACTTCCTAGCTTCTAAAGAGATAGACAACTTAGTAAGTTAGTAAGTCTTATTATTCTTAGCAGCGTTCTTCTAGAGTATTTTAAATTCCTGAATATTGTTATATAGCTCTAGGTTTCTGCCTAGAAGTATCTTTGTGCGTAGTTCTTTATTCTAGAGTGTTGTAGAGAGGAGTTAGTCTGCTCTGTATAGTTCTAAGGAAAAAACTTATATATTATTAGTAGAGTTGTCTTCTAGGTTAGTCCTTACTACCTGTGCAAATAGTTTTAACAGTTAAAACTATCTAGTCTTAGTCCTCTTATCTCTTATAGATAGGGAAACGTCCTTCTCTTTCCTTAAAAGCATATCTGTATAGTTGTTAACCTTACTAGGCCTATAGGCAAAGGTAAGGTTAAACTAGCTAAAGAGACTAGACTATTAGACGTATTTTTCTAAGAGGAGTTAAGCTTTACAGAAATACTCTAAGTTCTTATAATTAGTAACAACTGTAAATTCTTTTCCCTACTTTAGTTCTATACTCTATTTCTAGAGGCACTTAATTACTGCTAGTATTTCTTTGTTATAAATAGTGTAGTTTACTGTTAAGTTTCACACTTTAGACAAAGTCCGTAAGTAATCGTTTAATTAGGTCTTAGGGATGAATACAAGAGCAGGGAACTAGAGGGTAGTAAGTAGTATGCGTCTAGGACCTTAGCTACTTAGGTTGTAAGGAAGAGTATAGAGTAGACTATCTGTTTTACAAGCAAGATAAGATATTCTAATAATAAAGTTAATTAATAAGATTAAACATAAACTATAAGAGTTATGTTCCTATATACTATATACTACTGCTATCTTATACTGTTTTATAGTTTCCTATTAAGTCCTATAGGGGGCCTTATAAGAACTGTAGAACTTTTGTAGAAATTATAGGTTATTATATAACTACTATCTTATAGTCTTAGCTCTTAACTGTGTGTAGGAATTTATAGGACTATACGTAACTAAGGCTAGCGTTCTACTAATCCTTGTTGCGTTATTAGTAATAATCTTCTAACCTTGCAGCCTCTTCTCTAGATTGTAACACTATCTTCCTCCTCTACAATTCATGTCCTTATAAATTAACTAATAGTTTCTAAGAGTACCTAAGCAAGACACACAACTAGAGCCTAAATAAACAACATTAGATATCTTGCTATAGTTGCCTGCAAGTACTACACTAAGAAGGGAAAGCCTTATAAGATGTTGTTGCTGCATAAGAAGTGTAGTAACTACAAATACAACAGTATACAGAAATATAAGCTAGTAGATCTCCTTGTCCTAGATTTTACTAAAATTAATAATAAAATGTTGCAGTTAGAGCAAATAAAAGACAAAGCTGCTAAAGTAGAAGAAGTAGTAATAGCTACTCTCTAGGCAGCGTGCGCGAAGTTAGGTTATATATATAAGCAGAAGAAATTTCTAAAGCATTATAAACAATAGTTCTTTAACACAAGTGCACAATTTATTAAAGATATTAAGCAGCTAGAGTAATAAGAGGTGTTGCTTAATAACATTACTACGCTTAAGAATAGGTTAATGCCTAGGTTGCTTAGTCTTAACTAGAGGACATACCCTCTACTATTAGATCCTAATATTAGTAATACTAGCGCAACAGTTGTTAGCAGTTTATAAGGTAAGTTGTAGGTTCCTAGGTGTTTTCTAATTATAGGTATCCTAACTATTTAACTAGGTATTTGTTACTATTGCTAATGTTGCGATGTTGTATTATTTTTTTAACTTCCTACTTGTTATTAATATTAATCTAGTAGTAGAAATCCTTCTAGATTAGCGTTCTAGGGTTAGCTAGTTCTAATAGAGATATGTAGAACACTAGATAGATCTATGCATTCTTAGGCAAAGCGAGTCTATAGTTAACTAGGCTTATCTACTTAGAAATAAAAAATAGTCTAACTTTAATATAATCTAGTTTTTTTGTAGGTCTTTGTGTTAAAAGATTTTTTGTAAAGAGATAGACTTTATCCCCCTCTTTTAGCTAAGGTGCTATTTTTTATTTCTAGTTAACATAAGAGATTGCTTATTCTTAAGCTTTGCTAATGTTTTCTAGCGTTTTCTTGCGTACTTTCTTTAGTTTCTAAACTAAGGAGATTGCTAATTCTGTTTGTACTAGCGTGTCTAGTACTTTAGTAAAGAGATTTAGGTGTCTTCTATAATTTAAGAAGAATAGTGTTGCGCCTATTACTTCTAATAACTTGTTGTTGTATGCAATCTATGCTATAGGTAACAGCAAAACCTAGTTGTTTTGCTATTAGTTGCTGTATATTTATAGAAAGGTTTCTATAGTCTAATTTATATATTTAGTCTGTCTATCTGTCTGTAGATAATAGGCTGTAGATAGCTTCTTCTTAGTACTAATAGCTGCTAAGAGCGTAGTCTAATAGTTTAATATAAAGAGCTTGTCTCTATTACTAATAATTAATTTAGGAATGCTGTAATGCCTAACAACTTAGTCTAAGAATACTTAGGTAAGCTGCTCTGCAGTATAACTATGTTAGAAGGGTATTATTTCTGCAGCTTTTATAAATCTGTCTACTATAACAAAAATTAAGTTATAGCTGTATCCTGTAATAGAGTTCTTAGAAGTAGGTAGCTGTGTAATAAAGTCTATTATAATGTTTATTTAAAGGGCTGTTAGTAGCTCTATTACCTGTGCTTCTTTGTATTTAGTGTGTATACTGTGCTTATTCCTTTAGCAATCTACACAATCCTTAATGTATTTAGTAACCTTATCTTTTATATTTAGGAACTTGTAGTGTCTTTTAATAAGTTCTATTGTTCTTGTAATACTAGGGTGTCTGTAAAGTAGGTTATTATAGTAACTAGCTATAATTTCTTCTTATAATTTTTCTAGTACTTCTAATAGAATGCGTTGTTCTGCTTAAACCTATATTATATTGTTAAGCTGCTATAATAGTCCTAATAATCTATTCTTATTAACTCTAAGTATAGCGTGTTTGTTAATTGTCTTAGTTCCTGTAAGATTATGTTGTTAACTAAGTGTATTAGCTCTACTATTGTCTTTTCCTAGCGTGTATAGGATCTTAAACTTGTATTGTCCTAGTAGTTCTGCCTAACAAACCTATCTCTAATTAAGTACCTTAGTTGTAGTAAACTGCACTAGATTCTTGTAATCTATATAGATAGTAAGGTTTAAGCAACTTTCTATGTAAACTCTCTAATATTCTAGAGCTAATATAATTGCTAAGAGTTCTTTGTTATGTATATTGTAGTGTTCTTTAGGTCCTGTAAACTTGCGTAAGTAGTAGGCAATTAGGTGCTATAGTCTATCTTGTTCCTAAGTTGCGTATACTTCTAATGCTAAATCTAAAGCATTAGTTTTAAGTTAAAACAGCCTTCTACTCTTAAATATAATTATAGTAGGCAGCTCTATATATACTTGCTTAAGCGATTAGAAAGCGTCTTCTTGCGCTTATTTTTACTTAAATAGTAAGTCCTTCTGCGTAAGCTTAGTAAGTAGTAAGGCTCTAAGAGAGTAATCCTTAATAAAGTGTTAGTTAAAGTTAATAAACTTAAGAAACTCTTAAATGTTCTTAATAGTTTTAAGTGTTAGCTAATCCTTTACTACTTGTATCTTTGTTTTGCTTATCTTAACTTTGTACCTTTCTACAACATAGCTAAGAAACTCTACTTTGTCTTTATGCTATTTGCACTTCTCTAGCTTTAGCCTAAGGTCTGCTTTTGCTAAGCATTCTAACACTTGCTATACATAGGCCTTGTGTTCTTCTAGTGTCTTACTATACACTAGGATATTGTTAAGGTAAGCTACTATAGTAATGTCTAGATGTACTTACAGCATATTGTTAATAAGAGCCTAGCAGACTGCTAGTGTATTAGTTAGCCTAAATAGTATAACTATATACCTAAAATGTCTATAATAGGTTCTAAACACTATCTTTTATTCTTTGCCTTTTTTTATGTATATTAGGTTGTACGCTCTATGTAGGTTAAGTGCAGTAAAGAACTTTGCTCTTAATAACTAGTCTTATAGTTCTGTTATGTTAGGCAGCAGATATTAATTCTTAATAGTAATATTATTAAGCTTTTAGTAGTTAACGCAAAGTTATAGTTTGCTGTCCTTCTTTAGTATAAATAGAATAGGGAATTCTGCTAAAGATTTAGATTTTCTAATAAATCCTTTTACAAGGTTCTCCTTAATATAGTTCCTTAGTATCTTAAGTTCTTTCTTAGATAACTAGTATATAAGCCTAAAGGGTAGTTCTTTCTCTTCTTAGAGCTTAATCTTATAATTCTAAGGTTAGTGCTTAGGTAGCGCTTTTGCAGATAGCTTTTCTTTAAATATCTAAGTGTACTAACAGTATACATCTAGTATAGCAGGAGTTGCACTGTCTTTCTCCTTAATTATTGTAGAAGGGCTTTCTAGGTCTACACAATTAACTGCTCTATCTTAGCATATCTAATAGTTTAAAGAGATATTGTTAATCTTCTTCTTATCTACTAACTCTAGCGTAGGTTACGTAGGCTAGTGTACAGTTATGCTACATCTGCACCCTTTAAACAAAAGCTATTAATCTTTCTAATTAATTTATAGGTTATGCTTTTATAACTATAGCAATTCTAATATAACATTATAAGTAGCTATACTTAAGATGTCTAGCAATATTAACTTATAGTGTTCTTATATCTAGAAGGGTTAGCACTTAACTTTATATATTACAACTACTTCTCCTAGCATTAGTTCCTTATTAGCTACTTAGAGCTAATACAAGTGTTCTTTGCATAAGGGGTGTAGTCTAGCTAGCTATACTCTACGTAAGGAAACGTAGTTTTCTTATACTCTTAAGTCTAAGAGTGCTAATAACTTCTTCCTATTTAAAATAATAGGGAGCTTAATAAGGTTATAGATCCTAATAGAGTTAATAGCAAGACTTTAAGTACCCTTGTTTATTCCTCTAAAAAAGACTTATTATCTGTTTTAAACCCTTCAAATTCTTTTACATTACAATACTTCCTATATTTAGAGTTAAGGCATAACTACTAATAGTTGTTAAAGTAGTTGCTATTAACTAATAGCTGCATTTGCGTTGCTATAGTTAGGTTGTTGTATCTAGAGAATATAACGTAGTTGCGTTTATTAATTAAATAAATATTATAAAAGTTGTTAGTGCACTTATACTATTATACACAACAGTAGTTATAGGGTAATAGAAAGTAGTATACTTCTAACTTGTCTTTGTAGTGTATTGCGCACTTATTATCTCTATATACTATCTATAAAAGATTTACGTGTTTAGAGTTCTAGGAATCTAGAATATACTATGTGCGAGGGTTAACAGTAGCTAATAGTAGCTAGCTTATTATATAGTTCTGTGTGCGTTGTAATTCCTAATTACACTAGTTTTCTTCTTCTAGTTTATTATTAATTTTGTTAATAAGGCGCTAGCAGTTTATAAGGTCTTTCTTAAGTTCTTCAATAATTGTGTTAAGGCTATGTTGCAGCCTTACGTGCTTAAGTAGTAGTGTTAGCTAGTGTATAAGAGATTAACACATGTTGTAATACACTCTATTATTATTGTTGCGCTCTTGTTGTTGTTAAGTGCAGTGTTAGCGTGCTAATCTAGATCTAATCTAAGCTAGGGTCCTTTCTGTTGTATCTAAGAGGTTGTTTATTTTATCTTAATATTCTTGTAATTCTTTGTAAGGTGTTGCTGCGTGCTTAGAAGGTTTAATATACTCTGTATTATCCTTAGAACTAGACTCTAGGTCTTCTATAAGTTGTCTAACTTCTTTAGTAATTACTTCCTATTTATTACTAGTATCTATGTCTTTGTAACTATAGAATAGTACATTAACTTACTAGAGAACCTTATTCTTTATGCAGCAGTCCCTAGCAAAGTAGCCTATCTTACTATAGTTATAATAGGTTTTATTGTTTCTGTTGCCTAAGTTATTACTTCCTTTACTCTTTTTGTTCTAGTGTTCTAGTAGGCTTAGTTCTTTGTTAAGGTTTAAGAGGTCTATAGCTTTAGGTCTATAGTACCTACTCTGCGTGTTACTATAGATACGTTAGCTACTATTAGATTAGTAGTTGTTACAGTTGCCTTAATTCTCTTAGTTTAGGTTGTTGCGCTACTAGTTGCGTAGGGGCAGGTAATTGTTAACCTTAGTTACAACGCGTGCTCTAGGGTTGTTTCTTAATTCTATCTAAAGCTTGTATAGCTTAATATTAATGCTAATTGCTTTATTAACTAGTTTGTCTAAGGTGTTAGTACTAGCGCTAGTGCGCATTAGTTCTTCTTTAACTTTAGGCTTAAGACCTTGTTTAAACATAGTTATTAACGTAGTGTTATCCTACTCTGTATTAGCAGTAAGTTGTTAGAACTCTGCAGCATAGTTAGCTATAGACTAATTCTATTTAATACGTTAGATGTTGCCTTGTGTAATAGCTAGTTTATTTAAGACTCTAAAGATTAGTTTTACTATCTTCTTAAACTTGTTAAAGTTGTTAAACTAGGCTAAGATGTTATTAGGACATTTATCTAACATAGCCTTCTAAAGGAAAGAAAGGCTTAATCTATTTAAAAGCGTTGCTACGCATGTAACTTGTAGCTAGTATAACATATTTAGTGTCTAGGATCTTGCTTCCTTAAAACTTAAAGAACAAGTTAAACTAGAGGAGCTAGTTATTAAGCTTGCTTTGTTCGCTATTGTAAGTGTTAGGCTTAGCAATATTTATAGTGCTGTTTGTAATAGGAGCATCTATGTTAATATTACGTAAGCTAGAGCTGCTAGGGGTAGCACAGTTTCCTAAAGTACTTATTTTAGAAGTGTTTAAAATGTTAAGTTTTACACTTTAAACAAAGTTTATAAGTAATTATTTAATTAGGTTGCAGGGATAAATACAAGAGTAGAGAACTAGAGGGTAGTAAGTAGTATACGTCTAGGACCTTAGCTACTTAGGTTGCAAGGAAGAGTATAGAGTAGACTATCTATTTTGCAAGCAAGATAAGATATTTTAATAATAAAGTTAATGAACAAGGTTAAATATAAACTATAAGGGTTGTGTTCCTATATACTATATACTACTACTGTTCTATACTATCCTATAGTTTCCTATTAAGTCCTATAGGGGGCCTTATAAAAACTGTAGAACTTTTATAGAAATTGTAGATTATTACATAACTACTATTCTACAGTCTTAGCTCTTAACTATGTATAGGAATTTGTAGGACTGTATGTAACTAAGGCTAGCGTTCTACTAATCCTTGTCGCGTTATTAGTAATAACCTTCTAACTCTACAGCCTCTTCTCTAGATCGTAACATTTACTTCTGCCTTAGAGTTCTTAGCTAAGAAGTATGCTACTGTGCAAAGTACCTTATCTTTCCTATATTAGGATAGTACTCCTCTTATTGCCTAACCTAACGTGTTATACTCTAGTACTGTTTCTAAATCTAGGTTAAAGTTTACAAGAGCTAGTTCTCTAGTAAATACAGCCTTTATAGTATTAAAGGCTTACTGCTAGGGTTCTCTCTATTTAAAGATTGCGTTTTTTCTTATTAGGCATGTAAGAGGCTCTGCTATACTAGAAAACTAATTAATAAACTGTTAGTAGAAGTTTATAAACTCTAGGAAGCTCTAGATTTACTTTACTATCTTTAGAGGCTCTTATAACTTTATAGTAGCAACTTTTACAGAATCTATCTAGATGCCCTTACTAGCTTTAATAATAAATCCTAAGTACTTAGTTTTTTTAACAGAGAACTTACTCTTCTCTACATTAAGGTGCAACCCTGTAGCTCCTAATTTCTAGATAATTTCCTTAACTTTAGCCTTATGTTCCTCTTAGGTACTGTTAGAGTAGATTAACACATTATCTATATAGGCAGAGCACTATTTGTCTAGGTACTCCCTTAAGACCTAGTTAATGTACTATTAGAACATACTTAGGGCATTAGCTAGTCTAAATAGCATTACTAACTACTTATAGAGCCTAAATCTAGTCTAGAAGGCTATCTTCTATTTATCTCCTTTAGCAATCCTAATCTTGTAAAAGGCTTAGATAACGTCTACCTTAGTAAACTATAACGCCTTTAATATCTGCAAGAGAGTCTTGTAGATTAAGGGTAATAGGTACTAGTTCTTCTTAGTAATTGCGTTTAGTGCTTAATAATTAACACAAAACTAGAGACTTCTGCCTTATTTCTTAACAAACAGCACTAGGGTAGAAGCACTAGATTTGCTAACTTAGATAAAGCCTTTGTCTAAGTAGCTAGTAAGTTATTATTATAGCACTAGGAGCTCTTTGCAGGACATGTTGTATAGTAGTCCCTATAGTACTACTACAGTTTTACTATCTTACTTAACTAGTTTAATTGCATAATCTATATTAGGACTGTAGTAAGGTGCTAGCTTATCTGCTTCCTTCTTTATACATATTCTAAACTTATTCTTTAAGAACTCTAAAAGAAGGTCTTAGAGGTCTATTAGCTTCTTTTTCTTTAGAGCCTTTTAAATGTCTACTATTAATATAGTAAACAGTTCTATGTTTTAGTCTATCTTAGACCTCTTTCTTAGCGCCTAGTACAACTCTAGGCTAACAGGCTTAGGTAGTTAGTTAGAACAGACACTCTCTCTGCTTCTTACTTATGTCTATAAGAAGTAGATAAACAATATTTACTTTGCTAGTGTTATAGTAACTTTGTTCTTATTTATCTATAGTCTTTCTAAGATAAGGTTATACTCTCTTTCCCTATCTAGTATATATGCCTAGAGGGTTTCTCTGTAGCTATTAATATTAGTCTTTATTCTTACAACATTAGTTACCTAAGTTACTTTCCTAGTTATGCCTAGTACTCTTTGTCTATATGTAGGAGTGCGTTAGAGGTTGTTTTGTAATACAAACTTAGAGGACACTATACTATATATTAAGCACTTAGTGTTAATTAATATATATACTATAGTATTGTCCTGTACTATTATATGCAATAATATAGGCTTGCTATCTAGCTACTATTAGTAGAACTCTTAGAATAACAGTTCTTTTCTCTTTGCAACCTCTCTTTCTAACCCCTATTTACGCCTTTAAATAGGAGTTTCTAGTTTTCTAAACCTTTATTATTTAAGTTATTATTCTTAGAGACTTTAGCAATTATGCTCTTAATCTAGACATTCTTTAGTCTCTTAGTTAGGGCTAACTTATATCTGTCTATGTAGTAGCCCTTCTTTCTGCATCTTAGACAGACAATAGCAGCCTTCTGCTAATGTAAGACTTCTTAAGTCTGCTACTCTGCTTACTATTAGTTATCTAACTTAATCTTCTTAGAGTAGGCCTTAGTAGGTTCCTAGTCTATACTATCTAGGTTTATCCTTTATATATGTTGTCTAAAGACGCTGTTTATTAGTGCCTTAGACCTACAGAGGTTAACCTCTACTACTAGAACTCTAGCTATAAGGCTCTAGAGATCCTAGTTATCTAGAATATCTATTAACACTATTCTATTCTAGAGGTCTAGACAGAGTGTAGATATATACCTAGTCTTAAGATTCTTTATATTGTTCTTTTTAGCAGCGTTATAGGCTAGCTAGATAAACTCTGCATTAAAAGCCTTAACACTCCATATTAGGAAAAAAACAGAGAAACGTAGAGTTGCTAGTACACGTAGCACGTTTGCTTAACGTCTGCCTAACAGCTGTAACAGCCCTAACGTTAGAAAACGCAGCTAAAACAGCTAAAACAATAGGATAATAGGTTGCTATATTCTACAACTGCCTAACGTCTACCTAACGTCTACTTAACGTCCTGCTAACGTCTGCAACGCCTGTAACGCCTGCAACGCCTACAACGCCTACTATACCTGCTACGCTTAGTCAGCAAAAATTAAAAAGATAGAGCTAAATTCTAGCTTTAATTTAAGCTATAAATTATAGTAATAGCTCTTCTAGATATAGAGTTATTAATGTTTTAAATCTTTTTCTTCTAATTTTTTTCTAAGATAGATTATATGTTACGTACTGTTATTGTACTGTTGCCTACAGTAGAACCTAGGCATAATATATAATATAGCAAAATCTTAGGTTTAGTTACTATTCTTTAATTATAATTAAGTATTTCTTAGTAATACTAGTGCTAGAGCTCTAGCGAGTCTCTATTAATTAGCGTCTTAGCTAGGAAAATTAAACTCTTTAACTTCTAAGCTTAATAAGTAAACAACTATAAGAGCTATAATAAAGTTTAGAGGCTTATTTTATAGAGAAAAGCAAGCTCTACATTATTATAATATTATTATCTATTAATAAGCACTTAGTAAAACCTAATACACGTAGCAGGCGTTAGGGCTGTTTTCTTAACGTTAGATAAACGTTAGGGCCGTTTTCTCAACGTTAGATAGACGTTGGGGCCGTTTTCTCAACGTACTACGACATTCTACACATATGCTCAACGTACTATACCTGCTACATGTATTCTTAACATACTACGCCTGCTACAATCTACTAGTAATAGTACACATACAATAAGACTTTAGTGTTTTTTAAAAATTGCAATAGTAAAAATTTTTCCTAATATAGTTACTCTTCTTTATAGTAATAGTCTAGAGCTTCTGCTAGAAATGCTTCTTAAACAGAGAGTCTTTATACTATTTATCTAAGAAGTTCTAGAACTAATTAGTTGTATCTATTAGGTTACAATTCTTCTATAATAAGCTAACCTACGCAGCCTATCCTTCTAGCCTGTTAAACATATAGGCAACTCCTAGAATAGCTTCTTAGTTTCCTATAGACTTTAGCTTATTCTTTATCTAGAACTTAAACATCCTATATACGCGTTAGTTGCTACTAAACTTACCTATATTAGGTAACTTTATAGCCTTGCTTAGCTTATTATTAATTACTTATATAGAGGTAGAGAGTGTTATAATGTAGTTTAGCCCTTAGCTGTTTTGTGTCTCAATTTTGTGGCTGGATTTTAGGAGGAAACTTGTCTAATACATTTGCAACAGTGCTACAAATAACAGCAATTGCAGCAATAGTATTGCCTTACACTCCCTAGAAGTTAATTCTTCTAAACAACAACGTCTATTTATTATTATTCTACGGACCCTAGACTTGTGGCAGTGCTATTTATTTACACTTACAACAACTCTATTGTTAATAACTAACTATTAACTACCTTACAAGCAATAACCTAAGCTACTCTATACCTTGCGCAGTTTCCACTTCCTTAAAGACTAGAGAGCTTACTCCTTTAAAGAAGCCTGTAAAAAGAATACTTAGAATAGTCCTATTCTGTCTTGTAGCTTAGGTGGCCTGCTCTAGTGTTGTTGAAGCAAGCGCTAACAAGACGCGCTAACTAAACACATATACCCTCATTGCTTTATTAATGTTAAACTAGCAGCAGAGGATGCTATTAATAAGAAGAGGTTATATGTAATTAATGCTACATTCCTAACATAGGGCCTTGTTATTAATAGGCGCAATAGTACTAAGTAGGCATGCTTAGGGCATGCTTTTACGCTGCTAGTATTAAAGAAGTCTAGGTCTTAGCGTTATTCTAGGGCTTAGGGCATGTAAAGAAAGCTAGTATCTCTTATTAAGAATTCTTTTAAATAACATGTTGCTTAGAGCAGTTAAAGAGGTAGATATATACAATGTTGTAGGCGCAGGATTAAGGTCTTATAGCTAGGTTATTAACTCTTTTAGTACACTAGAGGCCTAGCTTACAAAATAGGCTAGTGTTTTCTAGTTAAGAGGTTATTGCCTACAGTTAGTAGACGCTAACCCCTTAACCTACTAACCTACAAATCTAGAGATTCTAGTCCCTAACTAGTAGGTAGATGTTAAGTCTTACCTGCCTACTAAGGTACGCTGTTAACTCTTAGATTTATTAGGAGTCACTTAACATTTAACTTACTAAGTCACTCTAGCTCTAGCGTCACATGGGATGCGTTCCTAGACTAGGTTCTTAATAAACTTTTATTGCAATATATATGTCACAATTTTGGTGCTACAGGCAGAGGGATTAGGCTTGTTTTAGTTAGTGCTTTTTGCTGTATACCCCTCTTTGTTGTGTCTTTCTAAACTAAATAAATTATATTCTGTATTACTTATTTATTAATTATTAGCACAACCTTCCTTTAAGTGCTGTTTAGAAAGCTAAACATTAAGTAGAAAGCTATGTTTGCTAGTATCTAGGAACATAAATAGCTACTCTAATATTTCTTTACTAGATATGCTGCAGCTATGTTAGGTTAAAAGTATAACACATGTAAATAAACTATTAGTGTACTATAGTAGGAGTACAGGAACTATAGAGACAATAACAACTTAGGTCTTTAACTTACTTGTAAAGGCAGTAGTTTAAACACATTTTGCATTCTTGTTAGGTAGCTACTTATAGTCTACTTGCGTAAGATATTAGATTTGTGTCTATGCACTATTCCTATTCTATTTAAGTTAACAGCGCTGTTAGTAATTTAAACCTCCTTATCTGCTATAGCAGAAGCTAATTCCTTAATCTTGTTAAGCTGTGTAGAATAGCACTATTCTGCAAATTTATTCTTTACTATATTTCTCTTGTACGTTAACTCCTCTATATATAATTCTAAGTGTACTAGGTAGTTAAGCACAACCTCTAGCGCTACTTAGCTAATTTAATAGCTATAGTACCTGTACTGTTTAGCCTTAGTGTTAATGCTGTGCAGTTTAAAACCTTTAAAGATATAACCCTTAATAAGATTAATAGACTAACAGACTATCTTTAGTCTAGCTACTATGTACTAGACTTAGTTGTTAACTTTCTTAGTTTTTGTGTTGTAGTAGTTGCGCTACTTTAACACTTCTAAGTCCTTATCTACACTTTTACCTACTTAGGCAATTGTAGCTTGCCTAAACTCCTTAACTATTCTCTATAAGCATATTAGTACTGTTGCTAAGAGTATAAGTAATAGTTAGACATATAACTAGCAGGTTACTATACTAGACTAATAGGTCCTGCTCTAGTGTTAGTAGTTATAGTGTATCTAAATGCCTAGATAGCGTTGTAAGCTGTGCCTTTTCTTTCTTTTTCTGCTAGGTTGTGGTTTCCTCTTAAGCAGGCGAGTCGCTTCTACTAGCGTTCTCTTTACTAGCGTTCTCTCTACTAGTAGTCTCTCTACTAGCAGTCTCTCTACTAGCGTTCTCTCTATTAGGCTTGCTATTGCTAGTTGTAACTTCTTTAAAGCTGTATTTGCCACGCTCTCTAATATTAATAGGAGTTTTAGTAAAGTATCTATTGCTAGGTAGACTAAGGACTTTTATATTTGTTAGAGTTTAAGAACTTATGTGTGTTTCTGTGCACACGTTAGCGTTGTACTATAGCTAACAGTCTAAAGGACGTGTCTATATACCTAGCTAGCCTTGCTTAGAGTAAGTGTTTGCTGCTAGTACAGCAATGTTAAAGTTATTGCCTTAACAGATACTATTTGTAAAGTTGTTAACAGCTGCTTTAAGTTTATGTTAGTTCCTAATGCTGTTGCTATTAAAGGTTAGTAATATGTCCTTCTTATTTATAGCAACTACAGTTATAGCTACAGCTTGCAACTAATTATAGTTAATATCTATTAAAGTTATTATCTTTGCTCTATTTGCGAATGTGTTAGAGGCAAGTGCGTTCTTTATAGTAACGCGCTTAATTACCTTGCTATTAGCACAACTAAAGGAGATGTTTAATAAATAGATGCTTGTAATAAAAGGTATAGTGTTGCTTATGCCTAGGTACTATATCTAGCTTGCTGTAATGCTTACAGCTAAGTAAGCAGGCAAGGATGTTGCACTGCAACTATAAAGAAACTAGTTATTTCTGTGTTCCTGCTTAATTAGCAGGTTAAGACTGTATACACTGCTATTAATCTTAAGCTCTTCTTAAGCATTATAAGCAATGCGTAGCATTACTTCTTTCCTTACTTTATAAGGTACTATCTTATTGCTATTACTAAATAGTTTATCTGTGTTCTATAAAGAAGTCTGCACTAGCTACCTTAGCAGTGTAGATTAAGTAGTCTTCTAGGCTAGTTTGTTACTAGCGCTTAGTACGCCTTCTAAGAGCTTGTTGTCTAAGAGAAGGTACTTAACTGCTTTAGCAACAATAGCCCTTAGCATGTCTTTAGTAGTGTAGTAGCATAATAATATGTGTTTAGTATACATATGTTAAGTGCTCTACTGCATTCTAGAGCCTGTGCAGAGCGCTAGGTAACTATTAGTTATAGTTAGCACACTAGAGAAGTTAAGTTGCTTAGCTAGGTCTACTATAGCAAGAGAGTGTTATTATGTCTTTGCGTAGTATAGAAATAATAGTTGTTAGATGTGTTTAGACAGTAGAGTTAATATTAGCCTAGTACATATTAGTAGTAGGTACATAGTAACGCACGTGCCCTGTATAAGTGCTCTCTTTTACTTTAAATAGATGTAGGACTTACTGTAATTAATAGTACAGATTTAAAAAGTAAGCACTTTAGACTATAGATCTATGTCTAGTAGCCTTTACTTATATAACTACAGATCTGTATTACAAATCTGCTAGTGTAACTATACAGAATTAATATATAGATATAAAGAGATTCTATTACTTTAGAAGGTATAAAGAGTTATGTGCATGTTTGTCTTACTTAATGTTAGTAGTAGTTGCTAGACATACTGTGCCTTATAGTAAGATTAAACCTTCTTATACTATTATGCAACTATTTTCTATAGGATAGATATAGCGAAATAGGAGCGCCTACAGCCTAATAGTGTTTAAGTAAAGGTCTAGTTATGTGTAAGGCTAGCTGCTATGCAAAGTATTTCTTTCCTAGCTATGCGCTAGTGCTATAATTTAATGCTAGGCTCCCTCTGTGCATGCACGCCTTAGCTCTTTAGAGCAAGTAGCTCCCTATTTAAGCTAGTTAAGTAGGCAGGACAACTGCGCCAACGTTTTACTAGTTTATTTATTACTAATAGATATAATAGATCCTGCTTTAACACTTTAAAATCTGCATAAAGCTCTGCTAACTTATTCTCTTTCTCCTTACGCTTGTTAATCTCTACTCCTAGTTGCTATCTTGCGTTATTTATTAGGTTCTTCTAGTGCGCCTAAAGACTGCGCAAATTCTTCTCCTAAGTCTAATATTTAGCTTGCATTAACAGCAGGTTGTTACTGTGCTCCTTTACTATCTAGCAGAGCCTTAACCTTAGCAATAAGCTATTATTAGACTTATAATTCTTAATAAGCAGCTCGCGTTTATCCTTAGTAGTCTCCTTGCTAAGAGAGTGCTTTACAACTTACTAGGGCAGCAAGTATAGCGTTAGGTATACTAGAGATAACATAGGCTAAGCCTTAACAATTAGAGAAGAGATTAACATTTTAATTACTGCTAGCAGTAATTTCTAAGCAGCTATTAGCTATACAAACTATTTAAATACATAAGATTCCTTACATTAGAATGCTTACTTATCTTACTAATTAATGCCTTTAACAACCTTAGGGCTAGTTTAGTAGTTAATAAGTAACTGCATATCTTAGTTGTAGCTAGGTAGAACAAATATACTATTATTTTAACTAAGGCTCTCTAGGGACGTAGCTATATAGACTATTTACCCCTACTATACTATACATAATTACTAGTAGTTCTATAGGTAACAAAAAAGATAGCGTTGCTAAGCTAGATGCAACATACCCTAGCGCAGAAACTATAATAATAGAGGTAATAATAATAAAATAGTAAACTTAGTAAAGTAGGTCTGTGTTAAGCCCTCTAATTAGCATAAGAAGATTGTAGAGTGCAATGCAATATGCAACAAAGTTAATAAGATTAAGGCAAAGAACAACTAACTATGTATGCACTATAGGTTTAGGCTTACACGTCTATCTACACTAATTGTAAGAGAACTAACAAGACTGTTAACTATACTATAGGCTAATATAGATTAAAACCTACATAAGAATACACAACTCTTTAGTATAAGCTTACTAAGTTTCCTATAGTATATATTGCATATAACCTAGCTTGTAAACATACTCTGCCTTACAGTATAGTTAGACAGTATTAACTAACATATACTAGAAAGCTATATTAGGAAACAGCTTAGCATTTCCTGTAATAAGGCTGCATGTAACCTAGCTTGCAAACATACTTTGCCTTACAGTATAGTTAAATAGTATTAACTAATATATACTAGAAAGCTATATTAGAAGACAGCTTAGCATTTCCTATAATAAGGCTGTATATAACCTAGCTCGCGAATATACTCTGCCTTACAGTATAGTTAAACAGTATTAACTAATATATACTAGAAAGCTATGTTAGAAGATAGGTTAGCCTTTCTTTTTCTGTAATAAGGCTGTATATAACCTAGCTTATAAACATACTCTGCTTTATAGTACAGTTAGACAGTATTAACTAATATATACTAGAAAGCTATATTAGAAGATAAGTTAGCCTTTCTTTTCCTGTAACAAGACTGCACGTAACCTAGCTTATAAACATACTCTGCCTTATAGTATAGTTAGACAATATTAACTAAGATATCTTAGAAAGCTATGTTAGAAGATAGGTTAGCCTCTCTTTTTCTATAATAAGACTGCACGTAACCTAGCTTACAAACATACTCTGCCTTATAGTATAGTTAGACAATATTAACTAAGATATTCTAGAAAGCTATGTTAGAAGATAGGTTAGCTTTTCTTTTTCTATAATAAGGCTGCACGCAACCTAGCTTGCAAACATATTCTTAATAGTACTCTATTTTACAGTATATATTAACAGCATTAAACAAAACTGCCTTTAAGGTCTAGATAATAACAAGATTGCTAGATTTAATATGTAGGTACTGCCTAAAACGTGTACTCTCCTATAGAGGCATAGCACAGCATCTATTCTCCTATTAGAAGAACCTAAAAAACTAGTGTTAACCTAGTATAAGCAAGCTAGAGGTTCTAGCTAACTTAAAATAACATTGTAGACATTTAAAAATTGCAACTATTATTGCAATATATGTAAGAGATTTGCGCAAAGCACAGAATTCTTAAGCAGACACTAAGTCTATAATAGAGTATTTACCCTTACATACACGCATTAAGAAAGCAGCACTTAGTAATAAGCTAGACCTAATTTTATCTTCTAGTTTTTAAGAAGATTTGTGTATACTAGCCCTATATTAATATAGCAACAAAAGCGACCTAGTTATGTGTTTATTGCTATTAGGCAATAGCTATGTTACAGGTACGTTAGATGCTACAAGACACAATAGAATTCTATTAGTAACATTACTATAGTCCTTCTTTAAAGTAACTTATATGTCTAATAATAGTGTGCTAGCAGGTTAAAGCTAGATAGCTAAATAGAAGTACCTAGTTTTCCGCACATATAAATAGGAACACAACTACTAATACAATAATAGCAGAATTCTACAACTAAACAATTCTAGCAAGTATAGCTTTAAGTCTTAATTAGACTACATATTTGCGTTCTAGTTGCAGAAGGTCTAATGTACACATAGAAACGTTTAATCCCTGCTGTCTAATCTATGTATAGGAGAGCTTTGTAATATATTGTTATTCTTAAGCGCCTACTAGTAGAACTAAAAGTTAGAGCGTATCCTCTTTAGTATACCTAGCAAGGGTTTCTAAGTTAACTGCCTTAAGGTTCCTACAGGTGTAAACAGAGATAGTCTACCTATTATAACTAAGATAGTGTGCTGCAACACCTTAGAAGTTATACAGTTTCTACTAGGCTACTAACTATTTAAAGAAACTATGTACTATAGGCCTATTAAACTATTCTAGGATAAATTAAGTAGAGTGTGAGTTTACAACAAACTACACACTAGTAATTAGTAGTAGAAGACACAAGCAAAGCTACTACTAAGCGCAACAGTAGTACTAATAATAATAGTAGTAGATAAGACCCTAATAACTATGTTATACAGCAACATAGTGTGTTAGCCTATCTATCTAATAATAGGAAATATTAAGAGAGATGTTTAATATGCCTATAATTAGTGTAGTATTATATTACTTAGGTTTATACTAGAAATAGATTGCAGGAAGGATAGTAGTAAGGAAAGTATAAAGCACATACTATACTACAGTGCTATGTCTTATATACTACGCTGTAAGTTTTGCTACTCTTGTTTTGTACTCTAGTCTACAGTATATAGAAGCATTTACTAACATGTGTACAGCACTAGAAGTAATTAGCTAGGCTAGCAAAGACATGTTGTGCGCTAATAGCTAGATATATAGATGCTACATAATACTATACAGCGTTATTATAAACTACTAAGAATAGACGCTTATAATAGGAGTTAAGAATAACTAGTATTGTATAATCTACAAGGTTCCTCTAGAAGAATAAGGAGATTTGCTAAAAGGCCTATAGGATCTTAGGACGCACTAAGACATGCAAGAGTAGATATAAAGGCAACGCTCTATATATGTTAACCTATTAAGCAATAACTAGGTGTATAACGCACTATGTTTTGTATAGAACTATAAGCACTTTAACATTTATAAGAGTATGCTTGTAGATCTCTTACACTAGCTTCTTAAGAGACTAGTTATGTACACAGCAAAATAGCTCTAGCAGTTTATTAGTTAGGTTATACTAAAGAAATAAGCACTAAGAAGAAGAAAGGTAGCACAAACAGGGAAGACTCTACTTAACTAACGTTTTAAAGACGTGCTAGTATACACAGCGCTACACAGATTTGCTTAAATAGACTTTAGCAAAGTTACATAGTAGACTAGCAATAAGTAGAAAGCACTTATAAGACAGCTTATTCTAGTTATTACGCCTATTCTATGCAAAGAACACCTATACGTATTACACTTTACTAAAGCAGTGTGTAACTTTGTTATAATTACCTAATATAGATTACATAAAAATAACATGCTTACTTACCTTAACAATACTCTAAAGCAGATAGATGCACTTAAGCACTTATTCTAGGCCTTTTGTCTACGTAATAAAGACAAACTGCATACAGAGCACTTTAATCTGCTTAAACTCTACAAATTAACGCACTAGAAGCACTTTATTAAGACTTATAGAAGTTCTAATAGGTATAACACTAGTCCTAATAGGGAAGCACTATATAACTTCCTGCTAAAGGTTATGTACAAGCTTACTAACAAAAGAGATTTTCTTATATAAATTAGTTGCTTAAATAGTTAAATAGTTACATTACTGTCTCTTAAAGCCTATATAATTGCTAAAGGCAGTAATTATACTAGCAATACAACAAGGCAGGTAGATAATATCTATGTAAATATAGTGTTAGGTCCTGTTTAGCTGCGCTATATTAGCTAGGGTCTAGGCTAGATGTTTAACATGTAGGCGCGACGCTTAGAGGTGTATGCTACACTAACAGGCACATAAGTACCTATTAGAAAGGTAGCTTATCTATCTAGCATCCCTAACCTAAACATTGTGTTAGCAGTATTTATGCAAGATTAAGCAGGTATCTATACTCTGCGCAATAGTACAAACACAGATGCTACTTCTCTAGTCCTAATAATTAAAGCTAAAGTGCTTAAATAGATAGAGAGCATAGTTATTTAGGTACATCTATTTATAACTTGCTAGAAGCAAGAGGGCAAACATCCTACTAACACTAAGTTTACTACTTAGCAGTACATTAGATGCAGGCTATAGAGTACTTTAAAGGAATAGAGGAAGGATTTTGTAATAGCTACTAAATCTAGTAATTAAGCAAAGCTAGGTCTGCACCCTTCTAATAATAGCTAGTAACTGCATAGTAAGACTATAGGGCAAGTTAAACTTATATTTACTATCTAGCCTAGACGTTAACTTAATCTGCTTACTCTGCTACCTATAACGTTTACTAGTGTTATGCTTAACTAACTTTTAATAGTTAACTTAGGCTAACTACACTTTGTACACAAGATAATTAAGCTTAAGTGTTATAGCACTGTAGACCTAATAAACCCTTCTGCACTTAGCAGTAGGAAGGCATTTAATCTGCCTATAATATAGAGAGGAATCTACGTAGTGCTAGGCTCTGCACAATCCTTACTATTATATATTAATAACTACATTAATTTTAAACTCTATAACAAACTCTACTTACCTATATTTAAAGAGGATAGCAACTATATTATAAAGCAGTTCGCGTGTTATCTAAAGCAAAGTAATACATTAGCAAGCGTTTAAGGCTCTAGGAACGTTAAGCAACTGCTAGCACGCAAACAAAACAAATTTGCAAGGCCTACTTCTACTTAAGACCTAGAGAAACAGTTAATTAATATAGAGGTTCAAACAGACCAGGCCTACAAATAAAGACAGAGGCAACTAGTAATAAAAAGCAATAACAACAAGAACTAGGCAGCTATCTAAAAAGATTAACCTATTAATGTTAATTAGTTAAAAACATACTGTTGTAACAGTTTGTTAGCAGAAGGCTAGTGCTATAGCAGTAGCTACAACATTAATATGTAAGTCTAGATTAATATGTGTGTACTAGCTTCTACTCTTACTCTCTTTTTTAGGTCTGCCTCTCTCTCTTGTTTCTCTTACCTTACTCTGTCTATTAATCTTACCTTTACTGCCTCTTGCCCTAGCTATAAGGTCCTTCCTAGTGCGTGTAGTATATAAAGCTAGTGTTATATACTTCTTTATCTCTAATAACATCTCTTTTAATCTCTACTCTAATTATAGGTAGAAGTAACCTTTACTCTAACGCACGTGCCTATAAACCTATTAGCTCTACCTAACTCTACATTTACCTCTCTGCCTTGCTAACGCGTTACTTACTATACACAAGCAGACTTATTACATTTTTAGAGACTTTTATTACAATATATAGCTTCTTAAAAGTAATAAGCTATACCTTTAGTACTACACAACTAGACAACTTAAACGCCTAAGCACAGCTCCTGCTGCTTCTATGCTATTACTTGTAAATATGCTACAATCCTTGCACATAAGCCTACTTAAGGAGAATTAGTACACTATATACTTTATAACTAGACATATAGTCTGCTAGGCGCTAGCCCCTTCTATACACTAGCCTTTTATATTAACTCTAGTAGGCTTCTGCGCTAGACTACTAACTAAGCTAAAGCTAGAAGTAGTGTGTTAGATAGTGCAATACTGCTAGGTTAATATTATGCAACCTAATATAGAGATATTATACTTCTAAACCTACGCGCTAAAGCAGCTCCTACAAACTACATAAGAGATAATAACGCTTACTAAGAGCGTGCTTACTAATATATATAAGCAATTAGTACTATATATTAACGTAGTGCTTCTAAGATAGTGTAGTAAGCAGCTAGGCAAAGCTAGCGCAGAAAAGTGTAGCACACTAAAAAGCTGCCTAACCTAAGAGGACATAGAGATATAGTGCGGGGTAGCGCTTATAATAGCAATACTAGGCTTATAGTACGCAGGCTATTTTGCTTTTAATAGAGAGGCAGGCTTATAGTTTAATAAGAAGGCTTTTAACATATTTGTTAACAGCGCAATTATGCAGCTTTATATTACTAAGCTGTAGCAAGGGCATAAAATAGACAATATCTTAGCTTATATTATTTACTACAACCTTTGTGTCTTTCTTGCAGATGCTATCCTGCAACTCCTTCTTAACTGCATAGTTAAGGTAATAATAGTCCTATATAGTTTTAAGGAGATAAGTAGCAAATTACTAGAGGGGGTAGTACAAGACCTGCGCTACATAGCAGATTAGCTAGAGGTGCATGTAGAGCTGCATGTGTACTACAACAATATCTACTACCTAGAATAGAAGCCTTAGTTTAAGAAGGCAAAGGGAGCGCTAATTATTAAGTATTACAGTTTAAACAAGTAGAGAGCTACTTAGCTGTTACTAGTTCCTATAAGCCTTTAGCTATAAAAGCTTAAGTTAGAGACTAAGGAGAGGATGTACATAGGTCTGCTAGATCTAATGCACTAACTACAGAGTAGAAGTAGGTTTATCTAACAAGCTAACTAGTTGTAGAGAAAAGCAAATAAAGTATCTAATATACTATCTAGTAGTTACACTTGTTTATGCATATAAACATGTATAACATTCTAGATATATTATATAGTGTAACAAAACATTATTAAAATAAGGCATAATAAGTTTTATGCTGTACTATATTCTATAGTACACCTTAGATTTGTATTAAGCATCCCTAGCATCTTAGGTAATAGTAGATTCCATCCTACGCTGCTTTTTAGCTCCTAATGTGCACCTGTAAATATTGCTAATTTACTTATAAAGAGCTTTAAGTTTAAAATAAGCGTTCTTAAACTAATGCTCTACTAATAACTAATATCTACACTTGTTAAACTAACGCTTTTGCGCTCTGTCTATAAGACATTTCTAAGCAAGCTAGGCATTACACTATTGCTTTAACTTGCTATTAAACGCACTCTTAACTACCTACAACTTAATAGCGTGCATATTACTTAGGAGTAGTAGTTTAAACAGTGCAATGCCTGCGTAATAGCTAGCTCTGTCTAGAGTTTATCTTTAGTAGTATTATTGCTCTCTGCTTCTTTTAGTTTAGCAATGTTAAATAGTGCGGCGCTGACTATCCTGCTTTATGCTATTAGTAGTAGGGATAAGAGACCTGCAGGCTGTAGCCTCTAGCAGTTCTTTACTAAAGTTAATAGACTTCTCTGTTCTAGAAATAAGTGTTATTTAGTGTTTACGCCTATTAGAAGTAGAGTTAGTAGACATTAGTATACGTTGCGTGTACTACAGACTAATAAACTCACTATATAGGCTTTAAGTGCTGCATTGTAGTTAGATCTAATAACTACTAATAGCAGGAGAGGTTTCTATAGGCTAATATATAATCTAACAGCTACTATATCCCTGCAGCAGAGTTAATACAGAGGTAGAGCATTTGCCTAATAAATAGAAGAAATGCTAAGATTACTATAGCAGCACCTAAGTTAAGCAGAGAGAAACATACGTAGAAAACTATAGTGTAGACTATTATTTATAGTACACTTTAGAGTATATAGCTGCTCTTATACTTCTATTTTAGTTAGAAGGTAAACACTACTAGCTGTATAGTAAGAAAGGTTACACATACATGCCTAAGCTATAATAGTATAATTATATACTCTACAGCTAATAATTTTACTATAGATTTTTTAACCTCTAGCAAAGGCTAGGTTGTTATTATTGTTAAATAGCGCTAATAAACGTACTGTGCTAAGAAGTATAAACTAGGTACTAGCACTAGTAACTGCTAAGCTGCGCTCTACCTTTAACTAACCTACACAATGCTAGACTACATTAACTAATAGTTTAATAACTACACTACCTAACGCTTAATATAGGAATAACACGTTAAATAAAACTATTAGATATTGTTAAAGACAAGCTTAGCCTAAGCAATAGATAGTATAAGGTAATATACACAGCTTTTACAACAAAGATACAAGAGGAGGGTTTAATTAGAGCACAGATAAGAAGTATATAATTAAAAGCTATTATAAGGCAAATAGGTGTAGAAGTAAGGCGTAACTATTACAAGGTCTTAGGTAAGGTGTTAGATGCTACTTTTAATACAAATACCCTCTAAATTACGCAATGCATTAACAGCAATATACGCTAAGTAAAGCAGCAACAGAGATAAGCAGACACAAGAAGAAAGAAGGTAGGTAATAATTACAATGTCTTATTATAATAGTAGTGTTTAGCGCTACACTATACAAAGGAGCAGCTAGGAGATGTATAGAGTACTAGACACTTTACGCCTAGCAGGAAGTATACTAACAAGCTGCTTTTAGACATAACGCTAATAAAGCACCTATTAGAATAGGACTATGTACAAGAGAGGGTAATAAGTAATAGTAGCAACATAGCATAACATACATATATAACAAACATAGTCTCTAACCTTATTATAATTGCTACTATTCTACTACCTATGCTTAAGTAGAAGCTGTAGCTTATTTATAGCTTTACTACGCTGCAATTGCTAACCTCTACAGAGATCTAATAAACTGTAATAGTATCTATTCTATCTATACTATGCACACAGTATGCAAAAGAAGGCTTAGAGTTTATAACACTATTACAGAGTTTGCTTATAGAAACTAACATAGAAAATACTAAGGATAGAACAGTAGGCCTTCTATACTAACTATAATATTAGAGCATAGTAAGAGGAGAGTTTGTCTAGCGCTAATAAGGGTGTAGTTAGAGATAACAGCAGTATGTCTATAGTTTTAATTAACTATAAGATTATTAGACCTAAGTAGGCAAGCGTGTATAATGCTTAGTCTTAGTTAGTCTATATAGTGTAAGTTTCTAATGTGCAAGGATAGGAATAACGTCTAGAAAAGGCAAGGATAAACACTATTAATAGGTAGAATATATGCTAATTATAAGGTAGCAGCGCTTATGTATAAGCCTAGCTGCTATAAGAGTCTAATATCTAATTGCAAGACGTCTTAGCTAATAGGCAATCTAGGCGTTGTATTAGTTAAAACTTTGCCTACTCTGTCTACGTAAGGCTAGAGCTGTCTATAACACTGCTTAGCTAGACTTAATATAGTCTTATTACAACTTTACGCAATAAGGTAGCCTACTATAAACCTAACGCGTAGACTGCTATGCCTACAACCTTCTACATGCGTAAGTATGCACTAACTACGCTATGCAACTAGATTTTATGCTCTATACTAGGTTAAGGAGAATAAATATAATGTTTAAAAAGGCAAGTTGCCTAAGTTTTTAAGATGTGTAAGGTATAACACCTAGCATAAGTGCTGCTAACAGGTAAAGGAAATACCTGCTAGAAGCAAGTAAAAGCTCTCTTTAGGTTTTTGTAGTAAGACAACAAAATAAGTAAACATAGCACCTCCTAGTCTACAAGAAGATAGCAGCATAGCAGTAAGGTTAACTACTTAATAATTTACTATAGCTAATTAGCTTAGTAGTTGTCTCTAAGGAGTTTGTTAGTGTCTCTTTAAGAGCTGCGCACTTTACAGCAGACAATGTCTATATTATCTCTATTAGTATTATTTACAGACAGCTAAGCTAGGGACATAAAGCTTAGTAGCTGCTTACAAACTGCAAACACGCGTATAGAGGTATTAGATAAGAATAAGCAAGACTGCTAAGATAGGGAAGAGAAGAGCAAAGTGTATATAGATACTAGGTATAGTACTGTATATGCGCATACCTACAAGAGCACAGGCTAGAAGATACTGCAAAAGTACTATAACATTAAGGCTAATAATATACTAGTTGCAAAAGCTGCGTAAACAATACTACTAAGTAGGATACTATATAGTAAGATAATTAATAATTATTAGATAGATTTATAAACACCTACTTATAACCTATTATTTGTGCGTCTTGTATTAAGCTCCTAAACAGAAGCGCGTAAAAATATTAATAAAGGATTCTACTAACACATCTTAGTGCTTGCTAGCCTATCTGTTGTTTTCTATATAAGTTTAATACTAAAAATATACTATTAATAAGAGTATAACCTGTTTAGCTTTAAAGAACACCTGTTATATTTTATATACAGATAATAATGCGTATAAGAGATATAGCATAAGCAGCGTACAGCTTTAACGCAATATAAAAAAAGTACTTAAGTTAGCTATCTGCTTTGCTAACAAAGAACTTCTACTACATAGCTAAAAACCTAACTAAGGCATAAATGTAACCTTCCTACTCTATTATTTACTAATGCTAACGCCTTTAAGCCTACTTAATAGCAGTTTCTATATAGCGCAATTGTATAAATTCTATTAGAAACTCTCTATAGCAAGACACAAGACGTGCTTACTATAAACCCTAATAGTGCGCAATACTTTAAGAAGCTTAGTAGAATAATAATATGTTTTCTTTATGCACAGCTATAGTAGGCTTTAAAGGAATAAAAAGATAGGTTGCGCGCAACATAGAATGTGTTATCTTAGCTTCTGTAAAGTATATATAAGAGACTGTAAGATGTAGTGCTAATACTATAAAGATCCTTACGCAACATTACTGCATTAATAAGAGAAATAAGCAGAGCGCTAGCAGAATACAGTAAGAAATAAGATAATAGTAAAGGTATAGATGTGTATATAATAGCTAAAAGTAATAGACACTTACATGCTAATAATACAAAATAAATATGCTAATAACTTAGACAACCTGCTTAGCAAAGATAAGGCGTTGTTGCTTAATATAGAGATAGAAAGCGTTGCAGCTATAGATAATAAAGTAACTTAAGATATGTATTGCTAGATACAAAGGTTACTACTAGAAACCTTGCTACCTAATAAGACGCGTAATGCAAGACAGAACGCTTCTACCTTAGAAGTAAGTAGGAATAATAATCTGTTAGTTACAGGGCAGCAAAGCTATAATTAAAAAGGTAATAGTAGTTTAAGAAAGGCATATAAGACCTGTGCAGTAGAGTTAGAGCGCGTAGATAGGTTAATACACACTATTTATATTAAAAGGCGTATAACGCTTTAGGAGTTTTAAGTGTTGTGTATAGTAGACAATACATTAATTGCAATATAGAAGGACAACAAGATTATTAGTTTAGACTATAATATAGGCAGCTTTTGCAAAAGGCTATAAGCAAGAAAAAAAGAGAGGAAAGTACAACTCTACTACTTTGTTAATAACCTATTAGAAGAGAGCGCAGTCTATTTTAACAGCTTAATAAATAGCGCAATGCAAACTAAACTAATAGAAAGAAAAAGCTAAGAAGAGAGAAGAGGCTAATAGCCTATAATAGCTATATGTAAGAAGTAGTTTTGTGCGTATACACTGTCTACACGCCTATACTATACTATACAGCACAGTATGAATTAAGAGAGTATACACTTACTATAAGGCATAATACTACTATAATAACTATAAACGTACTATACTGCATAGTATAAATTACATAGACATGCAACTACAACAAGATATAGTAAGAATTGCAGCAACATTTATGTACTATAGAGCGTAGTATGAATTTAGATACTATAGAAGGACTATAAGACATAGTACGTATTAAGGCAATATGCATGTACTATAAGGCATAGTACAAATTTAGAGACTATAGAACAAGTATAAGGAACATGCAGTGCAATACATAGTAGAGTTAGTTGCATGCATTTTCTAGTACTATAAGTAATTTAATGCAAATAGTAATAGCGCAATTAAATCTATGTATGTAGTACCTAGAAGCAACTTCTATACTATAGCCTATAGTATAAGTAGCTAGATTAGAATAGTATCTAGCACTTGTATGCATTGCGTGCATTATAGCAGCAGAACGTGTATCTAGAATGTAGCACAAGTATTCTACGTTGTTAGGCAGTTATAGAATATAGCAATCTATTATCCTATTATTTTAGCTGTTTTAGCTGCGTTTTCTAATATTAGGGCTGTTACAGCTGTTAGGTAGATATTAAGCAAACGTGCTACGCGTACTAGCAACTCTACGTTTCTACGTTTTTTTCCTAATATAGAGACTAACTTCTAAACCTACTACAGAGATAGAGAGATCTACTCTCTTACCTACATAGGCAGCTATTTAAGGAAGCTGCAGGTAAGAAGATTACTACCCTACACAACGCAGGTACCTAGAAAGTAATTAATCTACTTACTAGAGATAATAAGCTATTGCTACTAAAGTAGGTTTTTACGTACAAATTAGATAAAAATAGCTACTTTCTTAAATATAAGGCAAGGATAGTAGTACGTAGAGATCTCTAAGTTATTAATATAATCTAGTCTACCTACACAGCAACGCTTACTACTAGGTCCTTTAGGACTGCTATAGCAATTGCAGCTAAGTTTAACTTAGAAATTATATAGTACAACTTTATTAGAGCCTTGTTATACGCCTATAGAGATTACTAGCTAGTAGTAACCTATAAGCTACTAGATAGGTATAAGATACCTAGGAAATGTGTTTAGCTTAAATAAGTACTGTATAGGTTAAAAGACTTACCCCTTCTATAGTATAAGGAGCTCTCTTAAACACTTAAAGTAACTAGGCTTATAGGATCTAAAGAAGAGCCTTGTTTATTCTTTAGCAGTAATTGCTATATACTGCTACTCTTTTATGTTGATAATATACTAGTAATATACTACTCTAGCTAGATCTTAGAAGTAAAGTATATTGTAGATATAATTATAGGAGCCTATATAATTAAAGATTAAGGCCTAGTCTAATAGTTTCTTAATATTAGAGTACTTAGAAACTAGAAACAGTAGATAATAACGCTTGTCTATAACAAATATATTAACAAAATTGCTAAAAAGTATAACTTTAATAAAACTAGACTCTTTCTATATACCCTGCTCCCTACTATAGATCTAGTAAAGAGCACTAGAGAGGCTACTAAGCAGGAGATTAAGATCTATTAAGCAAGAGTTAGATTAGTGCTTTATACTATAATTATGCTATAACTAAATATAGTGTTTACAGCAGCTAAACTATCCCTATACCTTACTAATCTAAGTAAGGAGCACTTTAAAGTAGTACACTAGACAATTATTTACTTATACTAAATAAGGTATTAATTAATCTAATATAGGGGGTATAGTAGAGCTAAGCTGCTTATTTGCAGTAATATGTTATTTGTAGATAATGTTAAGACTTAGCAATCTTCTTATAGGTACCTTATAATGCTTTTTAGTAGGCTAATAGTATAGAAGGCGTCCTAGCAGGCTACTATTACTACCTCTACTACTAAAGCAGAGCTTCTAGCGCTAGAGCACGTTGCTAAAGAGACTATAGCGCTTAAACAGCTATTTACTAAACTTACACTAATTCTAGGAGCTGCCTAGACAATCTTCTATAATAACTAGCAAATAATTAGACTAGTAGTTAGAGAGAACAAGCGCATAATAACACAGCTGCGCTATATAGATATATAGAATATGTAGTTACAATAGGAGTATACTGCAGGTACGTTTAAAGTGCTCTATCTCCCTACTAACAGCATGCTAGCGGATAGGTTAATAAAAAATCTATTAAGGCAACAGTTTGAAAGATTGAGAGCCTAGCTTAATCTTAAAGAAATAATCTATCTCCTAGTTATTTCTAAGCTTGTTATCTAACAACAGTTATAAGCCTAGGACGCTGAAACTGCGCTAGCAGAGGCTACGTAGATTTCTTGCAAAGTAGGTAACTAGAGCTAAGAGCAGCCTAAGTTGTGCTGCAGCTAGCTAACTAGACTAAGCATTAGGTCTAGCGCTAAAAGAGGCTTAATAATTCATAACCCTACTAGGCACTTAGCTATTGCGTATCTGTAATAATTTCTACCTCCTACTTTGCATAAGGTAAGGGGGTGTGTTACAGAATATACGCTTATATACTAGCTAGAATTAGTAGGTAGAATATACTTATATTTTGCCTTTATTTTAGCTGCGACAGTTCTTTATTGTCTATATTAGAGTTAGGTGTTAGGCTTAGGGTAGTATAGAGTTAAGCTACTGCTTAAGTATCTAGAGTAACAAATAAGGAATTCTATTAAGAAGAGATTAATAAGGCCCTTAGAGTAGCCTAGATTATAGATGCTTTACTAGGGAATAGGTGTTTTAGTAATAAAACAATCTAGTAAGTATTAATAAGTCTTATATTATTCTTGTCTTTAGCAATGTCTTAAGCTTACTAGCTAAGAGTGTTTACTTTACTATTTATCTCTTCTAGTCTGTAAATAATCTTAAAGTTAAATTAAAAGAGAAAAAGTAACTAGCAGGCTTATCTCTAATTAAGTTTCTTAGTAGTTATAAAGGTTTCTAGGTTCTTATAATTAGTTATAACCTAGATTAGGTGTAGAGAACCTATAAATTTAAGCTTTCATTTCTTAAATACTAAAAAAATAGCTATTAGTTCTATATTATAGATGTTGTAATTGCATTTAGTAAAAGAGTAGTTTTTAAGAAAAATGCTACAGGTTATAGAGTACCTTTAGCATAATATTGTTTTATAACCCTACTAGAAGCCTACCTTAAAGAGTTAGCAGAAATACAGATTAGCTAACTAAGGTTAAAATACTGTAAGACTAAGTTAACTATAAAAGCTGTTTTAAGTTAAGCAAAAGTATTAATATAGGACTGTATAGGTTTAAATTTCTTATATTACACTATGTTCTAGCCCTTAGCTGTTTTGTGTCTTGATTTTGTAGCTAAATTTTAGGAGGAAACTTGTTTAATATATTTGCAATAGTGCTATAAACAACAGCAATTACAGTAATAGTATTGCCTTATACTCCTTAGAAGTTAATTCTTCTAAACAACAACATTTATTTATTATTATTCTACAGACTCTAGACTTATAGCAGTGCTATTTATTTACACTTACAACAACTCTATTATTAATAACTAACTATTAACTACTTTATAAGCAATAACCTAAGCTACTCTATGCCTTGCGCAGTTTCTACTTTCTTAAAGACTAGAGAACCTACTCCTTTAAAGGAGCCTATAAAAAGAATACCTAGAATAGTTCTATTTTATCTTGCAGCTTAGGTAGCCTGCTCTAGTGTTGTTAAAGCAAGCGCTAAGAAGACACGCTAACTAAACATATATACCCTTATTGATTTATTAATGTTAAACTAGCAGTAGAGAACACTATAAATAAGGAGAGGTTGTATATAATTAATGCTACATTCCTAATATAGGGCCTTGTTGTTAATAAGTATAATAGTACTAAGTAGGCATGCTTAGGGCATGCTTTTACGCTGCTAGTATTAGAGAAGTCTAGGTCTTAGCGTTATTCTAGGGCTTAAGGCATGTAAAAGAAGCTAGTATCTCTTATTAGGAATTCTTTTAAATAACATATTGCTTAGAGTAGTTAAAGAGGTAGATATGTACAATATTATAAGCGCAGGATTAAGGTCTTATAGCTAGGTTATTAACTCTTTTATTACACTAGAGGCCTCTCTTATAAAATAGGCTAGTGTTTTCTAGTTAAGAGGTTGTTGCCTATAGTTAGTAGACACTAACCTCTTAACCTACTAACCTACAAATCTAGAGATTCTAGTCCCTAACTAGTAGGTAGATGTTAAGTCTTACCTGCCTACTAAGGTACGCTGTTAACTCTTAGATCTATTAGAAGTTACTTAATATTTTACTTACTAAGTTACTCTAGCTCTAGCGTTATATAGGATGCGTTTACTAGGTTCTTAATAAACTTTTGTTGCAATACATATATCACAATTTTAGTGCTATAGGCAGAGGGATTAAGCTTGTTTTAGTTAGTGCTTTTTGCTGTATACCTCTCTTTGTTATGTCTTTTTAAACTAAATAAATTATATTACACTATGTAATAAAGCTTGTTAGGGTCTTTCTATAATAGTTAAGTAATAATAGTAGACTTAATAGCTTATATAAGTAGAAGAGTAATAGAGAAGTAGCTCTAAATAAATTATTAATAAAATCTAGTAAATCTAAGAAATAAGACAATATCTAGTACTATTTAGGGCATATCCTATTCTTAAATAGCCTAAATCTTATTAGGGTCTATTTGTACACCTTAATCTATAATAATTACTCTAAGAAACTTAACTTAGCTCTTATAGAATTTAGACTTCTTAGAGTTAATATAGAATCTATGTTCCTTAAAGTAGCTAAGAACTTATTTAACATACGCTTTATATTCTTAGAGAGTTTTAGAGTATACTAATTATAAAGAAAATAGAGAAGACGTAAAGTTATAAGACTTTCTTCTTATAATCTTTATTAGATAGTTTCCTTCTTAGGAATAGTTATTACCTAAAAAGGCAACTTAAGCTATTTAGCCTAAATATATATACATTAGGCCTAAATATAGGTACTTTCCTAATTAGGTATAGTGCTTACCTAATCTAGTAAAGTACTATCTGAAGAATGCCTAACTAGAGAGCGTAAGAAAGCTGTGCTTATTATAGTAATAGCTTTACTAGATCTAGAGTTAGCTTTTTTACTATAAATAGCTTAAGGACACGTTACCTTTACTAGTAGGTTGCGTGTATACCTACATAATCTGCTAGTAGGTTACGTAACTGCCTACGTAATGTGCTTAGAAATCTACTTTAGATTTTTAAGCATTTATTAGTAATAACTATTCTAGATCCTTTTAATTAATAATAGAGAGAAGCTGTAAGAGCATTGCAAGTAGACAAAAAATAGAACAGAACGTATAGTATTAGATAAGATAAGAGATAAATCCTTAGAGGTTAAGCCTCTAAGGATTTAGAGGAATATATACGTGTATATAGGCTCTAAGAGGTAACTGTAGTTACTCTAAGGTGTTTCTAAAAGTTAGCATACCTAAGGTAGAAAGCTCTTAATAATAGCTCTCTCTTTTCTTATAGTTTATTCTAGACTGCTAAACTCTATATACTAATACTTGCTAGTTTAAACTCTAAAAAAACCTTTAATATAAGAGGAAAATAGTTAGGAAAAAGCTAGTTTGCTTGTTAGTAGGTGCTTAAATTTATTAATTATGTTAGTATAAACAACTCCCTACAGAGTGTAACTAGCACTAGTTTATTACTTGCTAGGTAACCTTACTTATAGATCTGTATAGATTGTTTACTCTAAAACGTATAGTTAAGGCTGTTAAGAAGTTAAGTAATAGTTTAGTAGATTACTAAATAAGTGTCTAGCTAGTACTAACTTATAGGGTTTCTGCAGCCTTACTACAGTCCCCTTAAAGATCTAGTGCTCTTAGTCTAGTAGCCTTAACCTCTAGGAGCATAGTAAAAAGAAGGTATAGAATAAACTATATAGTAATTATAGTAGGTACTTCTTATAAAGTACTTATTGCTGCACTATAGTCTCTATAGGGTACTGCTACTCTAAGTCTAGAGACTGCAGTTACCTAGAAGCTAGTAATAGGTGCAGTAGTATTCTGCCCTAGGCTACTTTAGTGTAACAACTTATTCTCTATAAGTTACTTAAGTGCCTAGGCCCTTTGTCTATAAGCTCTGCAGAGGCATTATTGCAAAGAAAGTAGAAAAAAAAAAGACAGACTACTTTCTTCCCTAATCTAAAAGACCTAGACTAACTAGACTAGGTAATTCTAAAATAGGAAGCGTATAGCCTAAAGAGGCAAGAGGAGTAAATAGAGTAATAAGATAATGTAATAAATAAGTTATTGTATTAAATGCTAGGTACAGAACAAAGAGAGAGAGAGAGAAGGTAGTATTTATACTCTACTTCTCTTCTCTCTATTACAAAGCAGAAGAGTCTAGAATAGCTATTACTAATAGATGCTTGGAAATTAAGAGTAGATTTCTAAGCAGATTGCGTATGCAATTATGTATGCAATTACGCAACCTACTAGCAGATTACGTACGTGTACACGTAACCTACTAGTAAAGGCAACGTGTTCTTAAGCTATTTATAGTAAGAAAGCTAACTCTAGATCTAGTAAAGCTATTGCTATAATAAGCACAGCTTTCTAACACTTTCTAGTTAGGCACTTTTTAGATAGTACTTTACTAGATTAGGTAAGCACTATACCTAATTAGGAAAGTACCTATATTTAGGCCTAATGTATATATATTTAGGCTAAATAGCATAAGTTGCCTTTTTAGGTGATAGCTATTCCTAAAAAGGAAACTATCTAATAAAGATTATAAGAAGAAAGTCTTATAACTTCATACACCCCCTTAATCTTTTTTAGATAAGATATAGGTTATAGAAACAATTTAGAAAACTCTATATCTTTAATAGTAATTCAGACTTATTATACTAAATTCTAGAGTAAAGCAATTTAGATTCTCTTAGAATTTAAGTATAGCTTAGAATAAGCTTTTTAGCAATTTAGATTCTTTATTCAAAGTCTTTTTAATTAGAAGCTTAATTAATTTAATTAAGTCTTCTTAGATTTATCTTACTAGTAAACTCTTTAAACTTAGGAATACTAGTAGAATTAGTTAGATTATCTGCTAGTATAGTACTTGTATTTTCGTATACTAAGTCTATATTTTTACTTAGCAGATTTTCTCTAACAAAGTAATAAGTTATATCTACGTGCTTAGTTCTAGCGTGATAAATAGGGTTCTTTGCTAGTTCTATAGCACTAAGACTATCTGTTTTAATAGTGTTTAACTTATTAAAAATAGAATAGTCTTTAAGAGAGCTTGTATTATTAAAAAGCTCTTTAATTACGTTTTGTAGATATAAACTTTCTTTAGTAGCTTCTTTTAGAGACATATATTCTGCTTTAGCAGAGCTTAAAGCTACTGTCTTTTGCAATTTAGAAATCCAGCTTATAACTATAGATCTATTGCAATTAAAATTGTCCTTAATATTCCTTAATAGGAATATATTGCCTATAGTTGATTTTCTAGAATCTATATCGCCCCCCTAATCTGCATCTGATACTCCTACTAAATCTATACTATTTTCAATAGATAGATTATTATCCTTAGTAGGATAGATCTTATTTAGATCTATAGTAGATTGGTTAGATTCTAGAGTTAAATCTAATCCCAGGTCTTTAGTTTTAATTAAGTAACTAAAGATATAGTCTAGATGCTGTAAGTGTTCTAAACTAGGATTAGACATATACCTAGCAAGGTAATTTATACTATATACTAAGTTAGGCCTAGTAAATATAGTAAGGTAGATAAGGCTACCTATTTGTTGCTAGTATTCTGTTTTAATAGTACTTTTGTAAGGTTCTAGTTATAGGCAATAGTACTTGCTTTACACTAGGGATAGATAGTAGAGAGATAGCAATAGGTGTATTTAATAGTAAGAATAATACTTATCTCTTCTAAGGATAGTGTGCAGCGCAGGTTTTGTGCAACTTTGCTAAGAGCAAGACTAATACAAACTAAGGATAGTTCTAAAACACTACAATACTAAACAATTCTATTGTAACTTGTTATAGAACCTCCCCCTCTAGCTGCTGTCCCTAGCAGCAACCTCCTATAGCCTTAATAAAAACCTTACCCTTTAGAGAGGAAAAGAGCGTCTATATTCTAGGTAGGTATTGCTTTAGTTGTGTATGCCCTATGCGTAACATATGCGTATTATTACTACTATATAGGCACTGTATATTTGTTATAATCTAAGGTAAAAGCATTACTATGTGCACTATTACCTAATTTTTGCTTAGCAGCCTAGTAGGTAGTAAGACCTTTTCTCTTTGCTCCTTCTTAACACTATAATAATAACACTTCTATGCACATTTCTTATACACTTCTTACTCTTACTATAGTTTATTATCCTAACCCTAAGTTTATTAAGAAGTTCTACCTCTGTAGCTAGCAGCTATATGTGTTTCTTAACGCTAATAAGTGTGTAGACTACGTTGCTACAGTAGAGACTTGCCTATACTGCAGGCAGAACATTGCAAAATAGAAGAAGAAGTATAAGAAGCCTAAGCACTACTGCTATAAGCATTATGTAAAGGGAAATTAAGGTAGTTGCACTAAAGTAAGTTAGATAGAAGTATACTGTAGGTGCGCCTTAGCTAATCTATGTAGGTGCCTACTGCGCTTAATAGTTGCTTAAATTGCCTTATCTATTTACGCTACTAATATAATGCTGCTATTCTTGCTACTACTATCTCTTACACTAATACAACTATAATTAATTAAGGCATTTAACTTGCGCGTTGCTAGTGCTAATTTAACTTAGAGCTGTTTAGCTGCTACTGCATTGTAGCCTATACTAGCACACCTATAGGTGTTGCTACCTAGGTGCTAACAACTTCCCCCTAGTTCCTAGGTTTAATCCTAGTAGAGCAGCGCTGCATTGCTTCTACTCTTAAGTAGCTTATAGAGCATATTGCTTATATAGTAAGTTTGCACCTTTTACATATTTAGAGCGCATGCTAACCTCTTTGCAAAGTAGAAGCAGTAGTAGCAATGCTAATAAGGAGAGTAACTAGGAGGAGGAGATTAAGATTATAGATAAGGGTAATAAGGGTAGTAGTAGTAATAGTAGTAATAGTAGAGATAGAGGTAATAGAGACAAGTAGGCTGTTAGTAGCAATTAGGGCACGCGTAGCGTAGGGCTAAGTTGCACTTAGTGCGCAGCTTGTTTTCTAGTTTTTTCCTTCTTATATAGTAGTAGGCCTAAGGCTAATAGATAGAATTGCTCTCTGCATGTAATAAAGGTGTGCTTAAGACATTTACTTTGTTCTTCTTATGCGTAAGGATGTTTAGCCTAATTTAAACTCTTAGATTATATTATCTATGTTTTTAAAGTCTAATGCTAGGGTCTATGTGTCCTAGCTTTTATTATAGCCTTTCTAGTAGAGTAAGTACTCTAGTTAGCCTCTCCTTGTTTATTTTCTTAGGATTTTTTCTACCTCCTATACTTCTTTACCTTCTAGAGTTACCTCTAGTAGGTAGGTATTATCTTCTCCTTTAACTCTAGGTTTCTATTATTCTAGCAGTAATATGTAAAAAACGTTGTAAATGTAATACAAAGGTAGGAGAAGTAGGCAGTATACCTGTGTTCTAATTACTTCCTGTACTTAGAACAGGCTAATAAACTTGCTAGAAAGTTTCTTGCTTAGTTAGTAGGCTAGTTTAATATTCTTAGTGCTAAGTAATACTAGATTGCTTAGATAGAAGATTTTGTTCTTATGTTTCCTATTGTAGTACTAGCTCTAGTACTTGCATGCTTTCTCTAAGTGCTCTATAAGCGTTGCTTATGCGTTATATAGTTGCTTTACTCTTTTAACTACATCTAGTACCTCCCCCTTAGGCCTACTATCTGTAGGAGGTATAGTAAGTAGTAGGTGTTTGCTATATACAGCATAGAAAGGAGTTGTTTTAGTAGATTTATGCACTAAGTTGTTATAAGCAAATTATGCAGTTAGTAATAGCTATACCTAGTCCTCTTAGGACTCTAAGATAAACATTTATAGGTACTGCTCTAGTATTTAGTTCTAGTGTTTAGTTTGCTTATTAGTTTGCAGATAGAAGGCTGTGCTAAGCCTACACTTTACCTAAAGTTAGTAGCAGATTTTAGTCTAAAATATAGAGGTAAAGATAGCTCTTCTATTTAATATAATACTCTTCTATACCCTATACTTAAGTATAATATGTGTAAAGTAGGCTTCTGCAAACTACTTTGCGTCCTAAGTCTTTAATATAAAGAGATAGATTACTATCTTAAAGAATTAGTAAACTATTACAAGAATTGTATTAAAAGTGCAACCTAACAAGTCCTTTGCTAGAGGTAAGCTAGTAATAAAGTCTAGTGTAACTTCTTTAAAGATTTCCTTTAGTATTAGCAATAGTAACAGCATCCTATGCTTGCTATGCCTTAGAGCTTTGCTTCTTTAGCAGATAGTATAAGTTTTCACGTATTCCTAGACATCTTAACTAAGAGTTAGCTAATAGTAGGTTCTTTTAATAAGCTTAAGCGTTCTATATGCGCTAAAATAGCCTGCTATGCGCGTATTATAGTTCTAGAATAGAATTTCTTACTTAATAGCTAGTTCTTCTAGGATATATATTCTGCTATTAAATCTTAGGACTTTATTTTTATCTAAGCGCTATAGCTGCGCTCTGCTATGTCTTTAAGTGCTGTTCTTACTTGCTAAACTTACAATCTAACTCTAAGCAAAAGCATCCCTTTGTTATAGTTAGCACAGTGTTTTAGCAAGCAATTAAGACTCTACTATTATAGGTTTGCTACTAACTAATACTCTAGCTAGTAAGTATAGCATGCATAGAGTGCACTCTATAGCGCTAGTAGTAGGGACTATTCTAGTTCTGCTAATAGTAGCAACGTGCGTCTTACACGCGCTTAATAAGCTTAGCTTACTTATAGATCTGCTTACTCTACTAACTATATCTATTGCTAACAATTTGTTCTGTAAGGTAGGTAGTATCTAAGTTAGTAATAGGTTCTCTTGTTTATAATCTGCCCTTCTAGAGGGGCTATCTGCAGAGTTTACTTTTCCTAGACAGTGTTCTACTTTAAAGTTAAAAGCCCCTAGGTACATAGCCTATTTAGCTTACTATAGGTTTAGCTTTTGTACAGCGTATATACTGCGTAGGTTATTATAGTTACTTAGCACTTATATAGTGTGCTGTATACCTTTAAAGTAATGCTTCTACTGCTTAAACCTATATACTATAGCAAGTAGCTCTAGGTTATAGACCTTATAGTTTAGCTTAGCAGCTTATAGTTTTTAGGAGGTAAAGGTAACTAGGTGCTATTTTCTATTCTTAAAAAGTTAGGAAAGTATGCCTAATATAGCAAAGGTAGACGCATCTGTTTCTACTTAGATAGAGAGTGCTGCATTAAAATAGCACAGAATAGGCGCACTTAAGAAGCAGGTTTTTAGCTCTTTAAATAAGCAGTTTGCAGCTTTGTTCTATTAGAAGTCTTAGTTCTTCTTTAATAAATCTGTAAGAGGAGCTGTCTCTCTAGCATATTCTTTAACAAAGCGTTAATAGAAGTTTATAAAACCTAAGAAGGATTATAGCTCTTTAACATTAGTAGGCTATAGCGATTTAGTAATAGTGCTTACCTAAGCTAGATTAGCGTATACACTACACGTGTTAATAATAAAACCTAGAAAGTATACTGTATCTAATACAAAAATACATTTCTATAAGTTAATAAATAGTTCTGCCTTGCATAATAATTAAAGCACTAAGCGTACAGCGCGCTAGTAGAGCATAATATTGTTGCTCCTTATATATATAAGGATGTTGTTAAGGTAGACTACACAGATATAGTCTAGGTGCTTAATTAAGGCCTTGTTAATGTAGGCCTAGAAGCTTATAGAGGCATTAGTTAGCTTAAATAGCATTACTAGGTACTTAAAATAGCTATATTAGGTCCTAAAAGTAGTCTTCTACTTATCTTCTGCCTTAATCCTTAGCTAATAATAGGCGTTGCGGAGATCTAGAGTTGTATAGTAACATGCGCCTAACAAGTAGTTTAGTATCTCTCTAATAAGTAGGAGTAGGTAATAATCTTTAATAGTAACAGCGTTAAGGCTCTAATAATCTATATAGAGGCAGAGTGTCTTATCCTTCTTAGGGATAAATAGTATAGGTGCTTCTGCAGAGCTTATGCTATATTAGATCTATCTATTACTTAGCGCTTGCTCTAAGTATTTGCGTAGTAGCTTTAGCTTACGTGTAAAAAGGTTGTAGAGCAGTCTATAGAGCAGTTCCTTTCCTTCTATAAGTAGAATTGCGTAATCTAAGAATTTAAAGCTAGGTAGAGTAGCAGCAGCTTCTTTGCTAAATACATTAGCATAGTCTACTAAAGTGTCTAGGATATAAGTCTCCTGCGCTATATATGCTTTATAAATAAAAGTATTGCATTTTAAATTAATACTAGTAGCTTAGAGGACTCCTAAAAGTAAGGGGTTAGAGTTAGCTTTCTTAAGCTTAGTAATAGTAATAAGCTAAATATTAGCTTCTGTGTATCTCTAACGCTAGGATTGTAATCTACAGTCTAGATAGATGTGTTCTTATTAGAAGAAGGAATTTCTAAGGAGTAGAAGAACCTCTTCTTTGTTAACTCTATACATAGTAGTGCGCACACAACGCTCTACACCTATATTATTAGTTAAGCGTACCTAAAGCGCGTATATAGCGTAAGTGCTCTACTACTATATACTAATCTATTCTAGGCATAGAAGCTTAGCCTCCTTAGTAGATAGCAGGTCTATTTCTATAGCAGTCCTCTAGCTAATTAAGCTTATGTCTACTTAGGGATTAAGAATAACCTATAATTGTTATTCTAGTGTAGTCTCCCTAGATACGCTGCACGTGCGCTTTATACCTAGTAAGATGTATACTAGAGTACGCCTTACTGTCCCTAGGTAGCTAGTAAGGCTTAGCCTTTTCCTGTCTAGTTAATTTAGACTAGGATCTAGTTAGGGTTAGAGTTAGAGTTAGAGTTAGAATTAGAGTTACTACTTCTATAATTATTAGCGTAGTAGCTAGTCTTATTGCACTTATAGTAAGTAACAATGCGCTTATTATATAGGCCCTTGTTAGTAGAGGTACTATCCTCTTACCTTTGCTCTTTGTGCTTCTAGGTTAATTTGTAGCGTATGCTAGAAGTGTGTATTAGTAATAAACAACGCAGGTTACGCTTAAGTATAGAGCCTAACGCTACTAAGTCTTTACGTGTAGCTAGCACTTAGTAGTAATTAGTAATTGCCCTCTGCAGTTCTAGTCTAAGCTTAGAGAATAAGTGTTAGACTCTCTACTCTTTAGTATAGGAGGTAAGTTAATCCTCTAGAACTTCTAGGTAGGTTATAAAAGCGCAGACTAATTAATTTTTCTATTATAATGCTTAAGTGTGCGCTGTAGCTAATTCTAGCGTATAGTTTACAAGGTTAGAGAGTAAGTCTAGCAAATATTATTTAAAGTACTCTTAGCTAGGTGTCTCTCCTTATGCTCTAAATAAGCGCTTAAAGTGCGTGTACTATAACTCTCTTAGGTCTCCTAATATTAGGACTTCTGCTATAGTTAGATGGCACAACCTACTAGTAGTGCTTATCTAACTTAGCAGAATCTATCCTATTAACTTTTACTTCACTTTTAGGGCATAGGCCTCCTTCTACTTTTAGCCTAGGAGCCTAGGCCTACCTACTATAAGTAGGTAGCTATCTCCGCCCTCTTGTAGCTCTTAGTCTGCTATTTTATTTACTCCTTCTTAAATATATTAGCTTTCTTGATTACTTCCTTTTGTGCTTGTAAAGTCTGCCTTATATAATAGCAGGCCTAATAGCTTAAAACTAAGCTTTTCTCTTAGGCTTCTGCCTTTGTTTAGCACAGTAGTTAGCTACTGTTGCTAAAGGTTGCATAATTTTTTGCCTAGTTTAGTAAGCTATCTCTTAACTAAGTAATAGCCCTAGCTGTTAGAGCTTCTTTTCTTAGTCTCTATCCCCTTCTTGCGTAGGTAGCAAGTGCCTGTTTCTAAGTACAGATTAGCCTTACCTGCGCGCTTTTTTAAGTATAAACTAGCTACTAAACCTTAGTGCGCTAAGTGTTCTACCTTCTTTTAGGCTATAGAGTACTGGCCTATTCTTCCTTTAGCGCCTTTTAAGTGGTCTAGTGCTCTTCTCTTACCTAGTTTTAGCGCCCTTTTAAGCAGTCTAGCGCCTACTGCTTTAGCGCCTTTTAAGTAGTCTAGCGCTTCTATCTTTTCTCTTACTATTTTAGCGCCTTTTAAGTAGTCTAGCGCCTCTTTTCTAGCGCCTTTTAAGTGGTCTAGCGCCTCCTTTCTAGCGCCTTTTAAGTGGTCTAGCGCCTCCTTTCTAGCGCCTTTTAAGTAGTCTAGCGCTGCTTTCTAGCGCCTTTTAAGTAGTCTAGCGCTGCTTTCCTCTACTTCTTTAAGTACCTTCTAACTTGTTTCTTTGCGCAACCTTAAGTATTAGTTGCAGCAGCTTCTTTTACTTTAACCCTTTCACTAACACTAGTTTTTTTTTTGCTAACCTTTTACTATTACCTCCTCTTCTTTCACTTAGCTTCTCTCTAGGTCCTTACTACTACTTAAGGCACTAGGTGCTCTGCTTTCTCCTTTAACTACCTAACTCACTTCTTAACTAACTTTTAACCTACTTCTTACAAATCTTACTGTATCTTCAAAACTGCAGCTATAGCGCTAGCTAATTCTAACAATACTAGCTAAGATAAGATGCCTCCTCTTAAACACAACTGCAACCTCTTACGCTATAGAGACAAGTCTAGGCTGCGCATTTCTTCTGCTAACTCTCTAACCTAGCCTACATTATCTATCTCTAAGCAGGTTGCTAACCTATTCTACAAAGCTGGCCGCTGTTCTGCTAGAACTACTACTAAGCGCCCTATCTCTTGCTTAGAAGGCCTTTTCTCTGCTAGCTTTAATTAACCCTCTTCTAAGTTTCTAGGCAACAAAGAGATACTAGTTCTTTAACCTACCCCTTGCTCTCTAAACAACTCTCCTTCTATTTAATATTTAGAGGCATAAGGCGCTAAGTTAACTGCATTTAAGCCTACAATTCTAGAACACTAGAGTGCTTCTACTACAGAACTACTAAATTTCTGCTACAAGGACTCTATGCACATACTAGCTTCTAAGGTTCCTATCTACAACGCATCTTTGCTAAGCACTTAGGGCTTACTAGCTAAGCTTACTAAGAACTTCCCTTGCTTATATGCTAAAGCTAATATAGTACTCTCCTAATTCCTTTAGTAAGTTCTAGAGGATTACAACCTTACTTAACACTCCTAGTTTATTTAATCTCTAGGCCTCTACTAGCTCTTAGACAACTTGCTAAACTAGTACTTCTCTTGTCTTTTACATAGTTAACTAGCAATCTTTACTTCTTTTCTTATAGGCTTTCTCTATAATGTATTAAATAGAATTTTAAATGTTACCTCTAAACTTTAGACAACTAAAGCAGAGCTTACTTAGTATAAGGACACCTGCTCTACACTTATTAACAAATATAACTATGTAGTTACTAAGTATAATTCTCTTAAAACTGTTTTTAACACACACTAGTTCTAGACTAACTAACTTAAACTAGATTACTAGAAGCTCTGCTTGGCCTATAACTACATTGTTGCTAAAGAGGCTATATTAGCTGCTAAAGGCTTAGCCCCTACTTAACCTACTTCTTAATTTAGGCACTTACGCCGCTCTACCCCCCTTTATTTAGAATCTACTAAGCTAGAACAAGATCTGTTTGCTAGCCCTAATAACAACTTAGAGTAGCTATTTACTATCCTTTTATAATCTAAACAACGCAACAATACACTAGCTACTATAGACTAATTTTAGACTATGCTAGCTACTTAGACTACTCCTTCTACCTTTACACTACTTAGGAGCTATTCTGCTATATTGTTAACTCCTACATTAGCTAGCGCTTATTAATTCCTGCAGTTACTAGACTAATACAATAACTAGCTAGACAAGGCTATAAAGAAACCCTAGTATTTCTCTAGCCCTAAGGACAACTTTAGTAAATAACTCTTTAATTGCCTTTATTACATACAGGCGAATAGACGCAACTACTAGCACTCTAGTAATTAAGCAGACTTTCTTATAATTTACACTTAAGACCTTGCTTACGCCTTGCTCTAGGATCTATCTAGCTTTAGTTGCCTCTATTCTAAACCTATAGACTGCATTTACTGCTTATAAGAAGTCTATAAAGACAAAGACACCTTTAGGTTAGCTAAACGCTCTTTTAATGCCTTTATCTTTTCTTACTTTCCCTTACTAGACATTGCTAATACCTTAATTGCTTTCTCTGTCTTTTGCACTAAGATAGAGTACTTTGCTTAGTAGCTTAACTAGTCTCCTAAGACTTACTACTATCGCCTACAAGCTAAACTACTAGACTTTTACTGTAGTTAGATAGCTAGTATTCTCTATAAAAAGTCTCTCTCTAGCCTGCAAGAATATTACAAGCAGCTTAGCACCTACTTTTCTAACTATGCTCTTATCTCTAACAAGACAACTACTTAAGATTCTGTAGGAAATTAGCCTAGGCGCTCTGCTCTACGCAGTTAGTTAACTACTTGCAACATTCTGCTAGTACTACCTGCTACTACTATCCTAGCTTAACCTATATCTGCTCTTAAGGCTAAGAATACTTGCTCTTGTCGCCCTAAGAACTCTACTTCTGCCTCCTCTAATAAGTTTACTTGTTTTAACTGTAGACTTAAGGGCTATAAGTCTAACTAATGCCTAGAGCTACTAAAGCCTAAGGCACTATTGTTAACTATCCTTTAGGATAAACTAACAAACTAACACATAGCTACTTTAAACAACCTAAGAAATAACACTAAGGACAAATTCTTTAAATCTTTAGATAATAACTCTGCCTCTAACTTAGAAAACTAGAGCCCTTAAGTTCTAGTTACTACTTAAGGTTAGTTTACTAATAAGTGCGCTCTAAGAACCTATTCTCCCCTTAGTTAGGTTTAGCAGAGGCTAATACTGTACTTTAAAAAGCTAGCAGCAAATAGAACTAAACTAAAGACAGCCTACAACATTATAATTAGCTTGCCTTTCTAGCTTTTTTAGGACACAATAACAACACTCTACACAGGATCTGCATTTTAGCTAATAATAGAGCTAATTCTAGCTTTATATCTTGCAAATTTCTACAACACACTAAGGCCCTTTATCTTATCCCTTTAGCTACTCTAATTATCTGCTAAGGATACAATAGTTAACTCTCTAAGACTATTACTTACTGTGCTAAGTTTTACCTCTAGCTAGGCTCTTACTTAGAACGCACTAGAGCCTATGTTATTAACAATTATAGATCTTTTTAACTTATCTTAGAATTCTGCTAGAGGGCTATTTACAATCTCTTAGTCTTATAGCGCAACTACTTTATTTACTTTAATAATAAATATTGCTCTAGACACTGCAACACTATAGCTTAGACTCCTCTATTACTGTGTAAAGGCTCTAAGTTAGACACTACACTATTATAATTATTACAGTCTAGTTTAGGCAAACTCTAGAACAGAAGATCTACTTAACCTAAACTTAGCTCTACAAGCGCGGCACTATATACTAACAAGTTAGTTAATCTACGCTTAGTTTCTGCTAAAGCTATTTGCCTTTATAGCAAAAGACCTAGGCACCTAGTTTTTGTTATTTAACAATTAGACACTACTACAGCTAAGAGGGCTTTAGCTAATAATAATTTTAACAAATTTTTCTAGCCTTCTAAAGACCCCCCGCTCTCTAACCTACTTACTGCAGAGGAATTAGAGGAATATGCTAACTTTATTCCTACCTTTAACTAGGCTGCAGCTAAAACACTGCCTAACTATAGCAATTTTAACTACAAAATTAAACTTAAGCTAGGCATTAATCTACCTAACTACCGCCTACAACCTTTTTTAGAATAACAAATAAAGGCTATTAAGCATTACATTAAGGAAAACAAATCTAGAGGATTTATTAAACACTACAACTCCCTAGCTTAGAATAACCTCCTTATTATAGCTAAGCTAGGCAGTAGTCTACGTGTATGCGTAGATTATTAGGAATTAAACAAAGCTATAGTTAAAGACTGCTACCTTATTCTATTTTTTTAGGAGACTATAGCACACCTTAACAAAGCTAAGATCTTTTTAAAATTTAATGTTATTCACGCCTTCTATTAAATTTGTATAAAGCCTAGCTTAGAATAGCTTACTACATTCTCTACTTAAAAGGGCACTTACTAGTACAAAGTTATGCTTTTTAGCCTATGCAACGCCCCTGCAACATTTTAACAGGCTATTAACAAAGCACTTTTTAAATATTTAGACTAATTTTGTACAGCTTATTTAGACAATATATTAGTATACTCTAACACTCTCTAGGAACACAAAGCGCACGTTAAACAAGTTCTTAGCTACTTTAAGGAACATAGATTCTATGTTAACTCTAAGAAGTCTAAATTCCACAAGACCTAAGTTAAGTTTCTTAGAATAATTATTATAGATTAAGGTGTACAGATAGACCCTAACAAGATTTAGGCTATTTAAGAATAGGAAATGCCCTAAACAGTACTAGATATTCTCTTATTTCTTAGATTTACAGGATTTTATTAACAATTTATTTAAGGCTACTCCTCTATCGCCCTTCTGCTTATACAAGCTGTTAAGTCTACTATTATTGCTAAACTATTACAGAAAGACCCTAATAAGCTTTATTACATAGTGTGATATAAGAAATTTAAACCTACATAGGCCTACATTAATGCTTTTGCTTAACTTAAGAAAGCTTTTACAGTTAACTTAGTCTTACGCTATTTTAACCCTAGTTAGCTAATCTTTATTTCTACTAACTCTTCTAGGTGGGCTTCTAGTAGGGTTATAAAACAACGCAATGCTAAAGGCACTCTACAACCTATAGCATTCTTCTTAAAAAAACACTCCCCTGCTAAATGTAATTACAACATCTACAATATAGAACTAATAGCTATTATTTAGGCATTTAAGGAATAGGAACCTAAACTTATAGGTTCCCTACACCTAATCTAGGTTATTACTAATTATAAGAACCTAGAAACCTTTATAACTACTAAGAAACTTAATTAGAGGCAAGCCTGCTAGTTACTTTTTCTCTTGCAATTTAACTTTAAGATTATTAACGCACTAGGGGAGACGAATAGCAAAGCAAACGCCCTTAGCTAGCAAGCCTAAGACATTCCTAAAGACAAAAACAATACAAGACTTATTAATACTTACTAGATTGTTTTACAACTAAAACACCTATCCCCTAGTATAGCACCTGCACTCTAGGCTACTCTAAGAGCCTTATTAATCTCCCCTTAACAGAATTCTGCATTTGTTACTCTAGATGCTTAAGCAGTAGCTTAACTCTGTACTACTCTAAGCCTAACACCTAACTCTAATATAGACAACAAAGAGCCTATTAACAATATTAACAGTACAGTAATATTAGAACTGCCTTCTTATTTAGAAGACCTGTGCTTAACAGAAGAAATGCTTAACAAAGCCTACGCTACTAATCTTACTACTTAAAAGATATTTACTGCCTTAGACTAAGGCAATTACAAACTTAGCTTATAGTTCTAAAAGAACAGTTACTATGTTTTACTCTTAGACTGCTACACTACTAGAGAGGGGGCTTACTAACAATTGTTTATTAACAAAACGTGCCTATACATACTATTAGACGCCTGCCTCTATTGCTAGATTTTTAACCTTTGCTATAATTATAAGATTGCAGGCTATAAGGGAACTAGAGCTATACTTTACTTAATAATTTATTAATACTACTAGCCTAGTCTTACGCAGTTAATTAAGAAGTACTACTAATCCTGCGTAGTGTGTAAACGCGCTTAACCTTCTAGAGAAGCATATAATAGCTACCTTTAATCTATGCCTATACTTAATGTATAATAGGCAGACATTTCTATAAATTACATTTAAGACCTGCTGCCTTCTACACTTAATAGACAAATTTACACTAATCTTCTAGTAGTAGTTAATTAACTTACTAAACAACAGCACTTCTTCCCCTTAGTTAGCTGCTTATTAAAGGAATTTGCCTACTACTTTATGCAAATCTTTTGCCTGCATAGGTTACCTTACACTATTATATCTAATTATAGTACCTTATTTATTAACAAGTTCTAGAAACGCGTCTGTAAGCGTTTTAATATTTAAGCTAAACTATCTACTACTTATTACCTACAGACAGATAGACAAACAAAGCGTGCTAACTAGAGCATTAAAATTTATCTTTGCAAATACATTAATTACATGTAAGACAACTAGGTGTTATAGCTACACTTAGCTAAGTTTTAGGTTAATAACACTATTAACTTATTTACTAGTCTTACCCCCTTCTTTGCAGATCTTAGCTATTACCTACGCAGTGGGATTTACTCTAGCAAAGACTATTTAAACACTAAGCTGCTTTCTAGAGATGCTAAAGATTAAATCCTAAGAGCAGATAAGATCCTTTAAACCTACGCTAATCTTTTAGAATACCTAAAGATTTAGCTAACTTAGGCGCAATAAGAACAGCAAACACAGGCTAACACTTACTAATAACAAACACTAAAGTATAATGTTAGAGACTTAGTTTAGGTATTAACCTAGAACTAGAGCACTACTTAACTCTTAAAGAAGCTTAATTATAAATACGCTAGGCTGTATCTAGTTACTAAAGTTATTTGCAACAGAGCTGCTTACAAACTCTAGCTACCTAATAAAATAATTTTAAAAGGCATGTTTCTAGTGTTCTATCTTAATTTGCTCTAAGAAGCGCCTTAGGATAGGCTACTAGATTAAACAACCCCTAAACTAGAACCTGTAGATATTGTTAATAATTAGGGCAATATCTCTTAGAAATAGTTTGTTAATAAGTTTATTAACTGCTGTAGGCGCTAAGACACCTAGAAGTATTAAATTAAGTAGTCTAATAACCCTTTGCTAACATAGGAACCTACTAAACAATACCTTAAACACTATAACACATTCTTGTATTACTACAAGAATCTAGACAAGCTAAAGCCCCCTAGTCTTAAGATGCTTACAGACTAGGCTCTACAACCTAAAGACGCCTTTGTTAGTAACTATTTTAGCAACCTTAGCAACCTTAAATAGCAAGTTATTACACGTTTTGTAAGATTGTCTAGGTTTAGTATAATATTAGGCTACTTTTAACACATTAATAACAGCGTTCTCTTGCTTTTTAGCAAAGACTACACGCTACCTCAACGCCTATATGCTGCCTTTAGGATACTACAACTAACTTTTAGCACATTAATAACAGCGTTCCCTTGCTTTTTAGTAAAGACTACACGCTACCTTAACGCCTATACACTAACTTTAGAATACTATAACTAAACTAATCCTACTATTAAAGCCTACCTAACTTAGCTGTTGCTAGCTTTATTTAGTTAAACCTTTGTTAAGCTAAGCAAGCTTGCTGTTAGGCTTACTTGCTCTTCTTATATAAGCTCTAAACAGATTTAGGTACAAGTTTTGCGTTGCAGAGTTTGTATAGCAGAAAAAATCTTAGAGGTTAGTTTTTTGTATAGGAATCTAGGGAGACATGCGCAGTGCTATACAAACTATAAACCTTAATTCTATGTTAACTACTGCTGGGTTTTCTCTGCAGTCTCTTAACTACTATACTATTTGCTTTTATCTTTCTTTCTCTTTTCTTTCTTTCTCTCTATTAACAGTAGCTCTACAGCACCTGTAAATTAGATTAGCTTAGAGGACTTTTGCTTGTTACAAGGAGAGAGCATGTGTTAGGACTTCTGCTATAGTTAGATAGCACAACCTACTAGTAGTGCTTATCTAACTTAGCAGAATCTATCCTGTTAACTTTCACTTCACTTTTAAAGCACAGGCCTCCTTCTACTTCTAGCCTAAGAGCCTAGGCCTACCTACTATAAGTAGGTAGCTATCTCTGCCCTCTTGTAGCTCTTAGTCTGCTATTTTGTTCACTCCTTCTTAAATATATTAGCTTTCTAGATCGCTTCCTTTTGTGCTTGTGAAGTCTGCCTTACACCTAACAGGTATTATATTACCTAGAGAATCCTATCTTTAGTGTTGCTAAACTCTTATAGCAACAGTTAGAAGGCTACCTTGCAGAAATAAAAGAATTTGCAATGTTCCTTAAGGTTTTTGCCTTTGTATTTAGCTAGGTCTTTAGGTTTAAGTAAGCGCTTTGTAGGTTGTAGTGTAAGCGTTGTAGATACGCCTTGCTTATGCGTTATAGCACTTAAGGTTCTCTTAACAGTTTCTACTGTGCTTAAGGTAGTGTAGTTTCCTATACTCTCTAGTTACGCAATCTTAGCTTTAAGTAAGCGTAGGCGTTGCAAGGCTTAAAGCTTATTATGTTAGCGTTAGGCAGCTTAGATGCGCTTATTAAGCAATAGAGGTGCACTTATTATAGGAGTTAGAATCTCCTTATTAACTAAGGAAATGCTACTAGTGTCTTCCTCCTGCTAGGTTTAAGATAAGAGTAGTTAGGTCTCTCTTATAGGTGCCCCCTAACTGTTTATTTAAGTAGTTAGAGCTATCCCTAGACTATTAGATTAACAAAGTATTATTATATAAGGTTCTAGTTATAGGCAATAGTACTTGCTTTACACTAGGGATAGATAGTAGAGGGATAGCAATAGGTGTATTTAATAGTAAGAATAATACTTATCTTCCCTAAGGATAGCGTGTGGCGCAGGTTTTGCGCACCTTCACTAAAGGCAAGACTAATACAAACTAAGGATAGTTCTAGAACACTACAACACTAAACAATTCTATTATAACTTGTTACAACTTTCTTCTAAGTTTTTACGTAGTTTAGTACCTATAGGCAAAGGTAGATCTTTAGGCTTATTATTAAGCTTATTAAATCTACTTAGAAGTTTAGAGATAAAGTTTCTTTATGTGATTACTAAAGATTTCTTAGATCTATCCCTAATAATTTCTATACCTAAAAATTCTTTAATCTCTCCTAAATTAGTAACTTCTAATTTAGAAGTTGTAACTAATTTATTATATAGGTTGTTTACTAGAGTAATATCTTTTGCAAATACTAGTATATCGTCTACATGTGTAGCTAATAAAATAGGCTTAGTTTTATGTATAAATATAGTAGTATCTATTCTTAAGCTTTAAAATCCTATATTTTCTAGGATTTTAGTTAAGAATAATTGCTACTGCCTACTAGCTTGTTTTAGGCCATATAGTGCTTTATTTAATTTACAGACTAGTATAGAATAGTCTTTATTTTATATAGCACTATTAATAATACTATTAAGATAAGGATCTTTACTTTCTTCTAAAGCTTTTCTTAGAATAAAGTCTTCTAATCCTATAGGCAATTGCATATAGATATTTTCTATATCTATTTCTGCATTAGGAAAAGCTTGTTTAACATCCCAAGTATATATTTCCCAATCTAGATAGGCAAAAATAGATAGAAACAACCTAATTAAGCTAGGTTTAGAAGTAGAAGCAAAAGTTTCTTTGTAGTTTATATTATATTGTTGTAGAAAACCTTTAGCAACCTACCTAGCTTTATACTTCTTAATAGTGTTGTCTAGATTATATTTCTTACTAAGAACCCATCGGCCTTTAATAATAGAGGCTTTAGTAGGTTTTGTAATAATATTCTAAGTATTACTTTTAATTAGATCTTGGATTTCTAGTTACATTGCTTCTGGATAGAGATCTTTATCTTTTCTTAGTAATACTTCTTTAAAAGACTTTGGTTCTTCTAGACTATTACTATTAGAAGTAGCAAGAATGTGCTCCAATATTAATTGATTATATAGAGACTTCCAATCTTGCTTTATAGTATTAATACTATAATTTTCAGTAGTAGCATCCTCTATAATAGTAGGATTTGCTAGTACGTTACTAGAATCATCTAATAGCTCTGTTATCCTAGTATTGCTGCTAGGATTAGAAGGTTTATTAATAACAACTTTAGGATTCTTATTTATAATTTTACTAGGATTTAGTCTAGTAAAAATCTCCTGTACATTGTTGTTATTATTAGGCTTATAGAAATAACCTTCTATTATTCTACAATCTCTAGTAGTAATAGTTTTATTTGTACTAGGATTGTAAATCTTATATATATTAGACCCTATAAATGCTATTAGGTAATAGGGAGTTGCTTTAGAATCAAGCTTTTTAATTAAGCAAGTTGGTTCCTTATAGTATACTAAGGAACCAAAGATTCTAAGGTTACTTAGATTAGGCAACTCTTTATATTTTAAATAGTAAGGGGTCTAAAAATTAATAGAGCTATTAGGTGTTCTGTTATATAGATAGGTAGCAGTTAAGATAGTTTCTCCCTACAGATTTTTAGGGAGATTACTAGTAATTAATAGAGCTCTTACTTTGTTTAATAGTACTCTATTAATAATCTCTGCTGCACTGTTTCGTTCAGGGGTATAAGGAGCAGAGAACCTAGTTTTAATTCCCTTGTTTACTAGACATTTATCTAATTCTTTAGATTTAAAACTATTATCTAGTTGTAGAGCCTTAACTCTGTTGTTATTAAAGAGAGAACTAGTGTTATTAGAGTTATTAGAGCTATTGTTTTTAGCTTCTAATTCTAACTCTTCTATAGTAGTCCTTATTATATCTATAACACCTTCTCTAGATTTAAGCAGTTTTACTTCTAAGTACTTAGTAAAACTATCTTTAAAGGTAATATAGTATCTATAGCCTGTAAGAGTTCTAGGCGTAATAGGACCTTCTATATCTATATACAATAGATCTAGGTAAGCATTAACCTTAGTACTAGGTTCTATACTTCTATTTTTAGTTAGTTTAGCTTGTATACAACTAATACAATTGTTTATACTAATAGAAGCAGAGCTTATATCTTCTAGATCTATATAGTCTACTCCTTTAGTAGCGTTCTTTAGATGTTTTAAAGAACTTAAACTTATATGTCCTAGTCTTCTATGTGCTAATTCTATAGTATTCTTATTAAGTACTATAGTTTCCTTGGAATTATTATCTTTATTTTCTAAGGTAGCTACTTCTTCTAAATTAGAAGATTCTTCTAAAGAGGTATCTATAGAGTTAACTTGTTCTTCTTCTATATTAGAAGTATTAATAGTAGCTAGTGTTTTATAGTTAGATGTTATAGAATAATCTAGACTATTAGCACTAAAGACACTTACTCTGTCTTTGTAATAACCTTTAGCTAGGACAGAGTTGTTAGGTTTATTAATATAGCAGCTATCTTTAGTAAAAGATAGGCTAAAGCCTTTAGAAGTAATTAATCCTAAGCTTAGTAGGTTTACTCCTAATTCAGGGACGTATAGCACATTAGTTAATCTAACTAACTGCTTAGTACTAGAAAATTCTAGTTTAACATTTCCTATACCTTGTGCTTTGATAGAACTATTAGTATTACCCTACTTAATAGAAGTAGAGGTAGGTTTTAAGTTACTAAATAGCTCTCTAATACAGCACGTATGTAAAGTAGCACCAGAGTCTAGAATAAAATCTATAGTACTGTTACTATTAGATTTAGAAACAGAAGAAATTAAAGCTAATTCTTCTTTATTATTGCTATTATTATCCTGATCTGTAGTAGTACTATTAGTACTATTACTAGGCTTAAGGCTAGGATTCTTATTATAGCAATTAGACTCTTTATGTCCCCTTCTATTACAATAGTCACAAAAAGGAATAGTCTTTTTATCTCCTTTTTTACTATTGTTATTATTATTGTTACTACCTCTAGTTTGCATAGACATTTCTACGTTATAGTTGCTATTACTAGATAAATTATTTCTATTTAAAGAACTATTGCCTTTAATAGATTTAAGTCTTCTATATTTGTCTAGTAATTGTGAGATAATTTCTTCTATATTAATCTCACTATTAGCAGTTCTAATAGACTGTGTAATAACTGCTATAATATACTCATAATCTTTATTTAGATTATTAGATAATAAAGCAACAACAAATTTAGTAGGTAGATTAATACTCCTAGATTAAAGACTATTTACAATCCTTTTAAAGGTATTAATATAGTCTTCTAAGTTGCCTTTACAGCTATTTAAAGTAGTGCTAATTAATTCTTTACTTAGTAAGAATTCACTACTAAATCCTTTAGCCTTGTATAGATTTTTAAGAGTATTCTATAGAGTATAAGGATTATTAATAAATTGAGTTTGTAATAGAGGACCATCCTCTAAGGCTAGTTTAATAATAGCTGTAGCTTTATAGGTATTTTCATCTAGGTTCTCTATATTATCTACTATAGTAGCAGGATTATTTAGTATATAAGCTAGATATCCTTTTTCTACCATAATTGCTTGCATTCTAATAGCCTAAATACTATAGTTTGCCGATTCTTCAAGCTTAAGTAGCTTAATAGAATCTAGCATCTTATAACCTAGCTAAAATAATGCCTTTCTTTATAACCTCTTATAATTACTAGGTTATTAAATAAGGCTAGATTACAGCAATAAATAGCAACAACAAGCTATTAATTTCAGCTGAGCGGGTAGGGCTTAGAAGCTATTAAATACTAAGAGATATACTCAGTAACTATACTAAGTTAACAGGTAACTAGTCTCTAATAGAGATTTCAACTAGTTAAGTAAGCCTTAAAACTATAAAGCCTATTTAAACCCTATAATAGGTCTTATATATAGAAGCTGCCTATTTAACACCTATAATAGGTCTTACTACTTTTTAAAATTAGGAATAATCTAGCTAGTTTCTATTACTAGTCTTTAGGGTCGCCTAAATAGGACTTAATACCCGAGATTTCTCTTTAAAAGTAGCTTACAAAAATACTACTCTTTTATAGTTTAGTTCTCTTAGTATATTACTACCTTTATTTCTTTTAAGGTGATAGCAACAGCTTAGCTTTTAATTAGCTTATTACTAGATATACTATAGATAGTTACTGTTTCTACTAAGTCCGAAGACTATATGAGAAACTCTGGCTATTATAGTATTATCCTAAGTAAAAGCTTTAGATAAAGCTAGCAAAAATAGTCTTTAATAGACTTTAAAGAAGCAGTATATTTTTGCAATAATATACTAAATTCTAGTAACTTATAAAAGGTTGCCAAGCTTTTATAAGACTAACTATAGGATACCTTATAAGTATAGGAATAAGCGTCTATGTTATAAGGTATTATAAGCCTATAGCTTATACTAGCACTTAGTATAGCTGCTGGCTATTAGTTTGCTCTTAGTTCTTAAGTCTACCCAGAGCTGTATACTAGTATTACTACTAGTACTCTCCCTCTGCCTTCCTTAGAGGTCTAATTAATTGCCTAAATAGGCAATAAATTAAGACTTAAGATAGTCTTACGTAGGGATAACTTGTTTAGGAATTATTGCTTAAGTTTCCTAGGTTTATCTCTATTGCTAGAGGCCTAAGGAGCAGGGACTAATACCAGGATACTGCGCTATCTAGGCTTAGTAAGCACTAGATAGAACACTGCTTAGTAAGCAATAAGGAAAGCTATTATTTAGGCGAAGAGCCTAAGTGAATATAGCAAGAATAGAAGAAGTTAGAAGTAAAAGTACTTTCTTTTCTTCTTTCTCCTCTTGCTTAGATAATCTGCTTATAAAAGCAGTAGCTATAATAGTAAATATAGCTACAACTAAGACTTATAGAGTATATTAAATTCTCTAGAGGCTATAAAGAGCCAGGCTTATAACCTATAAAGAAAGTAGGGGGAAAAAGAGGACAGGCTACTTTCTTTCCTAATCTAGAAGACCTAGACTAACTAGACTAGGTAATTCCAATATAGGAACCATATAGCCTTAAGAGACAAGAGGAGTAAATAGAGTAATATAATAATATAATTAACAAGTTATTATATTAAATGCTAGGTACAGAACAAAGAGAGGGAGGAAAGTAAGTAGTATTTATACTCTACTTCTGCTTCTCTCTATTAAAAAATGAAAGGATCTAGAACAGTTATTACTAATAGATGCTTAGAAATCCAAATTAGATTTCTAAGCAGATTGCGTAGGCAATTACGCAGCTTACTAGCAGATTATGTAGGTGTACATGTAACCTACTAGTAAAGGTAATATATCCTTAAGCTATTTATAGTAAGAAAGCTAACTCTAGATCTAGTAAGGCTATTACTATAATAAGCACAGCTTTCTTACGCTCTCTAGTTAGGCATTCTTCAGATAGTACTTTACTAGATTAGGTAAGCACAATACCTAATTAGGAAAGTACCTGTATTTAGGCCTAATGTATATATATTTAGGCTAAATAGCTTAAGTTGCCTTTTTAGGTAATAGCTATTCCTAAAAAGGAAACTATCTAATAAAGATATTAAGAAGAAAGTCTTATAACTTTACACTAATATATTATATAAACCAGCTATACAAAATTTGCCTAAATATTTAAATAGTACTCGTTTAATAGGCTGTTAGAACGTTATAGGAGTGTTATATAGACTAAAAGGCATAACTTTATACTAGTAAGTGCCCTTTAAAGTAAAGAACATAGTAACCTATTCTAAGCTAGGTTTTATGTAAATTTAATAGAAGGTGTAAATAATTTAAAATTTTAAAAAGATCTTAGCTTTCTTAAGGTGTGCTATATTCTCTTTAAAAAAAGGAATAGATTAGTAGTCTTTGTTTATAGCTTTGTTTTCTAGCTGTTAGCTATTTTGTGTTTTAATTTTGTAACTAGTGTTTAAGAAGGCACTTATCTGCGCTACAAACTAGTACTGTCACAGAGGTATTAATTATTACTAGTTCTTTAATAAAACATATTATTAATTTTAAGTCTAACTAAAATACAAAAGATAGTTAATTATATCTACCTCTTTACAGCAAAGTGCACCTGTATTAAAGCTAGTTTAACTATATTAGGAAAAAATTTTGCTATTGCGATATTTAAAAAACACTAAAGTCTCATTGTATGTGTACAATTACTAGTAGGTTGTAGCAGGTGTAGTACGTTGAGCATATGTGTAGAATGTTGTAGTACGTTGAGAAAATAGCCCCAACGTCCATCTAACATTGAGAAAACAGCCCCAACGTTCATCTAATGTTGAGAAAACGGCCCCAACGCCTGCTACGTGTAGCAGGTTTTACTAAGTGCTTATTAATAGATATTAATATTAGCATAATATAGAGCTTGCTTTTCTCTATAAAATAAGCCTCTAAACTTTATTATAACTCTTATAGTTGTTTAGTTATTAAGCTTAGAAGTTAAAGAGTTTAATTTTCCTAGCCAAGACGCTAATTAATAGAGACTCGCTAGAGCTCTAGCACTAGTATTACTAAGAAATACTTAATTATAATTAAAGAATAGTAACTAAACCTAAGATTTTGCTATATAATATATTATGCCTAGGTTCTACTGTGGGCAATAGTACAATAACAGTACGTAACATATAATCTATCTTAATTGAAAAAAATTAGAAGAAAAAGATTTAAAATATTAATAACTCTTTATCTAGAAGAGCTATTGCTATAATTTATAGCTTAAATTAAAGCTAGAATTTAGCTCTATCTTTTCGATTTTTACTAACTAAGCGTGGTAGGTATAGTAGGCGTTGCAGGCGTTGCAGGCGTTAGCAGAACGTTAAGTAGACGTTAGGTAGACGTTAGGCGGTTGTAGAATATAGCAACCTGTTATCCCATTGTTTTAGCTGTTTTAGCTGCGTTTTCTAACGTTAGGGCTGTTACAGCTGTTAGACAAACGTTAAGCAAACGTGCTATATGTACTAGCAACTCTACGTTTCCACGTTTTTTTCCCAATATAAACAATAATATATAACTAGAAAATAATTAACCCCTAAAGCTACGCCTAGCTAGCAATTATTCTTCTACACGTTCTTAACTTGTAATTGTGCTGTCTGTGTTTACAGCACAAACATACTCCTTTTTGCCTAAAACTCTGTTATATGTAAAGTTATAAGACTTTCTTCTTATAATCTTTATTAGATAGTTTCCTTTTTAGGAATAGCTATTACCTAAAAAGGCAACTTAAGCTATTTAGCCTAAATATATATACATTAGGCCTAAATACAGGTACTTTCCTAATTAGGTATTGTGCTTACCTAATCTAGTAAAGTACTATCTGAAGAATGCCTAACTAGAGAGCGTAAGAAAGCTGTGCTTATTATAGTAATAGCCTTACTAGATCTAGAGTTAGCTTTCTTACTATAAATAGCTTAAGGACACGTTGCCTTTACTTGTAGGTTACATGTACACCTACGTAATCTGCTAGTAGATTGCGTAATTGCATACATAATTGCATACGCAATCTGCTTAGAAATCTACTCTTAATTTCTAAGCATCTATTAGTAATAGCTATTCTAGACTCTTCTGCTTTGTAATAGAGAGAAGAGAAGTAGAGTATAAATACTACCTTCTCTCTCTCTCTCTTTGTTCTGTACCTAGCATTTAATATAATAACTTATCTATTATATTATCTTATTGTTACTCTATTTACTCGTCTTGCCTCTTTAGGCTATACGCTTCCTATTTTGGAATTACCTAGTCTAGTTAGTCTAGGTCTTCTAGATTAGGGAAGAAAGTAGTCTGTCCTCCTTTCCCCCCCCCTACTTTCTTTACAATAGGTAAGGTTACCTAGCAAGTAATAAACTAGTGCTAGTTGCACTCTATAAGGAGTTGTTTGTGCTAACATAATTAATAGATTTAAGCACCTACTAATAAGCAAACTAGCTTTCTTCTAACTATTTTCCTCTTACGTTAGAGGTTTTTTTAGAGTTTAAACTAGCAAGTATTAGTATATAGGGTTTAGCAGTTAAAGATAAACTATAAGAAGAGAGGGAGCTATTATTAAGAGCTTTCTACCTTAGGCATGCTAACTCTTAGGAACACCTTAGAGCAACTATAGTTACCTCTTAGAGCCTATATTAGGAAAAAAACATAGAAACGTAGAGTTGCTAGTACACATAGCACGTTTGCTTAACGTCTACCTAATAGCTGTAACAGCCCTAATGTTAGAAAACACAGCTAAAATAGCTAAAACAACAGGATAACAGGTTGCTATATTCTACAACTGCTTAATGTCTACCTAACGTCTACCTAACGTCCTGCTAACGTCTGCAACGCCTGTAACGCCTGCAACGCCTACAACGCCTACTATACCTGCTACGCTTAGTCAGCAAAAATTAAAAAGATAGAGCTAAATTCTAGCTTTAATTTAAGCTATAAATTATAGTAATAGCTCTTCTAGATATAGAGTTATTAATGTTTTAAATCTTTTTCTTCTAATTTTTTTCTAAGATAGATTATATGTTACGTACTGTTATTGTACTATTGCCTATAGTAGAACCTAGGTACAGAATATATTATAACAAAATCTTAGGTTTAGTTACTATTATTTAATAATAATTAAGTATTTCTTAGTAATACTAGTGCTAGAGCTCTAGTGAGTCTCTATTAATTAGCGTCTTAGCTAGGAAAATTAAACTCTTTAACTTCTAAGCTTAATAACTAAACAACTATAAGAGCTATAATAAAGTTTAGAGGCTTATTTTATAGAGAAAAGCAAGCTCTATATTATGCTAATATTAATATCTATTAATAAGCACTTAGTAAAACCTGCTACACGTAGCAGGCGTTGGGGCCGTTTTCTCAACGTACTACGACATTCTACACATATGCTCAACGTACCACACCTGCTACATGTATTCTTAACGTACCACACCTGCTACAACCTACTAGTAATAGTACACATATAATAAGACTTTAGTGTTTTTTGAAAATTGCGATAGCAAAATTTTTTCCTAATATACACATACGTATATATTCTCCTAAATCCTTAAGGGCTTAACCCCTAAGGATTTGTTTCTTATTTTATCTAATACTATACGTTTTGTCCTATCTCTTGCCTGCCTGCAGTGCCCTTACAAAGAAGAAATCTTATTTTAGCTAGTATTATTAGAATTAGCTAGCGCTATAGCTATAGTGTTAAAGATGTAGTAAGATTTATAAGAAGTAGGTTAAAGGTTAGTTAAGAAGTTAGTTAGGTAGCTAGAATAGAAAGTAGAGCACCTAGTGCCTAAAGTAGTAGTAAGGACCTAGAGAGAAGCTAAGTAAAAGAAAGAAGGTGTATAGTAAAAGGTTAGTAAAAAAATAAAGTTAGTAAAAGAATTAAAGTAAAAGAAGTAGTAGTAACTAATACCTAAGGTTATATAAAAAGAACTAAGTCTAACTAAACTTAAAGAAGTTTAGAAAAAGCAGTGCTAAACTACTTAAAAGGCGCTAAACTAGTGTAAGAAGAAGCGCTAGACTACTTATAAGGTGCTAAAATAGTAAGAGAAAAGATAAAAGCGCTAGACTACTTAAAAAGGCGCTAAAACTAGGTAGAAGAAGGGCGCTAGACTACTTAAAAGGTGCTAAAAGAAGAATAGGCTAGTACTCTAAAGCCTAAAAGGAGGTAGAACACTTAGCGTACTAACGTTTAGTAGCTAGTTTATACTTAAAAAAGCGCGCAGGTAAGGCTAATCTATACTTAGAAACAGGTACTTACTACCTACATAGAAAGGGGATAGGGACTAAGAGAAGAAGCTCTAACAGCTAGAGCTATTGCTTAGTTAAGAGATAGCTTACTAAACTAGGCAAAAAATTATATAACCTTTAGTAATAGTAGCTAACTACTATACTAAATAAAGGCAGAAGCCTAAGAGAAGAGCTTATTTTTAAGCTATTAGGTCTGCTATTATATAAGGCAGACTTTATAAGTACAAAAGAAAGTAATCTAGAAAGTTAATATATTTAAGAAGGAGTAAATAAAATAGCAGACAGAGAGCTATAAGAGGGCAGAGATAGCTATCTACTTATATTAAGTAGGCCTAGGCTCCTAGGCTAGAAGTAGAAGAAGGCCTATACTCTAAAAGTAAAGTAAAAGTTAGCAGGATAGATTCTGCTAAGTTAGATAAGCACCTACTAGTAGGTTGTGCTATCTAACTATAGTAGAAGTTCTAATAAGAAGAAAGCAGTCTATTCTCTTTTCTTCTTCTTACTTTCTTTACACTAAAGCTCTAGTAAGTCTCTATTAATTAGTGTCTTAGCAGACTAAGCTAGAAAAACTAAACTTCTTTTATTTTCTACTTTACAACTAAACAGCTACATAAGCTATTTTAATATTTAAAAGCTTATTCTGTAGAGAAAGGTAAGTTCTATATTATTAGAATATTACCTCCTATTAATAAGCACTTCGTGAAATCTGCTAGGCCTAGCAGGCGTTGGAGCTGTTCTCTCAACGTTAGGTGAACATTAGTGCCGTTTTCTTAACGTTCTACAACTTTAGAGCTGTTTTCTTAACATTCTACGCCTGCTATAACCTACTAGTAGTAGCACTAATTCAATGAGACTTGAGTTTTTTTTTGGAATCGCGATAGCAATTTTTTTTCCTGATATAGAAATCCAAAGTATGAACTATTTGAGCATATGAGCTGTATTTGAGACCTCTAGTCTAAGAGAATAAAACCCTATTTTGATCAAAAATCATGGCCATTCGAAGCCTTACTGAAGGTCTCCGAGGTCGCGATCCTCAGCAGGATAGTCGCGAGGCACCAATAGCCTTACGTAAAGACATGTCTCCCCATTCGAGAACTACTGAGAGGTCTTAGGCCATCAATTTTAGTTTGCGGAATCGTATCGCTTCGTTCTCTTGTATTGTTGTGTTGTTGTGTCTTGATGTTGCGATGTGCCGTGCGGGCGAACCAAGGCCCGCAGCATCGGGGTGTGAGTCGGTGCAACAACAGCCCGACTCTTCCTCGCGGGCTTGACGCACGAACAGCACACCGTGCCAGAGGAACTTTCTCGCACCGACTCCTGTTACCGATAACAGAATGCAGCTGGATCTTAGGATAGCAAGCCACATAACATGCGCGAATGAAGCTCCTTAGAGTGCGATGGTCATGCATTCGGCCGAGTTGCTCACGCATAGAATACCAAACGTTCCTCCTGTTGCCCTATCTTGGGATGGGAAATGGCTCGATTTCACCGATCTCTGCACACCTGTTCTGACATGAGGCTGCTGCTGTCCTTTATATGTAACGATGTATAATCCCCTGGGTTGGTCGGCTCTCAAACCCTTAAGCATCGTCTCCAAGTAAAGCTGTAAGCTATCTCAGAGAATTGAAGACCCTATACTGTCTTATTCATTCTTGTATTTATCCAGACTCGAGATGTCATCAATTTCATCCCACCAGCACGACAAGGCACAGCCTAGGCTCGAGGCCTCCGACACGCCCAATTCTTCTCCCGAGCAATTAGATGTAAAGATACCAGAGAAGTTTCAGCCAGGATGGAGATTCCTAGCTGCGTTTGGCAGTTTGTGCATCATTACGCTCATGGCTGCACTTGATGCTACATCGCTGTCTGTAGCACTTCCAGTATGTTGTACATTCAGTAGACTCTTGCAACAGAAGCTGATGCTTGATAGATAATGGCTAAAGCCCTTGGAGGCTCTGCTATCGAGGCATTTTGGTCGGGGACGTCTTTCCTGCTGACATCGACTGTCTTCCAACCCGTCCTGGGCTCCTTTTCACACATCTTTGGCCGCAAGACTTTGATCTACATCAGTTTGGCATTTTTTCTCGCTGGCTCGATCGTCGCAGCGGTCGCCAAAAATTTCACTGTCATTCTTGTTGGTCGCTCCATTCAGGGTGTCGGTGGTGGCGGTATTATCTGCCTGACTGAGATGGTGGTGGTAGATACAGTTCCCCTCCGAGAACGAGGCAAGTGGTTCAGCTTTTTTGGCGCTATGTGGTCACTCGGTACAGTAGCAGGGCCTCTTCTTGGTGATTACTCCTTGGATCTAAGCAAAGACGCTCGGCGCTAACAGTAGCTCAGGCGGTGGATTCTCACAGAACGTGAGCTGGCCTTGGATCTTCTGGATCAATCTACTGTTCCTTGGTCTCGGCTCCATCCTGATTACCTTTTTCCTCAAGCTCAATGTGAAGCATACCTCTTTCATATCCAAGCTTCGACAAATCGACTGGCTTGGTATGATGCTATTCCTCGCATCTACCACTGGCTTCCTCATCCCTGTTACCTGGGGTGGCGTACAATATCCTTGGGACTCGTGGCGTACCCTCGTACCATTGATAGTTTCTGGAGCTGGACTGGTTGCCTTTGTGTTGCATCAAGAGCTTGTCGCTAAGAACCCACTCATTCGCACCTCGGTGTTCAAGAACATGTCTGCTGCTATTCTGTTCTCTGCGACGGTAGCCCATGGCATCATCCTGTGGGCCATCCTGTACTATATGCCTCTCTACTATCAGGCTGTTAAGGGGATGGGGCCTATTCTTACTGGTGTCGCAATGTTCCCCTGGACATTTACCGTTGCGCCTGCTTCCATCGCCACAGGCATTGCCATCGCGGTCACCGGCCACTACCGCTGGGCAAACCGAGCAGGCTGGTTCCTTACTACCCTTGGCATGGGGCTCCTTCTACTTCTGAAGGTCAACACTACCACCGTGTCTTGGGTCTTCCTCCAGCTCGTTGGCGGCATTGGAACCGGTCTGCTATTCCCTGCGATGGCACTTGCCGTCCAAGCCTCTGCAACGGCCAAAGACCAAGCCTATGCTGCAAACATGTTTTCGTTCTTTCGTGCTTTTGGGCAAACACTTGGTGTCGCAATTGGCGGCGTCATTTTCCAGAATCAGATGAAGAGAAAGATGCTTACATATCCACTACTTGTCGATTTGGCGAGTGACTACTCAAAGGATGCCGCCGGGCTTGTTGAGATCATCAAGGCGATGCCTCCTGGGCAAATGAAAGACCAGCTCAAGGAGAGCTACACAGATGCGCTGAGGTACATTTGGATTGTTATGTTAGCGTTCGGAGCCATGGCTCTGGTCGGCAGTTGGTTCATCAAAGCGTACGACATGAATACTGCACTTGAAACGGAGCATGGCTTCAAGAATGAAGAGCTGGTTGCCGACGTCGAGAAGAGTCCAAATTCGTAACCATTGAATACTGTTGGTAATGTTTGTTAAAGAAGGAAACTTTCTTGTGTCATAGCGAGGCGTTGGACTTCGGAGTGGGACTTCGACTAGAATCTTGTAGAGAAAACAACGGTCCTTATAACCAGCCAAGCACGTTTTTCAGATCCTTGGATCCGCGTCGTAACCAGCTCTTTACGCGAAGACAAACCCCCCAAACCCATTCTCTGCTACCTCATCCAGTGTCTTGTAATAGGCTGGAACACCCCCCAAGTAAATCAAAGGCTCTCTAGATTTTCCTGGAATGTTGGTTCCCATGTACCATGAGTCCACGGTCGTCAAAAGACTCGCACTTGCTAACTTCCAGATGAGCTCTTTCCAACCTTTCTGACTTCCTTCCTCTGCCTCGATGGTCTGCAAACCATGTGCCTTCACATACTTCATAGCCTGCAAGATCCAATCTCCTTGCAGCTCTGCACACGTCGGTCCATTACAGAACGCAGTAGGCGCCTGTGGACCGTACGTGAAAAACATGTTTGGGAAGCCATTACTGGCCATGCCAAGAAATGTCATCGCTCCCTCTTTCCAACATTCCTTCAATGTGATTTGGTTGCGCCCCTTTATGTCAATCTGCGTAAGACCGCCTGTCACGGCATCATATCCTGTCGCACAAACGATGGCATCAAACTCGTATTCAATATCCCCCGCTTTGACACCCTTTTCTGTAAAGCACTCAATCGGGGTCCCGGAACCACTGATATCTACAAGCGCGACACTGGGTTGATTGAAGATTTCGAAATAGTTGTTCTCGAGGGACACCCGTTTACATCCAAACGCATGAGGTGGCTGCATGGGTGCAAGGATGTCGGCAGTGTTGGAGTTGTGGATGCGGGCCCTGGTCTTGTCGCGCCAGAAGTTGTACGCTTCTCTGTTAGCTTGGGCATCAAAAAGCATGTCTTGGTACGTTGCGAGCCAGAACTGGAAGTCGCCTTCCGCCCACAGCTCTTCATACGTTTGCAATCGTCGCTCAGGCGTGTCTGCGAATGTGGAGCGCGGAATGAAGTGGAAAGAAAAGCCTGAGAAACTATCCTTGCGGTGAGTGAACAGGTCGGGGTACATTTCGCGTCGTACCGCCTGCTCGGGTGGGGTGTACTCAGCTTGTTTCATGGGGAGGGCCATATTAGGGGTCCGTTGGAAGATGGTAAGGTGTCCCGCTATTTTACTGAGCTCTGTGGCGAGTTGAACGCCAGTTGATCCTGTACCTATGACGGCGATGCGTTTGCCCTTGAGGTCTAGTGGTTGGTGCGGCCAATATGAGGGATGGAGGAACAATCCTACAGCACTTAGCACGGCATGCAAACACACAACACTGCCGTAAGTATACCTTGGAACGACTGAACACCTGTCCAGTCCGGGACGTGTCTCTTTGCAGCAAATCCTGTATTTAGCAGAAAGAATTTCGCACGGTAACTCTCGCCAACGTTGGTAGCCACGTTCCACCTCTTCGCGTCATCATCCCAGATCGCCTCTGTCACCGTACTATCGAATACAGTATCTTTCCGCAATGCCCACTTCTTCGCGACATGAGCGAAGTATGTCCTTAGTTCAGCACTATCAGGAAACCTCTGCTTCCACATCCAATCTTTCCAGAGCTCGGGATCGGAGAGCTCGTAGTGAGGAATGGCTGAGTCGACCCGAGCACCGGGGTATCTGTTCCAATACCATACGTCTCCATAGTCGGAACCACTCTCGAGAAGCTTGGCTTGGTAACCGGCATCGCGGAGGATCTTGAGCTGGTAGATACCACCAAAGCCTGCGCCGACAATGACAGCGTCGAGAGCCTGTTTTTGTGACATGGATGAGGTAGCAGAATCACGAATGTCTAGACAAATTCCATGGCTGGCGACAGTGGGTTTACGAAAGACCGATGTGAGGTCCAAGACGGAGACTCAGAGGGTTTCGGAGTTGGAAAGCTGACTGAAGCAGAATTTGAGGTAGGTCCACAATCCCCATAGAGTCATCGACGCACGGTGCGCAGAGGCTGGAGGTCATGGGCTAGTTGTGTGGAGGGCGGACAGCAGCCAGGCGCTGGATCAGGTCCAGGTCTCGGTCGTGCTGGCCGTGAATGATGTAGAGCCAGCGGGCTTCGGATTTCTTCCACCACCGATTGGGCAGGTAGGCCTCCAGCATGTAGTATTCGTCGCGCTGGTAGGGGAACTCGAGGCTCGGGGGGCCGTGCTTGGCCAGAAAGGCATCGGTGCCGGCGGCGGCGTCCTGTTCGGTCATGTCGACGTGGGTGCGCTTGTTCCCCTTGTTCCTGGCATGGCGTCGTATGGAGCGAACGGTGCTGTCGAGGTGCATCTCCAGAATGCGGGCATGCCACAGCGCGTCGTCGACGGCCCTTTGGGCGATGCGGGCGTTTCGAGCGACGAGCTCGCGGTTCCACGGGGCCGTGTGGCCGCGAGGGAGGGTGGGTATGGGCACGCCGTTGTCGAGGTTCGACTGCCAGCGCGCAAAGTCGAGCACCAGGCCCAGGTTGTTCCACGTGAGCATGCACGTGAGGCAGGTGCACAGCTGGCCGGCGTCGGGCGGCTGGATGTGCGGGTAGGGGCGGCGGTGGATGCTGAGCTGCGTCTGGCGACTGGCGTCGGTGAGCAGAGGCTGCATGGCCGCGGGCACCTCTTGTAGCCGTCTGGGGGTGGGGAAGCATTGCGCGAGGCGTGGATAGCGGCTGGCGATGATGGCTCGCGACGATCAGCTCCGTGGGCAGCTTGCTGAGGCTGGCCACCGCCTCCTTCTTCCTGTTGCGCTCTACGCGCCGCCGTTGCATGCGCTCGCTGCGTTTGGACTTGAGCGCCAACGCTGCCGTTCTGTCCTCGACTGGCTCTCCATCGCTTTCACCGTGGCTGTCGCTCTCGCGGTCGCGGACATGACGTCCCATGGTCGGTGCTGTGCTACGCTCCCTTACACCCTCGTCCAGTGCTTGCTTGCTGTACCCTTGCAGAGACCTGCACACGGGAAAGCTGACGCAGCACGTGCGGACCTTTTGGGTGGCGTTGCTCTCGAGCAGTGGCGCAGGTCGTGCGGTACACTCGCTCCTCCTTTGCGTCTGATTCGTCTGTCCTCGTCACCTCGGCCCAAACGATCCATGACGTCGCGCAGCATTGCTAAGCAAAGCCACGGTACTAACCCGACTTTATATCCGTCATCCAACATTTCTAAGCACAGCATGGCAAGTCCGAGTATATATTCGTCGCCTTTAGCTTGCCCGCCTCTGTATCTAGTCAGCAACACGCAGTCTGAACGGGCCAACATGACAACAGCCAACACGACCACAGCCAACACGACCACAGCCAACACGACAACAGCCAACACGACAACAGCCAACACGACAACAGCCAACACGACCACAGCCAACACGACCACAGCCAACACGACCACAGCCAACACGACCACAGCCAACACGACCACAGCCAACACGACCACAGCCAACACGACAACAGCCAACACGACAACAGCCAACACGACAACAGCCAACACGACAACAGCCAACACGACCACAGCCAACACGACCACAGCCAACACGACCACAGCCAACTTTGTCCACATCGATCCCACCTCGTACTCTGGGAAACCCTGGTCCAAGGTCGATGGCCCAGGCAACAACTTCGAGCGCAAGAGCCATTCTCGCCACGTCCACAACCTCCGCGGAAGAGAACATGATTTCACCACCGACAACGCTGGCTTTGCCCTCTACCACTACCCCGCCAAGGAAAAGCGCTTCACAGACGACCTCGCGGTAAGGACAGGTTACTACCAAGAAGTAGAGGGCCTTCTCCGTGACAAGATCCCCGGTATCAGCAAGATCTACATCTTCGATCACACTATCCGTCGAAGAATCAAGGGCTCTCCTCGCCAGCCTGTGCAGCAGGTTCATGTCGACCAAACACCAGCAGCAGCCGAAGTTCGCGTTCGACGCCACCTACCCAAGCACGAGGCAGACCAGCTTGTCCAAGGACGTTATCAGATCATCAACGTATGGCGACCAATCGAGAATCCGGCATCGGACCATCCTCTTGCTGTCATCGACTGGCGGACCACGTCTCCTTCCGACTTCATCGCAACCGATCTCATGTATCCCCGTCGCGACTCGCAAGACGCCGATGACGATGATCGCGGCAAGGAAGTTCTGCCCGACCCTAGCCAGTATTCCTCCATCGAAGGTTACGAGGTCAAGGGCGAGACCATGGGCGTAGCACCCAACGACAACCACCGATACTACTACCAAAAGGACATGACGCCCGAAGAAGTATTACTACTCAAGTGTTTTGATTCCTATGGCGAAGGAATGCCTAATGGAAAGAAGGGTCTCGCTGTGAGAACGCCGCACACAGCCTTTGACGACCCCCAGACGCCAAAGGATGCGCCGGGTAGGCAAAGCATCGAAGTGAGGTGCCTGGTTTTTTACGACTAGGGGCAGCTTCGTCATGACATTAGATATCCAATCCAGCTTTTTTTTTCCTCTGGCATCCCGACCAACGCGCCTTGCTTGCACACGCTTTCATGATGGCATGGTCACTGTTGGATCTGGGGCCGACCGTTCTACAACGTTTGACAGAAGTCGTTAAAACAACATGAGTTAAATTCCGTCAGAAATCTCAACTCAAATCAGATGCGCCTAGATGTATCGGACCTATGCCCACTTCACCCATTTCGTACTGAAGGGCGAGAGCATGATGCACTACATGCTGTGTTTCGGGATCAATTTAGAGTTTCGCTTCCGCACATCCAAACACCCCTCATGTCTGGACTACCAACATCCAGGATCTTAATCAGCACACGCCACATAAACATGCGGCACCACAGTGCAAATACCAGCACACCCTTGCTCACGTGCTTCAACCGTCCGCAACACCGGGAGCCAGACGGTCGATCGTCTGCGCCCTGCCCAATGGCCTGTCGCATCCGCCACACCTTGAAACGTTCCAACTCTCACAATTGTCTCCGTGGTGTCAAACGAGCTTTCTTTTGTTCCTGGGACCCATGTCTCTCCACCGGGCAGTTTATCATCCACGACCCGCCCGTTCTTGCGGCTCATTGTGGTTCTGCTGGCTGAACCATCGCTTCCATGGAAGCACATCAACAGCATGCTTGCGCCATCAAGGCCCAAAAAACCAGTACTGGTACTGGATCACCAAGCAATACACACGAGTAGCCTTGCTGCGAGCCAAGTGCATGATGGGCAGGGAGGAGAGAGTTTGGTGGAAGGAGATGGAGTGCGGAGGGAGCAGCGCCGGGAAATGATGGAGGGAACCAACGAAATGCCACGCAGAGGACAAGATACACCGCCTCCCATACCACTTGCAGCGTCATCTGCATCGCAGGCACCAGCTCCACAAACCGTTTACACCATTTCCTTTCTTCCAGCACCAGCTGCGACTCTGATACCCGATGGAGGTACAAGAGCCGGCATCGAGGGACTGCCCGGACAGAACCAAAACAAGCCAAACCTCGATGGTGCAAAGATCGAGGCCGAGACATTACCGGGTGTCAATCAGGACACTTCGAATATGGGAGAGCCCCTAAACCCTGGCGTACAAGTAAATCCAAAGCAACCATCGGCCGCGCCTGAGATCACAGTGAACAGGCCGCTTCCAGGACAGAACCAAGCGAATCCGATCATGGGCGAACCCGCTCCCCTTCCCGTGCCATCCCCTCTTCCACCACCACTCACGGTCGTCCAAAGTCCAGCCCCCCAACCGTCTTCGTCCAGAGCGCCTACGCCATCCTCGGTGCTATCCACAAATACCTCAACTGCTCCTTCAGATTCAAGAAAATCAACTCAGACCTCGTCAGCCGTCCTGTCCAGCACGGCCACACCGTTGTCAGTCGCGACCTTTGTTACTATCACACGATCAAACCAAGGCAAGGAACAGGCACCAGTCACAACCATGTCTCTGACAAGTGCATTCCCAACACCCATCATTAGTGCCAGCGTAAACCCTATGGACACCGCAACCCCACAAGCCATTGCAGTTGTTCAGTCCATTTCGGGTATGTTATCGTCGGCAACTATGGTAGCTGCAGCGACCTTGACCCCTGCCGTCCTTTCAAGCGATCAGCAAGATGGCGGTATCCTCCACCCGACCGCAAGAACACTGCTCATTGTATTTGTCATTCTTGGTAAGCCACAGTCTCAATGCGTTTACTTACATCACTGACGCTCGAGAAGGCGCGCTGTCCATACTAATCGCCATTGTTGTCTGCATGATGGTCAGATCACACAAGAGACATTCTCGAGCACAAAAGCAGGCTGTCATCAGCCAGAACCCTTATGATGCGTCAAGCGATCGTATCGGAGTCACCACCCACATATCTGCCAATTCCAACGACAATCCTTTCCTAACTACGAGCGAGAAAGCCATCATCGATCGAGCAGCCTCACCCAATGGTACGCCAGACATGAACTACAGCTCCAGCATCTCGGACGCCATCACCTCGTTCATTAACAAGTCAAGAAGATTGACGTATAAGATTTCGCCTTGACCTACGTCTTAGCGCATAGGCGTAGGTCGATCATCTCAAAGAGCTGGAGGGAGGGTTGTTTCTGCTTTACCTGACTGCAAATAGGAAACACAACAGTACATAGACTGGGAATTAGTACATTTTGCACCTTTTCCCTCAACTCGCGCCATTACACTAACTGATTGGGTTGACATCCGTGCGTGAGTCATGCTCACGGTACTCTCACATTGCACTTGATCAATCATTTGATGGATACATTGTATTTTCTCTACATCATTGCAAATGATATGTACTCTGCCCCCAGTATATGTGGTCAGGTCAAAGCTTCGCGTTCTTCCTCTGTAGACCACGCTTTATCGCTGGCTTCCTTGTCCCTAACCTCACCGTGGTCGGCTTTGGCTGTTCGACGTGCAGCACCTCGGAGATAGTCAGCATGGGGCCGGGTATTTCCATCGGAGACTACACTTACCATGTTCGGTATGAACGGCTCCGTCTCGCCGTGGAATACCTGGATCCTGGAGATATACATGTTCCCGCCAAGCTGGGATTTATGCTGTGCAAGAAAGTAGCCGTGGGCACGACCGTTGGGAGATCCTGCACAGCGTTAGTTTCGCTAGTCACAAAGAAGCTCAAAGGCCTTCACGTACCCAGGAGGACCTTGCCTTCATCAGTATCGGTACTGAATGTCGTACCAGGCCATGGGCCGTACTCCTTGTTCACGTTTTTGAGAGCTCGGCGAATCGCACATTGCGTCTGCTCATTAGTGATGGCTACCGTAACGAAGTACTTTAGCTTGTTTTTGCTGGCGGCTTGTTCGGCCCAGAACAACCAAGCTACGTCCGAGTACCTCTGAAGTGCCGGTAATCCATCTCTTCCGATCGGTGGGGTACGTTCTTCAGCCGCTTTCTCGGGTGCAAGACGATCGAGTCCGAAGATAGCGCCAATCGACGTGTTGATGCCGAACTTATAATACCCCCCTGTAGCTCGATAGGCCGCGCCAGCGTTGTAGGCCTGGTCGTTCACCGATGCATACCTGGGGTCATTGTGAGGTAGTTGGGAGAGAGAATAGTCTGCGTGTGCGACGTAGATGATTTGGATGCCAGCATTGGGATCTTCGCTCTGCATACTTGGCAAACCTAGAGCGTCGAGTGCAGGGCCAAGGCCGAGCCCAGGCGATCCAGGCCTGTCATCCAGGAAGTTGACTTTGATTTCCTCGGGGGATGTTTCCTGATGCCAGTACCATCCAGCGAGATCGTCTACTCATGTTAGCATTTGCGGATGTAAGCAACGAGAGAACAACGTACGGAAGTCATCCCACTGGCTCTCGGCGGAGGGAAGGAGCGGGCTCCAGAGCTTTCCAGCTTCTGCGTTGGAAGAACGCATAGCTTTCGCCAGGTTCTCCCCTTTACACCTGAGGTTCCCCCACGAGTCGTCGTCAAGGAGCGTCGTAGGGAAGTCGTCGTACCCATCATCGTCACTGTAGTAACCATCACCGGCGTTGGTAGGAGGAGACGGTGTGCCAGCAGTAAGAGCCTGCAGACTGGAGAGGGGAATAACGTCGTTCAAGATTGCTGTAACAGCTCCAAGAGCCACGGCAATGATAATCCAAAAAAACTTCATGGTTGAACCGAGGAGTAGAGTCCAGGTCGAGGTAGAAGTTGAGTTGGTGGTGGGGCTATGAGGGAAGTATATACAAAAGCTGACCTGGATTTTCGGCTTTTTAAGCGATCGGAAACTTTCGAGTGAAGCAAATGGACAATGAAAGCTTAGTGGAGCGGTTGGCGGTGTGGTCAAAGTGAAAGTAGAGCATCTTCGCAACACCTCCGCGGCCGCACAATTAAACCATTGGTCTGCCGACATCAGTGTGGATGTGCAGCATATCAACTCTGAAATGCGTGAATTCCATGTCCACCTCAACGACTGCCAGTAGATGTCACCTTAGCTAGACAGTACCGGGTACTACATGAGGTCAATGAGGGGTGTAGTACAATAACTAAATATAGGAAACTCTGTGCTTGAATGAGGTACAACTGCTTTTGTAGTGTGTCATTTGAGATTGATGTGCTCGGAGAGATCATCGGACTCTTATCTTATGCTGTTCCTTTCTTATGTTGTTTGCTTGAGGACCGAGCTTGTGGCTGTGAGCGGTCACCTGCTAGGCATATCAGATAACCTGATTGCTCTTGCTCATTGTACCATACTTCCTATCCGCTAAGTCCACATACTTGCACCACTCCCGCTGTTGGCTGCATACTGTTTTTAGTTGCTCGTCGCAGATGTACTCTCAATGAAGTAGACACTTCCTGACTTCACTCTGCTATCAACAATCTAACCCTAGCGCCTAACGAGATCAGACACCTCCATAGCTCCAGAAGCCTCTTGACAGTGTTTGCCATGATGATCTTCCTCCATCCTCCATATTTAGCGGTTTGCCTCTATGCTTGCCAAATCTACTGAGCTGACTGCGTCAAGACTTGAATCACACGTCTGAGCAAGTGGCGAGCGCAAGTTTTGAGTTAGCCCCGGGGTATATCAACTGGCGTAACGAGAGGAACATGCAGGCGATGGATCAGAAACGGGCGCCGGCTGAGGATACAAGGACACATTATTACCTGCGCTATCACAATGTGACGTTTTTACATACACGTAGTTATCAAACTAACTTTCCCCTACACGATTCCTTTGACATCATTGGAGCATCTCCACAAGAGCAACCCACCACAAAAATCTCCTGCGCGCCTGAACACCTACGCTTACCGCCGCCAATGTCAGAGATTGGGAAAAGAAAAGAAAAAAAAACCCTCATGAAAGAAAAACACGTCTTTTGTAGCCGGTCAACTGAAACTAGGTGCAAGAGAGCTCGCCCCTTGTGGCATGTTCTGGGATCTTTGAACAGTAGCTTTTGAAGAGAAACCAGGCGAGCGTTGTAGGTCTCTAAAATAGGCATCAAGAGACTGTATTACAGCTCAGTAACCGTATGGACGCCCTCCAGCGCGGGCTTCCTTGGCGTCACGCTTGAGACGCTCGTAGCGCTGAGCAAGGTCAGGGAAAGCCATCAATGCTTCTTGAGCCGGCGAAGGAATGTCGACGACTACTTTGTCCCAGCCCACGTTGCGGCGGCAGGTAATATGAATCAGTTCCTCCATGCAGTTGAGAGCCACATGAATCATCTTGCCGGTCCAGGCAGGGTCAAGGGAGCCGTTGGGGTGCTCAAGAGACTGCGTGTGGGGATTGATAAGAACGGGCCAAGAAAAGTTCTGACCAGATGGGTTGACAGGAGGAGAGACCGGTCGAGCGCCACACTCTTTTCCGAGCTTGTAGAAGGCTGACCAGAGCTGGTCGAACTGCTTCGCGAACGGGTTGGCTGGGACGCCATCAAAAGCACTGTGGCTGTTGCGTTGACCCTGGCGGAAGGCCATCTCCTGGACAGCGAGGGACTCAGGAATACCGATCAAAGAGGAGGTCTGAGGGCCGTGGAGGTGGTGAGGTGCGACAGAAGTACGGGAAGCTGAGCTGATAGAGGCGCGGCCAGCAGCTTGGCGGACGCCTTGCCCAGCAAAACGCACAGCATCGCTGGTGCGAGTGGTTATGGTGTTGGAGTTGAAAGCCAAGCTCTGGGTCTGCTCTGGTGAGCTGTACGAGATCTGAGTATCGATATTAGCTGTGAATGTTGCGAGAGGGACGTGCAAGGTGAGTTGAGGCCTCACATGCTGTTGCTGCAATCCCGAGCTGCAGTGAGTCTGTGTTCGCGACCTGGGTGGATTGACTGCAAAAGACACCGTATCGTTGTAGCCAACGAGCGAAGAAGAGCTGCCAAATGAAGGCGGCGAGCCTGATGAAGAGCTCTTTCCGTCATGCTCAGAACCCGCTGTTGCTACCAAAGCCGCATAGGGATTGACGGTTTGGAAGTGCAGAGCGGTGGCGTTGCGATTGGGGCTTGCGTAGCTGAGCGAGTACTACAGCGCAAGCATGTCATGAAAGAGTTCAACCGACTTGCTGGTGAGACGTACCTGATTGTTAGACATTGTCTCTTTCCTCTAGATGTAAAGCAACAGCAGATAAGGCTCCGGCGGTGAAACAACAAATAGCAAAGTAAAAGAGGCTCTTGGCTAGTGGAGATGGTAAGGTAACAAAGTGAGAAGAGTTAGGAAGGTAGGTGTCGTGGGTGGTTTTGCCTAGAGGAAGGCACGAGACCTGACGCCAAGCCAAGTGCGTCGACCGCAACAATTCACGGTAGCCGTTGGGAAATGCAGCAGGACAGCTTGGTGCTTGCTTGAACCAACGAGAGGCTGTTTGCAGGACTGATTGTGGGGCAGCACATTTGCGCAATGGGCCCGTCCCAGGAGAACCTTCCAGACCGGCTAGAAGAGGAGATGGAACAAACGCAGCTCCCCCCACGGAAGTGCGATGCCTTGTTTACAAGAGTTTGAACGTCGATTAAGCTTCGCTATGTAGGTAAGTGACTGTGTTTTGAACAAGTTGAGCGAAATGAGTGACGTGGTAGGAAAGATGCGTAGGGAACGAGATGTGGTGAGAGTACTCAATCGAGAAACGTGGCTGCAGACAGGACTCAGTGGACGGTAGATCTGAGAAGTGCATATAACGAAGAAGAAGAAGCATGAGAAAATTAAAAAGATTCAGAGAGTGATGGAATTTGGAATACCCATATGCTGCGTCTCCGCCGCAGTTCACAAATCAGTCGTAGCGAGGAGTCATGAACTAGCGCATCCTTCGAGACTTACGACTGCCGACACACGTGCATCTCAGTCGTCAACTTTATCCAGTGTTTCTCTGCCACTGAAGCACACGAAAAAGCAGTACAAATCCCAGAAAACTAGGAGGCAGGGGCAGGTGTGCCTTCTAATCCACCTCAGGTGCTCTATCCCTTCCCGCAGCTTCTTTCGCCTGGATGTACTGATATTTCAAGCGGGCAGCCCTAAGCTCTGCCTCAGCCACCTCGAGCTCAGCCTGCAGCTTCTGGACCTCAAGCGGTTCGTTGGATGTGTTCACGGCATCTGCAATATCGGAGCGGGCAAACGCTCCTGGCGTAGTTGAGAACGTGGAACGTGGGCGATTGCGCATGGCACCGAAGTTTGCATCATCAGATTCGTCCTCGTCTGACGCAACCACCCTGTTTTTGCGGCGAGCGTATGTTCCAGGAGTGCTGTGTTCCGTGGATTCGCAGATCTTGCGGCGCTTGTCTGCGCTCTTCTCCTTGCGGTAGACAGTACCGTCCTCGGCGCGGCGGAGACGGCCCTCTGCAAAGTGTTAAATCAACAAGCGTCTTTACTGGGCTTCGGTCACTTACGCTTGCGAGGTAGTTGCAGACGGGCCTCGTAGATTTCATGGTTGCGCTTCCGACCCTGCTTCGTGCCCTTCGGTAGGTCGGGCTCATGGAGCTCTTGCAGGTACGAATCGATTGAAGACACGGAGGACTCGCGCTCGGATGGCGGCTTTGGACGATTCGGATGCTCGTACTCGTCTTTGATTTCCTTGATGTCACTCAGGCGGCACCACGGATGCTTAGCTTCATGCTTATCGACCTTGGCTCTAAGACGCGCTTGGAACTCTTCGAGGTTTCCGCCGTTGAGACGTGCGATAGACTTGAGATCCTTGAGGAACTGAACGCCCCAGTTGCGCGGATCGTTTTCTGTCTGATCCTTGATGTGGTCGCGCCGTTCACAGTCCCATGCACGCATGCGGATGTCTGCAGGAATGATTTCCAGTGCAGTCTTGACGTGGAAATCGGTAGCCAAAACGGGAAGAAGGCAGTTTACGAGATCCTGCGTGTCAGCATTCAATGTCGAAAAGCGCCCCATAGTGGCGGTGTCGTGATGTGCGTTGAAAATATGGGAAGAGGAAGCTGTCCTGCTTTCAAAATGAGCGTTTTGTGACACCAACTTGCTTGAAGCGGAAGACAAACTGGAAGGTGATGCTTGGAAGGAAAGTTAGAGCAGTCTAAGGGTAAGAGAAGGGTGCAGATCGATCGGCAAGAAATGCGATCCCCTCTCCTGCTTCCATCAAGAAGCAAGTTTTCCTTAACAGATACCGACAGAAAAGTCGTTCAAAAGAGCATTGGTAGCACTTACCTTTGGTGATGGGAGCAAAATCACTGATCTGACTTCGTGCAGCCCTAAAGTTGAGCTAGGATGTAGTGGGTAGGAAAGAGAGAGCTTGGTCAGAGGGTGTAGAGTATTTGTAACCTTTTCATGTTTAGCGTGAAGACGCTAACTCAGTGAAGAGGCCAATAGGTGCCTGCAGGCTTGCTGAACGGAGCAAGTGAAGGTATGCGCCTGTGTCTAGTGAAAGATGATTCGAAATACTAGAAATCAATGCTAAATTGAAGAGTCATGGCTAGCACAGAACCCATGACATATCTCAGAATTATTAGCAGATTGCTTGAGATTTGGGGAGAAGTTGGAAGCAAACTATGCCGAAGGGCTTTTTTCTCAGACATAATGGCAGAGAGAACGTCTGTGATACAGAATGCCTGACGGACAACATCGCCTTTACCTGTGCATCAACAGATGTATCGTGTGATGGATTACCGAAAACACAAGTCATCTTCAACGCGCCCGAGAAGGAGCGATAGACGCATTTAGCATGCCGATCGTGTTGCTTCCGCAAGGAGCGTATCTACCCGACCATCGAATGTTCAAGCATCTTGAAGTTTGTTTATGAAAGATGATCTATGAAAGAAAAACCTGTTTCCAAAAGAAAAGCTGGATGAGATGAGCCTAGGATGGTAATGTTTAGGAAGAAGGATGTCATCGTTCGAGTCGAAATTCACTACCGGCAAAACCTGCCTCGATTCTCGCCTAGACCTTCCCACATCAACCTTGCTTTCCTCTACAATTCACGAACCGCATATCTGACGTCAACATCAACACCTAATCTACATCTCGCAGAGGCAAAAATGACACAGAAAAGATCTCATACGGAATCTACCCTAACGATTCCCGAGACCTTTCACTCTGCCAAAATTCATGAACAAACGTCTTCCTTCATCGGCTGTTTCTCGCCCACGCTCTCAGCCCCTGTCCTCCAACGTCTACCAGAGTTCCGCACAGCCACCCACAAAATGGCAGCATGGCGCAAGCCCTCGCGTCAGAAATCTCTGGACCCGGCCAAACCACTTTTCGACACTACTCACGATGACGACGGCGAGTCGTGGGCGGGTACCCGCCTTGCACGTGTTCTGAACGACACGCAAGTCGTCGGCACGGTCGTGGTAGCGCGCTGGTATGGCGGCCAGAACATTGGACCTGTAAGGTTTACACATATTGAGAACTGTGCAAAGGAAGCGATATGGAAGTGGAAGGTTGCGACGGCGGACGCCGAGAAGGAGAGTGCGGCGAAAAAGCAGAGGATGGATGATGAAGCGAGGAAGAAAGAGTTGGTCGAGGAGTTGGCGCAGAGAGACCATAGCATTTTTGCGCTGAGGAGGTTGTTGGCGGAGAAGAGGGCGAAGCTGAGTGGCGAGGAGATGGTGCCGGTCACCCCGCAGAAAGGCATGGAGTATGTAAAGATGGGAGTGGAAGTGTTAAAGAGGTTGGACAAAGCGAGAGATGCGACGATTGCAGCGATCTTGAAACAAATGGATAAGCTAGATGAGGATTTGAAGTTACTGGAGGGTTTGGATGATAACGCGTTGGGAGACCTGAAAGAAATAGGCTCGCCAGAGGTTCAGCCAGATGAAACGCATGCAGTTGCACAGACGCCGGGAGCAGATTGTCAAGACGTCGGTGATGGTGTCAAGGAAGATTTGGCGAGGGTGGGCACGAAGAAGGAGATTGCGACCCTCGACTCAGTCGGCAAGAGTGAATGAGTGAATCTAATGCACTCAGTCACATGAACAAACGAGAAGGATGCTGCAACGATCCAAGCAAGGGAAGTTGGACCTGGGGCCTAATGGGCGCCAACAGGCAATCCTTCGATACAGTAGGCCATGGAATGGGAGCTCACAGGGCGATTGGAAGCCAAGAAGGAAGAACCCTCGCAAGCAGGTTGATCGAGCGATACTTGATAGAAAGTCCCTCGTCAACCTGCACAGTTGGTAGGACACCGGTGAGGGATATCCATCGGACCAATCAGCCAATCGAGACAATGCTGGGATAGAAAGGAGAAGACAGAGATGTGGGCAGGAAAGGAGAGAACGGAAGAAGACACAGAGCAAGATGATTGGTTGAATGTTGGAAACCGCATCAAGGATGTTTGCAATGGTACTTCGCTCATCGCCAGAGATTCACAAGGGACAGCCGTCCAATTTGAGCTCGATCCATGTTCTCCTATATACACCGCACTGAGACAAGACAATGCTACCGCTCCCGTTAACGACTTACCAACTTTGATCTCTCAACCTTCCATCACCGCCACAAGCTCCTCGCTCGCCCTCTTCACAGCATCGCCCAAGTCCACACCCCTACCGGGCTGCTCGCCAAACATCATGGCCGTCATGCCTGTGGTATCTGTAATCATGGAATGCAGCCTGGATTCGTCAGTTGCTGTTTTGTGGGTCTCTTCTTGTTAGGGGTACTCACATCATACAACGCCCCACGGCATCGGACTTCAACTCGTCTCTCTGGCCCGCTGTCATGGTACTGGGTCTGGCCTGGGGTACGGAGGCCCTTGTGGCCGGGGTGTCCGGGGCGGGAGCATCGTTCAAGATGCTGTCCAACATGGCGTCTGTACGGGCGGCAAAGTCGTGCATGAAGTAGACCTTGCCCGAGCGCGCCTGCTGCTGTGCTGGGAAGGCGGGATGTGACTCGAGTGCCGAGAGGAGCGCTTTGTTGGAGGATTGGATCTGGGGCAGTTGGCTGAGTGCGCCGGGGGGCGTGTGTCTTGGAGCGTTCATCGTGGGCGTGGCACGGTGTCTGTGTGGGCAGAAGATGGAAGCAAGGATACAAGGGTGGAGGACAGAAGGTACGGAGATGGGCGGAAGCGTGTTTGTTATTTGATAGCCTCACGTGTAGAGGTCGAGTGTGGGGTTGCACAGCTGAGCTTTGGACGCGCTTCCCCGCACCAGAATTTGAGCGCGATCAGCAGCAAGCATAAGGATGTTGAGGCCGAGGATAACCGTGGAACGCAGAAGTGTGCACCCAGGTGGAGTAGGTTTGTATGTTGTTTTTTAGCTATCTCATCCAGTGGTGGCTGTTGGAGCTTGAGCGCTACTGGAGGCTGGCGGTGCCCATTGTGGTAGCATCAAGAGGGAGCGCGCTAGAGCGCGATGTCACGGGTTCCATTGCAGTGGCGATACATCAGAGTTGGGTGGATACAATGAATTCAGAGCAGGGTCAGGAATACAGGTATGCGTGTTGTACAGTGTTGTGGAGAGTCCAGCCATGGGCGCAATATACAGTAGCTATACAAGGGGCGAATGGCCAGTCGAAGGGCAGGCATTCCAGCGTTCGCAGTTGCATCTGCTGTTCTCAATGGCTGAGGTTCCAGCGTCCCCTCGTCAGCCTCCTCATCAAGAGCTTCCTCCCCTTCTTGGTGCGCAGCCTGGATAAAAAGCCGTGTCTCCGCTTGCGGACAATGTGCGATGGGTTGTAGGTGTCGCGGGGACCGCAGCGAATCTGCAGGCCTGCAAAGGCCGGGTGTGCAGAGAGCTTGGCAACGAGGTCGAGCGTGTCGGACGACGAGGTCATGGCTGACGGGGCGCTGCCGGGCGCTGCGAGGGTCGCAGGCAGGGACGACGTGTTCAGCATGGGGCGGCGGCTGTTGAGGAGCGACATGTTGCGAGCCCTGTGGACAGGAGGGTTAGTAGGGAGAGGGAACGAGAGCACTGCAGCGGTGGAGGTCGTACTGTTGCGCCATGGAAGGCTTGATGAGGGTTGCAGGGCGCGCAACGGCAACGGCGCGCAGACAGCGGAGGGCGTTCATGGTGTTGTGGGTGTTTTTGATATCTGGTGTTTTTGATATCTGGTGTCTTTGATATCTTCGACTTGTTCAATATCCTCGACGTCTTCAATATCTTCAATATCTTCAACACGTCTCCTGCTGTCTATCCCCCTTGGACGAATGGCAGAGATGGGATGCGGTGGCCGCGACACGGGAAATGCAATCGTCACGGCTGCAATGCCTGCAATGCCGCAATGCCACACCCAACACACACACAGACGTCCCGCTCGCTGGCCGACAGAAAACCCACGCCAGTCCGTGCGCACAAAAGTTCCCTCACCTCGCACCCACACCCGCACCCGCACCCGCACAAGCACAAGCACAAGCACAAGCACAAGCTCACCACCACGAGCTGCTCCTGCTACCTCTTGCGCACACAACCTCTATTCCCCATTTGTCCCCTTCTCCAACCAATCCTCCGCAGCCATGGTCCCAGACGCGCCCCCACCCCACCGCCTCATCTCCTCCCAACCCACCACCGTCTCCGCCGCATCCACCATGTTGCACACGTACATAGCCAACTCCGAAGCGCACCCTCACCTCCACCCCGACGCCCTCATCACACCCACCGGCGTGACCTTTTCCTCGCACGGCGGCCCCACTGGCGGCGTCGTCATGCACAACTTGCGCCGCGTCGCTGCCGGCCTGAGGGGGGAGTACCTCGAGCCCGAGGCCACGCCCGAGCCCGAGGAAGAAGAGGCTGCCGACATCAGCGCCCAGTCCAAGTACGGCAAAAAGGCAAACGGCAAAAAGACGACCTTCACCGACGCAGACGCGGACGAGATCCAGGTCGAATGGCAAGACAAGGATGCCTACGAGCGCGAGCAGGGCGATATCGAGGTGGGCGATCTGGGCGACAGGAGCAACACCGTCGCCGAGGGAGGCGAGGCCCCCGACGTCGAGGTCACGGGCGAAAAGCGCAAGGGTGTCGATGCCAAGCTCGACAAGGACGCGAGGAAGAAGGCCAAGAAGGAGAGGGATGCCCTTAGGAAGAAGGAGAACGAGAAGAAGAGGGCAGAGAAAGAAGCATAAGCCGAAGCATGACAAGACGTTGACATCACGGAGCGCCGCGCTTGGGTCGGACACGATTTCATGCACGGATGCGCCATGGGAGAGGCTGGAGCTTGTCAATGCCGCCCAACACCAAAGGCACTAGAGAGTAGAGACATGGCTTGTCTCTTGCTATCCTGAAGCTACTTTGGGCTTTTGCGCACACGCACCAGGAGGGATGGGTGCAAGCACGCGAGTTTGTGGCCATCCAAGTCCGCCCTGGACCATCTCGGCGTCGTTTCCCACCAGCCTACACACCTCTGCCCTCTACTTCCATTCGCCCAGAGAGACGTCCAGCTCTTGCAAGACGCTTGTCCACTTCATCAATCAAGTCCTACAACGCTCGGTCCGACGCCTTTATCGCCTTGTCCTCGTCCTTTGCCTTCTCCACCAGCTTCTCGTTGCTGCTCCAGTTCATCGCCCGCAGGCGCTCAGTGAGGATCGGGTGCGAGTGGTGGAACGAAGAGTAGAACCAGTCAGCATCCATGCTGGACAGGTTTTGGATTTGGAGCTTGAGCAGCGAAGCGCCAAGCTCCTTGCGGTAGCCGAGGTCGACGGCGAACGAGTCTGGGCCATGTCAGTCAGTCTATGCCTCACGCTCGACACTCTCAAGTAGATACGTACCTGCTTCGTACTCCATCTTGCGCGTCCAGAAGTTCATGCCCAGCTTGAACAGGGCGTCGGTAGGCGACAGGATCTCGTTGAACAGTATGAATCCAATGATGCTCGGCTGCTCGCGGCGGAAGCCAAAGTCTGCAAAGAGCGACCGGTTGTTGATGAAGACGGAGAATAGCGCAAACGTGTAGAAAAGGTGTCCCTGTGCAATCAACAGCAGTCGCGAAGTGTGGTTCATCTTCCAGTGACCGAGCTCGTGTCCAAGAACAGCCTCGACCTCCTTGTCCGAGCTCTTCTCCAGCAGCGTGTCGAAGATGACAATCTTCTTCTTGCCAATCCACGGCAGTCCGGTAAAGTACGCGTTGCTGTGCGCGCTGCGCTTGCTGCCGTCGATGACCTGCAGCTCAGAGAGTGGGAAGTCGAGCTTGGAAGCAAGCGCTTCGACAGAGTCCTTGAGCTTGCCCGGCTTGAGTGGCTCCAGCTTGTTGAACAGCGGCACGATGAGGATGGGGTAGATGGTCATGCCCAGAATCTGTACGGCCAGCATAAACACCCACAAGTAGTAGAAGAAGTTCTGGCCCGTCTTGCGGATAATGGCCAAGAAAGCGCTGCCAATGGGGATACCGAAAGCAAGTCCGAGAGCCTGGCCCTTGACCATGTCCGTGACCCACGTGTTGGTTGTCATCTTGTTGAAGCCGTACTTTTCCTCGAGGACAAAGTGATGGTAGTAAGAGAAGGGCAGGCCGATCAGCGTTTCCGCCCAGGTCATCAGGTAGATGAACAGCAGCGAGCGTGGAATCTCGCCTGACAGGCTGGCGGGCGCATAGCGGGCAGTGAGCGTGCCGGCGACGCTCCAGAGTATGGGATAGACGTTGAAGTAGAGAGTAGCGAGGTGCTTGGCCTGGTTGAACAGAGCGGAAACGAAGCTGAACTTGGCCTTTGCGCGGCCGTATGCCTATCATGTGTGAGCTACGGTTGGTAGAATAGTAGACGATTGTCTGCCAGCTCGCAGCGCTCCCGTCCTGTGTCCAGTGATTCCAGACAAAAGCACGTGTTGCGTACCTGAGATTTGTCGAAAGTCTCCCGGTCAATCTCCTTGTCCAGAGCCTTGGGGACTGTCGTGCGCTGCAAGACGCGGTATTGGCGGAAGAGCAGCCAGTTTTCGAGCGCAAACTCAGCGAGCGAAAAGCCGACGACCAGCTTCTTCCATGGGAAGAGCGGCCGGTCCAGCCAGCGGGCCAGGCGTTGTAAGAATGCCTGGATCATGGTGGAATAAAAGTATGTATGGGACGTCGAGGCAGCACACACACGAGTTGAGGACAGTTTCCGGCTCGTAAGGCTGAGCTACCTCGTACAGTGGAGACGCGCTAGGCCAGGTGGCTTCACCGCGAACACGTCTGCGCTCCAGCACCACTACTCTTCGACGTCTCCATACTCCTGTTTCTGTACAACCAAACCACACCGCTACAACCACACGGCTGCAATCACACGGCTGCAGCTGAGCAATTGCTACAAACAAAGTCACTGACCTGAACAAGCCCAGCCTGTGGGAGGAATGACTTCATCTCGATCAAGGCTCATAATCACAAGTCGACATTCTGCATCTCTCAATAGTAAATACGCCGATCCTGCCACCAAACGCCGACAACCAACTACCACACACAAAAGAGCACCCTTTACTACTCTGTTATGAGTCGAAGATCGCCCCATAGGCGGGAATGCCCCTAGCTTCCAGATCATACACCACCTTTGTCGTGAACTTCTTGTTGCTGATGATGCACACCGCCTCCGCTCCACTTTCTTTCCACATCTTGTACGCTATGAGACTCATATCCGGCTTCCCCATCGTTCGGGTATTGTGGATAACAGCGTCAGGATCAGTGTCAAGCACACTATCTACAATTTCCTTCCCAAACGTCTCCTCCGGGTTCGGTGCCGTCCACAGGATACGCGCCGGAACCTTCTTGGCCAAGATCACCGCGAGGCAGGGGCCGATACCGGAGCCAGTCGCGACAAGAACGACAGACTTGAAGAGTGTTGCGATGCGTAGTACGCCGCATGTGGGAATCCCACGGACCCACAGGTGCGTTGGTGCGCGTTTGATCGTACGCCCTGTGAAGTCGTCTGCGCGGCTGACGATTAGAGAGAAGCCAACAGCCTTGGTCTGCTGATGCGTCTTAGGGTTGGTAATAGTTGCGAAGCCGTGCCGGTCTACCAGAGGTCGCTCAGCGAGGCGTACGGCTGTACCAACAGTCGGCGTAGTGTACTCAAAGTACAATCGGGCTGCGTGCTTAGAGAGTACTTCACAACGGACCGGCACCCTGCGGAGGTGGAGCCAAGGGAATATGATGGCTGCGGTGGCAATGCTGAGAAGCCAGATCGGAGGTGAGCTGAGGTAAGCTATTGATGGAGCGATACCGGGATTGAGATCTCTCGTCGCGACGGAGGTTTGGATCCAGAGGAGGATAAGTGCCGTCCACCCGCCAAACCGGTGGCTCATCTCCCAAATGTCGTGATGCCTGGCACGAATCGAAGGGTGTGACAACGATCCAATAGCTACCAACAAGCCCGTGATCAAGTACGACAGTACAAGAACTACTGTAGACATTCTTCGCTGTAGCTCTGTCTCAGTCTTCAACTCGAAAGTTGCTGTTATGGTGAAGATGCTGAAGAACAGGGTCGCTGCAATAGCACATCCGCTGTGGATTCCGCCAATATGAAAGATGCGGGCGCAGTGTCGGCGTATCGCGAGCGGGAAAGATGTCGGAACCGAACAAAAGACCGTAAATAGCAGATTGACGACCGGCTCTGAGCGCATCAAGACCGCCACACACAGGTTAGCGGCGGCAGCTGTAGCAAGCTCCGCAAGAACCCGCTTGTCTCGCTCGATCCTTGTGTGAAGAATGAATCCAGCAACACCAAGGTTGGCCAGCATCACAAGCGAGAAAAAGCGGCGGTAAAGAATGAAGGCTCGGTGCCGGAGCCATCGCTGACCATGCAGACCCCGCTTTACAGGCAGCGCGCCAGGGGCTTCGTGCTTCGAAACCTCAGTCTCGACAACCACTATTTGCTTCTCGGTGTCTTCGAGGTGTTTCTCCGAGATGGAAGACGAGGCCTCGATCTCGATGACCGCAGGCTTCTTCTCCAGATCCAGACTTCTCTGTTTCGAAGAAGCATGGGAGGAAGGCCAGGGCGATTGTTCTACAGATATGACGTTCTCGATTCTCGTTACGACCAAGGCATTCTCTACGCCAGAATCAGCCCTGGTTTGACGAACGGAAGCCATATCGCGGAGCTTGATCCTATCCACTTTTCCGTTAGCCGTGAGAGGCACAGCATCCACAAAATGCCAACAGGTGGGCACAGAATAGTAGGGTAGTGCGAGCTTCACGGAAGTCGACAAGAAGCCTTCTTCGATGGGCTTTTCAGTAGCATAGAATGCATGAAGCTCGTCATTGATCTTCAGCGCTGCAGCTCTTGAAACACCATCGTACAATTCGATGGTAGCCGAGACGCCGTCTAGTTACACTCTGAAGCCCTGTGCGAGGTCAGTATCCTTGTAGGGAATTTTTTTCTGTTCACTTACTTTGATCTTGACTTGATCATCACCTCGGCCAAAGGACTCTAACGATCCGTCTTCCCGCCAGCGGACGATGTCGTTGGTGTTGAACATGATGGAGCTTGAATACGTCAGCAGAGCTGATGAATTTCACAGAAGATACTCACCCATCATCTCTGAACCTATCCAGCTTGTACCGTTCCGAAGTAAGTTTGGGCAAGTTGATATAGCCCCTGGTCACACCAGCTCCACCTACCCACGCGGATCCCTTCGTGCCTGGCGGGACTGGGTTTTCATCTTCATCCAAAACATAACACGTGGTGTTGGGGAGAGGCTTGCCGATTGATAGAGCTGTTCCGGGGACGTGTCGGTGTGCCGAGTTGAGTATCGTGATTTCTGTGGGGCCACAGATATTGTAGAAGCAGGTCCTGTTCGCCCACTCATCGGCGAGACTGCAATGTTTTAGCATCGGGACTGCCCATTTCAATGAGGTCGCTTCACCTCTGTGGACATGGCCCACCACCAACGACGATCGTCTTGATGTTTGGGTAGTCAGCTTTTCGATACTTGGACAGAATAGAAGGTGTAGAAATCAGGGTATCAATCTGTAGGCCGATCAGCCCGGAAACGTCGCATGTAGCGCACGTTTGCGACAAACCTCTTTTAGGGTAGCCGCCCAGTGCGATCCTCTCATATGTAGGGTCCCACCGTTCATCAGGCAGGCAAGGATTTCCCATGCACCCATATCGAAAGCAACACTCAACACAGATCCAACTTTAGATCCATGTTTGATTCCGAGATTTGCAGGCTCCAACAACAGAGCATTGGTGATATTGGAATGAGAGACATCCACACCTTTTGGTGTACCAGTACTTCCTGCAAAGGCTGTCAGCTATGATTTTCTTGCAGCTTATACCCCCACGCTAGCAAGACGTACCTGATGTATATATGGCGTAGCAACCGTTTTTTGGACTGCATTTAAGCATGGGCCTCTCAACAGATAGCTCGATAGGAGTTTCCAAGCCGAGCAGAGTGATATGGGCCTTTGTTTCGACGAATTGCTTGACTCGGCCCTCGAATTTGGGCAGGCACAGGATGTGTCGCGCTGTCGTATCAGTAAAGATGTGCGCCAACTGTTTGTTTGACGCTACACCACCATCAACTGGAACATATTGACAACCTGCTTTCAGAATAGCGAATATACCAACAAGCATCTCCAGTGACCTCTGAACAACAAGACACACGCGTTATCCCGGCTGCAGGCCCGAATGAAGGAGATGGGTAGCTACTTGGTTCGCTGCACTATCCAGTTGTCGATAGCTCAAGGTAGTTTGCTCGAACACAGCTGCGATCAAATCAGGATTGGAATCAACAACGCTTTCAAAAGCCTCGTGAACTGTTGGATGAGGGACTGGCTGATGAGGTCCCTGTCCAAAATGTAAGAGAGATAGCTGATCCTCGATTGGAAGGCCGGAGACACCGTTGAGAAGTCTGAAATCCAGCATGACTAGACCCTTCCCGCAGTTTCCCTACGACAATTGTACCAGGGTAGCGATGGCAAGGTAATTGTGGCGATGATGTCGATAACAACGACTTTGAAGTGCATGAGAGTCTCGATCGAGGATGAGGAGACAGAATTTATAGCCCAGATCAACCACTGAACTTTACCCATCCCGTTCACCCCTCTTGTTTCAAGCATCATGCAAGAACGTTGGTTTCGTCGGCTTTAGATTGACTGTCACATGGATGGTTCTCGGAACACTTCCAAAAAAGCAGGTGCGAGGTTGCAGGTGTTCGGCATGGCATCCACGTATATACAAACGGGTGGATCCATTCTTTTCTGAGTATGTCTAGCTCGATCGGGAAAGCAATGAGGTCTCCCAGCAGCTCGCTCATCGTAGAGCACCTGATCTCCCTTGTCACAACCCACGCCAAATGGACCCGACCAGGCGTCTGCCCCTTCGTGACTATCTTCAAAGTGGTAGGCGGTCGGCGCACGCGTAAAGATGCATAGAAAGTGGGTGACACTCCACGGGATGATAGTCGCATGTTGCACCGAGATGTAGCCGCTGAAGCCAGTGTGCTATATCCTGCGGGGGGAGTGCCAATTCGGTGGAGCTGAATCTTAACATGGACTACCCGATCCCAGCCCTGGCGCTAAAGGTCATGCATTATGAACAAGTTGTTGAACAAGATAAATAGACCAAACTTGTTCCTCGTTCAGCTTGTGAAATATCCCGACTACCTAACTCCGCGTTGATCGTCAGCATGAACACAATGGGACTGTCCGACCTCGTCGTAACAAAGAAAGAAGGCAAGGTGGCTGTATTGGAGCTGGACCGCCCAAAAAAACGTAACGCATTTTCGCAGAATCTGATAAATGAACTGATGAAAGCGCTGTCCCGATTGGGTCAGGACCCAACGGTGCGCGCCGTTGTCATCACTGGCAGTGGGAAAGGACACTTCTGCGGTATGTATGTCCTCTAGGCCAAGCCCGCAAATCATCAACCCTGACGTATGCTTGCAGCTGGAGCGGATCTTGGTGAATTAGCCAAAATCTCTACGGCCGAAGCTTTCCGAACTGGGTGGCTGAAAGATCTCAACGATGCCCTTGATGGTTTCCGCAAGCCTGTTATTGCAGCAGTGCGAGGGTTTGCTGTGAGTGTAACATCCGACCCCACTGGAGGAAGAGTTGACGAATCGTTAGTTTGGCGGCGGTTTTGAGCTGGCATTACTGGTGAGCATCAAGCTCGTATTCGTGGTTGCTAAGCAATGACTGAGATGCATGGCCTATAGTGCGACATGATCTTTGCCTCAGCAAATGCCAAATTCGGGTTTCCGGAGATCACTTTGGGTACCATTCCCAGCATGGGTGGCACGCAGCGCTTGACGAAGACAATTGGAAAGCAGAAGGTATGTACCAGCTGTCCAAATGTCGATACCTTGCACACCTGACTCTGTGTTTCTTCTCTTGGCGCAAGACTGACTCAGTAGGCCCTGGAACTGGTATTGACTGGGCTGCCTGTCACTGCGAATGAGCTGGAGCGGCGCGGCGTTGTTAACCGAGTTGTTTCAGCGGATGAAGATGTCCTCCAGGAGGCTCTACTTGTTGCCCAGATCATCGCAGCACGTTCCGCGCCAGCACTCAGGCTTGCTGAGCACGCTGTGAAGGCGGGTAAGTCCACGTTCAGTACGCATTCCGGGAACATGCAAGCTAATGAGAGCAAGCCGAGACTACGACGTTGGCCGCAGGTTTGGAGATTGAACGATCTTCGTATTATGGTAGTTTCTCATCCCTTGATTGCCAAGAAGGAATTGCAGGATTTCTGGAGAAGCGGCCAGTCACGTTCCTCCAGGATTGAGTGGGTTCTCTGCCAGAGAGCCAAGGATGTAGAGATTGGCCGTAGACACTGAAGATCAAGCCATGGGCGTCGTTTCTTCGGTCCTTCTCATGTGTCGTCGATGTTGCGATGTTGCTGATTGACCCAGACTGCAAGCACGCTTGCCGACAGGCGGGCTGAGCTTCCGAATGGAGCACGCGGCAATATCCAAGGTCCACTCCCATGTGACGGTATGCGAGCTCAGCAGATGTGTTGATTGAGATCGAAGATGGCATGTTAACAGGTATTGCTGCGTTTGGCTGACGCGCTGCGCAAGGTGTGAGGTAGATGGGAAAGGTTGGGAAGATGCGAGCCGAGATGAGTCGATGCGCCCGTGACGCTACACTGCTTCATCTCGGAGAGGAAGGAGCAACCCCAATCTTAAGCAGCTGCTTCCACATCCAGACTCCAGACGTTGGTCATGGTCCTGGAAGTACCCGTGCAGATGCGCATACGCTAGAAGCAGGATCGGAATCAACAATCTATGCACCGAGGCGTGCGAGGACATACTCAAGCGCAGCCGGCATCTACATGCGCTTTCGGCAAGTGGGGTGTAGAGAGGCTCATCATATTGTCCTAGCCCGGAGATTACCGTGCATCCAGCCCTGACGACGGGCGGCTCCACTGCAGTGGAAGGGCAGATCTGCACAACCCCACGCCATTGAACAACTCTTACGCTCGCCTACATGTTGCTGTAAGTCAATGAATGCATGTTCGCATGATGCGAGTACGAGGGTGGACGTAGCACAAACATACTGGCATTGATATTAAGAAGCATCTCACATGCTGTGAGTGACTAGAGAGAAGCAACAAAACGATTTGGTATCCATGCGAAACTTTGCAGTACTCCAACGGTCCAACGCACAGTCGTGAGCTCACTCGAAGCCACCCCTAGGCTCGTGAGCTACGTTCCTTATGTCCTTGGTTTCGATGCGACCCATTCCTTTGTACATGTCATGTCGGTCGATGAGGCTGTTGACGGTAGTGACCCCTGCAAGATTGTGCTGATCACCGTCGCTACTGACAGTCTTGATCTGCTCAAGAGCATTCTTATCGTATGAACTTCGCGTATTGACAGGAACCACAGGCATTTCTCGCTCCTCGACCATGCTGTCGTTGACAGATAGATCTTGCATCCGCGAGTCCATATCAAGTGCGGGTCCGGCTGGTATTTCACCCAGACTCTTGGAGCGTACAGGCTCGAGGCCATAATGCTCCTCTTCTTCTGTGGCTGTCGACGGTAAGACCTCATGTTCGGGGACCGAGAGCGAGCGTTGAGGGTCCGAGGCGTCTGGCAGGCTGTTCGATCGTCCCTTCTCGTGCCTGTGACTCTTGGACCAGGATCCAAATTTGAATGCGTTGAGCCAGCTTGGGCGTTTCTCTTTTTGACTACTATAACTGTTCTTTTTATTGTTACTAGGACGTCTCACTGGTTTGGGTGGATTCAATACGTTCTCGGCAGCAAGCTGGATAGCTGTCTTCTCTTCTGGACCGCTTGAACGCCTGGCCCCAGGTGGGGTCCGTAGCTCGTAGTCTGACTTTCGTCGCGCACCAGCTGCGTCACCTGCCGCTATTCCCAGAGAGGCGCGTCGGTTGGCGAGTGAGGTTTCCCTCAGCTCATCGTTGATGTATTGAAGCGCTGTATCAGCGACCTCGATGTACTGCGGGTAGTCTGCTTCGCAAGCTTCGCGAATAAGACGTAGCTTTTCCCAGTCTTGTTGAACGACGGGCCCTGTGAGCTCTGGGTGCCATGCCATACAGCGAATATCGCTTCGTGTCCCTCGATCCACTTGCTCGTTGACACCGAAGAAGTTGATGAGGTCGTCAACCTCGGTGCGAACCGTCTTGACGAACTCATCGAACCTTGTTGTGTCTTTGACAGTCCAATGGTTCGTGGTCATGCTCATATTTCGTTTGATGTTCGCCCGAGCGCCACTTTGTCTGACAAGGTCCTGTAGTAGTCCATACTTCTCACGAAAGGCTTCCATTCGATTCGTATCCAATGCGGGGTGCTCAAGCATATTGAACCGCTTGGGGCTTTTGAGACCGTACTTCTCCATCAACTCATCTCTTGACAGGTGGCCTGGTCGACCGGCGATTTCGTTCAACGCTCTCCTGACCTTCTCGTGAATGGCATCGTTGTCCAAACGAGCGTCCCTTACACCGAAATTGACAGGAAGATGGGGGTCGGGATTCGAGATACCAGGATGACTTGGGATCATATGCCTAGCGATGGTCGCCGGTGGGGCAGAAATGCCAACTGCATCCCCGAAGATGAGCAGTCTGCCCTGCTGTACACCAAGTTTTGCTAGTGCGACTTTCTGCGCATGATCGTTGTCTTTAGACGGATGGATGAGGTTGAAGGCCTCGACACATGTGCTGAATTGCGTTGCAAGGGAGAAGACTTTGTCCAGGATCTGCGCTTTGGTAGGTCCAGGCGCATTGCCCTCGATCCTCTCAGTGGTTGCTTTGTCGGCCATTGCGGGGTAGGTAGCTAGAGCTTTTCGGCCAAGCAGACCTGTTCGCGCGGAGGGAGAAGTTCAGCTGCAACTGGAACTCGGAGGGAGACGTTCAGAGAATTACCAACGAGATTGAGAAGATATTAACTCTTTGTGAGGCTAAAGCAGTATATGGTAAAAGTTCTGTGCGCATGACGTCGAAGGAGCCGTTCCAAGCCTGATCAATGGCTATGTTGAGGGTGTGGCGCAGAAACTGCACCCAAGAAGTGCAGGTGCGGGGTCCGAGCTGATCAACACTTTGAAGGCTTTTTCGACGCCTCGCGATTCGTGAACTTGTTGGTTGTACAGCCGTGATCAAGCTTTCATGGACAGGCTACGCCGGCTTGGGTGCTCGTCACCGCAATATGCTGTGGCGCCACACGTGTTCACGAGGTTGGTCACGCAGACCTTGGGTAGAGGTGGGACTGGTTGCCCATGACGCTCGCTGCAACGCCTGGTACCATTGCAGCCAAACACGCGATAGTGGGCCAGATTGTAGTGCGTAGAACAGTTTTGATTCAGAGCGAATGGGTATCTAGAAAATAACAATAAAGAACGCCGTAGACCAAGGTCATCGACGAAGTTACCAATACTTAAGCTCGCTGTCATAAAAGGCGTTATGTCGTCTCGTTCTCCATCCACGCTCCGTTCTTCCAGAACATGTTCGGAGCGCTACCGATCGAAAAACAAAAGGTTCTCAGGCCTCAGATGTGGGAATAGGGGGCCTTGCCTTTTGATTTGTCTTCGCTGACACTTCCCACAGTACTTCTGTCCGTGTCACTTTTCGTCTTGGAAAGATTATCGTCCACGCTGAATTCTTTCCTGACGAAGATACCGCTTGGGCTGCGACCCCGCGCCGTGGTTCTGCTTCCGTTCCCTTGCAGTATGGCGCCAGCTTCGCTAGTGATGATACCTTCTTCGCTGTCGCGTTCGGGATCCGTGGTGGTTTCGTTGATACCTCTTCTGCGACTCGAAACGGCAGCTGATGCATTCGGTTTGTCACTCTTCCATGTGAGATGATACGATCCGTCTGGTTTCGTTGTTTCCTTGCGTGAACGGCCAAATACGGGTCCTAATAGTCGAACAAAGGGGCTACGAAGCATGGGCAGACATGCGCAAACGATGCCGGCATTGGCTTCAACGACAGACCAGATGGTAGCGGGGATCGGTCCCCATGTGGGGTCGGGATCGCTTGCAGATGCTGCAATCGTGGTCGCACGGTAGATAGATGCGAAGGTGACACTGTCTTTCATTAGCCATCGGCCACAAGATCTGGGGGCTGAACTCACAAAGCACCAGTGCCAAACACCAAGCAAATACCAAGTTTCTCAGTTTGGCCCATAGATAGGGTCATGATTTGCGGTACTGGCATCAAGAGCAGCGCGACATCAGTCGATATCTGTGTAGTGGCATAAGATATCCACCAGGGCTCATTCTTGAAGCACTTGAACGGGATACTCCTATCCCAGAAAGCAGCAACTGGTGTGCATTGGAAGATTGTCGCAATGATGAAAGCAAGGCTAGAGCAAAGGATCCAAGCATTCATCATGTGGCAGGCGATGCGGAACGAGTTTTGAGAGATGGCGAAAATCCGGTAGTACAGACATGCGATGGATGCCTTGTTGAACATGAGGACGACCTTGTACATTATATTGGCGCCATAAAACCACTTGCGTGCGGTCATGCGAGAATCAGAGTCGAGAGTTTTCCAGTGCCGACCGTATCCGTAGACCACAGCTAGAAAAGGTAACAGTATTAGCCAAGCATGAGCAAACCAGTCTTGGGTCCATTCGTACCTTGACACTCGGTCAAAGACAGCAAGCCTGACGATATCAAAGCTGCAATTATCATGTAATCGTCCATGCCTAACCCGCTTCGTCTAATGTATCTCTGTACAAGTCGTGCGCTTACGAATAGTGCTGCAATCACGACCGCAAGCACTGAAGTGAGCCAGAAGCCCCATCCTCGCTGTTCAGGTCCTTCGGCACCAAGGCCAACGTTAGGAGCCATTGATCAGGGCGTCCAAATTCCAAGAGTGAGGTCGTGGTACCGATGGTATGGTAGATGTCTGGGCCAAAGGAGACATAAAGAATCCTTCCGGCATCATGGGCGAAAGACTCATCCATAAGATTGAATCGAATGACCCTCATTTCCTTGCTCTGCACGAGCAAGGTTTAGAACAGGTCGATTACTGGAAGGGGTCCAAGCGATGGAACCGCAACACGGCTGCTCGGATAGGAATGACCGCACAACGAATAAGCAGATGTGTCTCGGGCGGCTCCTCCACGTGCCGTTGGTCATCATTACTACTCTCGGAAGGTGACCGTAAGGCGGGAGGATGGCAGTGCACTACTTTAGAGTCCAAGTGTAGAATACGCAACGGCACAATCGCCGAATCGAAGGGCTGTATAACATAACTAGACCTGAAGATCAGCATGAGCCCGAATCTGGGCGACTGAAAACTCTGCCCCTCAATTCCTGAGCACGCGCCCTCGTGGGTGAGAGGACATTCAGGCCGAGGTAGACATCGTGCATTTGGATAGAAATGGTTGCCGTTGACGCGAGTAGCCAGGAACAGCCGCTGTCAATGTTGTCAAGGCGGAGATTCAACGGCGTCAGTGGAAGGAAGCGAAAGCTTCCAGGACACTGGAAAGGATCTGGATATAACTCCGCGGACGCACGGACTTATCTTTGGCCAATCAACAAATGCCGACCCGTGTCAACGTCAAGCGAAATGAACGTCACTACTGTATGCCTTGAAACATTGCCTCTGTTGTTTCGGGGCACCGAATGCTCCCTCTACAGCACTGCTTATCTCACAGTGTTGCGATTAAGAAGGCCGCGCTATCTTAAAGAGGACGACTCTAGTCTTCGGTGGGCCTGCTCTTCAACGGCAATACCACGGCTCGCTAGCGTGTACCGCATGGTGAAGCGGGTAGTAGCATGTGGCGAGTGACCTGGATGTCCGGAGTCTGTATTGGACGACGCTAAGAGGCCTGAGGGCCGACCCTTCAAAAGTGCAGCCTTCCGCTTCCACCGGTTGGCCGAGCTCAGCATTGTTGATCCCCCTTGACAAAATGCAGCCTCTCGTCTTGACCGTTGCCGCTGCGGCTACGCTGTTCGGGTCGGCCGTTGCAAGTCCAGTGCAGCCAGGCCAAGTGCAGACGAGCACTGGTGGAACCATCATCGGACACGGGGCCTCGAACAAGACGAGCGTCACCGAGTTCCTGGGCATCAGATACGCTGAAGCACCCGTCGGCGAGTTGAGATTTGCAGCTCCGAAGAAGTATGTGGCGCCCCGGGGTACCGTCTTTGAGGCCTCCGAGTGGGTATGTCATTTTCCTTTGAGTAACACCATGGTGGCTTGTGCTAACAATACTAGTCAGCGTATGTAAGCCTGAGCATGTCATATGCATCTGATACTAATCTCGAGACAGCGATTGCCCATCAAACAAACCACCAGTTAGCGCGTTTCCAAACTTCATTCAGCCTTCTGGGTTACGCGTGTGGAAGAACTTCGCCGCCCAGAACAGCAACCCTGTATCAGAAGACTGCCTGAAGCTCAACGTCTGGACCAAGAATGCGGGCAATGCCAATGCAAAGAAGCCTGTGTTGGTATTCCTCCACGGAGGACGTATGTTTCCCACGACTCACGACACGCAGATCTGTTGCTAAAGTTCTTTGCAGGTTTCCAGATCCCTGGCCCCCACAGCCCATTGTATAATGGCCAATACCTTGCTGATGCACAGGATGTAGTCGTAGTCACCCCCAAGTAGGTCAACCTGAGTAAGCTCATAACTATGTACTGACATAGGACAGCTATCGTCTCGGCGTATTTGGCTTCTCAGGTGCCCCGGGCGTTGAAGCAAATGCTGCACTGAAGGATCACCGGGCTGCTGTAGAGTGGGTTCGCGACAACATTGCAGCATTTGGTGGTGATCCTTCTCGTATTGTCATCTTCGGCCAGAGTGCTGGAGGAGCAAGCGTCGACTACTGGTCGTTTGCCTGGAAGAAAGACCCTATCGTTGCTGGCCTTATCCCCATGTCGGGAACGTCGCTGAGCTTCTTGCCCAACACACCGGACTATGCTCAGACTATTTGGTACAATGTCTCCCAGACAGTCGGCTGTGGTGGAGCCAATGATGATACCGCCGCGGTACTCTCTTGTGTACGATCCAAGGACACTTCAGTCCTCCTAGCTGCTGCTGCGAAGGTGCCTGCACTTCCCACTCAGGCCCTGGCTCAAGCGACCTTCCATCCCACTGTGGACAATGTTACAGTCTTCGCCGATTACCAGCAACTGGCTGCCACTGGAAACTTTGCGAGAATCCCCCTTTTAGCTGGTAATAATGACCAGGAAGACGGTTGGTACCGAATCTCGGGCTGGGCTGCGAAGCTAGCTTTCACCGATGCTCAATGGAACCTCTTCACTGAGCGCGGCTTCACCTGTCCGGTAGCTCTGTCAACCAAGTATAGAGTTCAATATAGCGTTCCTACTTGGCGCTACCGTTACTTTGGCGATTTCGATAACCTCCGCTTGTACAATGCGAGCGCAGGTTTGAGTCCCAAAGGGAGTGCTGCTTATCACGGTGTCGATCTTAACATCGTGTTTGGGACCGCTGCGGATAACTCTGGCCTCCCCAACTCTGCTTCGGAAGAAGCTACTATAAAATACGTCCAGGGCGCGTATGCCGCCTTTGCCAGGGACTCGAAGACAGGGTTGATCCAATACGGATGGCCTGCTTACAAGGAAGCTGGTAAGTTCCACGCTCCTGACCCTTGAAAACCGAATACTGAACTTCTTCTCAGGCAAGACTCTTGTTGGCCTAGCCTACAACAACAGTCCGAAACCGACGTTCATGGAGGCGACCACATACGACAAGGCCTGTCCTGCAAAGAATGATCCACTCCCCGGGCGCGGAGCATTCTAAGGCAAAGGGAGATGAACGTTCGTAACTATCTTGTACCGTATATTAGAGTGCTAGCAGATGTTTTCGAATAAGCGCATTCGGTGACTACTTCATACTTATCGACCTACAATCGGAGTCGAAGCCAGCAGGTAATGCCAAGGCCACGTCTTCTTCTTCCACGATGTCGTGCGACCCTGTGGCATAGTGCACTAGATCCCTTATCTTTGCTCGTCCTGGGTGTTGGATGCTGGCGTGCTGGTTGTCTCTCTTCTTTGCCCAACGACCTCACGCACAGTATGAGCAAGTATTGACCTGATCTGTAAACGGTTGACCATTCGGATCATATACCCTCAATTTCGGCGAGTCACTTGGAACTCGAGGATGGAGTGAGATTGGGGAGGTTGGCGATCCGGCTTTCGTAACCACCTCCTGTTCACCGTACTGATGATGTAATATTTGTTCGTAGAACGCATATCCAGGATTGTTCGAATCGTAGTCTGCAAGGCCATGGGTGAGCTTCTGCTTGAATGCTATGAACAGCGCTTCCGGCGTGACCAGCTCTTTTGGTACACATCGAAAAGCTATATACCGCAGCAGCGACAGAACTTCTTGAAAACTTAACCTCCAGGTGTTCGTTGGCACCGATAGTCGACGTATTTGTTACAAACAAAAATGAGATCTCCCACGTTGTAACAGTCCGCAAGCTCCTGACAGTATCCCTGCAATATTGGAGTGCCTAAGGAAACGCGTCTATGGAGATGATGCCTTGAGGTATGTTTGAACTGTAAAATGCCAGGGTTCGATTAGCGCACAGCAAGCTTCTTTTGGTCAGTCAATTACCCTTGACAAGAGGCGCATGTACACGTCTCGACTGATAAGCCCTTATAAGTACGAATATCAGCCTAATGAAGGGAAACACACCTAAAATAGGTTTACAGAGTCAGTTTAATCCTTACTAATTTTATTGGCTGGCATTCCATAAAGAGCCTCTTGACTGCAAGGTGATTTGTCCCTAATAGGAACTGCCGTATGTCCTCCATCCAATGAGAAAAACCAAGGATCAGAATCCCTGACGAGATATATTGAACCCACATATAACACGTGTTTCGGGGCCTAAAGCAATTCCCCACCTTCGATTTTCCCGCATTTAAGCCTCTCAACCTCACATAGGCAGAAATTGTAATCGGTCCGCCAGTCGAGGAAACTTGAAACGTTGTAAGAGCTTGGGTATAGGCCATTGCCACCATCATGAGCTCAGTCGGCGCATGGGAGTTCACTCCTCTAGTCACAGACTTTCCTACCAATGTTCTACCCAACATCGGGTTCTGGAACGCCAGCAATGGCACTTGGGAGTACCAGATCCAGCTCGCGTGGCCACTCAATTGGACTTCTCCGCTCGAAAACTCAACTGTCGAAACCATGTAAGATACCTCGCTTTCACAGATCAATCACACCCTCAGTGCATAGCATCACCATCAAAAATATCATAACTGACCTGCAAAGGTACATCCTTGATGGCAACGCCTTGGGCCTGACAGCAACGGATGCCGTTCGACGCAGACGGCCCGTCGAATTCGCACAACCAGATAGTATCATAGTCTCCATCGGCTACCCGACCACGATCCCCGACTCGCCATATAGCACCAGCCGCTACGCCGACATGCAGCCGCCTGTATGTTCGACTTGCCCTCTGCCTTCACTCCCAGGTGTTCCATCCAACGCGGATGGGCTGATCGCATTCATTGACACCGCTCTGCGTCCTTGGGTGCAAAAAGAGGTGTTTGCGAAAGCAACGTTCGATCGCGACGCGCTTTACGGACACTCGTTTGCGGGATTGTTCGTTTTGTATGCGCTCACGGCACAGCCAGAGTTGTTTGACACGTTTCTCTCTGCTTCCCCGGCGCTGTACTGGAACGACGACTATGTATTCAATCACACTGACTTTTTGGCGCCGCTAAAAACGAATGCAACGGCCACAAATGCGACCAAGCCCGCTTTCCAGATTAGCTATGGTGGTCTGGAGCAGTTCCCAAAAAGGAGAAGGACGGAGACGGACGAAGAATTTGCGTTTAGAAAAAGCATCCTGGAACCAATGAGAATGACAGATCTGAGCGAGAAGCTCTTCACAGAGTTGCAGGGTAGTTCGGCGCTGAGGGACGTAGAGCTTAACGTATACCCGAACAGCTACCATTCAACAGTTGGGGGCGCGGCGTTGGCGGATGGCATTGACTACTTTTTTGACTGGTAGCCAAGATGAGTTGTAGATAAGCTGATTGAAAGTTAGCGATCGATCGAAGTGTTGGATGTATCGAGAAAGAGTAGTCTCGTGTTCGTCGCGTTATAAATGTTCGTTTATCTTTCTGCCTTTTTCTACTCAGTTCTTCAAGAATCGAAGCGACCTAGTGTATACCGATCCCTTTGACGGTGTTAAAGAGGTCGTCTTCCCGTACCAGCACGCTGCGGTTGAGATCCTTCTTGTCCACACTTGGGATGCCCGACAAATGTAGCGTCAACTCCAGCTCGCCAACCAGACTCTTGACCACATGCGCTACACCTTGCTCCCCTCCTAATGAAAGCCCGTACACATATGGGCGTCCTAGGAGTACACAGTCCGCACCCAGTGCCATCGCCTTCGCAATGTCCGCACCAGACCCCACTCCACTGTCGAAGAAGATCGTAAGCTTGTCACCTACAGCATCTTTGATGTGTGGTAACATCCCCAGACTACTGTTGCCGCCGTCTTGTTGCCGTCCGCCGTGGTTGCTAACAACAATACCCTGCACACCCGCCTCAACAGCCTTCACCGCATCACCCACCGTCTGGATACCCTTGAGAATGATTGGTCCATCCCAGTGCTCTTGCAGAAACTTGATGTCTTCCCACCCTTTACTCATGCCCGGGAAGATCGTACGCATCCACTCAGGGGCTGCAGTGTCCAATTTCTCCTCGACCTCGACGCCATGACGCTCCTTGAACTGCTTGCGGAAAACCGGGTCTGAGAGCCCAGACTCGACGCCAATGCGATCTGAGCGCATGAACGGATTGTACCCGTTATCCATGTCTGAAGGTCGCCACCCGAGAATGTACGTGTCCAAGGTCACGAAAAGCATGCTATAGCCGACCTTCCTTGCACGGTTGAGTAAGGAGATGGTGATGTCGTCGTGCTCACGCGAGGGCCAGTAGAGTTGATACCAGCGCTGGCCATCCTCACCGTTAGCTTCGGCGACCTCCTCGATGGTGGCAGCTGCAGCAGAGCTGAAGATGTAAGGTACTGCTTCCTTGGCAGCAGCTTTCGTGGCAGCGATTTCGCCGCTGGGGTTGAAGATTTTAAGCACGCCGACGGGCGCCAGGGCGATGGGGAATTGGAGTTTCTCGCCTAAAATGGTGGTGCTCAGATCGGGGAATGACTCGGTTTTGATGAGACGTCGCGGGACTATGGACCACTTCTTGAAAGCGGCGCGGTTTTTGTTTGTAGTCTCGCGAGTGCCTGCTGAGCCATAAACATAGCCCTTGGCCTCGGAGCTGAGACGCGAGCATGCTAGTTCTTCCCATTTATCGGCCTGGAATGTAAGAGGCGGACGCTCGAAGTCTAGCCCTCGATTGTAAATCTCCATCTCATACTGGTAGCCATCTTGCTCAGGCCGGTGGTCCGCAAATTTAGGATGGAAGTGGGTTTCAGGCATCTTTGGTATACGCTGGGGGTCTGCTATGTGCTTTGAATGATGGGAGAAAGGTGTTGGCCAAAAAAATTCGAGGCAGGTACGACCAAGGTCTGCAAGAGTCGGAAGGTTCGGACCAGTTAGTCAAGAGTATAATGACGTTTGACCAAAACACAACATCAGAGTTTAGCGCTAGAGCGCGTGGCTCAGACATGCCACAAGTTTTAACCTGTCAAACAGGAGCTTTCTATGCCCGTATCGACATGGCTTGCTTGATATGCTGTGGCTTACTGCGATGCTTTGTCGGCGCTCTTGGTTGCGGCTGTCAGTACCTAATCGAAAGCTTGGCTACGGGAGCTACATGCGGCTGAACTGTTTCTTGAAGGCTTAGCAGTCGATCCATGAGCTTTTCTATTCATGGAAGCTCTGACCGAAAGGATCGTGACGTTCGTCTTGTGGGTTGAGCTGGTGGGGTAGCGGGGCTTTGGATGACATCATAACTCAACATGTTGACGAGAGCAGAATTTGCATGCGCGATGAGGGGCAGAAGTGTGGAGGCGGTGGAAGCCCATGAGAGACTGAGTGCGACACCTCCTGGGTGTCGAAGTAATTGGATGCATGCTAAAGCGCGTGTCATGTCTATGTTCTAATTCCAACGTCCGGAGCAATCTGCAGATTATGCCAGATGCGAACCCATGCAACGCATGTCCCAAAACTCCCTCAATGCAACAATAAAAACGACCATCATGAGACTGCAGGGTCTAGTAGCTCACGCACCCACCATCGATTTTCAAGCAGCCTCCAGTCATGAACCTCGAATCGTCGCTGGCCAAGAACGCGACTACGCTCGCCACGTCATCGGGCATGCCAAATCGAGGAAGGGAGGTGTCCTCCTTGACTTCTGCGAGATTCTCTTTGCTCCAACCCTCCTTGTAGCCGGGGGTGGCAATGATGCTAGTGTGAATAGTGTTGACGCGAATGTTGAACTGACCCAGCTCCTCAGCAGCTGACAGCGCGAGACCGCGGACTGCAAAACGCGAAGTTGAGTAGATAGCCTGGTCAGGGAAGCCGCGCAGTCCAGCAATGGAAGACCTGAAGATGATCGAGCCGCCATTTCCAAGGACGCGCATGGCAGCTGCGACGTGCTTGACGCAGAAGAATGCTGAGACTCATGTTAGTAACATTGAGCTGCCAGCGTCCAGTAGTCGATGCTCACCTGACTTGACATTGACAGACATGATGTGCTCGTAGTCCTCCTCGCTCTGGTCGAACAAGCTCTTTGCCTCCTCTCGTACACCGGCGTTCAACAGGGCAATATCCAATCGATCGAACCTTTGCAGCGTCTTCTTTACACAGGCCTCAACGTCCTCCTCTATTGTCGCGTCTGCGGCAATGGTGAGCAGCCGCGACTCGATGGGCACCCCAGTTGGTAGAGCAGCTCTCAGTACTGGGATAGCACCCTGGAGTGCTGGCTGGTCAATGTCCACAATGGCAACTGTTGCGCCTTCAACGAGCAATCGCCCCGCCGTCTCAATGCCAATCTTTCCGCCTCCACCAAAGATAAGGGCGACCTGGCCGTCAAGTCTTAGCCGGGAAAGGGGCTTGTTCAGTGCCATGCTGGTGGGTGCGCGCTCCATGCCAGGTCGGACAGGCGCGTGCATGTTTGGTACGATGATTCCTGAGCTTGATCTCGAAAGCGTCGAGTTTACTGAGTTCTGGCGGCCCAACATGATTGCAATAGTGATTCGGTCTCTTAGGTAGCTGTTGTTGATGAATGTTCCGTGGCGTGAGCGTTAAGTCGTTTGGTGTTCGATGCAATTCCTTCTCCTCCAAAACTGGTTCGCACGCGAATGTCCTTCCACGCCATTCTTATCAGCAGTCGACCCATATATGAGGGGATGACGTATCGGAGACCCTAGGCGAAAGATTTTGCACCGGTGTAACGCTCCGTTGCGGCTCTTGCAGCTGGTTGGGTCCACCGCCCCGAAATTTCTATCCAATGCTCGTCATCGCCGGCATTTCGCCGCAACTCGCGACGCCGCTATCAAGACATTTCAAGCAATAGCGGCGGTTGATGCACACACGATGTCCGGTGTACCCAGCTTTATCAACCCTCTGCGGGGTGCTCATTTGCCCTGCTGACCCCCTTATGGGGTTATGGCGGGGAAGCAATAAGGTCGAATCCACTCACGCTCGGCACGCCGATCTGGTTGTGAAACGCTGAGCTCTTAGAATACTGGTTATAGTCAGCTGGCATAGTTTCGGCATCATAGCCGAACGTCTGGGGGATACTTAACAGTAGCGGTGTAGGGTGTATTGCTGGAAGTAGTGTCGTTGGCCGTCACGATGAGATGGGGTTAGTGTATTGATGCGTTGGAAAAGTATTGGTGCGTTGGAGAACTGTCGATGCATGCGACAAACAAGGCAGGTTCAAGTCATAACTGTCTTACTTCGCTGCTCGCTGTCATCACCAAGGTGCTGGTTTGTGGGTCCTCGATGAGCAAGGTGACTGGTGCGATTATACTACGTGCCACCCTCCAACCTCAAAGCAAAACCGTGCTCTGAAGCTGAAAGAAACACACAAAGCAGTAAATAACTTTCGAGTGTACGCCTAGTGCTCGCAAAAGCTGAAATTCTCATCCCACATTTCCCGATCGACAATCTCGTTCATCTTACCACGTTCCACCATGAGCTCCTGACGGATCGCCTTTGCTTCTTCCAATCCGATCGGGAAGTCTTCGACGCCCTCAGCAATCATCTCAACAAGCTCAGCTGGTAACTGTCCAATTCTGCTTTCATCCAGCCCAACTTCACGTAGCCACCAGTCACGTTGCTGCGGTGGCACATTCGCCGTTGATATGATCGGGATTGTAGGGGCCACCAAGAACAGCGCCAGGATCTTGCGGTGGCCTGGCCTAGTTGGATCAACAAGCTTGAAATTTCCAACACGGTGCTGCAGGCCGTTGGGAAACGCAATGAGACGGTCTTCCCGGGTCAAGACACTGCCAAGCATTTGTTCGTTCCTGTCTTGATTTTCGACGCCGAAAATGGTCCTGAAGCCAAAATCGTCCCCTTGCTCGTAGATTATATCATCGGCAAAATGACATGCCCCTACTTTGGTACGGAAGTGGAGTCGAGACTCCGTGATATTACTATTGTCATAATAGTACAAAGCGGTGGAAACGATGTGTTCGTTCAGCTGACCTTCAATATGCCATGAGCCGCCCTTGTACTCAGGCTTTTCAGGTGTCAGATGTATATTGGCCAGTTTAACAATAACCTGAAGCCTCTTCTCTGCATTGATGTCGTCGGGGAGGTCGAGGAAGGAGAACTTTTTCTCAACGTCATCAGCTGTAATGTCTGGCTCACGGAACTCGCCAGGTTCGGGCAGATCGTACACCCTTTGCCTCTCACGATTTTCGTAGAACTCGTCCTCATCTCCGGCAAAGTCTTCAGGCATGTTTCCATCTATGCCATCAGGGTATTCGTAGCTGACTTCCGGACAGCTGATTCGTAAACCGGTTTCCAGCAGCCCATAGTGGCCTACGCACTGATACACGACATTCCAGAAGGGAACAGCCTTGGTAATGATCTTCTCAATGGATCTGTAGAGATCTCTGTGATCCTTAGGATGCAGATTGTTGATATAGGAGTCGATCCGTGCATTCTCCCCGTCCGGAAAGGATACATTGCACGGTAACCATTGAAATCGATTTGACCAAAGATCGCGCGTGCTGTTGTCAGGTCCGGTGCTACTGATCGCTGCAGCTCGGTGAAGTGGACATGGCACCACGACACCTCTTCCGATGTTGTTGAGACAGTCGTCGAGATTGGTTGTTGAATCAGGCAGGATGCGCGAGCGTTCGTATACGAGCGGGAAGAGCGAGGGATGTACCAGGTCAAGTACTGTGCCATCGGATCCTGGATGCCAGTCCTTCTGACTCTCAAGAACATTTTCAAGTTGCGCAACTGCTCTTCTTAACTCCACTTTGAGCTCGTTGGAAACAGCATTGTCAGACTTCAATACGCACGTCGTAGCGTCTAACACAGGGATGATGCCTGTGTTCTCATACAAATCGGCTTTCTGGCGTAATTCATCGATACACTAACTACACGCGTCAGCTCTAGTCGCGGTGGCCTGGCGACAAACTTGCATATGTCAACATATTGTCAGTCACATCGCCACCTTCAATGACTTGAGTCCAATCGAGCTCCTTGGCTTCTTGTTTCCATTTGGCGACAATGTCTTCGTCGTATACTTTGCGCGTCCAACCTGGCTTGTCAGATATCAGGTCTATAAAGAACAACATGCATCGTTCTCGGATCGTTAGAACAGCGTGGCTCCAGCTCATAACCGCCGAGAGCTTCTTCGCGTAGTTTTCAGAGTCTTTCCCCCAATCATCGTAGGGGAGTCCGAAACCTGGAAGCTAGTGCAGCGTAAGTTCGTTTCTTCTCCTTTCCACCGATATGGTTTTGGACATGAGCATACTTGGACCTTGGTTGCTGGTTCATGTGTAGGTGCCATTGCGCTTTGAATGATCCGCTGTTTGAAGTGAGCTTATGGTCGTGCCTATGTACTGAGCATATCGCAGATGCTACGGCCTTAGCGTGTGTCTGCCTATAGGCGTCAAAGATATCTCGTCAAGGATTGCCGAAGACGAGCGTGCGTCGGAGCCTATGAACAGAAAATTCTACCAATGACAAGGCGACAGCCGCTACGCAATGAATTGGTTGATAACACCCTTATTCTAGCGGAGTGTCTGACGAACTGCTCTAAAACATGAAGAGCTGGACATGTGTGGCTCGGCTCTGCACGGTGTAAAGCACGAAGTCGTCGCGAGGAAAGGGGAATGTGCTTGGACCGTATCGCGGTTGGTGATGTCAAAGCGCGCTAACCCAATCGGTAGCACTTAACGCGTCGCGCCTTCGAGTTTCGCGTTCGAACCGTGCAGCTCCTTCCTCCCTCATCGAATCCCTGGTGCACCTTCCCACACCACGCATTGCACTTCCTTATTACATTCGCAAAATGCCTTCCACTGTTCTTGGAAAGCGAACTCGCAGCTCTGCCCGTACAGCAGCGCCTGGTAAGTACTACCGCGCTCCATCGTCCCTTCCCAGTCCACACGAAGCTGACGCGCCCAGAAGACGTAACTCCTAGCATCTCAACACGCGCGACACGGCGAACGGCTTTTGTAATCCTCGATGAAGCAGAAAAAGAAAACCCATTTGTCACACCGAAGAAGCAAAATGTGCACATTGAAGAGGCAATGGATGTGGACATGGGCGAGGATGTCGAGGACCTGCCATGCACAAAACGCGGAAGGAAGGCGCATGCAACACCTGCCAAAACGGCTGCATCGCGGCTACCACTATCAGCTGCGAAAGAGAACTCATCCGCGAGACCATCTGCTCGAGCATCAGAGAAGATATCATGCACACCTTCCACTCCTCGACACCGCGACGCGCTCTCCAACAAGGTCGCAGTCACACCATCGCGACGACTCATCATCGCTGGCCGACCCTTGACTCCTCGCACACCACACACAACCGGTACACCCCGAAGCACAGCGCCAACAGTCTACAACGAAGCTCGCCAAGTCTTTGCACGCGGATCTGCACCCACAGTATTGTTTGGACGCGACACAGAACGGAATGAACTGCAAAGCTTCATCTCCACGCGGAGCAAGAACAAGAAGTCCGGATGCATATACGTTTCTGGTCCGCCAGGCACCGGCAAAAGCGCATTCGTCGGCGATGTATGTCGAACAGTTGCGGCAAACGCGTCTGTCAAGATTGGATACATCAACTGCATGAGCATCAAGAACGCCGTGGATATGTACAGGACACTACTCGAGGAGTTTGTGGACATTACCGATATCACTGAAGGCGAGGAGATGGAAGAGCTAAGAAGACTTTTCATGCAGCGCGAAACATCCTACATTGTCACATTGGACGAAGTCGACCATCTGCTGGAACTGGATGTCGACTTGTTGTACAACATCTTCGAATGGTCCCTTCAGAAGTCTTCCAGCTTGGTTCTAGTCGGCATTGCAAACGCACTCGATTTCACAGACCGATTTTTGCCTAGGCTCAAGGCACGTGGTTTGAAGCCGCACCTCCTACCTTTCCTCCCATACACTGCCCAACAAATCTCTTCAGTTATCACCTCGAAACTAAAGGCTCTGCAACCAGCCGGATCTGATCAGTTGCCCTTCATTCATCCAACCGCGATCATGTTCCTCTCGAAAAAGGTTGCTGCACAATCCGGCGATCTGCGAAAAGCTTTGGACATTTGCCGAAGGGCAATTGACCTGATCGAGGCCGACACACGTAACCAGCATGCCATCAAGGTTTCGGAAATCACACCATCTCCGACACCCTCCCCCTCAAAGACCCCGTTAGTCGAAAACATCAACCTCTCATCACCGGTCCCTATCAGATCTCCGTCCAGATCCAAACCCCAAAATGCTCTCGCAGCGTCTCTGGCTCAGCTTACCGTGGACAACGCTCCCCGAGCTACGATTGCACACATGGCCAAGATTACTGCAGCAGTTTTCAGCAATGGCACCACTCAACGCCTGCAGAATCTCAATCTCCAACAAAAAGCAGTCCTCTGCTCACTCTCAGCCATGGAGAGGAAGAAGCGCGCATCAGCAGCCGACCACGTCTTGTCTGCCCCATCGAGATCGCATAATACCGCCCCCACCATCAAAGAGCTTTTCGAAGCGTACACTGCACTTTGCAAGCGCGAGAATGTGCTTCACCCACTTACCAGCACCGAGTTTCGCGATATCGTCGGCAGTTTGGAAACCCAGTCGCTGGTCTCGGCTGTTGAGGGCAAGGCGGGATCTTTGGTTGCAGATGCTGGTACACCAAGCAGGAGGGGGAGGAAAACGAGTGGATTTCCTGGTGTGGTTGTAGAAGATCGGAGGGTTGCGAGTGCGGTGGGCATTGCTGAACTGGAGGATGCTCTCACTGGTGCCGGCAGTAGTATCTTGAAGGGAATCTTGCACGATGACTGACTATTGACGGGGAGAGAGGGCTGTATATGGTGGGGAGGTTTGGCTTTTTTTTTGTTGCATGGCTCAGGCTCAGTTCGTTTCATTTGGTCTGCATAGCGCAGCACTGCATAGCATAGCGTAGTGGAGCAATGTTTTTAACGTCGCAAGCAATGAGCAGCTTTTTTGTGGCCTAGTCTCCTTGGCTGTTTGTTAACCGGCGAACCGCAGACTACAGGCCGCGTGTGATCTTGACTTTACTTTCGGCTACACCATGCCATTGCGGCTAGGAAGCGAGATGCACTGGAGCCGCCTCTGCTCATGTCATGTTAGTTCCTCGGTGACATTTTCCGAGATGCCTTGGATTACATCTCAAGTGCTGGCGATTCTGGACGTACGCACAACGCCACTCCATTATACAGCGAAAAACAGGACAAGACGTCATTCTACCCTGGTGTGGCACATGCGCGTGCCATGTGAATGTACTTCGTAGGATGAGAACGCGCCATGCTCGGCACCTTGTTATTGCAAAGTTCGTCAGAATTCCCCGTTTCATCACCATGCCCGTCCTTGCATACACTTCCACCCCTGTTTCCATGCATAATTCTAGTACCTGCGCCTTCTGCGCGTGTCTGCATGTCAATATAACATGACAACTAACGAGCGAATCAGTAGGCCTAGGGGTGTTCCGAAAAGGCACTAGCTGGCGTGATCTCCGGTTTCTCCGCACTCCACAGTCTGACCTTCCCGCACCTCATGGAGGTCTTTACAAGAGCACTAGCCTGCACGTACACAGCATGATCCGCTATCATGGATTCATCGATTCAAAAAAGGGTCTCCAAAGCATGCGATGCTTGCAAGCGCCGCAAGGTGAAGTGTAACGGTCAGGAACGGTGTCAGCAATGCAGTCACCTCGGCTTGAGATGCGTGTACTCGGCTACAGGCAAGTTGAGAAGTCAGGGCAAGAGAGGCCATATCATTTCCGAATTCAGGAACCAGACAAACAATCCTCATGCGACATCACCACCTACTATACTACCGGCGAATGGACTCCATACCCAGCCCTACAGCGGGTTCACCTACGCTTTCGACCAAAATGGATTTGGTTCAGGTACGTCTTTTGTCAGTCAAAATACATTTGACATCAAGCATAGTCGGTCAGTACTGATCTGGGTCAGCGTCTCCTGAATCACCCGTTACTTTGCAATACAACAAAGCCTTCTTTCTGGATCTCATACCAGATTATCTAGAAGGCGTCTACCCTGTGCAGCCTGTCATTACCGAGCACGAACTACGGCATTATATCCACTCGATGGATTATGACCAGGAGATGCGCTCGTTCATATATGCCTTCGGCGGCTGCACGCTCAATTTGACTCGATACGGTGATCGGAGAACAGAAGACGTGGTGCAGACGATCGAAAGCTTGATGGACCTATCGATTGACACGATGAAGCCGCCACATAAGCTTCATCATTCATCTGTCATGCGAGCTATGCAGTCGATTTTCATACACAACTGCCTTATGAGCTTACAGGGCAGCGACGCAGCTTTCCACTGGATGAGAGATGCGATCAGTGCGATTCAGCTTCTGCGTATCGATAACCCAGAACATGTTCTGACTCTGGAGGCACCGGAACGATCAAGAAGGCAGCGTCTTTATTGGCAAGCCTACATTCACGAGCGGTTCATCGCGATTCTGGACTACCGTCAAGCCATCATGGTGCCACTCTACACGTTACCCGAGGACGATCCCACCATCCCTGTCCAAGTCCACGAGGGCTTCAACCAAATCATCAAGCTCTTCCGACTTTTAGATACCGAATTTCTTAGCAGCTGGCTCGGTGCAGCTGGGCAGACTGGTCCCGTCACCAGTACGTGGGTCGAGGCCAAGTCGCGCGAACTTGAGGGCGATCCGGAAGCCGACGCGCTCGAGCTAGCCAACCTTTCCATGATGCAGCGCGCAGACCTGACCATCACGCGTGAATGGCTCCGCACACTAGTTTGGCGGCTCGCCATGGGCCAGACGCTGCTCTCATCACGATCGTCCAAGGAGTGTCTGTCACTGCTCTTTCCAGTCCGATTATCGCAATCACTGCGACATCAGCTGTCAAGCATGTCACGCCAGGATATCGAGGTGCATGGTAGTTCGATCACGCAAAAGCTTTTCGAGATCACCGACACGATAGCCGATGTGCTGATCCATATACCAGCAGCCACTCTTGAGGAGACCGCACTTCGTATCGACGACTTCCTTTTCATTCTTGACTTTATACTCTTGTTGCCTCAACTCGACGCCACCCGGCGCGGGATTCTGCTCGAGAAGCTCGAGCGCCTGCAGACCATGTTTCCCGAGGCGGTGAGCAACGCAAGCTCGCCCAATTTGCCGCTGGATCTGCAGAGCCCCTGCGCAAACGATCCCTGGTACCAAGTGGCGCAATCGAAAACAGCCGCGGGGCTCGAGGAAATGGCGGATGAACAAGCGCTAGGGCAGGAGCAGGCACAGCATGATGAAGGTGTGGGGATACCAAGAGAAGTCAGAGTCGGTCAATTGGCTACCTGGAATCACATCTCGAGAAGGCTATCTATGGCACATTTCAGCACCTCGTAGCACAACCCAAGTCACGCAGAAATCGTGCCTGTTCACTCCACATCTCTTCCGACAGATCATATGCATTCGTGAGCTCTTGTCAAAAGTATATAATCTAGATGCGACGTTCTTCATGTGATTGACAGCATGTGGTCTAGTTGGCAAGCAAATAGATCCTGCCTTCCCAAGCAGCTAGCTCCTCCTCCTCTGGCTCGTTAACACTGCTGATGAGCAATTCCTTCTTAACACTGCCAACCTGGCTAGGAACATAAAGGTTCTGCGGCTTATCTGTGAAGTTGCAAATCACGAACGCCTTCTTACCTTTCCAAGTCTTGGTAAAAGCGTAGAAGTCGAGGTTTTCGACATCCAGATCATCGTACTCGCCGTGCACAAGCAGATCGTTGTACTGTTTTCGCACAGCCAGCATACGCTTCCAGTACGACAGCACGGAATTCTTCTCAGACTGCTGCTGCTTGGCATTGCACACGTCTGCATCTTCAAGCGGGCGCATCCAAGGCTTTGTGTGTGCGTCGGGGGGCGAGAATCCGTTTGTTGGCTCGGTAGACCATGACATGGGTACACGCGAATGGTCGCGAGCGAGATGCTGAAGGCTTGCGTGTGCGGCTTCCAGCGCCTCAGGATCATTGTTTGTGCGGTGTGCAACCATCTTGTAGTAGTTGCTTGAATCAACATCCTTAAACTCGTCCATAGTCCAACTCTTGGGGAAATTGGTCATGCCGATTTCCTGGCCCTGGTAAATGAACAACGTGCCGGAGAGCGCGCACATCATCAGACTGAGCATCTTGCCGCCGGCAACGCGGTGCTCAGGCGCGTCGGAGGTGAAGCGTGTGATGGAGCGGGATTGGTCGTGGTTTTCAAGGAACACGGTTGTCCAGCCGTCATTGCCGCGGATCAGATCTTGGGTGCGTGCAATCGCCTTCTTGAAATCAGGCAATATCCAGTTACGTGGCGTGGTTTGGAATTTGTAGGGACCTTGACCGACGTCGACGACATCGAATTGGAACACCATGTTCAGTTGCTTCTCTTTTGCGGAGACGTATTCGAGAACACGTGCCATGTCCTTTGTGTTTGGACATTCACCCACGGTCATGGCATTGTATTTGTCGAGGACCTCATTCATCTCACCCAGGAATTCCTTCATCCTAGGTCCGTTGCAGTACTGGTATCCAGCGAATTGCCACTCAGACCCGGGGTCTGTGACGGGAGCATCGAGCATTTCGCCTTTGCTGTACATGTTGACTGTGTCGACACGGAAACCATCCACACCGCGCTCGAGCCAGAATTCCATGGCAGATTTGTAGATGGCTTTGCGTGTCTCTTCATTCTCCCAGTTCAGATCAGGCTGTTCAGGGCAGAAGAGGTGGAGGTAATACTCTTCCGTATGCTCATCCCACTCCCAAACGCTACCTGTGAAGTTTGACACCCAGTTGTTGGGAGGCTTGCGGACCCCATTTTCATAGCGAGCGGGACGCCAAATGTACCAGTCACGCTTGGGATTGTCCTTCGACGAGCGAGACTCTAGAAACCATTGGTGCTGGAGACCGTCAGTATAGTCGGATTGTTTGGGATGCGACGTGAAGACTTACCAAGTTCGAAGTGTGGTTGACCACGAGGTCCAGAATGATACGCATACCACGAGCATGTGTCTCGGCGATCAGCCTCTCCATATCCTGGAGCGTACCGTACGGAGCATACACATCTTCATAGTTGCGAACGTCGTATCCCATGTCAACTTGAGGGCTGTCGAACATAGGACAGATCCAGATGGTGTCAACACCAATTGAGCGGATGTAGTCCAACTCCGATATGATGCCTTCGAAATCACCTACACCATCGCCGTTGGAGTCTTTGAAGGAAGCGGGGTAGATCTGATAGACGACACCATCCTTCCACCAAGGTCTCTGTGTGACAGTCATGTCAGGTATGTGTACTGAAGAGCGACAGACAAGAAAATGCGGAAGTAAAGCTCAGTGGAACTTGAACGTAGACGGGCAAAGTCAAACGATCAGGAGCTTTCCTTTCGGTAGTGAGGTGGCTTGCGGGACCGGCTCTTATAGTACCGCATCGTCTCCAGCGGGGCATGCAGCGGAGAAGATTGTGGACAATAGATTGCTACTCACATGTAGTTGAGAAACCATAGTGATATTGAGGCTGTACACACAGAGGACGGTAGGACTCTCGGGAGGATTGCAATTGGTCTGAGGTCGGACCGCCGTGTATGGCAGTGAATTGAGACCGGGAGTCGTCGTTAGGTGCGGTCTTGCAGAACGCTATCCTTTCCCATGGGGTGTGAGTTGGGGTGCACGTTTGCTCTCCTCCACACCCCTCGACAAAATAAGCGAGGTGCTGGGGCTTGGGGCGGGGAAGGCACGAACGGTGACACCAACACCTCGAGATCAGCGTGCCGACAACGTGCGAATCACAGCCCTTGCTTCCCCCGGTTTGTGCACCCTTGAAGCCCATAAAACCACGCTTGGGTTGCGGCTAGAGAATCGACTGGGATACCGCAGCGCACGTGATATTGGAATGCACCAGCTGCGCCGAGTTCGGGCATGTCGGACCGAGTTCGGACGTATCACAAATCCAGGTCCGAGCGAGGCGAATTTGCTGGGCTGGACCATCGGCGCCTCTCCCCCAGACCAGAAGCCTGCTATCCCCAGATGGAGATCCTGACTGCAGACTACTAGCGGGCGTGGCTACGACGCCCCCAGTCCTCGCCTGTCTCCCCGCGTCATCCTCCTCACCACGCCATTGGTATTCCCTCACTTGGCAAAGCATGCGCAAGGCGTGACACTCGCATCTGGAGACTCGAGCAAGCTGTATAAGACGACCCCAGGTTCCACCCGAAAGAGAGGTTCATCAGCAAGCTCAGAAACCAACTCCCCGGTTCCCGGTCAAGCTCTGAACGGGAGGTCTTAGCTGACTTCAATTCTTTTCCCCCTTTATTTTGGATCAAGCCCGGACTCGACTCCAACACACCACCACCATGTCTCGTCGCAACAGCAGCGTCGTCGCGGTCGACGTCGACCAGGCACGCAAGCTCTCCATTGCCATGCCTGATCTCAAGCAGGTCACGCATGGTGCCAACAAGGCCACCGAGTTGGAGCGTAATATGACACTGCGCGAAGGCATCAAGCTCTACCCCAAGGCCGTTGCCTGGTCCGTCTTGCTCTCCACAGCCATCATCATGGAGGGATTCGACAAAGTCCTCATCAGCTCCCTTTTCGCCGCCCCGGCTTTCAAGCAGCGATATGGCTCTCAGCTCCCCGATGGGTCCTGGGAAATCACGGCGGCATGGCAGTCGGGTCTGCAGAACGGTGCCTTTGTTGGTGAATTCTTCGGTTTGCTCCTCAACGGTTACATTGCGGATCGTTTCGGCTACAGGAAGACGATGATGGGCGCGCTATTCGCCGTAAACCTCTTCATCTTCATTGTCTTCTTTGCCCAGAACATTCAGATGCTCCTTGTCGGTCTCATCTGCTGCGGTATTCCGTGGGGTGTCTTCCAGACATTGACCTGCACGTATGCCGCAGAGGTTACGCCTGTCCCGCTCCGCCCTATCCTCACCACATATGTCAACCTTTGCTGGGTCATGGGCCAGTTCCTCGCTTCCGGTGTCCTCAAGGGCGTTGCCCTCCGTCCCGACCAGTGGGCCTACCGCATCCCCTACGCGCTGCAGTGGCTTTGGCCCACCCCCATCCTCATCGGCATCTACTTTGCCCCTGAATCCCCCTGGTGGCTCATCCGCAAGGGCCGTGACGAGATGGCCAAGTTCATGTTGCTTCGTTTGACCTCGCCCGAGAAGCTCCCCAACTTCGACGCCGACGAAGCCATTGCTATGATGCGTCACACCAACGAGCTTGAGAAGTCTGTTTCTGAGGGTACCTCCTACTTTGACTGTTTCCGTGGGACTGATCTGCGCCGCACCGAAATCGCTGCCATGACCTGGTTCACACAGGCTTTCTGCGGTGCTGCTCTTATTGGACAGTCGACCTACTTCTTCGTCCAGGCTGGTCTCAGCGAGTCCAACTCCTTCTCCATGTCTCTTGGCCAATACGCTATTGGTGCCGTTGGTGTCTTCATCGCTTGGGCACTCATTCCTCGTGTAGGCCGTCGCACCCTCTACGTCTACGGTGATCTGGCCATGGTTTCCATTCTGCTCATCATCGGATTTTGCGGAATCATTCCCAAGGGCAACCAGAGCGCTCAGTGGGCTATTGGTGCCCTTCTCCTGGTCTTCGCCTGCGTCTACAACATCACCGTCGGTCCCGTTTGCTACGCCATTGTCGCTGAGATTCCGTCCACTCGTCTCCGCCAGAAGACCGTTGTCCTGGCCCGCAACTTTTACAACCTGGCTTCCTGCGTCGGCAACGTCTTGACTCCACGCATGCTGAACCCCGGTGCATGGGTACGTTTCCCAGTCTCTCAAGCTTTGCCCTCATCACTAACACATTGTAGAACTGGGGCGCCAAAACCGGTTTCTTCTACGCCGGCACCTGTTTCCTCTGCTTCGTGTGGGCCTTCTTCCGTCTCCCTGAGCCCAAGGGACGCACATACGCCGAACTCGACATTCTCTTCGAGAAGAAGGTTCCTGCACGCCGGTTCAAGCACACCGTTGTCGACAGCTTCCACGTCGACGGTGACTCTGGCAGCGACTACGGCATGGAGAAGAACGGCGCCCATGCGCATCTCGAGACGGTCAATTCCAAGGATATGGCATAGTGCGGGAGGATGAATTGATACCAAAGAGTGTGCGGACCAATTACGTCTTACGCAATACTGTTGTACTTTGTAGCGGCTTGTATAGATTTTTCTTGTAAATGATATATCATCACTTGTTCTCATTGCTTCGCAAAGAAATCACGTTGACGAAACGGCTGCGTTTGTAACTGCATTACTTTGTGACTTGAGCTATAAACTGCAAGACCAGCAAATGCAGTACTCTTTTTTGTCGTTCTTCACAGATTCGGTACTGACCAGCATGCGTGCATGGCTTACTCGCGTGCACGCTGTCAGGTAACAACGCGGGGTGACCTCGGAAGCGCAACGGAACGACAAGCGACAGCTGAGCATACAAAGGCAACGCGGAAATACATTAGCAACTCGTAAGAACCCATCTTCCACTCTCTTACCAAAAAGAAAAAAAAACATCACCCAGAATGCCCCACCCCATCCTCAACCAACACTGGACGCGCTTCCTGCACCCCAACGCCCCAGATCCGCACAAAGACACCTACACGCCCACCAACACCGCCATCTTCACATCTCCATACGGTCCCTTTCCCCCCTCACCCCCAGACCTCAACATCCACGAACTATGCTTCCCACCCAACACCCCCCTTCCGCCAGACTACCCCCTGATCATCAACGCCGTGACGGACGAAGTACTCACCCTGCACGCCTTCCACGCGCGCACCCTGGCTTTATCCCGGGCGCTACGACACGATGGGGTGAATCCGCTGCGCTTGCGAAAGAGTCCTGAGCACGATGGCCAGGAGGGCGAGATACTGGGGTTGTTTTCGCGGAATCATATTCATTACCCTGAGGTTGTGCATGCGTGTTGGAGGGCCGAGGTGGTGTTTGGTGGGGTGAGTCCTGAGAGTACGCCGTTTGAATTGTGGTGGGTTATGCGGAAGATGCAGATTACTAGTATGATGGTGCACGAGTCGCTGTTGTCGGTCTTGGGGGAGGCGGTGAAGCTGGGGAGGGGAGAGGGGGATGAGATGGCGTTGAAGTTTGTGTTGGCGGAGGAGAAGGTGGTGGTGCTTAGTGATGATGCGAAACTGGATTTTGTGCGTGGGTATAGGACGGTGGAGTCGTTGATTAGAGAGGGGATGATGTTGCAGGAGCGTCCGAGGAAAATGCTAGGTGGTGATCGGATGGCGTATTTGTTTCAGTCCAGTGGGACGTCTGGGTTGCCGAAAGCGATGATGATATCGCATAGCAATGGGTATCACTCTGGTATGCAGACGCTCATCACTGCTGCCCAGGGCGCGCGCTTCATGGGTATGGAGCCTTTTGCTGCGCCTTCGGTCACGCTGGGTGTCATACCGATGTACCATTCCTACGGCATGATTCTCTGGAACCTACGCATCAACCTGGTTCGCAACACGACCATCCTGCTCACTAAATGGGACCTCGAGCTCGCGCTGCGTAGCATCGAGAAATACAAAATCACCGCACTGCCCCTCGTGCCCCCACTGATCCGACAACTGGCCCAGTCTCGGCTGACGGAGAAGTACGACCTGAGCAGTGTCATCGGTGCAGTGAGCGGCGCTGCCTACCTTCCGCCCGATGTCGCGTACCAGCTCGCGCAGAAATTGCCTCAGGGGAAAGACATGCCGATCCCCAGCGGCTACGGGCTGAGCGAAGCAGCGAGCATTGCGTCACCGGCAACGCCGGGCATTTTTGGGCTGGAACCCGCTCTACCTGGATCGATTGGGTACTTGCTACCGGGCATGGAGGCGCGCGTTGTAGACCCAGACACAATAAAAGATGTGAAGAAGGGCGAGAAAGGCGAACTGTGGGCTCGCGGCGCAGTGGTGACGCCGGGGTATTTCAAAGACGTCAAAGCCACGGCTGACATCTTTACCGAGCCTGGGTGGCTGAGAACGGGTGATTTGGTGATGCGGGACGAGCAGGATAGAATACACTACCTGGACCGACTGAAGGAGATGATCAAGGTCAAAGGGCTGCAGGTCGCTGCCACGGAAGTCGAAGATGCGCTGCTGCAGCATCCAGAGGGGCTGGTGCGGGATGCATGTGTAGCGGGTGTGGATAACGGGAGGGGAGATGGGAGTCTGTTTGTCCGAGCATGGGTTGTAGTGACGGAGGAGGGGAGGAGACAGGGTGGTGAGGAGGTGGCGAGGAAGATGGACGAGTGGGTCCAAGGACGGCTGAGCAAACATAAGTGGCTCACGGGGGGTGTTGAGGTCGTCGAGTCGGTACGTGTAGGAGTGACGTGTGGAAGATGATACTAACAAGGCGCGTAGATTCCACGAACGCCCTCGGGCAAGATGCTGCGGAGAGAGATGCGGGATCGGTACCATGCGCGGTTGAAGAGAAACGGCCAAGCCAAGCTGTAGTCAGTCCAAGCATTCAGAGAATGGGTTCATCAGATGCCGTACACAATGCTGTGGTTGCGTTTGTGGTCGATTAAGTCTTAGATGTTGATCGTGTTATAGATTTTACATGGTTGAAGTGAAGTTGTCATTCTTAATAAAAATGCGTCATAATATGCATGCAGGCGTTCTGTTGCGGAGAAACGGAGGTCAACGTTGTGACAAGCAAGATCATGTGTATCCTGGTCCAACCCACATTTTTCGTTTTCGTTACAGTTCGTTCATTTCGTTCCTCTCTTGTACGTCGTCATCATCATCGCCGCCAGTGCTGTGCTTGGGAAACTTCCTGTACCAATCCTTTGGGTTGCCACCAGGAAGACACAGGCCAAGACGCCAGAAGTAATCTCGATGCGCAAAGAAGAGCTGCCAGAACTTGAAACGTGTAGGTACACCCCATGCTGGGCGGTCGTCGTCACTTCCTTGGATGCAGTGCGGGTCTTGGTCGCCATGGCAGTAGTGCACATCAGCCAAGGAGAAGGGCAGACTTGACTCTGAGATGAAGACCTCCTCGCTGTGCATGGAGTAGCCCCACTCCTCTAGAGGCAGCAAAGGCACTGGATCACCGGCGTGGGTGACGCGGTGGAAGGTGTTGGCGTCGTGGTTGGCGGTGATGTTGAAACGGTGGTCGATGTACTCGTTCAAGTTCTTGTTTCCCAGCCGTGGCTCGCCAAAGGTGGTCACGCGAGGGTGCCATCCACGTGCCATGAAGTCCAGACCGGCCAGCGTCGCGACGGCACCACCCAGCGAGTGGCCAACCAGGACCAGGTTGTAGTTGGGGTACTTTTGCAGGGCCTCGGCGACGTGGGGAAGGACGACTTTGCGCGTGTTCAGCCAGGACGAGTAGAAGCCAGTGTGCACGGTGCAGTTTGTGCACTTGGGGGGGTCTGCAGGCGGGGGGTCTCGGTCAGACGGGGTCTCGGACTGCATGTGCGGGGCGAGGAAGTCGGAGGTGGAGCCATGGTCGTCGTCGGCGGGGTAGGAGACGTATTCCTGGGGGATGGTGGAGAGGTCTGCGATGGTGTTGGCGAGCGAGTAGGTGCCTCGAAAGGCGAGGATGAGGCGCGGGTTCGCAGGGTGGTGGGAGAGGGCGATGTAGCCGCAGGAGTCAGACAGGAAGGGGCCTGTGTTCCATGCCTGGGGTGGTCAGTGCTGTGTTGGTGTTGCTGTGCTGGATGCGGCGACTCACGGTCAGCAGCTCGAAGCGGTCGAAGTCGCGGTCAGAGCAGCGACTGGCGCATTGAAAGGGCTTCTGGATGCCGAGGCCGGCGGTGCCCACGCAGTAGGAGATGTCGACGATGCGGGCGAGTTCTTCGAGCTCCCAGAAGAGCTTCTGCGAGATCAGCGTGTCGTTGGCAGGGCCGTGGGCGGCGGTGACGGCGCCATGGCTGCCCCAGACGGCGACGAGTAGGACAAGACAGTGCAGGGCGAGGCCGGAGACGGTGGTCATGGAGGCAGCGTGCAGGCTCTCACATAGTCTTGGGAGGCGGCGTGTGGTGGGTGCTGTGCTGGGTGCTGTGGTGGGTGCTGTGGTGGGTGCTGTGGTGGGTGCTGTAGTGGGTGCTGTAGTGGGTGCTGTGCTGGGTGCTGTGGTGGGTGCTGTGGTGGGTGCTGTGGTGGGTGCTGTGGTGGGTGCTGTGGTGGGTGCTGTGGTGGGTGCGGTGCTGAGTGCGGTGCTGGGTGCTGTGGTGGGTGCTGTGGTGGGTGCGGTGCTGAGTGCGGTGCTGGGTGCTGTGCTGGGTGCTGTGCTGGGTGCTGTGCTGGGTGCAGGTAGTGGGTGCGGGTGCAGAGCGTTGATACAAGGTTGGATACAGGGTGCGGTGGAGCGAGAGTGAGGTCAGAGAAGGATGCATCCGGGCATGATGCATCATCATCAGGTGTGCACTGTGCAGGTGGCAGGTGCAGGCACGCGGGCCAGCCATGGTGCCATGGCCGACGCGCGACGGCTGGTGGCTTGCTGGGCGCCAAGTGGAGGTGGATCAGCGGTGACGTAGTAGCGCTGGCTGGTTTGCAGGGGAAACGCGGCGACACGATGAGTTCATCACGCAAAACAGCCGCTCCCTGCTTCTATCCATACATAGTACACACCACACACACAAGACACACGCTATCCGCTGCCATCCGCACAAGACGCGCCAACACTCGACCGCTCTCCTTGCCGTCGCTTGTTCTCCTTGGTCTGCATCCACACCACCGAGTCTCCACCACCACCACCACAACCACAACCACTGCCACTACCACACAATCAACACATAGTCGACCTCCGTCATGGCCACCGAGCAGACGTCCACCGAGCCGCTGCGCGCTGCCACGCCCACACGCACAGAACCCTCGCGGCCCGCCACAGCCCACACAGCCAACCACTCCCTGAATCCCCCCGACCCAAACAACAGCACAACAGCCGTCAACCCCGGTGCCAACCCAAGCAGACCCGTCACCCCCAACGGCCACAACGCCCTCAACGCCAGATTTCCCCACACTCAGGTCACCTACGATGACCCCGACTTTCGCCGCCCCCCGCCCCTCAAGTATTCCCTGCGCACCCGCAAGAAGGCCATCTTCTGGTTCTGGACCCTGATCATCGTCGACTGCATCTTCATGCCCATCGCCCTCTACTTTGGCATGTGGTACGGCCTCACGCGCGACCAGCTGTCCGCCAATGCCGTCTTCAGTATCAGCACCGCCCTGCTGGGTACCGTGTCCATTGTCGAGTACTTTATCCGTTTCCACCGCCTCTGGAAGAAGAACTCGAATTGCAGGGTCATTGGCGCTAAGCGATCTTATGTGAGTTTGGCTTTCATCTTGTTGAAATGAAACCCATCAATGCTGACCACGCACAGCTCGACTGGTTCCATTGGAACTTGTCCTTTGCATGGTTCTTCATCATGATTGAGCTCATTGCCGGCACATGTCCCCACGACCCCCCGATCCGTGTCCTCGCCATGCCTGCACCCACCATGCTGTTCGCCATTGGCTTCCAGCTACTGCTCCTCGATGTACTGCGACTCCGCGGTGTCCCTGCACCTTGCCGTATCTCTTCGCTGCCCAAGGGTGCGCCTCTGCGACCTGGCATCTACGCCTACATTGAAGATATCTGCGCCGTGGACGGATCCGGAGGCACCGAGTTCAGGCAAAGACTCAACCTGCGCTACCAGGCCAGCAAGGCTTTCCGTGAGATGCTGCACCGTCTGACCCTGTTCTGGGCCATCGGCGCCATTGTGTGCGCCACCGTCTGTACCGCCATCATCTTCACCATCCCGCGTGATGCCGCCTACATTGTACGTATACCTCATCTCTCTCCACGCCCACCATCACTGACTAGAATTAGGTGGGTTGGGTACTGCCCTTCCTGTGGGCTGGTATCTGGGCCGCCATCACCATTCCTTGGGTCCAGCGTGATCTCACCAAGGAGTACAACGACTGGACCGAGGCCAAATGGAAGGCTTAGACCTCTTTGTACATTTTATTTGTATCATAATTTTATACTGTACAGTGGGCACTCATTGCGACGGCGCTGGCGTTTGGCATTCAAGAAAGATTTCTCCGAGACGGACTGCTTACACGATACGATACCACGGTTACTAAGATTGTTCAATGCACTGTCATTCCTTCCATTCATTATACTCAACGTCCGTTCTCATCTCCAATACTCCATGTCTCTATCTCATTCATAATCCATGTCATCACCTGCGACCACTCCGATCGCAGATCTATCCAAGACGCGTACGCGAAGATCACTGACATCACAATGAGACCACCTTTTCCCACTCTCCTCCCCCCTGTGCAGATCCCACATCACCATCACAAGTACAAGAATCTACAGCATCATGCATTATTGCCGTCCTGAAGCTCCCGTGATAGCTGGGTGGAGAAAGATCAGTTAGAACTCTTGGTCCATGTCATGCAGTGCTTGTCCGGTGGTTTGCGCGCTGAAAAGGGAGTCGTGGGCGTTTGTCGAGTGGGGCGCCGTTGGGTGGTACGAGGCGAGGCCGAAGGACGCTAGAAGGTGGGTGGAAGCGTTGTCATGTCTTGATGAGGGTACTAACACTGATACCCACGCAAGACTTGAATCTCGCAATGGCTTTGGCAGCCTCGCAACGGCTTTGGCAGCCTCGCAACGGCTTTGGCAGCCCCGCAACGGCTTTAGCAACATCGCAATGTGCCTCGTCGAATCGCTGTCTGCCTCTTCACCGATGAACAACCACGTTCCTGCAGTCAGCATAGTACGAAAACACAACACCACCACCACGTCCACGAGGTTCGACAACAAATGGCAGCGCGGCCTGATTAGTGATGTAGGACCGTTGGCTCTGCGTGAAAGCCAAAGAAGCCATTAATGTAGGTAGGCACGCTGTGTTGGTCACTGTTGGGGCGAGTCACATCTCAGCTTGTCACTCCATGCAGATAAGCAGTCCTGAATTCCTGCTTGGAAACGCCAAGAAGCCACTCATCTTACCGATGCCAAAGTAAGAGCTCTACAACGCCTCTCAGCTTGTCTTCGACCGTTTGTCGGATTTGTTCCTCTCACGATCGAAGCGCCCAGTGTGTGTCCACAATGCCTATCGTAGGCATTACCGTTAATTACAGCACCACCACAGGACATGTCCACATGGTCACACTATTGCAGAAATCACTGCATGGCAGGTGGATGAGGAGCTTGAGAATAAGGCAGGTCATGTTGTTCCCGGACCGCCGGCTGAACTCGATGGAGTGCAGTTGCAGCACCCGAATGATGCAGGACGTGCTGTTCTTCATTAAGAAGAGGTAATCGCCTGAAATTGTTGTATGATATGCAGGTGAAGTTCATCCACTACCCTACACTCCGTGATCCTTCGGAATCGGAGACTCTTTGATCGCCACAGAAAACGCATGCCGAGCCCAGGCTTGCTTTTGAATTTATCAACTCCACGCTTCATCTAGGGGACGTCGAACTGCAAGGCTGGTATGGTATGGTTGTATTACAGTCGTTCACGCTCACAAGAAACCCCACATTTTCGAGACTGCTCATATCTAGTATATTGTATCAATTTGTCTGTGTAATGATTGTACAAGCCTTCGTCTAGCCCCTGGTGGACCGTGAAGACATGTACAGCTATCTACCAGCTCTATCTCATGTAAAGACTTTCCACCATCAATCTGGGAAAGCTGGATGTAAATAAGAATAGGGCAACCCCCTTTGTATCGTGTCGTTGTGCAATCAGCCTGTAAGCCACATCACCGCCAAACAATAGCATCAGCAGGACACAACTGCACAGGCGTTGAAAAGCCACTCCCCCACCACTCGTGAAACGGATAGGATATAGGTGTTGCATGCATCACCAGATAGTCCCAGCGTCTAACAAGCGATCAACGAACCCCTCCAATATCAAGGCCTCCATGTGGGTGACCCGTGCATTCACCTCCCCAAAGCCATCAAATGGATTGACAGGGTCGAAATTCACATCTCCCCCGTCTGCTGCCAGCGGAGGAGCGACAAGGGGAAACACATTACCAATAACCCTCCTCTCCGCCATGACGGGAAGAGGGAGATGCATCGGCCAGCCCCCCGGTGTGAACCAGTGGTGTGTAGCGTGGTACTCCTGCTGTAGTGCCTCGTACAGTTCTACGCCGCCTTTGAATTCGCGGCCAACTTGGATGAAAGCCCACTGTCTGTCGTTGTCGAGGGCCGGGTGGCGGATGAAGCGTTTCCCTGCTTCGCGAGCGGCGAGGGCGTCGAGTTCGCACACTTCGGGCAACCAGAGTCGGAGGTCGAGGTCGAAAAAGGAGATGTTGTTTTGGTGATGCGTCGCGTTGCTATTGCTGTTACTGTTGTTGCCAATGTTGAAGGGTGTGTCGCTGATTTGGTTCCGGGTGATATACGCCTCCTGTGCCTGGCGCAGCTGTGCCCAGCCTCGAAATGCGGAGCCCGGAGTCCGAGCAGAGGGAGCTGGCGCAGGAGCCGGGATGTAAATTTCCACCGGCGCGATGACGAGCTCGGCCTGTGACCAGTTGAAGTTGAAGTGGCATTGCTCGCAAAACATATGATCGCATCCTCCGTCTTTGATGATGACGAACTGACACCGTGGACACCGCCGTGCCCCTAGTCGTGCCATCTCGCGCAACTGCATCTCTTCGTCCTTGTCGCGCACCTCTGGGTGCGTGGCTCGGTATTCCTGACATGTCTGATCAGTGTGCCAGTTCACTTTGCAGTTGGCGCAGAAGCGACCGTGGCAGCCTGGACACTCAACGTGGGGGAAACTGGGTGTGCTCTTGGGCTCAAGGATAAAGTTACTGCAGCCACAATTTGACGGACAGGCCCAAAGTGGTCTGCCTGTGGTGTGGATGAAGGAGTCGAAGAGTTGCTGGAAATATGTGCTGTGTTGTTCTGGAGGGACAAACCGGTGTGCATAAGGCAGCCAGTTGTGTGTCGAAGCGGTGAGCGTGCTCACAACATCATCTGGTGTGATGACTTGTGCTGGAGCTGGTGGATGTGTATGGATGCAAGCGATGTTGATAGCTCCTCGGCTTCCAAATTGAGTGAGGATGTGAGTTTGGAGACAATCTGTGCATATCCCGCCCTCCATATTAAGGAGTTCGGGAGCAATATGTAGCAGGCAGCCATGAGGGATAGGAACGTTCCACTGTTCGGTGACAGCGCCATGCCCTTCAATCTTGTGGATGTAATCGGCCAGAGGCTTGTCTTCCACGCAGATATCGCAAGTGATGAGGGGTGCGGAAGGTTTGCGGTGTTCGCCACGGGCATACAATCCAGCACAGCGCTTGGAGCAGTAGGCTTTGGTGTCGAAGTTGAGTGGGGAGCGTGTAGGCGTTGGCAAGGCAGCGCTGACCAAGCGCCCGCAGTAGCGGACAGAACAGACAACTGATCTGTCAGGTACATGCATTGCGCAGCTTGAACGTCGATGACTTGTTTGGTTTGTATGGAGAGGCGGCCAACCGCGAGAGTGCAAGGCGCAGATATATTACGCACTGGAGTGGGTTGCTGCTGCACACGTCGGCAATGTGTTGATTGTCGTGTCCTGCTGCTTGAGATTGAGGTGGAGTAGCTGTTATATCCAGGGCGGTCAAGTCCTGTTGCAGGTAAAGGCAGCGTACAATAGCAGAGAGTATGGTTAGTCGCTAACAAGAACGGCGCTAGCACAAAGAGCAAGTGAAGGAAAGTATACTACAAGGCAGCATCTTCCTCCTGTACGAGACACACAGGCGGTCTTGCAGGGGAAACTGTTCTCACAACTCCTTTGACGACGAGACCCTCTGTACCTTGCTATCACGCAGATTTCTTAGTCTACAATACAACAACCTCAACATGGTGTCACAAGGCCTTGAGATGCCATCCTTAGACTCTCCTATGGAATAGCTGCAAGCCGTGTCGTTTCAACCAAATGCGATATTGGTAGACCGACCTACTGTGTTGGTACTCCAGAAAGAAACATGTTATTGGTGCGCATGTTCACCGTTGCGGCCTTGCTTACGGACCAGCCTCTCGTGAGTCTAACTTACTTACATAGTCCTCTGAGTATGTTTAGGTTTGCTGCATTTGGGACGTCCGCTGGTTCTGATCTTAGTCCCAAAGTTCAAAAGCAAGAGTATAGCTCACATCGGTACGCTAGAGAAATATTAGGAAGTAGAACAGATAGGTTAGGCAAGGTGGCGCCACGAGCCAGCTATGGCACCTCTGATTCCACGTGTCTTGAAACGACCAGCAAGTGTGGCTTGATCGATGCGGCTCCTTGTGTAGCGTCTTGGATGGATCGATACCTGGACTGAGGCGGTAACTTGCGGGAGGCGTCATGCGGCAACGTTGAGCGTAAATGAGTCGATGTGGATGCAGCGCGCCCACCTAGAGAACGAAGTTTCCCAGGTAACGAAGACGACCAACCGGTGGAGTGGGTCTCAGGACCATGTGTGGCATAGATTGCTGCCACACTTTGCCACTGCCTTGGATTTGGTCTCGAATGCGGTGTTCCTGACGATCTGCATTGGATTCGTATCCAGATGTCATGCTGCAAGGAATGACCGAACCCTGGAAAGCTGTGCCGAGCGAACAAGGCAACGACAGGTGGCGATGCGGCAAAGAAAGGTTAGTTGGCGAGTGTAACTGTGGCTTCGCAGGTATAGCGCCTGGCGATGGCGAGAGGGTCTAGTGCATAGAGTGGCTGTACGTGACACGATGTGCATCTCAGGATGGTCGAAGGCAAGTTGACTCGGGTATGCCGATCACTATCCCAAAACAGAGTTACAGGAGAAGCAGGGTAGGGTGGCCTGGCTATATCTCGGGACGCCAGGATGATACCATGGGACGACGAATAGTTGCAGGTAGACTACTGGTTCAGTCCAGGTGGTGGCTTTGGGCAGCTTTTCGCTCTCAGACAAAGAGCTGCGTGGAGGTGCGTGGTAGTAGTGAGTTTGCCATTCGCTCTGCCTTCCGTCTGAAGCTGTTGAGATGATGGACTTGTTCGAAGTGCGTAGGGCACCAAGCGCTGCTGCTGCTGCCATGCAGCGACAAGGAGCAAATCAGATCAGCAGTGAAGTCGGGACGGTGCCTGTCAAACACTGACGGCTGCTCTGGGTGATGTGCCGTCCCACATGCAGACGGATAGACGGATGGGCGTGTTGGCGGAGGGCTGCGCCATTACGTCGGCGGAAAGACTTGTCACTGGGCTGAGCTGTCGTCGTTTTGGCGCGCAGGGGTTTGGCACCGACGTGTGGCACGGCTGCTTTCATCGTCGCAGCGTCTTCAGCAGTAGCGTTTCTGAGACGTGAAACGGGGAGATCTGTGGAATACATGGCAATCGTCTTCTTGGCTGGGGAGAGCAGCGGCGCTGTGGCGTTTGCGGCGTGACTCTTGGCCGCGGATTGTCTGGTTCGAGAGGCTCACCGAGCAGCGATTGGTTGGGACGGGGGTGTGGTGGAGCCGACGAACACAGCCCCTTCCACCCAGGCGCGGCACTCGCATTTCCCACCCAGCCAGCGCAACTCGATTTCAGCGAGGGACGACTCACGAGTCCTCTGCCCTTCACCCGTCGTCCATCGTCTGTCGTCGATCTATTCGCCCCCCTCCGCATCTCACAGCGATCTTCCGGGCGCGCTCTTTTGCATGCGGAACGGAACAGGCAAGCTGCAGCTACCGCACCTTCCGCACCTCGTGGGTCCGTGAGCACATCGCACCTGCCCTAGGTTCAGCCACAACTCGTCACTTCCCACCAACCTTCGAAGTGCTCCACGCCGCGCAGCACCACCACACTTGCACCTCGCGCGCGTCCTCGGCCTCTGCGACACGCTGCCTGCTGCCTGCTGCCTGCACCGCGCCGCCATTCGTGCGCCCCCTACCTGCCTCTTCAGCTGTGCACGCCTGTGTCGCCTCCGGCTTGCCTCTGCCGCCCGCGCTGGAGTAGCGTTGTCCGCTGTCCGCGCTGCCTGCAGCCTCACCAGCCTGTCTGTTCTTCGACCGCTGAGGCGCCGCATTCCACCACCACCTCGGCCGACCCACCTGCTGCCGCGCTACAGTCGCAACGCGCCTGTCCAGGGACCAGCGTCAGCTGCAAAACACCACCCTCCCGCGCCCACTCCATCCCTCTTCCACGTTCCGCGCGTCGGTGGATATCCACACGGGGCACTAGAGGCAGATCACCTTGGCCACAGTCGCATTCGCCATTCGTAACAGCGCGCACCTTTCAGCTCCTCCACTCCAGCCCAATTGCAGAGCCGCCTGCTGGGAGCATTCTGTCTTTGCAGCCTACCCGTGCACAGCGACTCTGTGCACCACCGTGCATTCGACGACATCGCATCTTCACACACTATAGAGCGCGTGCGGAAACCGCCGCCCGAAAACAAAAGGTTCGTAACAGCCGTACCACACGTCTCCCGCCTGCTGGAGTAGAAATGCATTTCCCCCTCCCCCACTTAGCCTTGTCGCTCCTTCCAGCAGCCTATGCCCTGTGTCCTGACATGCGCTGACCTTGGTTCAAGATCATCTCTCCACGGTCGTTCTGATTGATAAGCACTTGCAACTCATGGCTGCCACAACGCGAGCGATCACGCCTACCCTGAGCGGCCCCTTCTCTGCCCCAAACCGGCCCAGCACCCCGGGCTCTGCTTCGCGCAACGCCAACGGTGGCGCAACGTTTGGAACGCATCTCGTCAAGTCTCCGCGTGGGCTGTCACCGAGATTATCTCCTGCGCCTCTTACAGGTGCAGCGGCGCTGGCCGACGAGCGTCGTTACAGGGAGCACAAGTCGCGCCAGACGAGCCCAAACCCAGCCGTGACCATCCTCCAGAACCTACAGGGCAACGGCCAAAGCCACCCTTCGGACGGGCCCCAATCGCAAGCGCAGATGGCGCCTCAAAACAATGAAAAGGCTACCAAGCCACCTATCATCATTCCGGAGCTCACTGGAGTAACGGGCGACAACATGCATACGAGCCCCGTCAGTCTCTCCAGCTTCGGTGACGGAGAGGGGACAGCTGCGCCGGCCGCATCTGCTGTTGAAGCATCCGCAGGGCCTGTGGGGCATGCGGGACAGCACGAAAGTGCGCATCAGCGCCCTCAACACCAGCCACACCACCATCAGCACCAGCTGATCGCACCTAATCCTGGCGACAACCCGGGGAACCGCGCCTTCACATTCCCAGGGCCGATGCCGCCGGAAGATCCGCGGGCTCCTGCGCGCCAGATGAGTCTACCGGGCTATGGGCAGAACAACCCCAAGTCGCCATCCACGAAGCGCCACAAATGTCCTTACTGCTCTACGGATTTTACACGGCATCACAATCTCAAAAGTCACTTGTTGACACACAGTCAAGAGAAGCCCTATGAGTGCCCCACATGCCAAGCACGCTTTCGGCGACTGCACGATTTGAAACGCCACACGAAACTACACACTGGTGAGCGTCCGCACACCTGCTTCAAGTGTGGCCGCAGGTTCGCACGTGGAGATGCACTCGCGCGACACAACAAGGGCCAAGGTGGCTGTGCAGGTCGTCGGTCAAGCTTCGGCATGGATGAGGACATGGGCGATGGCAAAGGTGACGACGGCATGGATGGCGTTGTCTACACCGGCGAGCCTGACGGAGAGGGCGACGAAGAGGACGACGGCCGACGCATCAGTGAGCCCGCGCGTAAGAGGCAAAATACGGGAAACTCTACGCAAGGTTCGTATCATCAGCACTCTAGCACCTACCCGCCTATCAACCCGTCCAACCGGGGGTCGAGCAGCCAGAACAACCTTCGCCCATATTACCCAGCGCAAGCATCTCAGCCGACTAACATCTCGCCAAAAATAGCTCCTTCGAGTATCTCATCCCTCCATAATGCGAATCAGCCTAGCGCTTTCGCGCAAGGAGGCATGACGGAGAGTCCCAAGCCGATTTCTCCGAGCCAGCAAGATCAGTATCGCCTGGGGGCTCATGAGGGTAGCCATCCACGTTCGCCCAACATGTCGCAACAGATACATCTGCAGAACTACGCTCGTGGCGCCGGTGCGGCCCGAGGCACGCCTCCCACTCTGCAGCCTCCCAACACCAGTAGCGGCCCTCACCTGCCGTCGCTGGCTGGTCTGACTGGCATGGCCAAGCCGGGTTCGCAAAGCAGCAAGGGTCCAAGCATGCTCCAGCACCAACAGATGCCTGCACCAGGAACCATGTCGCAGCCTGGCAGTATGTCCAGCCACGGCGGGAGCGGCAGCAGCATGCGCGAGGTCATGGGCAATCAGATGGACGTCTGGCAGTACGTGCGTGATATTGAAGCTCGCATGGCACGAATGGAGAAGGAGCACAATGAAAAAATCTCGACTTTGCAGACGGAGATTACCACTCTCCGTGCTCAGCTTGCTCAACAGCATGTCAACAACACGCAAGCCCAGCAGCAAGGTCACTAGGAGTCGACCATGGACAGTAGCTGTTGTAGCGAGGTTGAGAGAAGTTGCGACACGGAGAGGTGTAGGTCGCACGGTATATAAGAAGAAGTTGTTCTTGGGGAACAAAAACGCGTCTCTCGACCCACGGGCGAAGACATTACGATCAAGGCGTCTGGCGTGTCTGCGGGGAACTAGCTGAAGAGTGTGTTCCCTGTGTTTCTTTTCACGTTTTCACTGGTGCAAGACTGGCTGGCAATTCTGTACATTATCCACCTTTTGTTGTTTGCTCATGCGGTGGTGATGTCGAGGGAAATTGGAAAGGGCTTTGGCCAAATGTGCAGCATCTTGTTTTCGCATTCGCATGATACCTCTACGGGATGGAGTGGATCTGGCTTGAGGAGAGGGTGTATGCATGAATCTACAGATACCCAATTCATTCACCTGCCCTGTTGCCACTTTCTGGCCATTTTTGTTGAAGTAGTTGAAGTAGTTGAAGAGTCAAGCGCACCAACAATAACGACAACAACAAAAGTGGCTGGGACGACGGCTTTAGGTTACGACGAGACCAGCCCCTCATTGAATCCAGCACTTACGGTGAAGGGTTTCGGTGAAGCACTGACACGCACTGCCAGCGGAGAAGGCGCACTGGGCAGCAGGGGTCTCCACATGCCCAAGGGCAGCTTGGAATGTTTGTGGTGCGTGTGCACAAAACGAGGCGAGATGGACGTGTCGGTGGTTCAGACACGGCGGCGCGCCTCAGCAGACTCTACATGACAGGCAACGGTCGCGTACCTGGCGATGCTTGCCGCGGTGTTGAGGGACAGGTGGGCGGGGACTGAGGACGTGTATGGGACGGGTGCCCAAAGCGCCATGCGCCTGCAGGTGGCCTGGAGAGTTACCACGTCAGAGCACCACATCTCTCCACCGCCTAGAACCGACTTTCACTCAGAACCTTCACCAAACACGGCAGCGCTTCCCAGACCATCCTGCTCGAGGCCCAAATGGATGGAGCCCTCCGTCTTTGATAGGCGCACCGCGCAACGAGCCCGCTTCAGCACCCAATCGAACCTCACTCTAGCCGCGCAGGCGGGAGGGCGACGCCGCAGCTGCCACCCTCCACCCGGCCCTGCAGACACGCCGAGCTACCGGCAGCCACTCCACCTCGACGGCTAGAAGATGTTGAGCTCTTCCGACTCCCACCGCCGCCGCAAGAAGGAGAAGGACGTCGACCGTGACCGTGACCGTGACCGTGACCGCGACCGCACCAGCCCCAGAAGCAAGGACAAGGACAAGGACAAGGATCGCAACCGCGACAAAGACCGCGAGCGTCATAAGCGCAAGACACGCTCGTCAACATCCAAGGACGACGAAGCCGAGCACGACCATCTCCGCGAGCGTTCCTCGAGGGAGCGCATCAGCCGCACCTCGTCGTCGTCGACAGCCTCCAAGTCGCACAAGATGGCTGTCGTGCCCGAGCTCACGCGGCGCAGTTCCCTGAACTCGGCGACCCACTCCAGGGTCAGCTTGCCGTACCCCTCGCTCGACAAGACATACAGCAAAGAGAGCATCTATGCCAGAGACGATGTCGACCGGAGGAAGGCAGCCATGACCCCCGACCTCACCGATCTCGACGGCTCGCAGGACGAGAAGAAGAAGGATGCCTCTCCGACTGTGCCGCCAACACCCACACGAGCACCTCCCCCGCCACCGCGCGCCCCGCCGAGTCCCCCCCTCACCGCCACAACAGCAGCAGACTTGAGGAAAACAGCAAGTGCGAACAGCACACGGAGGAATTCAGAGGCACTGCACCGAGAGATGGAGTCGGGCAGGCAGAGCGTGGACAGCGGTACGCGTGTGACAACGCCTGCAAGCCAGCGCCATACAGCGTCGCGTTCGAGCATCAGGGAGCAGGACTCTTTGACAGACTTGACCTCCACTACAGGCTCCCAGCCCAGCACCGTTCGTGCAAAGTCGCCCAGAGCCAAGTCACCCCACGCAGTTCCCACCAGGACCAAGACAGCAAGCCCGGCAGGCGGCCGCACCCACAGAAGCTCAACCCAGAAGACATACAAGACACGCACGAAGCCAAGAGGCTCGTCCGAATTGACTCTTGACTCAGAAAACACCTCCGTGCCCCTCTATCATGCCCGCCGCACGCGCTCTCCCGCATACTCTGATGCCTCGCCTGCGTCCGTCGTCGATTCTTCTCCACGGACACCGACACAACACTCGGCCCTTCCTTCTGTCATCTTCGACGACAAAGACAGACCGGCGACCGTCGAAATCCTGGACCCAGTCTCTCGTGAGCCATCAGTCAACCCCGGCTACGGATCGCCCATGCCCCCACCTCCGCCCCCGCCTCCACCGCCAGCACCAGCCATGATGGGGGATCCGCCCCGCGTTGACTATCTCCTCCAGAATGGCGGGTTGCCACGCCCCATCCCACGAAGCTTACTGGGTGCTATAGAGGGCGCATCGGTCCCCGTGTACTCAGCATACAGGTCGCCCACGACAACAGGCGCTCAAGGTCACGATGTTCGAACGCTGTTCCGGCCGCTTGAGAACGTGCTGAATAACTACAACACTGTCATAGACACGAACGGGTCTCTTGCAGTCGCCACCGGATATCGTTCTGTTGCCCGTCGTCTGCTCGATCGCCTTGAAAACGTGTTTGCCCGCAATATTTCTTCCGAGCACTGTGAATGCTTGATGTGCTTCGACCACCCCATACCAGAAGAGAACGCTGGGGTCAACTGGGGTGAGATTCTGGAGCTAGTCTCGGGACGCTGTGAGCTACCGACATGGCCACCCTACAACGACCCGGTTGCGCCTGGCCTGGGCATCTCCGAGCTCGGAGAGCCTTGTCAGCAGATTGATGTCGATGTGCCAGATCAGTACCGAGCCCACTACGAGAAGCAAGCAAAGAAGACCAAATCATCAGTTCAGTCGTGGCTGACAGATCAGCAAGACAACTCTCCGGAGGATGCCGACGATGAAACCCTGTCCTTCATCATGCTCACCCGTCTGGACCAGCCACAACGCCCGCTGTTCTACGCCCTTCTTTGGGGTCTCGACAAGCTCCCTTCGCCTCGCACACAGAAGCCTGATACAGGCACGCCACCCTACCTGACCAAGGCTGGCCTCGCGCTGCAGCGACTGTACCGCCTTCACAAGGAGCCACGTGATCAACTCACCGTCATGTATCTGATTCGCAACCCAGACATGCACAACATCTTGGCAACGTTGGCAGCAGTAACGAAGCACGAGTGGGAGATTCTTGTGTCTGGACGCTTTGACGGTTTCCTCTGGTCTGGTGCAGAAGACCTGATGCCGGGCCAAATCCCGCCAACCGACGGACCACAACGATTCGCGTCACCGAGCCCTAGCCAGCAAGCTCAAGCATTCAGTCCAGGGCCCTATTCTCGCCCTGGGTCAACGCGCCCGGGTTCGGTACGGCCAGGGTCAGTGCGGCCTGGAGGAGGCCCGGCGCCCGTGCAAATCGATGAGGAGACCGAGGTTGCCGTGCTTGCAGAGATTGAGCGCGAAATCTATCTCGGGATGGAAGCCATGGAAGACGCGTTCGAGCATCTGCACAACCAGGCCGAACAGGTCCGTCGACGACTTCGGGAGCGCGCTGCGGCGCTGTCGATGGTGGCACAGCAACGACGAGGCTCTGGGATGGAGAGCATTGAAGTCAGAATGAACACGCCTGCGGGTTTCATTGACCAGGACGAGAGCTTGGATGACCTCAGAAGCGAGATCGGACCTGATGACTCGGCCAGTAACGTCAGCCACAACCGGCGGAGAAAGGCACACAGAGCGCGCGAGAGGAGGACACCAGCACCTGTCGAGGAAGAGAGCGAGGGGGAGAGCACGCTCGCGGAGAGAGTTCGCAGGCGATACTGAAGACACGACAGGTCTAGCTAGGTAGAATGCACCAGGAAGCGCATGGAAGGGGTTGGTAGCATTTGAAGGCGCCGATGGATTTTGTTAGCCTGCTTTGTTTTCCTGTATTCGACGAGACCACCCATTAGTGGATATGATTATGGCTCATGACGGCAGTGGCATATGGATACCCCAATGAAATGTACAGTGCTGAAACGCTTGAGTTTTTGTGGTGACGACGAAGAAAAGAAGAAGGGAAGGGGACAGGAGGGTGAAGGGTGTGGTGGTTGTATGGCGTTGTTGAAACACGCATGGTGAGGCTCAGCTGAGGGCCAATGACGAGGTGCGCGCTCTGAGATGACGAGACAACGGCGACGGGAGCTAGACGTCGGCAGCACCACGCGACGCGTCGATGCAGGCTCAAGATGGTCTATTGGTGGCTGTCGAGTTGCGCGGTGCGTAATTTCACAGCAGCCGGCTCGCCATGTCCCATGTTTTCGCTCGTCAAGTCGGACGGCTGCTCTCCGCGCTCCTGCAGCCAGCCTGCAGCGCATTTGCATGCACCAACATCCTTGCTGCTCGACGCGCCGGCTGTGCGTGCATACTGTCCCATCCCAGGACCCAACTGTCCCTCCCTCCATGACAACAGCAAGGCAGGGAGCCACAAATACCTGTGCTTGGCCGACCTCTCTGCTCTCCCGTGTCTTTTCGCTGCCAGCCCACATTCCCTCATCGCGGCGCCTGTGTTGGTAATCGTCAAAGCTGCGCACACGCCTGTCTGCCTGTCTGCCTGTCTGCCTGTCTGCCTGTCTGCCTGTCTGCCTGTCTGCCTGTCTGCCTGTCTGCCTGCCTGCCCCTCGTTCGCTGTCGGTGGTGGTGGCTGCGTTGCCCGCGCAATCCGTGTTGCCAAACATTGCACAGCGCGCCTGTCACTCACCATTACGGCGATTCTCACTCGACGTACCTTGCGCTTTGGGTTCCTCGAACCTTGGGTCAACGTATTTTGGCTCCCACGCTCAGAAGCCACCACTTTCCTTGCTCCTATCGTACCGCCTCCCGCCTACCACGACTCGGCGCACGCTCTCTTCACTTCCAACGGCCTTGTACTGCGCGACCTGCACTGCACGACCTGCGCTGCACGACTCGAGCGCCTTCGAAACACCACTCGCTACCCTTTCACTACTCACTCCATCATCTGAGCTGGAACCTACAGCAACATGGCGGCAGATCTGGGGAGCTCGTCGGTTGACCCCACGACTCTCTACACCAAGCAAGAATGTATCGGTGGCGGTAGCTTTGGCAGAGTCTACAAAGGTGTAGATCGCAGGACCGGGCACACGGTGGCTATCAAGGTCATCGACGTTGAAAATGCAGAGGACGAGGTGGACGACATCATGGGCGAGATCATGATACTGTCCGGTCTGAACTCGCAATACGTCACAAAGTACTACGGATCCTACCTCCACGGCTCGGATCTCTGGATAGTCATGGAATTCTGCTCCGGCGGAAGCTGCGCAGACCTGATGAAGCCTGGTCCTCTAGCGGAGGCTGAGATTGCCATCATGCTGAAAGAACTGCTGATGGGGTTGACATATCTGCACGAGGACCACAAACTGCACCGGGACATCAAAGGTACGAGCTTGAATTCACAGCCACACTAGCTTACTGACTGAACGCACAGCTGCCAACATCCTGGTCAGCGCGAGCGGCCAAGTCAAGCTCGCAGATTTCGGTGTTTCTGGCCAGCTCTCCGCGACCATGACGAAGAAAAATACCTTCGTAGGCACACCATTCTGGATGGCGCCTGAGGTCATCAAGCAATCCGGCTACGACGGCAAGGCGGACATCTGGTCTCTCGGCATTACCGCACTTGAGCTGGCCAACGGCGAGCCTCCTTACGCCGATATTCATCCCATGAAGGTTCTCTTCCTGATTCCCAAGAACCCACCGCCTGTTTTGGAAGGCAGCTTTTCTTCTTCTTTCAAGGAATTCGTCCAGCTGTGCTTACGAAAAGATCCCAAGGAGCGTCCAACAGCGAAGCAGCTCCTGCAAACAGCGTTCATCAAGAAAGCGGGAAAGCCCGCTCGTCTCCAGGAGCTCATCACGAGATACCAAGACTGGAAGGTCAGGCACCCAAAGGAAGCTGCCGAAGACGACGACGAGGATATGCCAGTGCGGAGGGAGCCTGTCAACGAAGATCTATGGGATTTCGGTACCATCAGACCCGCTGCAGGTGGCAGGGGCCCAGCACTTGCGCCGTTGAACAACGCTGGCGCTAACGCGCGTAATGTGTCCCCCCAAAGGAAGCCTGTACCGTTACAACGTGGTGGCCATGTTGACGAGAACGACGACACAATTCGAGCGAGTCCGCCTCCATCACCCACCAAACGCCTGGCCCCCCTGTGGACTGGCACGTCACCGACGACCTCATTAAACACGGCTTCCAGGGTTCCGCTACCACCTTCGCCTGACAAAAAGAGCGCGCCTGTTTTTCCACCACCCAAACAGGAACCGGCACGCATGTCGCCCGTACCCAATGTCTTCTCACCACCTCAAAACCGTGGATTATCGACTCCAACAAAACCATCACATCCCCAGGGACCACGCCGGCAGACACCACTAGCACACGCTTACGACGAGTACATACAACGATCGATCGCCGAAGACATGGCAGGATTGGATATCACACCACAGCAGCGTAACCCTACGCCCAGAGGCTCCGTCCTTCCCATGTCCATTTCCGAGATTCCTCCATTTCGAGGACCCAGCTCGAGGGGAAGCACGCCAACATCGGCGCACTCGAGACCACTCCCAAGTCCGGCCCTGCACACCAGCCAGCAGCTGCCCTTTCTACAGTCCCAGAAGCCCTTACCGCCATTGGTAGGTCAGCAGCCATTGCCAGCACTTGCTGGCCAGAAGCCTCTCCCGTCGCCGCAACAGGCTTTTGCCCCAGTCAGTCCTGCCAAAATACCACGCCCTGATTCGGGCTCATCGAGCGATCCATTCGGTGGACCACTCCTCGGAAACTGGGGACAACAAGCGCCTCCGCCGCCTCCTCACCAAAATGGCAACCTGGCACCGCTGAATGGTAGTTTATCCCCACCGCCCGCCAAATCCGCGCACGCTCGTAACTCGTTTGGTCGGATAAAGCCCCAGCCAACAGACCTTGTTTTTCTGCCTCCGGCTTCAAACCAACCAGCAGAAATTACTGCTCTCACCGGCGTGGTGGTTCCAGCGCTCGAGGCAGCACTGTCTCGTCGGACATACCACCTCAATCTTCTTAACAAACAGGACGCTGCCTCCGCACAAGCTGGGCGGGATCCTGATTCGTACCTTCGGAGGAAAAAGGAGCGACAGGACTGCCACGATCACGTAAGGAATCTTGTGAGTCGAATTACAGACCAATTCAAGGAACTAGACCAGTGGGATGAGAAGGGTGAAGTAGGCATGGGCGGTGAGGTCGCTGGATTTCTTGAGGGGTTTTTGGAGGAGATACTTGTCAGGGTCGAGCCGGCCGATGATTGAAACGAAGACAACGCTTTATGATGGAAGGATATCGACAGGATCAGATGGGATGCACGGATTGAGTGTTTGCTTTGCTTGGAGTATGAACAGGAGTGTAAAGGTACGATGGGATTCGGTCATGGTGTTGGGCAATTGAGCTAGGCGTTTCGGATATGGATGTAGCATTCGGCTTGGAATTCACAAACGAAGTAGTTTCCGCTCTTCGGAGACTTGTACAAAGACACGGTCTCCATTCACAGTCGCTAAGTGTTCGCCTTCGCTACAGCACCAGCTCAGCACGTGGGTTGGAAACATCATTTCATACCACGATGGTGCAATTAGCCGACCCGGCACCGACCTCTCCAAACACCATGGAACCCTTCTCTCCGATACACACATGTGGATAGCTTGTCTTTCCCCTCTCGACTAACCTACTGATCGCCCCAAACTGGCTCGGTCTTACAACACGCGTCGACCCCGCTCTACCTATTGCCGTTCCTGGTGTTGTAGCACGCAATCCAGCGCGCATATGTCGCTCCACCATAGAACCGCAACGCGTCGTTACTTTCATTTGTGCTATCGGTCGTGATTATATGCGGAAGAGCTCCGACGCGGTTTAGTCGAGGGGTTAAGTTAGAGAGGAGCCAATTGTGTGGAGAGCGAAAAGTATAAGGAGGAGGAGACTGCAGGCTGGATCGCATTGATGAGTGTAGGTTATTGATTGAGAACTTGAACTACTACGACTCAGTCTCTATCTTCTCTTTCAGATACGCAAAATGACGGACACGAATGGCTCAGAAAACTTTACCCCCGCGCCACCACACGAGCTGAACCAAGACCCAAACCGCGTCTTCTTCGCGTGCGCAATCCCATCCACACCACACATAACAACATGACTAACCGACCCCCAGCTACTGGGTCCCCAACGTCTCCGGCGGTCTCGTAATCTCCAAGATCCCCCAGCGCACCTCCTGGGACCTCGCATCCAACGCACGCTACGCGCAAACCGCGGAGCGCGTAGGCTTCGAATACGCACTGACTCAAATCCGGTTCACGGCCTCGTACGGCGCGGCCAACCAGCACGAATCCGTCACCTTCTCGCAAGCGCTACTGCACCACACGGAGAAGCTGAAGGTCATTGCTGCCATCCTTCCCGGGCCGTGGAATCCTACTATTGCTGCGAAGCAGATTGCCAGTATTGACCAGTACACTGGGGGCCGCATCGCGGTGAATATTGTGTCTGGGTGGTTTAAGGGTGAGTTTACGGCGATTGGGGAGTGGTGGCTTGAGCATGCGGAGCGGTACCGACGGAGTCGTGAGTTCATGGAGGCGCTGAAGGGCATTTGGACAGCGGGTGAGGAAGGGTTTACCTATGCGGGGGACTTCTATCGGTTCCGTGGTTACAAACTCAGTCCCAAGCCGCTCAGGTGGGAGGGTAGAGAGTATCCGGAGATTTTCCAGGGCGGGAATTCGGATGATGCCCGCGATAATGGGGCGCAGGTTTGTGATTGGTATTTCATGAATGGGAATGACCTTGAGGGGTTCAGAAGCCAGATTCTGGACGTTAAGGAGCGTGCGCAGAAGGTGGGGAGGGAGGAGCATGTGAGGTTTGCGGTTAATTCGTTTGTTATTCTTAGGGATACCGAAGAGGAGGCTATTCAGGTGCTCAGGGAGATTCAGGGCAAGGCGGATACAGAGGCCGTGGCGGCGTTTCGCGATGCGGTGCAGCAGGCGGGCGCGAGCACGGGGAATAAGAAGGGAATGTGGGCTGACTCCAAAGTGGAGGATTTGGTTCAGTATAACGATGGCTTCAAGACGAAGCTGATCGGTACCAAGGAGCAGATTGCGGATCGCATCCTGTTGCTGAAGAGCTTGGGTGTCAATCTGGTGCTGACGGCGTTTCTGCACTATGAGGATGATATCGAGAGGTATGGAAACGAGGTGCTGCCGTTGGTGAGGAAGCTGGAGGCTGAGGGGAGGGGTAAAGATACTGAGGATGAGATTAGGAGGACTGGTGACATTTATAGGAAGTAGGGTATCGTTGGGTATCTTTCAATCTCTGGATGTTGTTCATTTCGCCTTTTCTTTCTTACGAATCCAGCCATGACTCTACTCTTCCTCTTGAGTAGTGATTTGTTACTTGCGGCATTAGGGCTTCGTCGATGGCGTTGAGGCTGTGAGGGGCTTGTCCGGAGGATTTGCTCTTGCTCTTCGGTACACTTTGCTCAACACCCTTCGAGCCTGCCCACATGTTTCCAGCTGGAGCTGCGGCCGCCGAGGGCCATTTGTCTTTTATAATGCGGCCACAGCTTAGGAGCGGGCCGCACATGATACGCGGATGGGCCGGTTTGTAGGCCCGTGAAGTTCTGAATGTATTGTTGTGATTTATTTCTGTCTGCAGAGTATTGATACAAAACCTGCAAGAAAAGTGTAAGCGTGTTTGTGGTGTAGGAGATCAAGTCTTGTTGCGCCAATGGCTGGTCTGCAGACCCAAGCTTCACTTTGCTGATTAAGTAGGCGAGGTATGACGTCTGAATTGTGAAGATCGAAAGTCCTACCTTGCGTGTGGGCGAGGCCAAAATCAATCAGAAGACCCCATCCCATCTCAAGATCCCCCTGCTCCGACATCACTCCCCCTGCTCAAGTAGTATCGCGTGAGGTGGGCACCTTGCATATGCGCCAAGACCAAGCTTAGCTCGCAGCTCGGTGAAGTTCCCAAGTTATCCATCACGAATCACGACCACCACCACGTCCATCGCCCAACACCACCACAATGCTTGCAAGAAGCGCCCTATGCCCGGCGCGGGCATTCGCCAACCGCTACCCACCCGCCATCCTTGCGCCGTGCTCGACCGCCGCAGCCTCCTTCTCCACATGCACACGACCAAGCAAGCTCCAGCAGCAGTCGCAAACACCCTTCTTCGCTGCACGAAGCCCTGTTCTTAGCAAATTCGCCGTGCGAAACGCATCCACCGCCCCTACTACACCGGCTGCCAAGCCTGCCGCCGGCGCTCCAGCACTCACATGGAACGACTTCTTCGCTCTGCGCCGAACGCGCCGGAGAATTGGACAGGCTTGTTCAGGTGCCAGCGCCGTCGGAGTGACGTATTACGGATTGACATTCATGATCGGCAACGGCTACGATGCTGTGCTGTCCGAGCAGCTGGGCGGCTTTGACCCAATGATGCTGATGGGACTGAGCACTCTGGGCATGTTGGCTGCTGGATGGCTCATTGGCCCTATCTTCGGCAACCAGGTCTTCAACTTGGCGTACAGGGGAGTCCTCACCGAATTCACAAGGGTATGCTGTTTTGAATGAAGATGTAGAGAATTGGACACTGACCAGCGCATAGAAAGACTCGGCCTTCTTCAATCGCATCAAGCGTCACCGCGTCGATCCCTCCGTCTCTTCCCTTGCAAACCCCCCGCCAGACTACTACGGCGAGAAGATTGGCAGCGTGGCCGGCTACAGGCGATGGCTGAAGGACCAGCGCGCCTTCAACCTGAAGACGGGCAGGCACCAGCGCGGACAGATCTAGGGCACCGAACCATTGGAACAGATAAAGCGCAGGTACATACACAGGCGGCAATGCCCGCTACTTTTTCATTTGTAATTGATCGGCAGCGTTTAAGCATGTCATAGCAATGGCATCACGGCGCATTCACGGCCGAATTTTCATTGTTTATAAAACGTCAAACGTTGAATGGCAAGCTCTTGTACTTGTACACTGTAACTGTCAAGCGTCATCTCCCTTCTCTAGGGCACAATCTTCTCTATCGTCTGCCACTTTTGTCTCCACTATCCGCCTCGGTGTCTTTGTTACGTTACAGCGCTGGACAAAGGATGAACAAAACCTGAATAGCCACCTTTGATCTGGGTGATACCAAGGTAAATGGTCGTCGATTATCTTCAGACTCTTATACGAAGATCTACATTCCACCTCGTCGTTTGTTCACTTTCTCACATCACAGCAAGCTATTCACTTAGGTCCTGGTGCTCGTTAACATCATATAAAATTATCTGTATATGCTCGAGTTAGCAGCAGTCGTCGGATCTCAGGAGCTTCGTCATCTGGATTGTTCGAGGTCCGCTTCCGCTGCACTGACGGTCCTGAGGCAAGAACCTCCTCCACAAGATCTTCACGCGCAACCTTCATGACGCCCTCCTCCACATGCGTGCCCTTGAACTGCTTGTAGTTCCTGGTCCCAAACGTTGACTTCACAAACCCATGAGCCTCGTTGTTGAGGCGTTCATGATTGTCAGCCGTTGTCCATGTCTCCGTCCGGCGGAGAGCAATAGAATTGGGTGGTTGAGACGACGCCTGCAGGGTTCGATTATTCCATGTTGCTGAACGAGGAGTGTGCGGTTTGAAAACGCAGCTTCTCCATCTCCTTCTGTCGCTCTTCTGCTATTCGCTGCCTACGCATTGTCTCGGTATCCGCCTCGTCGTAGACCTTCTCGGATTTGCGCAGACACAGCTCATGCTTCGCGTCGTGCGCCGCCTTCACCGGATCGCGACGGTACGCATCCACCGAGCCAATCTGATAACGACGCCATTCGTTGTCGAATTCATTCCCACAGTGGCATGTTTCTGGTGGATATATGGAGCCAGCGTGCTTCACAGCACGATACGACAATCCACACTTGTCACAAACAATGCAAAACCGCACCTCCTGCTCGCGCTCCACAACATCTTCCTGGAATAACGCATCGTCCTGCGGCGTCAGCACATCAGACATCTGGCAAGTTTCGCACGCTATGTGATCACACCTGCCACATGTGAGGTACTTAAACGGGAACGCCCCGCTATAATGCACCAACTCATTCTCATGCCCACAGCAACACGCCCAGACACCGTCACCCTGCGTCAACAGAGAGCTCAGGTACGGGTACTCAGCCTCGTTGGCGCCGGCGCCGGAGAAGTACTGAGACGGCGCAGGGGTTTCCGCGTGGTTTGCCGCCTCGAGCTCCGTCTCGAGCTGGGCAGGAGTGAGCGAGGGGAAAGAGTCTGCGAGGCCCTCCTTGCCGAAAAGCGGTTTTGCTAGCATGTCGATGATAGCAAAGAAGATGGAGATGAGGCTGATATTGATACAATGGAACGAAAGTCTGTGGATGATCTGATGCCCATTGGGATGAGATCGGCAGGACTGATATACAATTTAGCTGCGTTGTGAAAGCCAGTATGATCAACTGCATTGTGGAGAACGTGATCGTGTCGTGCATATACAATGCCAACGCTGTAGACTCGTGGTTGTTGCAGTATCTAATGGTAGCACACAATGCATGCTTGGAGTCGCTGGGTCATGCTATACTTAGGCATGGGAACGACATATGCTCGGGTAATTAGGATGTGTATATGCACATATAAAACTAGGTGCACTCCATATGATCGTCTAGTTGACATACATATAGGCGGGCGGGACAAAGAGCCGTTGCTGTGTCTCAGACAGCTAGCATCTGGCTCCCACTCATGGTATCTTTTCTCCTTGAGAACATTCTGAAGTGTCTTAGACTCTGCAACATACCCGTGAAGTGTGGCTGTGTCAATGGATTGTGTATCAGGAAGGAGGTGACGTGAATAGACATCTGGAAAGCGATCGCTGAGAACCATTGAAACGGCTGGAATGGTACATCGGCCTTCGAAACGTCATAAATGAGGTTTCAGACGGCTATGTGAAACATTTGATTGTGAGCTAAGATTAGTCTGGTGTGGTGTCTTCGCGTGTGGAATTGCATTCCTGGGTCCTACTCAGGTCCAGTCGGGCTTATGCCATGTACGACAGGGCTGTACGCTCGACAATGTATATGCGTGAAGATGAAATCAACAGTCATGACTTGATGTGAGTGTACTGGATCAATGAGCCCAGCAACCCTCTAATAGCTGGCGCTCAAACCCCACATCAAATAAACCACGCACTATCCCTCTCCTCTCCATCGGGAGCAACCCACCCATCATCACCAATACCATACTTCCTACCCCCCTTCCCAGGCTCAGGATATTTTTTGATATTATCATACGCCCACCGCTCCCGCTCGCCCAACACCGGCGGCACTCTGCCCTTGCCCTCCAACAACGGCAAACCAGCAAGCTGATACAGATACCTAAACCACTCCATCGTCTCCCCGTCATCCCAGAGAATAGTGTGGTATGGCCTTCTCTCCTCTTTGCACTTCTGCGCCCTCTCATCATCCCACTCGCGCATCTCCGCATCACCCGGTAACGGCCTCGCTTCCCTGCCACTGAACAGTCGCGCAAGCGCAATAGCCTGGTACTCGAAGCTGCGAAATGTAAGAACGCGCGGGAGACCCACGATGCCCAGAGATCTGGGAAAGCGGGTGGAGAAAGTGTGCTGATAGAAGTTTTTGAGCTTGTCTTCTCCGTAGTCGTACAGCGGTCCGCCGTTGGCTTCGTGGTTCCAGAAGGGAAAACTGGGTTTGTAGCCCGTGCAATAAATGACGGCGTCTATTTTGGTTAGAACGCTTCCGTCGTCAAAGTGCACCGCGCCCGTTTCTGCGTCGTAGGATGAGACGACGGGCTTCCACTCTACGCCGGCTGGAGGCGATGCGCCGTCCCAGCGGCTGCGGGAGCGCCGGGATTGGTAGACTGGGAGTGCGACGGTCCCGGATTGGGCGATTTGAGTGGTGATGTCGTGACCGGAGGCGGAGTTACCAACTATCAGGATGCGTTGATTGGAGTAGTGGGTTGGGGAGCGGTAGAATTTGGAATGTGTTATGCGGCTTGGGAAGCGCTTGATATAGGCTTCGAGGCCGTTAACTTGAGGGATCTGAAAAGACAGTAAGATTTTGTCCGAGCAGTTGTATGACAAAGATGCGGTGCCGTACGTATGGGATGGAGTAGTGTCCATTAGCAATGATAACAGCATCAAATTGCTCGGACCACCAGATGTCTACTCTTTGTACGGGGTCGTATTTTCGCAGAGTCAGAACCCATTTCTCGTGATGACGGGTGACATCCTCAACCGTGGTGTTCAGTACCAAGTAACGGTCAATATGGTGCGAGGCGAAATAGTTCTGTATATATTGCTTCGGTACCCAGTGCGGTGCAAACGGTCCATAAACAAACCGTTCATCAGACAACGACATGATGATCTCTGGTACATTTGTCCTTGAGAGATCAGCAATCTATTGGACAGGACTTGAATTTCACTTACGTGAGCCCTTCGTATATTGGTGTTCTATCAAACCTCTGCTGCTCGGTTGGTTTCACAGCAGCTGGAAGACTATGCGGCACCTTCAACGGAGGATCGACATCTGGAGGTATCTTTCCAGGCTGGAGTTGCACTGGGGGTGCCGGATCTGGGTCATATATCCTGCATCGTGGTTAACATTGCGCTGAAAGGAACATAGCAGAGTCCTTTACCATGTTCCACCTGGAGTCTCCCGGCGCTCGAACACTTGGATGATATCAAATGCATCCTCGGAATCCAAAGCTGCTGCTGCTGCCGCACCTGTGAGGTTGTGAGCTGATGGGACCTTCTTACGGGTATGTGGTAGGTGCGTGTACCAGCTGCGCCAGCACCAATCACAGCTACCGATCTAACCGTTGATTCGGACATCTTCTTGCCCAGAAATACGTTTACAGTTTGCCAGACTTCGGTACATTAATACTGAAATTGCCAGTGGCTGACCAATGTCGGATCGTTATCGGAACGGATTGCGTGCTCAGATGTGATGTTTGCGCAATGAAGCCTCGCTGTTGTTGGCCCATATATCAGTGCAACACAGGTAAATGCAGGCATAATCTCAACAAAACTGAAGAACGGTATTATGGTTTGTGTCCGGGGTTGAGGAAAAGCGAGTGTCTGTGCATTATATCAAAGATTGGGTATCCTGTATACGTTCGCATTAAGCATAGTGTAAGGCCTACATGCTGTTCTCAAGCAACGTTTACAGTTGCTCAATACTCTCGATAAGCCTATCAAGGCCTTGTTCGGACTCGTCGCTCATCAAACCTCTCATCAGACGGGACCTGTTCAAAGTTAGTATACAAACTCAAAAACAATCACATTCACACTTACAAATTCCCCATCTTGCAAGCTGACATGCTGTCTTCCAACTCGCTACTCTTCACACCAGCAACATCGATGACCTTCTCTGGCACTTTCGCAAGCCTTGCGACGTTAAGTCCGTAAGAACGGTGACTGGTCCCCTCAGCGACCTCGTACAAGAAGACCACTTCTCTCCCGCCCTCGCGCTCCTCAAAGGACATATGCACATTCTTCAGCTCGCCATTTGTGAAGCGCGTATGAAGTTTGGAAAGATGCTGGTAATGGGTGATGAACAGCGTCAAGCTCTGGGTGTCACGGATCACGTAGTCAAGCACTGCCTCGGCGATAGCAACACCGTCGAATGTACTGGTTCCACGACCAAGCTCGTCTAAAATGACGAGGGATCGCGACGTTGCAGACTTGAGGATATCCGAAGTCTCATTAAGTTCCACCATGAAAGTAGACTCGCCCTTCAGCATGTTGTCGAATGCACCCATACGTGTGAAGACCGCATCTAGCATGCCAAGTCGTGCCTCTGTGGCAGGTACATACGACCCGATCTGTCCCATGATGGCGATGAGGGCAGCAGAACGTACATATGACGATTTTCCGCCCATATTTGGACCGGTGACCAGTAGCGCACGCGTAGCAGAGTGCGAAAGCTGAAGATCGTTCGGCACATAGTTGTCCAGTAACAGCTGTTCAACCATAGGGTGCCGGCCACCGGTAATGTTGAGCTCGATCTCGTCGGTGAAAGTAGGCTTCACATAACCGGGTTGATTAGCTAGAGTGGCCAGGGAGAAGAGCGCATCAAGCGTTGCAATCGAATGCACGCAGTCTCGAAACTCTTGGTACTTTGCCGAGATGTCGTCCAACAGGCGCATGAATGCAGCATCGCAGGCTGCGGTCAGAGACTCTTTGTATTGATCGCGTTCCTGGCACATGCGCTTGACCTCGGGGGTATGAAATCGAAGGGTGGCCTTGGTTGCGGAGATCTGTTGCCATGAAGCAGGAACCCTCTTCTCTTGCGGAGACTTGCGTTTGACCTCGATAAGGTACTCAATACCAGCCACAGTAACATAGTCAACTTTCGATGTCCCGAGTTTCGCAGCAGCTTCCTTGCGGTACGTATTGAGATCATCCTCCACGGAGGCAATGCTGAGCTTCAGGTCGTTGATGTCTTCCGCTTCATGCTCCTCTTGGAAGAAACCGTACTTGTCGTCAGCCTTGGCGGCGCTGGCGTTGATCTTTTCGAGGAATGTGTTGAGGTCATCATAGATCTTAGGTATGTTGGACACCGCCTCGCTCAGCAGAGTCGATGAAAAGCCACTTTGCTCAGGTGATTTGACCTGCAGGTACTGACCAGAGATGTCTTGAAGCGTTTGCAGCGCAACCAGAAGCTCCTGTCGCGTGCACTTCTTGTAGTAGATTCTGATAAGTACCTTCTCCAGATCGGACCTGATTCTACCGAGAAGGAACTTCAACTTGTCAAAGGGTATGGTCTTTTCGCCGTTCTTGAGCTCTTCCACTGCCGTAATGCGCTCTTCCAGGGGCTCCCTGTCAATTAGTGGCCGCCCAACCCACTTTCTCAACAAGCGCTGTCCGAAGCGAGTCTTCGTTCTGTCCATCGTCCAGAATAAGCTACCTTTTGCAGTGTAGTCGGTCTGGTTTTGGTAGATCTCGAGGCTAGAGAGCGTGTTGCCATTCAAAAGCATGTACGATCTTGCGCTGAATGGCTGAAAGTATTTCGTCAAATCGAAGACATGCTCTAAACCATACTCGCTTAGATATGTGATCATTGCTGACAAGCAGATGGTAACATGCTCTGACAGTTGGTGTACTTTGTCAAGAATCGCACCCTGACTCAACGAGCCACCTTCTTGACTGGACTTCATTTTGTCGGCATAGAAGTTGGAGATATGACCGTAGGCTTGAGCAGCCATGGTCTTGGGCTTTTCCACTTTCTCGACACGCGATCGATCCCCAAATACGTTCGTCTTGCTTGCCGAAAGGTGCTGTATGAGTTTGTCTGTGGCTTTCGACAGGTCACCAACAACAAGAAACTCAGCTGGTGCAATGTGGAGCAGTCGCGTCTCGATCTCACTTCGCATAAAGCCATCCTCAAAGTCGTCGTAGATGATGTCTCCGGTTGCAGGCTGAACAGCAACCAGGCCAACTTGCACCTTCTCGTCAGTGCCCCAACCATTTGCGTTCGTCTCGGTGATACAGAGCAGGTAACCTGTGCTTTGTGCGCCTGAGCCCGGACTTTCGGCGGCAGTCTCCAATCCTTCAACATCGTCGACATATGTACCCTTTGTGTAGAGGTTTGTGAGCTTCCGCACGAATGGTGTGTTCCTATTGTCGCCAGCTGCCTTGAGCGCAGCGGTCTCGATCTGCCTCACTACTCCGACTTTGTGATTTGCTTTGACGAGCCGCTTGACATGGACCTGTAGTCGATGCACCGGAAAGCTGGCTGACGCAAACTTGTCAAGGTGCGCTTCTGACGGATGCTCATCGTACCTAAACTTGCCCGGTATGCAGACAATGCCCAGTTCTTTCGACGCTGTCCTCGCATCCTCGCCGAAGAACTTGAACTTGTATCCAACCTCCATTACGATGATAGTGTCAAGGTGCTTGCGCTTGATCTCCAAATACTGCTTATCCATTGGCGTCAACTTGGAAGCCGACTTCTTCATGGCTGCACCTTTCTTCCCTTTTGCTGGCTTAGGGGCCTCCTGCTCCTCGTCCTCCTCTTCGCCTTCGCCCTCGCCATTGGCTTCTTCTTCTTTCAGAATCTTGTTTCTCCTACGCAACTCCGCAAAGCTGTCCGGACGCCCAAGCTTCTTGACGAACTTCTCATGTAATCTCTCTCTCTCCTGCTGTGTTGCTGCGGCGTCTTCCTCTTCCACTACTTCGTTCTCGTCGCGTGGCGGAGGTGATGAAGAAAACAAAAACTTCGAAGTCCTGTCTGTTCTCATCACAGCTTTGGGCGTATTCAAATTTGCTGGAGTCGCCTGACCGAGCGATGGCCGCGCATCTTCGCTTTCTGCGATTCGCACGCGTTTAGGAGCCTCATCCTCATCGCCAATATCTGGAATGGTGCGCTTGCGGCCCAGTATTGAACGCCCTAGAAGCGGAGTCTGGTCTTCGTGGCCATTGTGACTCGCGCCGTCAGTAAGGGGAGACGCGGGCTTTGGGGCTGGGCTGGGTGCTGCCTTCGGCGTTTGGGATGGCTTCGGCGTGAAGAAACTCGATATCGATTGTTGTTTCGTCTTTTGAGAGCCGCTCGAAGGTGGCTGACTGCTTTTGGGGGCCATTGGTGGTTGGTGTGGATTGGTGTGGTGGGCTCGCGGCCGCGAACGCGAACGCGTTGATGATGCAAGACGCGGTTCAGAATCACGGTGTCACGTTTGTTGCATCTTCACTCTCGTTTTGTAATCATTCTAGAAAACTCCAATTACTCCCTTGTACACGTCTAGGGTCAGAGCATACGCAATATATCCAAGCGCCTCGACTACAATCATGGTCTGCCATCACTCCTTCCCTCAAACCCATCCCCAGCTCAAATGACGAAGGCGGCGCTTGTCAGCCTGCAGCTGCATGCTTAGCACTTGGATTGGCTTGCTGAGCAACCTCAGCGTGAGGAGCAGCCTGAAGCAATTCGCCGATGCAGAGTGTTGGACAGCTTCGACACAAAATTCGAGGCTCTCGTGCTACAGCAGGAACGAAACACGGCAGCAGTCCTGGGCTTCTGTAACAATGCCCGGAGGGCTACCTACGCTCTAAGTAGTGATCAGCTTTATACAAGGAATGCAGTAGTCTTCTAGCTACTTGTTAAGTCAGAGCTGGCTTGACATCCGATATTGAGGGCTATGGTTCCACAACCAAGCTGTCGATTCGGCTGTTCACTATCGCCTATCTCCTATCGGGGGATCCCAAAGCCTCCAGCAAGGCAAGGCCCGTTATCACCAGCGCGCTATCTTCTACACGCGCTCCATGACTACGGCGCAAGGGCTACGCGGCCGCCATGTCGCGATTTCTCCTACGATTGCGTATCGATCCACCCTCTCCGAGTGCGGAGATCCTTTGCAGCTTCCCCAACAGGCAAGCTTGTTACCAAAACGGCCAAGGCAGTGATCGTCATTGCTGAAAGGCAGGTATTAGGACCGGGCTGTCGGCGTGGCTTTAAGTGTTAGTCAAGCCCATGGCTCCCGTGTTCACTGAGCTTGTTTCTTCCTTCTGTCGCGAAAGTATCAATATGTCGCGTAGTGCAATGTTGTCGCGGTGCTTGACCGGCTTGTTAACGCTGCAGTCGGTATTCGGAAACCCAGTTCCTTCAGGTTATCCTACACCGCCTGTGATCAAGCATGGCGAACTGGGCGCTGTAGCTTCAGAAAGCGATGTCTGCAGCCACATCGGGGTGGAGTTGCTGAAGCAGGGCGGCAATGCTGCAGATGCCATGGTTGGTACTGTGGCCTGCGTAGGAGTCATTGGCATGTATCATTCGGGTATGTCTAGCAAGTAGCAATATCTGCTATTTCACATACACCTTCAGAATACTCACAGGTCGCAGGTCTTGGAGGCGGGGGCTTCATGCTTGTGAGAGCACCCAATGGCACTTACGAGTTCATCGACTTCCGTGAAACAGCACCAGCTGCTGCTTTCGAGGATATGTACAAGGACAACGAGAACGCCAGCATTAACGGTGGTCTCGCTTCTGGTGTACCCGGTGAAGTCCGCGGTCTGCAGCACCTTCACGAAAAGTACGGCAAGCTGCCTTGGGCGACAGTTCTGAAGCCAGCGGTCAAAGTCGCGCGCAAAGGATGGCGTGTCAACGAGGATCTGGTCAGCTACATCAAGTCTGCGACTGCAAGCTTGAACGCAACGACCAACTTCCTGCTCAACGATCCGGAATGGGCTATCGACTTTGCTCCTAAAGGTCGCATTGTCCAATTGAACGAGACTATCACGCGGAAGCGCTACGCAGACACCCTCGAGACCATCGCTAACGAAGGTCCTGACGCCTTCTATGAAGGCCCCCTGGCAGAGGCCATGATCAATGCTCTACAAGCCAAGAACGGCACTATGACCCTCGAGGACCTCAAGAACTACACAGTCGCTATCCGCAAGCCATCAACCATCACATACCACGACTACAAGCTCACAGCTTGTAGTGCTCCCAGTGGCGGTGAAGTGGCTCTGTCCGTGCTCAAGATCGTAGAAGGCTACTCCGGCTTCGGTGACCCAGCTGCCATCAACCTTACCACCCACCGCCTCGACGAAGCCATGAAGTTTGCTTACGGCATGCGCGCTGAGCTCGGCGATCCCCTGTTCCTGGAAGGCATTGATGAATACCAAGAGGACATGATCTCTGCCTCCACTGCAGCAGAAGTCCGTTCCAAGATCAGCGACACTAAAACTTTCGACGTATCTTACTACGACCCCAAAGGCCTCGAGTCTCTCGAGACACCAGGCACCTCGCACATCGTAGCCGCTGACAAAGATGGGCTTGCCATCACGCTTACAACAACAGTCAATCTGCTGTTCGGCAGCAAAGTTGTCGTCCCAGAGACTGGAGTCATAATGAACAACGAGATGAACGACTTCTCCATTCCCAACACAACGAACGCGTTCGGTTACATCCCCAGTGCAGCAAACTTCATTCGCCCCGGCAAACGCCCACTGTCTTCCATTTCTCCTGTAATTGTCGAACACCTCAACTCCACAATCGCAAACGCCTTTTACGTTGCTACAGGTGCAGCCGGCGGAAGCCGTATCATTACTTCCACGCTTCAAAACCTGATTCACATCCTCGATGGCAATCTCACAACCGCGGAAGCGCTGGCCCAGCCAAGAATCCACGATCAGCTTGTGCCGGCGCAGATCAGTTTTGAGCCAACGTTCAACAACGGCACAACGGCATTTTTGAAAGCATTGGGCGCAAACGTGACGTGGGCCGCAGCAGGGAGTACAGCACAGGGGTTGAGAAGGCTGAGCAACGGCACGTTCGAGGCGGCTGGTGAGCCGAGACAGAAGAACAGCGGTGGGTTTGTTGTTTAGACGTGTAGTGTTGGAGCATCAGCAACAAAATTCTTAAATTCACAAATATATATGACGACTCAAACAAATGCGCTACAGCTAAAGGCCATGCTGCGGTAGTGGTTACATGCACAATTAAGTAATGTGAATTCAGCTTGAATCGACACGAACAACGTTGTGGGTGAACTCGTGTTCGCAGTGAAGCCTGGATCACGTAAGCGAATGAAGCGGCTATCAAAAGTGGACCACCGAAGCTCCGCTCGTAGCTATTCCTTGGTTCGTCGCGGTCTCGCCTTCTACACCTGCCACCTCGCAATTTTCCACCCACGTCTGCTTGTCGCACGCATCGCCTCAAGATCAGGACATCGATTCAATTCCATAAACATCACCAAACGCGACAATGTTGCCTACTGGGCGCGGCGCCATTGCGCTTGTCGAGTATACGGGTGAGGAGGCTGCACCCGAGATTAGGAAGCTCCTCAGCGCAGTGGTGAGTTCGACGCTGCACGTTCACTCAAGTGCATACTGACATCTCACAGATCGAAAACGAAGATGAATTTGACAGATGGGAGGCAATCGTCACCCGTGCCTCTGAGCTTGAGGGCGGCGTCACCCGTAACTCGAGTCCTTCCGCGATTGAACTCGTGCGCAATGTTTACGACTGCTTCCTCCAAAAGTTCCCGCTTTTCTTCGGGTACTGGAAGAAGTATGCCGACCTCGAGTTCGCGATAGGAGGCACAGAAACCGCGGAGATGGTGTACGAGCGTGGTGTGTGCGCCGTCACCACCTCTGTTGACCTGTGGGCCAACTATTGCACCTTCAAAATGGATACATGTCACGACAACGACATCATTCGAGAGTAAGTCATGCCTTTCTTCCTCGGTTCTGAGACTCAAATCAGCCCATAGCCAGCAGCAAGCACCTTGCGGGTTGGCGATCTGATCTAGTGCCACTTAATGCCGCTTCTTGCGCCACTTGGTCCCTCACTGCATCTGTTGCATTGCGTCTAGTTCACTGCGCGTCTTCGAGACGTTTGGAATGCAACGATCTAGTTTCCTCTGGGGACTCCGTACCCTCTCTGCAAGCTCAACCCCTCTCCCTTCTTCCCCCTTTCCCTGTGTTGACTAGACGATACTGACATGTTAGGCTTTTCGAGCGAGGCGCTCACTTTGTCGGTCTTGACTTCCAGAGTCACCCCTTCTGGGACAAGTACATCGAATTCGAAGAGCGGGTGCAGGAGCCTGCAAATGCTACAAAGATCTATAGCCGCGTCTTGCTCCTCCCTATTTACCAATTCTCTCGCTACTACGAGAAGTTTACCGCCCTGATCGGTACACGACCAATCGAAGACCTCGCCGAGCCTGAGACACTCGAGACCATCAAGAACGCAATGCAATTGGAGAACCAGGGATACCCCGAGAAAGCTCCTCTTGAGCTTGAGCGACAGCTTCGCGAGAAGATACACGCATACTACTACGAGTCGTACTCGCGTACGCAGCAAGATGTCCAGAACCGCTGGAACTTCGAGCAGGCGATCAAGCGTGCATACTTCCATATCACAGAGCTTGAAGATGCTGAGCTCGAAAATTGGCGCAAGTATCTCGATTATGAGGAAAAGCAAGGCGACTTCGAACGCACCTCATTCCTGTATGAGCGTTGTTTGGTTGCTTGTGCGCTCTACGATGAGTTCTGGCTGCGTTACGCACGATGGATGTTCTCGCAAGGAAAAGAAGAGAACACACGCATCATCTACATGCGGGCCAGCTGCGTCTTCGTGCCCATCGAGGCTCCCACTATCCGTCTCAATTGGGCACGTTTCGAAGAGAAGCTCGGTCGCATCTCAGTCGCCCGCGAGATCCATACAGCCATGCTCGAGCAAGCCCCGGAACACGTTGAGACCATCATTTCCCTTGCTGGCCTGGTGCGAAGGCATGAAAACAACGACGAAGCCGTGAAGGTCCTCGAGGAATACATTGGCCAACGCAGCAGTCAGATTGGTGGTATTCTGGTCGCCGAGCAAGCACGCATTCTGTGGCAATGCAAGGGTGCAGTGGATGAGGCCCGTCAAGCTTTCAAAGACAAGCACCAGAAATTCCTCGATTCGAGAGATTTCTGGCACAAATATCTGCAGTTCGAGATCGACCAGCCGTCTTCTGACCAGGAAGAGGCCCACAAACGGGTCAAGGCAGTACACGAGTTGGTGCTCACCAAAGGGCGCCTGTCACCAGAAGCATCGAAGCAGCTGTCACACTTTTACATGGCCTTCCTGCTCAGCCGTGGAGGCAAGGATGCTGCGGAGGAATACATTAGGCTGGATAAAGAGGTCAACGGGTATGTATCATCTGCTTCAAGCGATCCCTCCCAATCCCACCCCTCGAAACGGAAGAAGCAGCCTCACAACGCAGCAAACAAGCGTCAACGCAAGTGATTGCTGGTACACGTTACCACATAGCATGATGGAGCCGCGCGTCTTCAGTCGGTTCAGCACGCCAGCACTACCCTAGACTCTTTATCACTTCGTTTGTTCGTAATCCTCGCGTTTGCTCATTGCTAGCGAAATGTAATACACCTCGATTCTCTTCTTTGCTTTGACTCTGCTGACCTGGAACCTCATCTATAGTTCCAAGCCTTCCGAAGAGACTGCGGTCCCTAGCACCACGCCTTCGAAGCCCACCCATCGTACACGCTTCTAGATCTCAGACCTCATACTCGCCACGGACCTTGACCTGGCGCCATTGGGAGCACCTTTTGGCACGCCTTGACACGGTTCGTTCCCCGATATAATGTAACCTATCATGTGTAGCATCGCCTACATCCCGTAACGTCCGTTTCCACACCTCCATTGCAAATTTGCAGAATGTAGGTGCTCCTTTTGGCCTCGAAACCTGTCAAGGTCCTGGATAAGCGTATCTCTATAGTACGGTCAGTTAGGTTTGGGCCTCCTGCAACCCCTCGACATTTCCTTCTTCTCCAGAGATCTACTGTATACACCTCGTTGTCTTCTGTAACGTGCGCTTGTAACGTGCGCTACTCGTCACAGTCACCCCTAGTACCCCCTCATCCCAGCTTTGAGCACGACTGAAGCAAACTGTCTCAGTTCCACTCCGCCGATGTAGCAAATCATGTCATCTAATTGGCCGATTGCCTTTTTGTAGAAAACTTCAATGAAATCACAAGTCGTAATCACAACACTGAGCTTTTTCCTATTGATGTCGTTGCTGTTTGCGGAATCATCACGGGTCCCGGACTAAGCCTCCGTTCTCAATCTCCGTTCTCGAACACCCTTTCATCGAATTGACAGGGCGCTTATTGTGAATGCACTTGGGTCCGTGTTTGGGGGTGTTGGTTTTTTCCAAAGGCACAGGCGTGCTACCAATAGTTATATCGTATCATCATAATAGTTGCTGTTGCCGTTTTAACCAAGTTTCAGAGAATTCATCAACACCACTATGAAAAGAAAATATGACACATAGTTCCCATGAAGGATCAAGGCTGTTGCTCTGATTCAATCGCACAGACGTGCGGTATTTAGTTTTTAGGATGTCAGGTCTCTTAGACAAAGTTGGATTGTATGTGATAAGTAGTAGCTGAAGCTTAGTTGCGGGTGACTGCATATGTCGAAGCGGTCCAAGACGTTGACGTCCTCTGGTTCACGAGCACTGGATACATATAGACGTGATCCCTGCGGTGTGAAACTGAACTGCGACTAGACGGCTTTGACTGTGACTGGATGGTGGTATATTGTTGATGTTTATTGACAGGCTACCCAATGAATCCCATAACCCGAGACGGCGAAAGAAGAAACCGCTCACACATACTCCATAACAATGCTTCGTTATAACATGCCACTCATTTTACTTTCGCTTGAACAAGCCCTTCCCCAGTATGTTCTTCAACTTGCTCTCCTTGTCCTCACTACTCATTGCCTTCCTCTTCCCCTCGGCGACCGTCTGCCCCTTGGAGGGCGCGGCCTTGGGCTCCTCTCGCACTGGCTCCTCAACCTTGAGAGTCTGTGCCTTTGCCTGCCACTCCTGTGCTAGCGTCTTCCTGGACGCTCTTGCCTCTGCGCTTGCGCCCTCCGCCCACTGGAATGTGACGAGCTCGTTCATTGAAAACCGTAGATCCTGAATCAACCGCTTCTGGTCTCGCACGATGAGAACAAGACGCCCAGTGGGGCCTGTGTATTTGAGCTCAAAAGGCTCGTTCTTCTTCTCAAGGAACGAGGTTACGAAGTCGTAGAGAATGGTCGCGGTATCGGTCTTGGTGAGGTTCATTTGCACAAGTGAGCCATCGGGAAGGCGAATACGGAGGGAGTGGGGCTTGTTGGTGGCAGCAGCGGCTCTGGCCTGTCGCTCTTTCTCTTGTTCTTCAAGTTCCTTGTCGGATAGCAGGCGCTGGTTGCGTGTGCGATTGGAGAGCTGGTTTTGGTGGATCTTAGCGTGCTCAATTGTGGGCTGGTAGTCGGACTCGTTGAAGGCGTTGCGTGCTGCTTGGGGTGTCGCCGATGAGGATGCGGAGAAGATCTGAATGTTGCGAGGTTGCTCAGAGGATGATGTGGACTCTGTGGATTGAGATGGAGCTGCTGCTGGAGTTCGTGATGACTCTGACGCTGCTGTTGATGTCGCCGCTGCCAGTGCTGCCGCTGGAGAAGTGTTGATGGCATCCGCGGACGCGTTAGTTTGTTGAGACACAGCAGGTTCAGGCGGTGGTTGCGCTGCTGGCTGTAAGTCCACGTCCATGGACTCAGGTTCTGGCTCATCGCTTTTGATCGTCTCTCCGGCGACGGTCGTCGTTGCCTCTGGGGCTGCAGTGCCTGGGTTAGGCGTTGACTCTGCCTGAGCAGCAGTTGCGGCATGAGCACCCGTAGCACCGGTTGAAGCAGGTTCGTCAGGTTTGAAATACTGTGATATTTGGCTCATAGCCTCTTCCAACGGTGTGCCAGTGTTCTTGAAAGACAGCTTCAGCAGCGCTGATCCACTGTCGAAACCAAGCTGACTGAGCGTCTGCTGCAAGCCAACAAAAGATGATTGCTCCTTGTGGCCAGGCATTACTGTGATGACAGGCATCTCGTAGCACAGTCTCCCAGCGCCTGATGCACCGCTCATCTCAGGTACGGCGCGTTGTGTGAAGTTGTAGTTCGCCCCATCACCGCTTTCGAAGTACCGTAGGATATCCCATAGTGAGGTGTTGTTTGCGAATTTCTGTGTGAGGCGAGACTTGGGAAGCTGGAGGGCGACTGACACAACGGTGGGCGACCGCGATGCCTGTACAAGCTCGAGTCGTGCGCCTTGCGGTAGATTTGCGAGCCGTATTTGCTGTGAGAGAGAAATGGGCTTGTTGTTGTACCTTGAGGGTGTTAGCTGCCAGACTCGATGACAGTATGTTGCACACCTACTTCAATGTGAACTGGTCCTTGCTGACTCCAAACTTTTGACAGGCCTCGTCTCGTACTTCGGTCAAGTACTTTACAGGCGTGGTGGGGATCTTGACCGTCTTGGCGAAAGAGTTGGTTACTACGACGTGAGACATTATGCCCGGAACAGTTTAACGAGCGCGTAAGAGACGAGAACGGCGAGGGGAACGTTGGCGATCAGGACAGCGCGCGAGTACCAGCAGTCCGGCTTGTGTGCTCTCCTAGTCGCGTCGCAGCGTTGGATAACGAGGAGAAGGGAGATGGTGTGCAGGAACTTGGCTTCGGCGAAGTTGAAGTAAAGATTACCGGATCCTGCCATAGGCTTGCTGTTCGACACAGGTGAAGGAGGGTGGGTCGTGTTTCTGTGAATGTAAGGCGATAGGTTGCCCGGTGCTGCTAGCTGGTGAATGTTCTCGAAGGTCGCGTCAGGTTGCCGCCTGCATAGCGTCACCGAGCCTCGCGGGGCCGGCTGACAGCCCCACCATACCTTCTTCCAGCCGCCGCGTCTACTTTGTATACACACAGCCAACACCTCACATTCGCAAACATGTCCGGTAGTGTCGAGACGTCGTCAGCGTCCCAGCTGAGCCAGCTGCTCTCTTCTTCGCGCATCGTCGTCATCAATTGTACGTCGCTGCGCTCGTCACGCTGCGTGCTCCTGTCACTAATGTTGGTTGTGCAGTCTACAACGAGGACAACCAATCGAGCAAGGCCATCGCCCCCGTCTACGACCAGCTCGCACAACAGCTTTCTCGCGCGAACAGAGTCACTTTTGCAAAGGTCAGCGTAAAGAAGCAGGCGCAAATCGCCGAGAGCTACAACGTCACAAACACGCCAACCTTCATCATCTACAAGAACAACCAGCAAATACGCAAGTTCAGTGGCTCGAACCCCCAACACCTGTCTGATGCGATCAAGAGCTTAGCCGCAGAAGCCGAGTCTGACGGCGGCTCTGGAGGATTTGGAGAGGCCAGCTCAAGTGGCGGAGGCGCCTGGAGAGGCGCAGGACTACCGCGCGGATACACCGACGTCACGGAGCAGGTGGATGTTCGGGGTTTGGACCTCTTGAACGCCGACAGCGACTTCGGTGGTGTACGCACCCTATTTGAGTCGTCCAAGCCGAGCTCGTTGAGCAAGGGCAAGGGCAGCGCAGACACCAAGGACTGGGTCGAGACTGATGTCGATAACCAGCTTATGCTCTACGTACCGTTCACCTCGAACCTGAAGGTTCACACCATTCAGATCACCTCGAATCCGCCAGTCGACGAAGACGACGACGAGATTCCTGTCCGGCCAAAGACGATCCACATCTGGACCAACCGCCAGCACAACTTGGGCTTTGAGGAGGCAGAAGATATCCCAGCTACGCAGACTATCGAGTTGAAGGAGTCAGACTGGGACAAGGAGACGGGCACGGCGAAGCTGGAGCTGCGTTTTGTCAAGTTCCAGAGTGTTTACAGCCTTGTCCTGTTCGTGCAGGACGGAGATGGCGACAGCGAGAAGACGCGCATAGACAGAATCCGCTTCATTGGAGAGACTGGCGAGAAGAGGGATATTGGCAAGCTGGAAAAGATCGGCGACGACTCGTAGGCAGTCCATTACCCGAATGAGTGCATCTTGAGCGTGCATGTCCCCAAGTAGAACTAATGAGACCAATGATACCTGATCAACCTGCCTGTGAGAGTTTGACACACAAGTCCGAGGACATGCACATACAAATCAACGGCACGTATGATTTCCAAGCAGCGTTTCAAGTGCGTTGCACGTTCAAACCAGCAACTGCAAAAAGGTATGTTCGAGCCTTTTCCAGCGAAAGCGCCACTGTGTGTCATCCGACTCAGACGCCCCCGCAAAGTGTATACGATCGATGATGCAATATGTTCTCTCTTGGAGGTCATTGACGCTGTATAAGAACCATGGTCAGGCTCAAGAGCAAGAGGGGAAACTCTGTATTATGACCTCCGCCGCAAAGAAGTCGAAGCTGTGCGCGGCGCGTTGAGTTTTTGTAGGGTCGGTCGGCGAAATGGTACGCCCGGCCCGCCGAGCACTAGCGTGCAAACTCTGGGTTGAAAATTGCAGACGCGCGAGAGAGATGACTTTTGCTATGGCCGGAGATGAATACATTTTATACATGATAGGAAGAGAATGATATCGCATCGCGGTAACTGATCTCATCATATTTACGATTCTGAGGCCTGTACTGAATGAAGTTGGGAGTTTTCTGGGCATGGAGCGCGACGGCGACGGCGACAGCGAGCGCGACCATGGCGCAGCGAGGCTTTATCTGCATGCATTGAACACGGTCACCCCGCAACACCGTGTACTATGTACGGTATCGCATCGTCGCGGCATCAAGGACTGCGGCATCACTTGCTGCAACCAGCGCTGGTTACAGGACTACGCTTGAAGGTCTGGTGCGCATCAGCTGCAGCAGCTCTACGCCGGTAGTCAGTCAGCTTTGCCTGCGGAGTCTGTCGGAAGCAGCCTTCGACAGCATCCCATGTCGAGTCGGTCGTGGAGGCTACAGCATCTCGAGTCGCTCCTTGGGTCTAGGCGTTGCGAGTGCTGCTGTCCACGCAGACTGCTTCGTCAAACGCTGCACACCAGTACTTTATCTGTGAAGGACCACGACCACCGTTTTGAGTCCCCGCCAGCATCGTCGATACGGCTTTTCAACGGTTCCCAACGGCTAAACTCTTAGTATGGAACATGGCATCATCGGTACCAGACGTCTCGAGTTCCTCGTCTCTCAAACGTTTCCTCCACTGTTTCAGCTTCATGTCGGGCAATTTCGTGCACCGGCGAACGCTCTCTTTCGAACTTGACAGTTCATGCGTTGGAGACATGTCAACCACGCGACACGGCACAGATTCTGGGTGTCGAGACGGCGACAGCTGGTCGAGCGTCAGCCCACACGCGTATGAGGTTCCGGACGTCTGCGGTTTGTCTCGCCTGGGTGACGTTATCATTCGGCCTGCTATAGTCGGCATGTGCGAAGTTCGCTGTCGTATTGATGATCAACCGCTTCCACATCTCGAGACGTCAGAAGCAGAAGAGACATTGTCAGCATCTACCAAGGATTAGTTTCTCCAGCGTCTTGAAACAAGCGCTCCACGTAGTCGTACAGCAGACTCCAGCGATGAGGTAGGGACCGATGTCATGGATGGGACCTGCATGTCATCCGCGTGCTGTGCAGGCCGCACCTGGCTTCCTTGCTTGACATCATTTTGGGGACCAGGAATCCATGACCTTTTTGCCACTCAGGCGTCAACCGTGACTTCAACAGCCAAGGTAGAGGTATTCGTCACTGTAATTGCGATCCTCCATTCCACCACCTGCGCGCCCAAGATCTACTGGATCGGCAACTTTACGTTCACATCACCTTCCTGAATCAAGCCGTCCACGGCGGGCCTCTCCCGATACCGCGGACCCTAAGGGTCTTTTCCCTCAGGCCTGTTGACACGAGTGCCGGTATACCGCCGACTGTGGTGAATTATCATGAATCAAGTGACAACCAACAGCAAGCGCAGGAAGTCTTCCGCCTACAAGAACGGCCCGAGGTACATGATTCGCCGACAATCACGACTCCAACGATAACCACTGACGGTGATATCCACTGCCTGGGACTGCACGGCTAATATTCTCCGTAGTGTTTCAAGGTGGGCAAGTCTTGTACAATCTGTACGGGTCCACTACGACCCTACCAATAACACTCAACCTCATGTGGCGGTGCGTTTGCAAATGGCTCATGGACCAGGTGAAGGAACCAACAAATTTCTAAGTTCGCCATTACGGCTCCAGGGCGGCCCTTCCGTTCCCACTTCCCGTCTCAGATTAGACGAGACACGTATCTCGGCGTTCGCTCGACCAGCAGACTGATCACAAAAGCGTCTGAGCTGGTGTCACGAAAAGGGTTTCCCTTGCCATTAATTACGCCGCATGAAAACTTGGACTGTACGTGCACTCTTCAACCTCGCATCATTGTGGAGAAGTCTTCGAGAAGGCGACGCCAGGGACCAGTCGTGCGGGTTGCGGCTGGTAAACGAGCCAGCGCCACGTTGGCCTGCTCGAGCATAAAATTCGAATTTCGGTTGGATGGCCCTGTGCTGCACCCCAGCTGCCGTTCCAGACTCCCCGGTACGAGGGCCAGCCAGCTGCCTCTTCTGGGCGAAATACCGTTGCCAGTGCCTCTTCGGCAATAGTGAATGCATTGTCGTCGTTTCGAAATGTCCATGTGTTTGTGCTGGGAGTGTCAATGGCGATTTGGGACCTGTCAGACACGCATGTCAGATGTGTCAAAATCATCGGCAGCATGCAGCAGCTTCACAGCAGATTGGGTGTCGATCAGAGGCCCTTGGGTATCAGGCCATCGAAAGACTTGTCCATACACAACTGTCACGCTGCAGGTACGATCACGACGGTCGACGGCCAAACCCTTGTGTCTACACCTAACAAGTCGACACCTAACGCGATTGAGCGCTCGGATTCTTCGGGAGCGACGCTTCTATACGACTGACACATGTTGGTGTTGACTCTGGAGTGAGGCGGCTCGTCTACAGGCAGTTCCGGAAGCCAGACCTTCAGCCTGGGAGACCTTCCAGGAAGATTAGACGAAGATCAGGGCGCTCCACAGAATCTTCGACAAATGATACATGTCGATCGGGTGGAGCATGGTCGAGGGCTAAGGAAGCCATCAGCAGTTCCCCGGCGCCGACTCTGTGGTGAAGCCACGCCGGGCGACTGTCCACGGAAGGCTCCAGCACAGAGCACGGCGGACATGCTTCCTGAATCGTGCCGTCTTCCTGAGGACCCTGTTGAATCGTAAGAGGGCCCCGCTATGATGGACGTTCCAGAAATGCTACCTTATCACATGAAGAGGTAGATGCGTCACCGTGCGAGGCACGGAGGAGCGCATCCCACGAGGGTCCAAATCAGGGTCACGATAAGGCGGTTGTTGTTCAGCGTGGCCATGTTGCCAGACGTTCTGTTCCTGCAGCGTACCTGCATAGGCGGCGGCCTTCTCCATTCAATCGGCGTACTTTGGTAGCTGGCATAAGTAGTGTAGGTGGGTCCGGCATAACCTGAGTGTTCCGAAATGGCCCTATTGACTATATTACACCGAACCCCCCTTATTTTTGTATATAATACAGTGCCTCTTGTCTCTAGAAGCATCTACGTAACGTTGTCCTTATGCCAAAGTACTAAGGAATCATGTTAATTCACCCAAAAATTACAGCCAAGCACCCCTGTCAAGCGTCTCCACCTACACTACTTATGCCTGATACCAAAGTAGGCACCTGCCGTCACTGTGGGGTGTCTGTCTGGCCAGTCGACGGCCATTATTGGACACGTTCGAGTCAGCCCACGCTGCTGTCACGCGCAGGCGAGCTCACTGGACGATGTGACACCACTGACAAGGCCATTGTAAAGCGGCGAGAGCGCTAGGCTGTGCTGGGACGCACCGGCGGAGCTTATGCAAGCGGTGGGAGATGTGCAGGCTGCATTACATCTGCGCTAGGTCTCGAAATAGCAGCTAGACGAGGAAGGTGACGATGCACTGGAGCATAACATTTATCGAATGCTGACAGTTATACGAGCCACACGATGCACAAATTGTGTGCCGTGGAGGACGGATTATGGGCCGTGGTCCGACGTCGCTATCGTTATCGCCACCTATCGATAACGCGGCACCTTGACGGTAGAGGCGTTGTGAGAAATGAGCGTTGCCTACGAGTGTGTGCACATGTAAACTTCACGAATGCGTGCTGATCATGTATGAGCTGGAAGCCGGTTGAAGTTTGTATTGTCGAGCTGACGCAGCTCAACGGTTTGGGCCACGCAGATGACATGGAACGAAAAGCAGCTTGCATGTCGTGCAACATGCGTCCAGAATTTTCGATTGTGGTCAGATGTCGGAACGCTACGCAACTTCCCCGCCTTCAACAACCATTCACTCTCAAGCAGCCTTGACGTCTGCCGACTGCAGGAATCCTGAAACACACGACTCTTGTCGATTCCAGCGCAGCACCAAGCCCGTGTGGACAGCAACTTTGGGCTGCATTCCACCAACCAAACCACTTTGGTGCCTGCCCTTCTCAACCAAGAAGACTGGTCGGCGGCGAGGTGCAGCTCGCTTTCCGCTATGTCGCACCATGGCTGGGTAGCCGTCCGCAAAGCTGCCGGACCCAACAGTCCGCCGCCACCGAGCAAATCAGCTGCAACGGGCGACCCCAAGATGCATGCAGCGCAGCAGCACGACGGTGTTCCTGCATCTTGAGTAGTTTTTTTTCAGCGCTGCACTACCGCACGCCTTCTGCATTGGGAACGTAAACAACGCGCTCCCCGACTCTTGTTCACGTATCGAGTGGAGTAGAAGCGGGTGCTGTGAGCATGCCATGCAGTCACCTCGCATTGTTCCCATCAACCAGTGTCAGATCTCACAGGCGGCTGCAGAAGCTCTGTGAGACTTGCCTGTTGTGATAGCCCATGGTGGCACCGCGGCAGCAGCGTGCGATTCAGTCATTCGGCATGGAAACGCTGCGCTCTCGTGTCACAGAGCCGCGGCGTCGTCATGTTCACATCCTGCTGGAACGATGCGCGCTGTGTGGTGAGCTGCCATGTTTCGAAACGGCCACTCAGAGGCAAGACGTCAGCAGCAAGCCGTCACTCCACAGAGTCCACACCCTCCCGGTGGCCAAGTCTACAAACAGGGTCCTGGCCAACGGCCAGTTATCACTATCGATTGGGCGGATAGGCTGATCTATCCCCGGCGGCATACACGGCTGAATGGCAAATGGGAGGGCTTGAGGGCAACGTTGCGGTCCAACGGGCCTCTGTCGTCGAACGAGACACAAACGTCTCGCAGCACCACGACGCTCTCCACCACCACTCATGGCCTCGCCTTCACAGCGGGCTTTCCGACAGCGGGGCTCAAGACTCAGCTCTGCTGGCCTCGCGGTGTTTTTGCTGCCAGTCGGCGTGTGCGGCGGGCAGCACCGCAGCACAGCTGTCGGTACGTCGACAGCGTGCACCCTCGAGCCGCTTGGCGAGCAAGCCAATGGCTGCACAAGTTGTGCCAGCGCTGTGCGTCGCGTCTTCATTTCGCCAGTGCAGCTCATGCAGCCACACCAGGCCTTGCATTTGGCGACCAATTTTAGTGCATGAGTTATGCCATGCCGCTGCCCCAAGACGCTTCCACGAGTCGACAACCCTGCTCTTAAGCGCATGAGTCCGGCAGGGGTCGGTCCTGCATGGAGACCACTGCTATGGTTGGGCTTGTGGGGACGCTTGCGCTGCGCCCCGACTCCCTCCCACACCTGTATAGTCAACCAATTCCGAGCGTGCTTCGGCCATCTTTTACTTTTTCAGTCCTGGTCGCTGTCTCGTCGCTCGCTGATCTAGGCTACTTATCCAGGCCTTCCCTTCCGTTCGCTGCGCTTTCCTTGTTCAAAGGTTTATCAACCTCATCGCTTGTCTTTCTCTTTCCCCAGCACCCTTCCTGGTCTTCCCTTTTTGGTCTACATTTGTACAGTCCTCCCGTCGATTGTGCATTGTAACCGTTCCTTCCTTTTGGATCATCCCAATCTTCGTCAACGCACGGCCCCATGACATCTTCGCTCCAGTAGATCCACATATTAGTAGACAGCTTCACATCTTGAAGTAGTCGTCCAGTCACTCCCTCGACCTTTCATTGCTATCCAGCGCTTGACCATTTACACCCCGCCTAATATAACACCACTCCAACCTCGGTACCAAGGAACCATCTCAAAGAACCAACTCACATACAGACCCTTGATCGACTAGCATACAGTAAGTGGAAGCAGGTAACACTCCAACACACCCCACTAACAGCATGCCTAGGCATCACAGTATTCGCAATGGAGGGCTCATATCACATGCACCCAATGCAAGCAACATCAGCACCATTCTTCTACTACAACCCAGACCCCCAGGGCGAGAGGACTAGCCAGCACGGCCACTTCACACCGCAACCCGCCGGCCAGCAGACACTCCAGCCACAGATGTACTACCAGAGGCCATCGTCCGCACACTCCCAGATGTCGTACCCTCAAACCGCATACGCCAACCAGATGATGACACCCGTTGCATCGCCCCAGCCCATGTACCAGAAGCCAGCAATCTTCGTCCAGCCCCAGGAGTCACCGTACCTGCAGTCTCTTGACACTGAGTTCTCCTACGCGCCTGCCACACCTCCTCTGTCGTCTTGCGGTAGCAACATGAGCAGCCCGCCTTCCACATACGACTTCCTGCCTACACCCATCAACGCACTCTTCCCTGGTGAGGGCATCGAAGGCGTCAAGCAGGGCTGTGAAGGAGAGGTTTTCGCCGAGCTTTTGTCTGCTGGCGTTGAGTGGAGGTCAGCTACGCCACCCATGACCCCAGGTAAGCATTATTCGAACGCGTCGCGGTTGATGAGCGTCTCTCGATGATTGTGGAAGGGATGACTGACTCGGATTAGTGTACATCCAGCCTAGCCAGGGATCATACCTGCTCTCCGCAACCTCGTGTCCATCGCTGTCTCCTTCACCTTCACCTCTGCCCCGCTCGTTCTCCGTCGAGGCCGAGAACAACTTCTGTAACCCACGGGATCTGACCGTCTCTGCTTCGGAGCAGCTGACTCTCTGCCCTGTTGACGAGGAGCACAAGTTTGTCTTCAAGGGTGAGGTTGCCAAGGTTGATGAAGTCGAGTCCACTTTCACCTTCACCGGTCTGCCAACTTTCGAGCCCCTGTTCGAACTTGACTGCGAAGACGACTTCACTGGCCTTGTTGCCTTCCCTACCTCCGAGGTCCAGGTGCCTGCCGGCAAGCGCCAGCGCACCGTGCCCTGCACTCCTGAGGAGGATTTCGTAAGCGACGAGAGCTTCACCGATTTCGAAGAGGACCTGAACCTACCCCTCACACCCGCTGAGACCGACGACGACAACATGTCCGTTGCACCTAAGAAGCGATCTACCAAGAGGGCGCTCTCCGAGCAGAGCGAGGCCGAGTCAGACTACAATGGTAAGCATCAGACATCCGGTGATGACAACACCGCGTCTGGAGCATCAAGCCAACAGAATTCAGGTCAAAGCAACGACAATGCTGCCAACTCCAGCTCCGACGACAACGCCACCGCGCCTGTCGCTACTTCCAGCCGTCGCGGCCGCAAGCAGTCGCTGACCGAGGATCCCTCCAAGACCTTTGTCTGCACCCTCTGCTCGCGCCGCTTCCGTCGTCAGGAGCACCTCAAGCGCCACTATCGCTCTCTTCACACTCACGACAAGCCCTTCGAGTGCACTGACTGCGGTAAGAAGTTCTCCCGCAGCGACAACCTCTCCCAGCACCAGCGTACTCACGGCACTGGCGCCATGGTTATGGGTGTCCTCGACAGCTCTGAGCTCCACCACGACATGTCTCAGCAACACCCTGGGTCATTCGACAACCAAGACCCTGCCATGATGGGCCGCATTCTCTACGACGCTGCTGCCACGATTTCCAGCTCGAGCTCCGACTCGTATTCTGACCTCGAGCCATCGCCGCTGAAGATGCGCAGCAAGAGGAAGCGTGACGAGTAGACGGTTGTTCGAAACCTCTTCTCCTTTCAACTCTTCTAACGAACCTTCATGACCCAGGCTCGATAGAAGGATTCCATCATACCCAGGCGGCTGCTTGTCGCCATCACGGCTACACAGGCGGCACAGGTTTATATTGGCGACTCGGGTGTCTTAGCTCGACGTTGCAGCAAAAGTTCGTCTTCTTTTCTCATCTGTATTCTTTCACCACACTTTGGCAACTCGATCCGAGTCTGCCTTGATCAGGGTTTCACATTTAGCATGGCACATCTGGGTTTATACACGGGGATACTTGGGCGATTCACACACGGTTAGATTTGGTGTTCACATTTTGCGGTTTCCCCTCTTACGACGACATGACCCATCCTTACCGGGCATCGTCGCCGCGCTCTTTCACACCGAACCCCAGTTCAGCGTTCTTACTCTCGTTTTAATCGGCTGCGATCTGTGCAGGCCAGATGTTCTGAGAATATTCGATTCTTCCGATCCTCTTGTAGTAGTTCGACCTCCCCTACCACTCTGCATAGTCATCTTTGCTCTGTTTGTAGGTTAGTGCTGGCACATCCAACTATACAAGACTATTCAAACTCTACATCAACCTCAGCTTCTTGATGACCTCATGTGTAAGGTGTGGCTGACTGATGATGGCACATGTGTGAAGGGTTATGAGGTTTGTTTTTGTTCTTTGGTACGCTAGCGTGCGATGACTTTAGCGAATCCCATGAGCCAAACACCAGACATGTACTATATCACGACGTTTGGCGCTGAGTCCCGTGTCGCTCTCTTCCGAATTCCTCCTTGCATACTGACTGTTGACAATGGCGTTGAATGTCATTGCATTGATCTCTGGCGGCAAGGACTCGTTTTTCTCCCTTCTGCATTGCATAGCCAACGGCCACAAGATCGTAGCGCTCGCCAACTTGCACCCCTCACCCACAGCCAGCGACAATGAAGACATCAACAGCTACATGTACCAGACGGTGGGACACTCTGTGATCCCGCTGTACGAGCAGGCGCTAGAGATACCGCTGCACCGGCAGGAGATCACGGGAAAAGCGGTGAATTCAGAGAGAGACTACTCAGCCGCACAGTCGCAGCAAGAGCAGGATGAAACCGAGGATCTGGTCCCGCTGCTAAGGAAGGCGATGCTTGCGCATCCGGAAGCGAATGCCGTCTCTACAGGCGCAATTCTCAGCACGTACCAGCGTACGAGAGTCGAGTCTGTGGCGCTGAGACTGGGCTTGACGCCGCTGTCGTATCTGTGGCAGTACCCGCTGTTGCCGCCATACTCGCAGTCGCAGCTTCTGTACGATATGGCTGCGGTGGGTCAGGAGGCGATTATCATCAAGACGGCGTCGGGAGGGCTGGACGAGCGGATTCTCGGCTGGAGTATTGCTGTGCAGAGCACGATTACGAAGCTGCAGAAGGCGATGGCGAAGTTTGGTGAAGAGAGTAACGGTGCTGTTTTGGGTGAGGGCGGGGAGTTTGAGACGCTGGCGCTTGATGGTCCGAAGCCGCTGTGGAAGAAGAGGATCAGAATCGACCCGGGGGCGGCAGGCGTCAGTGAGGGCGGGCAGTCGGTGCTGAAGATGAGAGCGAGTGAGCTGGAGGAGAAGAGCGAGGAGAATGATGATAGGTATGGGGCGCTGAGGATCCCGGAGATGTTCGACGATGAGTTTAAGAGGGTGTTGGAGCAGCAGGAGAACAACGACACGCGGTCTTTTGTTTCGGACGATGCGACACTCCTGAACGAACCTGTTGATACCGAGAGTCCATCAACGTTTGAAGATCTACCTACGAATGCCTCCACCGACACGCCCACCGTCTTTACCTACTCCAACCTCTGCGATACATCTCGTTCCTCTCCTAGCAGCGCCTCTCCCTCCCGCCAGCTCACCAAGATCTTGCTTCGCCTCGACCACGTGCTCAAGCAGTGGGGCCTCTCGCGCGCGGGCATCAACCACTGCACGCTCCTCCTCCGCTCCATGTCCGACTTCACAGTCGTCAACCCCATCTACGGACAGTACTTTTCCGGCGTAAACCCACCCGCCCGCGTCACCATCTCGGTCGGCGACTCGATGCCAGAGGGAATCGACGTGATGCTCAGCATCATCATCGACAAAGACAGCAAAGACGGCAAAGGCAAAACAACCCGCTCGGTATCACGACAAGGCCTACACGTGCAGGGACGAAGTTACTGGGCCCCGGCCAACATCGGACCCTACAGCCAAGCCATCTCTGCGCGCCTACCCTCCAGCAGCAGCGAAAGCGAAAGCAGTGGAGAAATCGTCTACATCGCAGGCCAAATCCCGCTCATCCCCGCATCCATGGAAGTGTACACGGAGCGAGCGTTCAAAGGCCAAGCCACACTCTCCCTGCAACACCTCTGGCGCATCGGGCGAGCCAAAAGCGTGCGCTGGTGGACCGCAGCCGTGGCCTTCATCCCCGCGGGCGAGCACGCAGAGGAGAAAGTGAAGACGGCTCAAAGCGTGTGGAAAGCCATACACGCGCCCACCGTCTCGGAAGACGAAGACGAAGACGATGTAGATGTAGATGTAGATGTAGACGTGGATCCCTGGGACCGGCGTAATACCCACACCACTCGCTTCAACGACACTACACTCCGCCTTCGCATTCCCGATCCCGCGCTCCCTTCCTCGCCGCCACCGCCGCCTTGCTTCGTAGTCCAGGTGTCGTCGCTCCCGCGCGGCGTGGACGTGGAATGGAGTGCTACAGGCCTCACCCATGGATTTGTATCGGTGGAATATTCAACCTTGAATCCACTTAGCGTCACCACTCCCTCCACCTCCACTACTACCTCTTCTTCTTCTTCCACCTCCTCGACTTCCTCGTCTAAATTCTACACCCTCGAACTGCACACCCCCACCGACCTCTCCCTGCTCCGCCACCTAGGAAGCGAAAGCGTGCGCGCGTGGGATAACGCTACGTTGTATGTGACGCCGGGGTTTGAGGGTAGTGGGTGTAGGAAGAGGGGGATGAGGGGCGTGCAGTGGGTGCCTTGTCGGCGGGTTTGGGGGAGGGAGGGGAGGGAGTGTGGGGGGTTGCTGGTTGGGAGGTGGGATGGGGGGGTTGGGGGGGAGGGGGTGGAGGGGTTGGTTAGGGGGATGAGGGGGGTGGGGAGGTGAGTGGGGTTGTTTGTTTGGATGGATGATGTTGTGTGAATTGCAAAGCGGCTTGTTTGGCCGTTTAATATGCGTTGAATCGTGAAAAACATGGTTCGTGATTATCCCACGTCCGTTTCTTTTCCTGCCCTTTCCTTTCCTGTCCCGTCCCAAGCCCTGAACGCCGGTGAAATGCTCGTCTTGTCTCGCTCGTCTCGTCTTCATTGCTGTCGCCCATCGTCTCTTCCTGTTAGACGATTCAAAACCTCTCCTTCATACGGCCCGCAACGGTCCGCAGGTTGCCATAGACCTTTGAGGGATTCTGGCCCAGAATCAGCGAGACAATCGACTCGCGCGCAATGTGAATGTTCTTGAAGCCGCCGAGGATGTGGATCTTCTGGTCGGCCAGGACGACTCGGGTGCGACTCGCATTCTCAATGGCGAACTTGGTCTTGCCGTCCTTGCCGGCTATGCGGCCAATGGCGCGGCCCATGTGCTCGCCCTGCAGCGTCTTGACATCCTTGATCTCAAACGTCTCCATGTACAGGTCGTCGAGGCGCAGCAGGGCGATGGCGTCGTCGACGTCGAAGCCCAGGGTGAAGGCTTTGACAAAGTCTTCGCCTTTCTGCAGGGCGTCGGTGGAGGTGGTTTGCGACGAGGTGCGGAGCTCGACGGAGCGGGTTTTGATGTTCATGCGCACTTGCAGGTGCAGGTGCTCGACGAGGGGGGGCTGCGGGGTTGTTAGTAGGGAGCTCATGGTGTGGATTGGGGGCTTCAGCGTACGTAGATCTTGGGCCAGGCGGACTTGAGCGGCGTCATGCGGTGGGGTGGGATGGGCACTTTGCGCGTCTCGCGGCGGAAGGCGAGCGGGATGGTCTGCGAGGGGGCAAACTGCGGGCGGCCGCTCTCGTCGACCATGGCGGTGTCGTCGGCGGCGGCGTGGTTGGTGTCGGGCAGGACCTGGTCGGCCACGGCGTTCATGTCGATCAGGTCCGTGGCCGCTGAGGGCTCGTCGGCGGGGAGAGGTGTGCTCATGGCGACATGGGTTGCGAATTCTTCGGGGCGGCGCTGGAGCGCAGTCGGGGCGGGCATGGCGGTGGTGGTGTTGAGTGTCGGTGTTGAGTGTCGGTGTTGAGTGTCGGTGTTGAGTGTCGGTGTTGAGTGTCGGTGTTGAGTGTCGGTGTTGACTGTCGGTGTTGACCGTCGGTGTTGACTGTTTGGCGGCCTGGCGGTTCTGGAGGTCGTCGCGATAATTTGTCGAGGGTCCAGGGCAGTGAAGGGAAATGTTCGGGCGGGGCTGCCGATAAGCTAGCCTATCCTTCGCTCGCGCTCCAAAATTTCGTGAGGCGAGCGTGGCTGGCCACCTGATTGGGCTTAGCGTGCCGCCCGTCTAGCCATCAAGATTCCTCCAGCCGACGCTGCATGCATGACGTGAATGTCGACGACGCACTTGTCCCTTCTTCAACAGAAGCACTCCCTGCACTTCCCCCCTCCCCCCTCCCAAGCGATGAGGGCGTGATCATGTCGGTGCTGCAACTGCCATGAGTCGACATGTAGGACCTGAGCCCGGCGCGTTTCTGCGGTGCGCCCTCGCTCCCCAGCCGCTGCTGCGCCAGAGCCCTCTTCCGCGCTTTCATGTCCACAGCTATTCGCCGCTGCTGCGTGGGAACGGAGCGAGAACACGCGCCATCACATTGAACCCACGCTGCCACGACACACGCTCGACCCCATTCTCGCCATCCACTCGCCCGTCACATGTCAAGACGCTACCCGCACCTCTACTTCGCCCTGCCTCACCCGCATCCGCGCCCGTCCAGCACACCGTCACCGTCGCTGCCCTCGCCGCCTGGAGCAGACATGCCTCGACACGCTCGTACCGGGCCCTGCGTCGAAGCAGCAGTGGCGACCGCCGCAACAAGAGCTCCGTCACGGATGGCCCGCCCAAGAGCTCCGTCACGGATGGCCCGCCCAAGAGCTCAGTCACCGACAGCCCGCCCAAGAGCTCAGTCACCGACAGCCCGCCCAAGAGCTCCGTCACCGACAGCCCGCCCAAGAGCTCAGTCACCGACAGCCCGCCCAAGAGCTCCGTCACCGACAGCCCGCCCAAGAGCTCCGTCACCGACAGCCCGCCCAAGAGCAAGCCAACCCAGGGCGCACCGCAGCCAGCGCCGTCGCCAAACCCCCCATCCACTACCAACCCCGCACAGTCCGCCCCGGACACGAAGCACCACGACGACGCTCACACCCTCCTCGACCGCCTGCCCCACGTCCCACACCTCTACCGCCCCACCAAGGCCGAGCTGCTGGCTGCCGCCTCGGGCTTCTGGTCGCGCATGAAGGTCCGCTTCAAGTGGCTCACCATCCGCAGCAACCGCAAGTTCAACGCCGACGAGATATACGCCCTGTTCTCCTGGGTCCTGGCTGCCCACGTCGCCTGGGTCATCCTCGGAACCACCACCTTCTTCATGCTGACCGTCTTCCTCATCAACACGGCCTTTTCCCAGGAGACCCTCGCCAAGTGGATCGGCAACTACCTCACCCACTCGTCGGGCATCAAGGTCGTCTTCGAGACGGCCGTCGTCCCCAAGTGGAAGGATGGCGTCATCTCCTTCCGCAAGGTCTTTGTCTCGCGCCGCCCGGGCCAGGGCCGTGGAAAGGTCAGCAAGGGCTCGCAGACGTCCGCCGCCGCCGAGGCTGCCATTGCACAGCAAGAAAAGGACGCGCCTGTCGAGCATGTCGTCGAGGAGGACACCAACTACACCCAGTTCGACGTCTCCATCGACACCGTCAACGTTACCTTGTCCTTCTCCAAGTGGTTCAACGGCAAAGGCATGCTCAAGGACGTCGAGATCAAGGGCATCCGCGGCGTCATCGACCGCACCTCCGTCCACACCGTCCAAGGCGTGGACCCGCGCTCTTACAAGCACGAGCACAACCCCGGCGACTTCGAGCTCGACTCGTTCAAGATGGAGGACCTGCTCGTCACCATCTACCAGCCCGACGGCTTCCGTCCATTCCCCGTGAGCATCTACTCCTGCGACCTCCCCCAGCTGCGCAAGCAGTGGCTCTTCTACGACTTCCTCTCCGCCAACATCATGTCCGGCTCCTTTGACAACTCGCTCTTCACCATCCACCCGCGCCAGACGCACAATTACACGGGCATGCAGCTCTCCGACGGCCGCGATACCGACGACGGCGCCACCTGGAAGAAGCACTCGCGCATCCGCATCGACGGGCTCAACATCGACCACCTGAACCGCGGCTACGACGGTCCGTTTTCGTGGATCCACGAGGGCAACGTCGACATTGTCGCAGACATTATGCTGCCCAACGACGACGACGAGAGTCTCGCCAAGGTCATGAGCGACATGTACGACCGCGTTGAAGCCACGGTCAGCCAGAACGGACGGGCCGTCAAACACCACTTCTCCGACCACGCCGCCCACGGCTTCGACCACCACGACGACGACCATCACGAAGAGGAAACCAGTGAAGAAGACAACCGCTTCATCATCATGGACCTGCGCGTCCACCTCAACGACGTGCGCGCCGCAGTCCCCATCTTCACCCGCGACATCTCGTACGTCAACAACGCGCTCGTCCGCCCAATCGTCGCCTACATCAACTCAAAACGCACCTTCATCCCCGTAAACTGCAGAGTCGTAAAGCAAGTCGGCGAGTTCGACGGCAGCTGGACCCTGTACGACAGCGGCCTAATGGAGGAAGTCTCGCGCGAGGTTCGTCCTGCCTCTCTCTCTCGACATTATTGGTACGTGAATACTGACAACAATACAGATGTACGACGCGTTCGCCCGCGACGTCCTCGACGACCGCACCGTGCGTAAACGCCGCATCAAGAAAGTCGGTATCTGGACCCTGCAATTAGCTGCTCAGGCGCTGTTCCTTGGCTTGGCAGGGAACATGGCGTGAGTCAGTGAGTAAGCGTGAGTTATGTGTGAGTGAGTGAAGGAATGAGTTTTGCACGCTGCTTTGACGCGGATAGCTTGATGGATGCATAGCATGGATGAACGGATGGATATACCCGCACAGGAGCTGTAAGATACACGACACTTTCTTTCTTGCTTCTTCATTTGGCATGGCGCTCGGCGTTGGATGGCTCTACTACAGCCTAGGTCGGTTACGTACATTTACATACTTTCCGGGGTTTGTACGTCTGTATGTGAGAGAGAGTGTATAGTAGTATAGTAGTATAGTATAGTATGTCATCACGATGAAATGCATGAAATCATTATGTCAATATCATCTCTACCCCATCTCTTGCCAGCTTCTAAATCACCTTCTTTGTTGTGATTCTTGCTGCTGGAAAGATAGGTGGATGGATGGATAGATAGATAGATAGGTGGAGGTCGTTCTACAGTGAAGCATAGAAGTAGTAAACCATTTCTCAATACACTGCCGTCATGTAAAAAGAGGAAAGAGGAAGGAGGAACAAGGTAGCAGGATTTAACTCTGTCGTCTATCTAGTGTGTGCCGCACCCGGGCTCTTTGCTTTCACCTCGCTGCACACTGGTGGCTGACAGGTGCCAAGCGGCAAGAGCGCACAAAGGCAGAGAAACTCGTGGATATCGGGGTTCTTGCTCGCTTACAACACACTGTCAGTAAGTCAACTTTGGGGTTTCGTGCCGTGGCTTTCGGTGTTGGTGAGTGTTGCTCGGTATGTACATTTGGTGATCCCTGCATTGGAGCTGACGAACGACAGTCTGTTGACACTACGTGTCGCGAGTATCGACCATGCAGGAAGTCACCTTCGTCTCGTCCAGGCCCGTTGCGAAGCGCCGAGGAACTGACAACATCGACACCCGACCCGCGAAGCGGTTACAGCAGGATGACGATAGCTCGAGTGAGGACAGTTCGAGCGACGATAGCAGCTCGACTGACAGCGATGAATCGAGTGATGACGAGAACGGAACGGGTGGTATCGATACCGCAATGTCGGCGGTTCAGATCACTCCAGAGCCAACTAGAGCGCGTCTAGCTCCCAGGACCAACGAGCATGTCAAGTTGGAAGGTAGAGTTGGGGAGCCAGTGACAGAGAGAATCCGTCAAATTGGAAACAGCGCAAAAGCCAATGCTAAGCGTAAGCTCGCGAGGGAGCTAATGCAGAAATACATCGACGAGTTGGAAGACGTTGTCAGACGCAATACGAAAGAGGGAAACACTGACCGCCAAGTACTGAAGAAAGGAGTCGAGCTTCACACGATTTGGAACAAAGAGGTACGCAGCACTTACAGTATTTGGACCACTTCGCGAGACGTTCTGCTGAAACGCATTGCTGAGCTGGAAGGACCTCAGAAGTCGAGTGACGCAGCATTTCCGGTAGCTGCACTCGAAGAGATTGCAACACTTGAAGCCAGAAGCTCCAGTAAAAAGGCACACTCTTTAAAGTGTAGGAAAGAGCATCGTTTGTTGGAAGAGACTTCCCGAACTCAGGAGAAGAAGATTCTTGGGATGCAGACCGAGATTTCTGACCTAAAAGAGGACGTCAGAGAGCAAAATAAGCTCTGCGAAGAGGCTGTCGGTAACGCAGAAAAGGCGGAACGAAGGAGGAAGAGGACGAAAGACCGCTTGGTGAACAAGCAGGCCGAAATGCTTCAAGAGTCAGAAAGTACCATCAGTAACCTCCAGAAGTCACAAGACGAGATAAACCTCCAACTGCACCAGCGCAACGCCGAAATCAATTCCCTGAAAGCCAACCATCCCGACAGAAAACCTGACATGGACAAATCCGCACTCAAGCAAGCGCAAAAGAGAGCCAAGACCTCGGAAGCACGCGCGAAGAAGATGTTCGACCACTACGATACACTGCACAACAAGAATGTAGTCCTAATCGGCAAACTGACAGCTATGGCACAAGCTGGGGGATTCGGAAATCACGGGAGTACGTACCGCAAGGAGCTCGATGCTCTGAAGGCGCCTTCGTTGGAAGAACTAGATGGATTCCAGGAGTAGGGTTGAGCGCTTGTGCTGTTTCGACATCCTACAACCTGTTACTCGGAAGGGCAGTTGTGCTCTTTTTCTCGGGTGGATAGAAGTGTACGTCAACGAGACGAGTAACGAGTATCGAACAAGGCAGATAAGCACACCCATAATTTCCTCCTCCATGTATTGTCGTAGACCAAATACAGAACTCACCCCACCTCAACAACGCCAAACTAAAGACACAATCAACCTTACCATCGGCACCAAAACTCCTAAACTCCTAACTCACACTCACATAATAACACACTCCCTCACCCTCTTCATCTCCCCATCCTTCTCCCTCTCCGTCCACCCCCCACCCCCCATCTTAAACCCCCTCCGATCCCTCCCCGACCGCCTCGCCGCCTCATCAACACTAATCCTCGTAACCTCCCCCCTCTTCCGCGCCTCATTCTCATCTTTCAGTTTCTGCCACCGCGACGTGCTCGGGGGGCAGATTTCAAGCGGGTGCGTGGGGTTGATGAGCGGGGGGTCCATGGGGTCGGAGGTGCTGGTGTTTTTGGGGGTGCGGTGGGAGGGCTGGGTTGTGCGTGGGGTTACGGGCTCCATGTCTGACGCGGTGTGGATGTAGTATGGGTCTGGTTGCGTGGTGGAAGTGTTCAATTCTTCGTTGGAGCCGTGGGGGGACTTTTTTTTTTTTTTTTTTTTTTTTTTTTTTTTTTTTTTTTTTGGGTGGGTTGAGATCGATGGCGTGGGTTTAAATTCTGTGCGAGATGGTGAGGTCATAGATTGTGAGATGGTTGTGTGTGAAGATAGATCCAGATGTTCTGCGTTTGTTTTGAGTGAGCTTGGTTGTAGAGGTGGAAGGATCGAGTGTGTAGAATGGAATGCGAAGTTGTTTGTCTTTAACATGACGTCCATGGCTGTGTTCGGTACTCGGAACGCTGGGTCGTGTGCATGGTGAGCGGGTATTGGTTGCGGTGATGCTAAGCCACTGTCGATCTTCTTTGGTAGGCCTACGCGGAGTCAGATATTCAGTTTGCGAACTCGGTTCCGGTGAGCATCCTCTGGGAACTTCCAGTTTGAATAAACATGTCGGACTGGTATGTCACTTTCGCTACCAATATCATCGAAGAGTACAGAGCCGGATACACAGCAAGCTGGGGCCTGTTGAGAAGCAAAGAGGGTATTATATTATCGTTTGGGTATCATGACAGCTCCACACCTGAAGCAGCGTCCATCTTGCTTTGTAAGATTGACTGCGTTCAGCCAGTCTACCTTCCTTCGTCTTGTGATCCACACAACAAAACGTCCTAGCACTATTCTAGGTTACACGACCAAGCTGGTATCTCACGTAAAGGCCGCTTAAGCCGTAGGGATAGAGTCAGCGCGCTCGCCCTTCTCAATGATCGGCGGCGGCTTAATGACCTTCTTGCGGAGAACGTGGCGCTTGATAAAGTACGGGAGCCAGATCTTGATCTCATAGCCAAGGAATTGCTTGGTAGGTACCGAAAAGACCTCTGTAAGATGTGTTAGCAAATCCTTTCACTACTAACCCAACGATGAACTTACGGTCAATCTCTTCGAGCGTCAGCTGCTTAGTCTCTCGCACGAAGCAGAAGACCATAAACCACGCAATCAGGTTCAGTCCAGCGTAGAAGCCAAAGGCACCTGTTGGTGTCATGACAGATTGCATACGCGGGAACGTCAAACTCAGGATGCCGGCAAATGTGTTGTTGATACAGACAGCCCACGCCATGCCCTGCTCACGATGGATCGTGGGGAAGACCTCGGCGCTATACTGGAAAGCAACTGGGCCTTCCCCGAGCGAGTACATGATGGTGAACAGGTAGACGAACAATACCACAGGTCCGATTTGCTCGCCGCGACTACCGTCTGTCTTCAACAAGGATAAACCAGCCGCAAGGAGGAAAATACACATCAGCGGAAATGTGATGAGCGTCAATGTGCGGCGGCCTTTAGTATCGATGAGGAAGAGTGTGGGGATCGTGAAGACGACTTGGATAGCACCGTAGCCGAGAGAGGCGTAGAGGGCTTGATCCGCAGTGTAACCGACCTCCCGGAAAATGGTCGACGAGTAGAACGAGATGATGTTGACTGACTGGCGTTAGCTTCGAGTGTTTCATTTCCGCGGTCTATTGGTACTTACTGCCGCACATCTGCTGCGCCAACATGACTGTCGAGGCACCGTAGTTGGCACGGCGGATTCGCGGGACCGTGAAGCAGTCACGTAGACGGGTGAAGTAAGTTGAGTCGCCCGCCACTCGTAGCTCTTCAGTGTAGATCACGTTGGAGTAGTAGAAGTCTCTCGCGGCGATGATGTTGTGCGCGCGCAGCTTGATCATCGACTGGAATCCTTGGGCATGCCTTCCGTGCTTCATGAGCCATCTCGGAGACTGCAATGAGAGGTTAGCCACGTTTTAAGCCCCGAGTGGGAGGTCAAAACATACTTCTGGGCAAAAGAAGATGCCAATACCAAGAATCAAGGATGGAATGAAAGCTGAACCGAGCTGCAGACGCCAGGAGATATCGCCTGTGCAAAGTTAGTACGTAACTACGCAGTTACGTTGACAGTACACTTACCGGTGTCTTTGACAATGACATTAGCGCAGAAACCGAGGAAGATACCCGCCACAACCCAGAGCTGCCAGAACATGACAAGAGCGCCGCGAATACGGGCTGGTGCCATCTCGGCGCTGTAGATGGGGACTGTAGCGTTCTTCGCACCGATACCGATGCCCATGACGAAGCGTGCGGCGAAGAGTCCCTGCCATGACTTTGCGAATCCAGAACCAATGGGTGTGGCAGTAAGACAGCAGGCCGTAATGAAGATCTCGCCTCGTCGTCCGAAGTAGTGGTTGAGCGGGTCGACGATGAATGCGCCAATGAGACCGGCGGTCAAGAAGATGATTGAGTTGATGAGACCGACAATCCACTCATTCTTCGCGCCTTCATTAATACCGAATTCCTCAGGGAAGGACAAGTTTGCACCGTTCGAACCGGTCTGATTTTTCGTCAGTAACGTCAATTATCACAGAAGCGTTCTTTGTCCTCACCTGATCCCATCCTTGAGTAGCGGCTCCCACAGCGCAGAGCGAAATCGAATACCACAGCATCTTGGAACCGTGCCACTTGTGGTCGCGCTCGTAGATCAGAGCATCGCGCTCGTCAGCCTCCAGCTCACCCAGGTGCTCGAACCGGTCTGGATCGCGTGCAACTAAAGCAGCCCTGCCAAACAGAGATGCATACTCTTGCATGCCGTGCGACTCAGCCCATTCCCTAGCATCGACGACAGTTTGCTCGTGCGATTTGCGCTGTGTCGCATTAGCACGTGACCTGAATTGTAGCTTCGTGTAGCGATGCTGGGCACGCAAAGGTTGCGCATACCTTCAGTGGGTTCTCGACGATATTGAGAGCGACCGATTGGCGGCGACCAATGTCCTCTGGGAACTCATCATGCTTTGTGGTTGAGTCCTCGATTTTCTCGTTATATGCAAGTGGATTTGAGTTGACAGTCTCGAGTTCCTTCGCGTCAGCCATGGTTGGCGGTGCTTAGCAGTGAGCTTAGCAGTGAGCTTAGCAGTGAGCTTAGCAGATGACAAGAAATTCAGTGGGTAACGAGGCCCTTGGTCAATTCTGGGCTCTCGCGCGAAGAATATATAGTCCCCCTCCGAGCGTTACAGTGGGGTAATTTGCGGAGAGACTTGGTCCGAACGTTGGGGCCTTCACTTGCCATCCCTGTCTGTTCATGTTGCGGCGGCAGTGAACGCAACGGTCATTGGAGCAGCATGGCCTGATAGACACACCTGCTTCCGCATGCAGATAGCTCCATCATGTGAGGATGACGTATGTCACATGCCAACGCTTGGCGAGCCTGCGACGTTGAATCGTTCTCCAGGAAAATCTGGGCAATACTCGGGCTTGGCTCCACTCCACAAGACCCCAGATCGGAGCGGCGTGGAGAGGACCCACAGCGTCGAATCGATGTCCTTGGAAGCCGCCGCTGAACGCACTGCATGACTGGGGTGAGCACTATGGATTACCACTTGATGCTGGTTGGAGGTCAGAAAGTAGCACGCTCGAATGTATTGTATTAGTAAGATAAGATATCCTCAATCTCTGGTGAAGGGAAGCGGGATACCAAATGCGGCACCTGCGAAGTGAAGAGCTAACGAGTCATGTCAAACCGTGAAACAGTGCCGAAGATGCATCAGCTGTGCCCGTGATCACTCAACACCACCTCCGTGGCCCCATCAGAGCAAAAATTCTCACTCAGCTAGCGCTTACAAGGCAAGCGCGGCAGCGAAGACACCAGCAGCACCACCAACAAACGCCATCACACCCTTGGAAAGAGGAGCTCCAGCCGCAGCACCAGTGGCCTGAGCGGGAGCACCAGAGCCAGAGGCTGTAGGGCTCGCAGATCCAGACTGAGCCCCGGACTGAGATGCAGACACTGTTGCGGATGCAGAGTTGGAGGCAGCCTGGACCACACTGACGGTCTGAAGTACTGAGGCTCCGCTGACCTCGCTCGCTTTGAGGGTCATAGTGGTAACACCTTCAGCTTCCAAGATCTTTGCGAACGCGCCACTTTGGGTAGCGGTACATGTCAAGTCGGCGGCTGTCAATTCACCCTTCCAAGCACAGTTTGCATCGGCTGTCCAGGCACCCTTGATAGGGTCCTCAAGATGAATTTCCACCGACGAAGAGCCCTGCTTGATGGTAATAGGCTCGCAGACTTGAAGGAAGTTGTCCTGGCGACGTAGGCGTGCAGCCGCAGTCGTAGACGGTGCAGAGATGGGCGTCAGGACAAGCGTTCCTGAAGCTGGTACCCGTGTAGAGGCCGCTGAGCCTGATGCTTTGCCAAGAGTCAGTCGGACTTCTAGGATATCGACCTCAGATGAAGACTTACCTGCTGTTGCCGTGGAAAGGTACGATGCAGGAATACCCGCACCTTCAGAACACGAGTTGACATAGGTTGTCGTGCCAGAGCTGGATCCGAGCACAGTGAAAGTAGAGGCGCCCAGCACTGGGTTCAGCAATACCGCACTTGATTGTGCGGCAGCTGAGCCTGCAAAAAGGGCAACGACTGTAGAAGAACGCATCTTGGCGGGTGAAGAAGATACAAAGTCCAAGTGGAACGAGGTAATACAACTGAGATCGCTGGTATGAAGCGGTGTGGAGACTGGCGAGCTTACAACTTTACCAGGCCTCTGTTCGAATCTTATACAATGACTTTGGCTTCCCCATTGCTCTGCTTGCCGCTTTGCCGCATGGTCTGAGCACTTGGCTACGCCGCCTCCTGGTGGTGAGGTTGCCCGAGCCAGCACGGAGTTCTGAAACGCCACCTCTCAGGCGTACCTACCTGACCCAATTCCGCGTGCGCCAGTGCACAGAATGAATCGCAATTGGCACAGCCCTGAACCAACTCCGGGACGGTTTCGCGAAGTTTTTCGTCGTGGTGTGCGCTGCGCCGAAGCTGTTTCGCTACGGGTCTTCATTTTCGCAAAACAAACTTCAAAGATTACTACGCCTCACAGGATCAAACAAGCAATCTCCAGACTTTCGGGATCTGGTTGTGTTGATCTATTGATTGCAAAGGGATTCCCAAACTCTTGCCAACGAATGGCTGTGAGGTGCTCATTTCCACTCGGCGTCGGCGTTTACCTTCCACGCCGCTGCACTGATGCTGTTGTACTCCACAAACGATGTGCAGGGGATATCTCCTCTCACAAGAACCCCGTTCGCTTGACGATATCGGGGTTTGAGCACGTCCAGAGTGTCGTGTAGCGGTGAGGGAGAGCTTTGGAGCTTTGGCGAAGAGGGGCTGCGCCGCGTCTACGCCGCTCCTTCCCCCACCTAGTCTCACCTCAACACAACCTCCGCATGAACATCAGCAACACTGAGGAAAAAGTTTGAGTGCGCTCATTACAAAATACGCGCCTCACGCAAATATTGGACAGACACTGCTTACGGTTGTTACCCGGCGGCCTTACGGTACCCACAGTGTCCGCCTGGTGTCTCACATTGAACCCCGAAGCTGCACCTGCTCTATCCCATGACGCTTACTGCAGCCCAGCCACTCCACAGCCGCAAACAAACCTAGCAGGTCTGTTTTTGGGTATTGGCATCCACGTAGGCGAGACTTACCAAGCTCTTTGCGGACTTCGGTCACACTTGCAAGTCCTCGAGACTGCACGTTACTTCGATTTCAATCCTTTGGAGATGGATCTTGATCAGTTTGCACTGAACGATGTATGGAGTATGGAAAAAGTGTCCCAATTGGGTTACTGAGGCTGGTATTTGTCCGCTTTTCGAGCACACGCAAATGCCACCTAGCTACAGCTGCTGATCATCGCTGGACTTCAAGCACTACGGACCTTAGGAGTCCATCTTGCTCTTGGCAGTGTGGATGGCTGGTGGCGGAGAATCTGTGAGGTTGACGGCCTCAAGGCCTCAGAGGAGGCCGCTTCCGCTGTATACAAAGTACGACATCATGGTCAACAGGTTGGTATTCAGGCTTCAGCACAACTCTTCTTTGCGTCCGTCCCACAGTCGCTATCTTCTGTCATTTTTGTTTTCTAGTTCACTCTTTTCACGACCTTGAGGGTCCCACATTCATTGACAGTCTGCCGTGGTCGATTCGGTTTATCATTTGACATCATGTTCTTTAATTCGCGCAGTCTGTTAAAGCTGGCCTTGACAACTGCTTTCGTTCTGGAATCAAGTGCTATCGACCTTCAACCCTGGGGCACCGGCCATCACCCGGGTGCTGGCTCAGGACGGACAAGCAAACGTGGTCCAGCTCCCTTAGAGTTGAAACCTATCGGTGGGAAGGATGATCTTCACACCGCGATGGTCGCAAAACGGGCCTCTCTTCCTATAGAGTTGAAAGCCATCAGTGATCCTAGTGTTCTCACAAAGGGCCGATCTGAGAAACGTGAGATGCCCGGGAATGGCTGCTTCGATCCTGCGAAGCATTCTACTTTTTTCTGGGGAGGTTACGGTATGTCCTAGTAACAGTGCTATACGTTCAAGTCTAATCCGACACAGCTGGCGACAACATCTACGTGGCGAACTTCACAATGTCCGCTGCTACCGATGACGAGTTCATTCTCCCAGTTGAGAACTTTGCGAAGCGGATGAAGTCCATCAGTTGTGGTACCCCTGGAAAACCCATCGTTCTGGAGTTTAGCGATGTAGACTCGCTTTCATATGCCAAGTCAGCTTGGAAGTGGGTAGACGACGCAGATGTGAATCACTTCATTCTCGTCACAGAGCCAGACATGTGCTACAAAGGCGACAATCGATCGCCTTATCTAGTCAGCGGAATAAAGTTCGACGACGCAAAACTCTCTGCCGAGATCACTGCGGAAGAGAAGCCATGGGACGAGGTCGCGCAACACTTCAAACTCAACCTGGGACACGAATACGTCGACCCGGCCACTGCCAATGTTACTCATCCTCATCTAGCACGTCGCGAGGATGATGGCAAAGCGATGGATATCTCACACACCTTCAGCGGCAATCTCTTCAACTACGCAAAAGACTCGAAGGAAACGGCCGGTATGGCTCTAAGCGCTGATCTCGAGTTGACAACTGAAGGCACCATCATTGCGGATTTCGACGTCGAGAAAAACTTTTTGAAAATTCCCACGGACGCCAAATTGAACATCCATCCTCAAGGAGTCAATGCTCTGATGAAGCTATCACTCGACGTCGACGGCAAGCTAGGTAAGGAATTACAGTGGGACATGAAACCCGAGATTGAGATTCCTATCCAAGCCCTCAAGATCGCAGGTATACTCGAGATTGGACCCTTCATAACCTTGGGCATTCATTTCGGTTCATCGGCTCTTGAGGGTACAGGTACGATGAGCGTGGGCGCTAAAGCTAAGATCAAGGATGACGCCAATGTCGATGTTAAGCTCAGCAAGCCCGAGGAAAACAGCATCAGCGGCTGGCAGCCTGATTTTGAGAAGATCGATCCAGCTTTCAGTGCTGAGATTGGCGGGGACGTGCGCGCTTGGAATGAACTTGGAATTCAGATCAAGGCAGAGGTACTAGGCAGTAAGTGACCGTGAGGTTGATCTTTTGGCAGCGACTGACTGATACCAATCAGGGTGGGGCTATCAAGCCGCAGTAGACGCTCAACTTCCGTTCTTCGAGGCGAAGATGTCTGGAGTGGTGGACACTGTGGGCGTCTGCGGCAGTCAGAAGACAGTCGGTGTGAATCTTGGAACTGACGTTGGCATCAACGTAAACCTCAACGCAGGCAAGGTCAATGAAGCGCCCACATTCGAAAAGGATCTTTTCGAGACTGTTTGGCCGCTCTACTCGACCTGCGTCCCAGTCGGACCCGACAACGCTAAGCCAACTGATGTTCCCGAGCCTGAACCTACCGAAGAACCAGCTGAGCCCGAAGTCACTGACGAGCCGGCGACCGAAACACCAACGACCGAGGAAGGTCCCCTCGAGACAGGGACAGGTAACATGCCTATGATCACAGGCGCACCTAGTCTTGTCACCGGGACGGGCACTGCTTCGAGCGGGTGGCCCATGTATACTGGTAACACCACTTTCCTGAGGATGGCGCAGCGCAGACCCACTGCACTCTATTTCTAGTCGCACCGTCAAGAGTTTTTCAGCTTTAGGTTGGAATCATGGAAGGATGGCGTTAGAGCAGCGGTTTGAATAAGCAAAGCAGCATGCTGGACGGAGTGAGCGCCAAACAACACTTAGCAGAATGATCGACATGGCGTTCACGGTATCTACGGTGTCTACGGCGTTTACAGTATCTTGTAGAGGAACTTCGTGTTCAATCAAACGAGAGCAATTGCATGGTGACATGCGGTGACTGAAGCACGTCATCCTAACCTTGAGTTGAGCGATCAATCCTGAACAGGCAATGAGCTCCACCAGCAGCTCTCACGTCAAACACTAACCCACTGACGTTTGGTATGCAACTGCCCCTCTATATCACGAGGTATAAAAGCGATGTCCGGTGGATATGTATGACTCCGTCACCTGTTCTATCTTAGTTTCATAGTTCTTGACATTCTCGAAGACCTCCACTGTTCCAACATGGCCATTGCAGAAGTCGCACACGCTCAGCAGCCGGACATAGGATATACACCAGACCACGACAAGTATCTTGCACGTGTACAGAAGCGCCTGAAGAGTGAAGCACTCGACAGAACACTGCCTCCTGGCTTCCCGACAGAACTGAAGTCTGATCTAGTATGGGACAACACCGACATAGCTGGTCGCTTCGACTGGACCTACGAGCTTACTGCATCTGACCTTGATGAGATCGAGAGTGCATTGGAACATTTCAAGGGCTTGAAAAAGGCTCTAGGTCATGTCAACGCAGAAACCTTTCCTTTGCCGAACCTCCACGGCAAGCTGCGAGAGATTTCTCACGAGATCCATCACGCCTTCGGTTTCAAGGTCATCCGGGGACTGCCTGTATCTACACATACCAGGGAAGAAATCATCATCATCTATGCCGGCATCGCATCCCACATCGCACCCATCCGCGGCCGTCAAGACAACCAGTACGATGGCAAGCCAGCAGATGTTGTGCTCAATCACATCAAAGACCTGACGAAAATATACGATGCAAATAAGATCGGTGCTCCGGCATACACAACGGATAAGCAGGTCTTCCATACCGACTCAGGGGACGTCATCGCTTTGTTGTCCCTGGCAGAAGCGGCCGAAGGCGGAGAAAGCAAGCTGAGCAGCAGCTGGCGTGTGTACAATGAGCTAGCACGCACTCGGCCTGATCTCATCCGGACACTATCAGAGCCATGGCCTGCAGAGAAGTAAGTATATCAGCTTTGTGCACACTCTTCTCAGATTTGCGCGCGCTGACACTCCTATAGCTTTGGCGACAAATCCAAGCCCTACATTTCCCGCCCGCTTCTTCACCACCAACCCGCAACATCCACATCTCCTGAGCGCCTCATCATCCAATATGCGCGCCGCACGTTCACCGGCTTCCAGGGTCTGCCACGCTCTCCTCACATCCCGGCCATAACCGAAGCGCAAGCTGAAGCGCTCGATGCTCTGCATTTCCTCGCCGAGAAGTACGCCGTCTCACTCAACTTCAAGAAGGGCGACGTGCAGTTTGCCAACAACCTGAGTATCTTCCATGCGCGTGACGGGTTTACGAACACAGAGGAGAAGCAGAGACATCTGGTGAGGTTGTGGTTGAGGGACCCAGAAAACGCGTGGGAGACGCCGAGTGTACTGGCAGACAGATGGGAGAAGGTTTACGGGAATGTGGAGGCAGAGAAGCAGGTTTTCCCATTAGAGCCGTACATTAGGAGCGCGAGTTTGGGCGCGGGTGGGGAGAGTAAGTAGTATCCTTCGCAGGCTCGCCTTCCAGTATAAGGGCTAGTGTCGAATCCATACAGTCTTCTCTACGGGGTTCATCTCTTTGCGGCGTTGCTGAAGCTAATACTGTCTGTCACGTTGAACTCGGTCGTGGCTCGCTTCGAGCTTGTGATAGTGGGGGTCAGATATGCTGCAAAATGAAAGAAGTTGGCGATAAACCTGATCTTTTCTTGGGTAGGCGTTAGACAGTGGTGCACACTCAGCGATAGTTGATGGAAACGCATCGAGGGTGTGATGACATGCAGGGGAAGGAAGGGGCTGGGAGCCGCGTTGTTGCGGCTGACTATGCGCCCGTGCGGGGCGTGTCAGCCTGATTTTGGGCCAGCTCTTTGACCTTCAGCGTCCTCATCTTCCTCACAAGAGACCAGCAGATGCGACGACATTCGCAATGAGAGCTATTGATACGCAGGCTGCGCAATACCACAAATGATCTGAGAGATACTGAGGTTGATTTCTGACATCACAGGGACGTCTCAATTTCAGCTGCTCAGCCTCAGCCCTCCCCCCAGTTTTGGCCCCCTGTAGCGCCTAAGCACGCCCCATGAAAAGGCTATATCATGGGCCGTCCCGTGGCGCACTTTCCAGAACGGATCTCAGAAAGACACTCCCGTCTCCTTTCTGATTGTGCTGCAAGATGTCCGTTGATCCCAAGAGCAGCAGCGCGGGGAGTGATCACCCTGCTATTATTAATGTGGGTGAGCAAGGCTGGTCCGCGTCCAGGAATATACCGCATTCAGAGCAGTATGGGAATACATACTGGATTGGTACCTGTTACGAAAGAGCAGATGCGGCGCTAGAATGGGAGATCCAAGACATGTATGACAACAAATCTTGACTACGCCTACTCTACTTACCATCACTAGGAAGAATATGCCTTACCTACAACATGTCAAGATGCTGTCCAAAAGTTGGAAAACATTAAGACACCTTGCAGACTTCATGGAAGTAGGCACCTCGCCTTTACAGTGGAGGTACTTGAAGAGGAACCCAGAGGAACAAAAAGAGCGCTGCGAGAGAACAAACATTACCTTGATCGAGTACCGATCTGAAAACGTGCCAAAGACGACAAGCATCACTTCGGCCAACAAACTCAGAGACACACTGGATTCCATTACGCACGATTCTTCAAAACCACCTCCCCTTCGGATGTTCATCGTCGAGGATCTCTCTCGAACAGTCATTGAGCAGCTCGGCTCTCGGTTCGACGTAGACCCTCTTTTTTTTCGCGAACAGATCGAGGACTACGTGTGGCATAACACGCGTGATCCTTGGGCAACCCCACCGAGCCTGACCGCGAGTACGAAGCAACGATCATGGTTTAGGCTGCGAAACCTAAGGCTTCGATACCATGATACAGGCACCTCGTTCCAGAACGCAAAGCGAGAGGCTAACATGTGGAACGTGCTACGACGGCCAGATAACGATAACAACCATTGGCCACACAAAGATGCGGTAAACGACGGCGAGGAGGATGTTGTTTCACTCACACGAACTCGGACAACAATTTGGATTGGTCAAGACAAAAAGGGTGGCAGCGGTACTGTCGGCATTGTGCTGTTAGATCCCACCTTGACAGATGGGAAGCCTCTATGGTACGATCGGATGAATTGGCTTCCAACGACAAGTATGGAACATGGTCCTCCTCCAGTCCTGGATTTGTCTCAATCCTGGTACAAGGACATCGTTCAGATGACCACTGCTTTTCCGTGGTCTGAGTCTGCAGCTGGATACACGGTTGAGTCACAAGTCCTCACATATCCCACCATATACACGGTGTGCGCTGAGTGGCTCATTGTTTGCGATTATGTCAAAACACGGCTGAATCAGATCGAGTGGGAAGTTGAGTTGCCCGCCGTCTTCCGATCCAAGGGCGACACAATTGACGGCTCGTTAAAACGACTTCACACATGGCGACGTTACATCCCAATCTTCCGGGAAATGATCAGCGAAACATTGGAACAGGCACTTCCAGTTGCTGTGCGACTCACCACAGCCCCGAACGCACAGTTACCGCAACTAGAGGCTTTCGACAGTATCAAGCCTGATTTTGAACGTATTCTCAGGATGCTAGACGAGCTTCAAGCCCGAATCGACCGTCTAACTGACTTGGTCACCTCCGAAATCTCTATTGAGGATTCGAAATTTAATTATGTACAGACTTCTATACTGGGACGGCTGACGTGGCTGGCAACGACTTTCATTCCGCTGAGTTTCGTCTCTGCGTTTTTCAGCATGAACGAAGATGTGAGCGCATTGAAGGATACGTACGGTTGGTTTTTCCTGACTGCGATACCGTTTACGATATGCGTGTTGCTCTTTGCATACTTGGCAGCGAATGACTTTTTCCATCTGCCAATGGTGAAACGCAGAATGAGAAGGAAGAGAGTGAAGCTATCGTAGGCTGTCATTTAACTACGGGAGAAGATTCTGAAGTTGGGGTTATTGGCATCAATTTACACTCTTCGCCACTGGCTGTGTTGAATGCAGCCAAGAAACTGCTTACATCTCACACGTCGGTATGAGCGTTGAACAAAAGTAGGTGATGCTGCAGTGTCAAACATGCAAACCGATTATTTGATCATCCAAGTCCAAAACCCCTTCGCTGCAGCAATACTTGGAAGATCTACCAGACGGTAGAAGATCTCCGAAGCCACAGCAACAGTGGATGCGCAAACAGCAAAGCTCGCCAACGTGCTCACTGTACTGGCCACCCCGGCATCATCCATGAACACCCAAAGCTTCATGCCAACGGTGTAGACAATGATAGACTGAATGAGGAAGACACCTATAGATTGTTAGCTTCAGCGGACGACTCCATGACGTCTTACTTACTAAAGCTTCTTCTTCCGAGTGCAACGAATGCTTTGCTTCGCAGTATCCTCTTTGGCATCTCATACGTCTCGATCAGAAGCATGGCACCAAGCATGAAGAAATAGTTGTCGACTCTGGCCAAGGGCTGATCGAGGTCCTGCTCATTGTTGAGCATGCCGTCGGTGTACAAGCCAGTGTGGCCGTGCTGTTCGTTGTTACGCATGCTCGGCCTCCAGGAGATAAACAAGAACTGCAGAATGACGCCTGTCAAGATAAACGACGCATACAAAGGCCACGTCGGCACCTGAAACTTCCCAATCTTGAGGCCTGTCCGTGATCTGACTTGGAGGTCCATGTTAAGCACGGCATCGGTGATCAAGAGACCAGTCACACTGTACCACGCCCAGCTCTGCACCCAGAAAGCTGTTAGAATGAACGCAAGCAACGCCTTCACACGCCAGGATGTACGCGTGTACGGCACAATGATCATGGTCATGTACACTGTGTAACTCTGCTGGAATAACACCGACACGATCCATAGAGTACCGGACGGGAAGGCCTTGTTAGCGGCCTGGTAGCTGTACTGCTTGTTGACCCAGAAGATGTCGAACAGCGAGTTGAAGTACACCAAGAAGTTGCGCATGCGCATTGGCGTCTCAGTAGAGACGTTTGCAGTCCGCGTGAGGAAGTCGGTGATGTACGCGGTATCGGCTGCAGTAAATGCTGCAACTGCGACCGAGTATGCAACAAAAGTTGGCAACCATAGTCTGACGCTGCGGCGGAAAACGCTAGACGCGCAGACTTCTCGAGTCGTGTTGTTGAGATAGGGCAAGGCGATTGTGCGAGCCGAGAGGAAGATGATCCAAGAGTAGATCAGAGACTCGTTGCAGAAGATGACTGAGAAGGATTTGCGGAGAATGATCTGGTACAGCGGCCCATCTTGGTTCTTCGAATCTGGTACTGCGGTGGGGAGGAAAGCCTGAAAGAAGACGAACAAAAACGACTGGAGGACGAGGATGCCGCGCAGACCGATGAGGTAGTCCTGCGACGCAATCCGGGTTGACGACAACGAGCTCGTCGAAGAGAAGACCGAGGGCAAAGGACTAGACAGAAGTTGCGACTTCATCATGAGCAAGTGGTGCTTGAACGACAGTCAATTCTCAATCTCGACTAGAAAGACGGTTTTCTTGAACACCACAGCGATGAGAATGGTGCGTACTACGCTCAGCCAGTCTAGAAGGCACCAAAACACGTGTTGCTCATCGCACAACTGACCCCCATTTTTCCGTGGGGAGACCCGAGATCAACGTCCTGGTAGTCGAAGCTTGACAGGGTACCGTGGTCGCGAGGGTGCTGTCACGATTACACAACATGCCGGACGCACGATGATCCAAATTTGGTCAACAATTTCAGCTGCTACCCGAGAATCAATTACAAGTTGGATATGCGCCAAGGCGAAATGGGCACTCTGATTGCATTTGGGGACGCGTTGTCCTGCTTGAGATAGATCATCGATTGCTTGATCCTGCTAGCGCACACTAGGAAGCTGCAAATGTTGCGGGAACTTTCCGGTCGAGCTGTCATGGTTTGTGTTATCTCGTTGGCAGGAAGACAACAATCTTGGTAGTTGCCGTGTCGGGATTCGGAAGCGAAGCATTGATGATGGACTTGGCGGTGTACGTGGAACATTCTATTGATCGATTGAGTCAACAATCTGAGTCTTCCTTGCAACGCCTGTGAACGTTGAAAACCTATGTGGGGGAGGTTGGAAAACCTACAAGTCGTCTTGTATGTCGAGAGGATGTGATAGGTGCAGACCCATGTCTGTGGTGAAACTGTACAACAACGGCTGCAAGGCGAGTTGTGGATTACGGTACACGTTGACAGCAATCCTAATCTCTTGACGCAGATCTCGAAAATGTCAGGGGTGCATATTGTTTGCTTGGAGCGAACAAGCAAACGGTCGGCATTGGCCAAGTCGTGTGGATCTTGCCGCTAGCGAACACGAAGTCATCCCGAAGCCTTGTGGGGCTCGGCTCGTACATCCCCACGCGTTTCAAGCTCAACGTCCATCAGCGGGGTGAGGCTCTGCAAGGCTAGCTGAGCTAGTGTTGTCGTTTCTTAGATTTGGCTAGGCCACGCTGATCGAAATATACCGCGACCAAAAGCAACGACGATCCGAACCAATCTGGATGGGAAAAGAGGATTGACGTCAAAAGAGCCGAGCACGGCGAGAAAGCTCAGAAAGGCAGCTGCCGCTATCGGCAATACTGTCGAATTGAGACATGAGAGATAGCGATTGATGCGTACGGCTATAATTCGGGGTGCCATGTGGATAAGCACACAACTGGGAGTACTGCGTTCAAGCGTGCATTCGACGAGAGCATGTTGAATAAATATATGCATGTGACATTGGCGATAATAGTATACCAATCAAACGTCGTACAAAGGCTCTTTATGTTCCCGAAGAGAGACCGATGTGAAAGTAAGATACATGAAGCGGCAAAGGTGCCAAGATAGGTAGGTGTACATTACTTCCTGGCTGTTGGGTTCCAGGAGCTGTATCTGACGATTTGTCGAGCGTGCCCGTACAGCCCGATGGTCGCAGACAGCACCAGATAGAACGGATAAGCGATAGAAAACATGATGATCATCTTCCTCGATACAAACTCGGATTTGACCTGATTGGTGATCCAAAGCGTGGCTACCAGGCAAACCAGGCTGTTGTGGACTGCATTAGCGTTGCTAGTAAACCCGAAACACAAGAAGGTCGCACATACCTGATGATGAATAGCCACTGTGACACTGGATACTGGAAATAGATCAATTTCCACAGCTCCTCGCCTGACTTGGGGAATTTGACAATCAGGAACGACAACACCAGACACGTGTATTGCGTGACCAGATAGTAAGAGGCCTCGCGAATAAGCAGAAGTGAAAGGACACCGAACCTGGCAGTGAAGTCTCGCTTGGTACCCTCATGAAGTGGATCTTGAACGCCGTTGTAAATCATCTTGGCATGTCGCATGGAAGCCTGAGCCCAGCCCTGGGCCCATCGAAGACGCTGCTTCCAGAAGGCGCCGAATGTCGTGGGTGCAAGTTCGTATGAGGTGACGTTCAGGTCATGCACGGTCTTGCAACCACGGGAAAACGCTCGTAGCGCAGAGTCAATATCCTCAGTCAACATGGAGCCGTCCATCTTCATCTCACGGAGAAGGGATGTTCGCCAGTAGCCATTAGAGCCACAGAAGAGACCGAAGCCCCACATCGTGGATCGTCCTGGGTGAGACACAGCGTAGATTTTATCGAACTCAACAGCAATCATACTCGTAAGGAACGTGTCGTCAGAGTTGAATACGATGCATCGACCTTGTACAATGTCGACCTCGGTATCGGCCATGAAGCGCTCGGCCGCCCAACGGGGGCCGTTTGGATGCGGGTAATGGTCGCAGTCGTAAATTGCAATAACGTCAGAACCGGTGTCCAAGGTGAGGAAGTAGTTGAGGTTGTCTGCTTTTGAGGTTGAGTTGGGCACTTTGATAATCCTAGCGTGCGGGTACTTCAAGGGTAGTTGGTTGAGTTCTGTCTCCAGAGGTTCAATCGAGACGGGCGTGTTGTAAAGGATGTTGATGCGAATTTTATCTTGAGGGTAGTCCAGTTGCTCCAAGCCGTACAAGGCACGATCGATGATGATATCCTTCTCGTTTGGCAGGTACGCAACGATGATGATGTCCAGTATTGGTAGCTTGCTGTGCGCCGTGGGAAACAACCAGCCCTTCTCTTCTGCCTCGTTGACAACCTTCCTTGCTTCGCGGCAGGGCATGATACTCATAAATGCCTCGAGGACAGTTGCTCCGGCGATGTAGAAGTTGGTGCACATGTAGATGAACCAGAACACGGCGATCAAGCCCTCGCTGCAGTACATATACAAGCATGTGGAGAACACGAAGTAGGACGCAACGAGGCAGAAGGGCGTCCACTCCGAGATGAATGATGATACACCATCGAGAGCCACCCCAGCTGTTCGATTTGTCTTCGTGACCTGCTGCTCTGTAGCACTGGTCGGTGCAATCTCACCGATCTCAACGGTGAAGTCTTTCATTCCAGACATGATGGGCTTGTACAGCGCTATTCAGCAAGTAAGAGTGGAGAAAGAACCAGATAGAGCGGCAGTCAAAACGAGTGGTGCCTGTCGTAAATATTGAGAAATACAAAGGCTGGCGTAGAGCAATATGTGCTCAATAGCGAATGAATAATACACAGAAACGATTGACTGGTGGCAGGGAGAGGTGCGAACCGAAGCCGGTCGACTGGATGCCTCCGGACAAGAGCGAGCGATGGTGATTGCCGTCTATCTTGACACTGATCTTGTCATTACGTTCTCCGAGCTGCACCAACGCTGGAGTGGGTCTCATCATGAGCCTTGCAATGCACATCCTTGTCTATCTTGCAGATGCGAAAATGTGCGATGTGCTTCAGCACAGTTTTGATCGCCGCTTTTAATGGACCTTGGCAATACAGAACCATGCTGCCGGCGAGCTGCATCCGTGGGGGGAACACCGGATGTAATCCAGACCTGTTGCCTGCTGTTCGTCGTCCCCTGAAATCCACTGCAGTGCAGTGTTGGCTAGGCGTTGTGCTCCTGGATCTTACGATAATGCGCTCTGCATGCCCAGAAAAACCTGCATGTAGTACAGCTCTCTCGTTACCCCGGTGGTGGTGCGACACTGTGCATGGTGAATGAACGACGCTCAGCCGGTAAGCACATATCCTAGCGGCAGCGATTGTCAGTGCGGTCGAGGTGCAGGGTCACAAAGACTGGCCCTCAACAGAAAGTTGATGATGTGCGAATGGAAAAGTCCGTGCGTAGTGTAGTCTCGGACAGACACGCCGTGACACCCTTGACTAGTACCTGGCGCTAATGTGAACTTGCCCCACTCATCGACAATCATCACTTTTCTTCTTGCTCTCGACAGCTTACGACTCCACAGGCCACGCAGCGCACCGGTTATCGAGCTGCTGTCATGCCCAATGCAACCATGAGTGGAATTCGCCAAGGAAGCTTGCAAGCGCCCGCGTGGGTGGTTGAAAGAAGCCTGCGGTATGTCCCACGGCCTTCTGATCCTGGCCGGGTCGAACTCTGCTTCTGATAGGAACAGTGTCCAATTCCGACAGAACGTTGATCGTTCCAGGGCTCATACCAAGGTTCCGGCTCCTCCTGGGTCCGTGGAGTTGTCTTTGCATCAGTGTCCATTCGTCATCGTCCTGTTTCACTGCCGCCGGCCACTTCGTCGTACTCTTCTTCCATTCTTCTGACCGAGCAAGCTCCATGCATGGAGTGTCAGGTCTTTACTGATTGCGCACCCCATTCTGTTTTGGATCTCTTCTGCGTCTCCACGCTCGTTCACCACCATGCTTTCCGTCGTGTCCCTTGTCTGGGTCCTCTTGTGCGCTCTACCTGTAATCAGTGAAGTCACCAACGGCAACGGCAACTGTACGTGTGGTTTCTACGACGGAAACACTGGGTCGCTCTTCACAGACTCTATAATCGTCTACTTCAACGAAACGAAGGACCTTCCTTCCGAGTTCATCGCCGAGCAGTACAGCAACAAGTACGAAAAGGACTGGAACGCCATATACCGTCAAGGTGCCGATCCAGCAAACCTTCAGCCTAGCAACGACTCTATCCAGCTGCTTTTGCAGCCACCGACTGACGATCATATCGTGCAAGGAGCTGGACTTCGCACAGCGAGACGTGACATACAGCATGGCTCCTTCCGCACGCTCATCAAGTCGGCAAGGCGCACGTCCGCTGGCTCCGCCATGTCAATGATGTGGCAGTTCAACGAGACTGAGGTTACAGAGCTCAGCGTCATGAACATGAACGATGCTTCAGAAGCGTGGGTTGGGACCTTTGTTGGCGGAGAGTTCACTACGCGCGATCTCGGCGTGAACTACACACAGCTCCTGGAAGAACCTGTAGCGGATCGCAATTACACAACACTCGAAAGACGTCTTAGCAACAACAGCGTCAATCCCTGGGATTTCACCGAGTATCGCATCGATTGGACGTCGGACTACATCAACTTCTATGTTGGCGGCAATCTTACCCGACAGGTTCTACACAAGGACAACAAGGGCATGCCGTCGGTTCCTTCACCTATATATTTCAAGCACTGGTCTACCGGTAATCGCTTCTCGATGAAGGGCCCACCTGGGCGGGTATCAGTAGCTGAAATTGGCTGGACTCGTATGTTCTTCAATTCGTCGTCGACTACTGAAGATGTCCGCGAGGACTTCGCTGCTAGATGCTCAGTTGCAGACGCGTGTATGATGGATGATAGTACACTACGCGGCTCTACAGCTTACAGCAACGAGGCGACAAACAAATGGCGCCAAGATCCACACAAGAGCATCAAGCGTATGCCCGCGCTCTGGATCTCGATAGGTTGCCTTGCAATTTCCACCATTCTCCTCATCCATACCTTCATCCGTCGTGTGACGCAGACGAAAGTGGCGGACCACGGAGTTGCTTCAGCTCCGACTCAGTCCTCGGATGCAATACAGGACACCAAGAACGTCTCCCCTGAGGTTGCTGAACTCGGTTCGAGCTCGAGCGACAAGAAGTCGCCAGCATCGAGTCGACCAGCTTCATCCAAGTACGAGTCGGACGACCTCACCATCGAGCCAATTGGACCCAGCGCTAGCACTTCGGTGGTTGGAAGTGCGAGTCCTTATGGACCTTCACGAGCCAATTCCGTGCGCTTCGACAGTAGTGCGACGACGCCACACATGATGTCTCCGTACAATAGCACATACGACCTTGCACGAGATGGGCTGCCTACTTTGAGTGAGGGCAGCTTCTCTCCTACGCCCAGGAATGGATTTTCGCCCGCCATGGTCAAGGGCCATAAAGGCTACCTGAACGGCATGGCTTCTGAGACGACAATTGCAGTATCTCACGCCTCGCAACAGACAACCGACAAGATCCACATGGAGACCGTTACCGAGTCAGCAATGCCGGCTCCTCGTATGAGAGCGCAGCCACCACCACCACGGGAGCGCATCGATTACCTGGCCGGTCTGGTGGCACTGTGCGCCATTGTTGTCACTGTCATGCACTTCGGTCTTACGTTTGTTCCCGCCATTGTCATTCCAGGTGCCCCACAGCACGCAAAATCTGAGTACTGGGCGCAAAAGATTGTGGCCCCTTTTATCCTCAATCAGATGTGGCTTGGTGTGTTCTTCACAACCTCTGTGCGATTCCTGACTGCTTCCTACCTAAGAAAGGGCAAACTCGAGGACGTCGCCAAGGCAGCTGTACGCCGAACACCACGTCTTATGATTCCTGTTGCTACGATTGCTTTACTAGAGTACTTCCTCATCGATGTTGGTGCGACCAAGTTCCTTCGCTACATCCCGTCCTTGACCTGGTCGACCTGGCCATATGTCACCCGCTACGAGAACTTCGGCCAGTATATCTCCGAGATCCTCGAGCTGATTTACATAATCCCAAATGCAGTGCCGCAAATCACCTTCAACTACTGTACCGGTGTGCTCTGGACCATCGCGGTTCAACTCCAGGGCTCTTGGCTCGTCCTCCTTGGTGCGATTGTTGTCCGTGAGATGAAGACGACCTGGAAGCGCATGGCGTTTTACATCTTCTGCATGCTCAACCACTGGTATGCACGGTCTTGGGGCACATACCTGTGGCTCGGTTTACTGCTCACTGACCTCGATGTTACCTACAAGTACAAGAAGTGGCTGTACGCGCGTCCGGGGACCTACTACCCGCTGCTCACGTTTGCCTGGCTTTGTGTTGCATTAGGTTTTGCGGTCAACTTACTGCCGAACTGGATGGACTTCAACTTTGCAACTGCAGAGCACGACATCCACCCTGATGAGGCGACCGGTGAAGCTCTGTTGAACACAGACAATGCTGGATACCCACCTTATTACTCACCTCGTTTGAACGGTCTCCTTTTCGCCGGTGGTATGCAAGCTATCGTCGAACTCTCAACCTGCGTTCAATGGCTGCTGTCAACACCACCTCTGCTGGTCCTCTTTCCTCACATCTTCACCATCTACCTGCTCCACGGCCTGGTCTTCTGGAGCTGGGGCAGCTGGCTCTTGGTATTCCTTGCGGAACGTGGCTTCACGTATGGAGTCAACGTTGCGATTGTCGGCGTGACGTCCTACGCGGTCCTCTTCCTCTCTCTACCGATCATCACACCCATCATCGAAGCGCTTGGTAAGGATATCACAGCCTTGGTGTGGATGACCGCCCAAGAAAAGAGCCCACCCCGTCGTAGGACGCTTTTCCCATTTCCCGACGATCTGTTCCAAAGTCGAGAAGTCAATGGCGATGCGAAGGACGATGTTGAGGCGAATCCAAGCAATCGCAGTTCAGGAGCCATGAACAGTAGTGTGTCCAACTTCTCTGGCAAGGGTGGCGAGAAAGGGGATGTTTATGAGGTCAGCCCCACAAAGAGTGACGAGGAATGGAAGGCGAACTAGTCAGGTGATGCTGTCTACGAGCTAGGTTTTGCATTAATTCTGCTGTCGCTTTTTTAATATCTTTTGGACATGAAATGATAGATCACGAAGGGTTCCGTTTTATGGGTCGTTCAAATTTCAGATACACGAGTTGAGAACACACTGCATTCTAAAGTTAAAGCTTATGTCCTCCCAACACCAAAGCATCAGTGACCCCATATCCTCTTAATGCTTCTTCGCCCAAAACTCCAAAAACCGACTCACGGTCCTCATCTCCCACTCATGCGCTTCCCTGATATACGCCGGCTCAGCACTAACGTCCTTGATTCCATAGCTATCCCAATGATGTCCGGCGCCAGCAATCAGATAACTCGGATGCTCGTCGCTGCTAATCCTCGGCTTCGGCGCAAGTTCCGAGTGATAGCACAGATCAAGCCAGACATCAGTGCTTCCGTCGATGAGCGCAAGGTTGGGCGCTTGGAGGTCCCATCCACCGTACTTGTTGTAGTAGTGCAGCTCAGGGGACTTGGGGATGGTGTTGTGCTGGCCGGCTGGGAAAGCCCATGTGCACCATTGCTGCGTATAAGAAATTTTTAGGGAACGCGAGATAAGGGAGGGGCCTGTTTTGGGGGCGACCTGGTAGCCACCTGACTCAGAGCATGTGGAGTAGAGGTAGGAGCGGGTGGCGCTGTTTGTGGGGTCCGCATAAAATGTTTGGTTCTGCGTGCCAAAGCAGCCATCGTCTGTGCTGTCGATTCTGCCGCTTTCGCAGGTTGGGAGAAGAACCTTCTTTACGTAGTCGGCGTATCCGCCTAGACCGGTCCATGGCTTGCCATGAGAGTACTTGGAGAGTGCGGTATCAACGCTGCTAATGTTCTTGGGAGGTTCGATGTTCGTGACATTGGAGCAGAAATTCCAGAAATCGTCGGAACCGTAAGTCTCGTTCCAGTTGAGCTCTTGCCAGGTGTTTGTGGGATAGTTCATTGGGCCTCCGATTGGGAAGGCAATGGTCATGGCAAAGTCGCCTAGGCTCTTCAGTGCACCAAGGCCGAAAATATCCTTGAGTTGCTGAATGCCTTGCTTGTTTCCGGACTGTATCAGAGCATCGATCTTATCGACAATATTGACAATCCTAGACACACAGTCTGAGGGACCGTACTTAATGATTGGATCATACCACTGGGGATATGCAAGCAAAGCCTGAGTGGTGGCACTGCTACCGATGCCGCCAGCAAAGATTGAGTTATAGGTCTTCATGGTGAAAGCAGTGTGAGCGCCGGCCAGAGAACCGCCGTACATGATCCAGGGAACATCCGGTCCGTTTAGAGTGCTGTTGACTCCAGGGAAAGTAGCATGTTGTCTGAAGTAAGCATTGTCGGCAATGGCTAGTTCACGTTAGAGAACTGAATTCATAACAGCAAGGCTTTCTTACTTTGCTCGGTAGTCAGGAACCTCAGCTCATCCGTTGTACTGGTGTTGTACGGGTAGCTGTGTCCATAATACCGGTTTTCGAGAATAACGCCGAGACCATTGAATTTCTCCATCAGGATCTGAATTACTATACCGGTCAGTTCTCGGTCACTTGGTCATCTCCGGTAATGCGCACTTACTGCCAGTTTGTAGGTTCGAGAATCGGCTTTCTCCGCTCGTCTCTCCGCCAATGTACAGGAACACTGGGCCTCCAGGTTTGTAGTAGGATGAGTCGAAGAAGTACCGCTGCTTGAAGGTGTCTTTTGTATGGGGCTCATAACGGCTAGAGTTTTGGAAATGGTCGATCTGCACACGCTTAGAGGAGTTGAAGTCAAGTGAGAACAGAGGCACGTACAGGCTGATCAATTGAATGAGCTGCGTAGGCCGGGGCAGCGGCTGCCGCTCTTTTCTCCCGCCATTGAGAAGAAGCTGGGGTTGCAGCTGCAAGCGCAGTCAAAGCACACAGTAATGCTAGAACCTTCATCGTGCTTTTGAGATTGTTTGTCTCAGGTACCAAAGAGTTGGAACGGGCCGCACACAGCTTATAAGATGCATGTCGAGGTCGTATTCCCGGTCTTCCCGGATGCAATCGTTGCTGCTCGCGTCATTGTCGTTTGTACCGTCGAAGGTGGGGCAAAGCGGAGCGAGCGATGCCTCAATAGGCAGGTAGACACAAAGCTTGGAAGAGCTTGGTAGTGCTTATCGCGGCTTGCCAGCTGCCTTCCGACTGAGGTCGTTGTGCCGCGCAAATATAGAAGCAAGGCTCTCCGAATGTGATAGTGCGATACCGACCAAGCGTCCCGTAAGGATATTGATGGCCTGAGACAGGATGATGTAAGGGCCAATTCAGCTGTACCACCCTAGTAAACCCACCACGTCTTAAGCCCGTCCTGATAAATCTCTACATACTCCCGCTGTTTTTGCGCTCGATGAGTAGAGGGTTGAGCCTTGACCAGTCTGGCACGTGGTGTCTATTTAGATGTGCCCTTCTAGCGACGGTTCTTGCTCTGCGTTCTTTGACCGGATATCGAACATGTAACGGAAACGAAGGGTTGATTTGATCTCGAAGTCTTTCAGAAACACTTCCAGTGCAGGCTTTTTAATGGCATCCATCAGCCGTTCCTCTAGAAAAGGCTTGAGTCTGTTCAAGTAGACCTGCGAAAGACCCATGTTAAGCCCTAGGTCTTCGGCAAAGTACAGGAAACTTTTGCTTCGCCAGACATGATTGAATGTGTCGAAGTCATCAGTATGAAGACTTGATATTGCAGATATAGCATCTAGAAACACCTCATGTACAGGCTTCTCGTAATCTACAGTCAGAAGGGGTTGATCCTGGCCGTCCTGGGATCTGGCGAGCGCAAGCAACCCATAGACTTTATCGCGCGGATCCGCGCAATCGTTGCCGCTGTAACGATTGATGACTGTTTCGAGGTTCTTTAGTGGATGAATCCACATCTCAAAACTGACGCATCCTTCAGCGAACAATGCCAAAGGTACGTTCGGCAATTCGCTCCAAGAACACGTCTCGGCAAGCTCTTTCATGTCCGGGCTGGAGATCAGGATATTTCCACATAGCAGACGAACTTCAGGCGCCAAGAGTATCTCTTGTATTATCCAGATGCGGGTGAAGTACTTGTTGGACAGCAAAGCCTTGAGCTTCATGACATCTCCAGTATCGTGGAAAGCCTGTGCTGCTTCGACGTCTGATTCTTTACGGCCAAGCCAAGATATAACGTGAAGACTTCTCTGGTAAATATCCCGCATCTGTGCCACCTGATGGTTGCGTTCAATTGCACTGCGTTGGTCGATGCAGATTTGGTCTATCCAAATGTAAACCGGGTCCTCGTTGCAGGGTCTGAATCCAATTAAAAAACGATATAGATTTTCCCGGACATCAAACTTTCTTTCGTTCAACCAGATAGAGTAGGTAGGACTTGGCGTTCCCCAGGTATACGACAGGGCTGTGTATGGCGGCGCTTCTGTCAGGTCGAAAGTAGCTATTTTGCAGCATATCGTTTGGCTCACAGGTTCGCCGTCGAGCTTGATAAGACGCATTTGATGTTTGGTCAGGTCGAGCGGTTCGTACTCATAAGATGGCGCTCCATCAAATTCGACAGCCATGACGAGAAAGAGGGTGCTGCGTCAAGATGGGTGGGGGCAGTGTTCCAGTAGGAATAAATTTGACGAAGGTAATGTTGAAGAGAGGGCCGAAGAACAAGAGAAGAGATTGATACGGAAGGAGGCTGTGTAATTAAGATTTTGAGGCGAAGTACATACCCCGCTCACGAGGCTGAACAAGCATCATACCGTTGTGCCTAGCTGAAGATGTGCACGCATCACATCGCGAACTCCGGTTCCTACTTTCCGAGGACCTGGGTATTTTGGTCAGCAGAGATTCTGAGCACTGCAACATGATCGTTACCTTGTTAACCGCCGCCTGAGCCATGAGTCCTGCATTCGTAGCCGCGCTGCCGAGAGTTCCGTGCACACGCATAAAGTTCACAGCCTCGACCTTTAGTCCCTTCTTTTCGATAAGCTCCTGCGCATTAAAACCCCAGCGGTCCTTCAAATCCTGAACTTCACCCTGTTTTCCAGAGACGGCAGCCACGTATGGCTTCTGCAGCTCCCGTAGGTCTTCGGGCGTGATATCGACCTGGCTAGATGCGCTCGCTATGATAAATACATAGCGGTGAGGGCGAGAGTAGAGGTAGTTTGGTAGAGGTGCAGGGCCGACGTATGACGATATCTCGTTCCCTTGCGAGACGTTGAGCGAGCCATCCGAGCCTGTGGAGATGTTGCTAACCAGCCAGTGTCGCACCTGGCCGAAGTAGGTGTCGTCGTTCATCATGAGGTCCTACGATTCGTGTGAGCCTGTAGCTTCTAGTGGTGTAGGTTTAGCTTACTGGATCAGTCATGATGAGCACTAAGTTCTTGAGTGGTTCCGAAGGCTAAACGTCAGGTCAGTACGTGGCACATCCAAAGAGGCGCAGAAGTGATTACAGCAGGGCTTAGTGACAATTTCGGCTGAGGTTGAGTCTGGTCACGATCGAGCTCTTCAGCAGGTCTGTGCAGCTTCGTCTCTGGCCATGAGACTGTCAAGTCGTAGGACAGGCCTGCATCGCTAGACAAGACATCTGGAGTGACTTTGTGCTCGGAGAAGAGTGCGCTGTTCTGGGCGGTCGACATGTTGATATTGGCAGTCTGTGTGTTGATGGATTTCGGTATGGTTACAAGCGCTGGCAGTTTCAAGAGATATATAATGAAAGCCCGCCCAGCTTAAGAACATATCATGTTTACATAGACGCATCATTTGTTCCTCTTTAGGAAGAATGGCCTGTTGTCGTCGCTTCGAACGGCATCGATGTGCAAGGTCGTTGGAAGATGGAAGGTGTGGAGCGCTCAATGACGTTCTCATGACACGCACGACCGGCGCCGAAACGGCTATCACCACCTCACCACCTCTTGCAACAGGCATGTGCGCGCAATCATGTGTCATTGCTGGAAACAACGGAATACAAGCTTTGCCTTGAGTCTGTAGCGCTCTGAGCTGTTTTTCGCGATGGAGCTGATGAAGGACGCGCGCAATGGTGTGGGCAGCATCCGGGCTTCGTCACGTTCGTTCCAACACGTCAACAACACCGTACACCACAAGACACGACCGATTCGTGTGGACAGCTGAGCTCAGAAGGACTGCGCAACGCCCTCCCGGGTCTGATGGCTCCCAGCGACGAGGAAAAGGATGTTTCATGCCTGGAAGTGACGCTGCAGTGCACAATGCAGTTTGGACGTGCTGCTGTTCCTGTGCCGCTTTCCAGCTTGCCGGCGTCAAAATTCACCCGTAATCCACACTATCGCGAATCATTCCCTTTTAGGCATCCTTTTGGCTTTACATTCGAGCAGGCTTCTCATTGAGCGACAAGTTGTGCGGTCTCTCTTTCATACTTAATGGAGGTTATGATCAGGCCTCTTGAACAGTGTTTGAGCAAGTTCTGCGCTGCTCATGACGATGGCGCATTCCGTTCTCTACGCCAAGCATGAAGTCGGTGACATATCGATATGTTATCGAGTTGAAGACACAACTATAGACACAGGTAAGGTATGAACTTCACTTCTCTTCAGACTCATCATAATCCCTCTCTTCACTTTTTTCTCTCGTCTTTCCACATCGTACACATCGCCATGGCATGCGGCGACAGCCGTTGCGGGTCAGGTCAGGCAAGTGCTACACCTGCACTACGCATCTCGCAGGAACTGTCTACTGCGCAAGTTCACACCAATCCTCTCGGAGAAAGTGATTCTAGTCCATCGACGTCCTGTTGCGAGAAAAGCAGCATCGTTCATGAGGAGGTTGGCTGCGGCTCTCGCTCGTCTTCTCGCGAGAACACTATGTCACAGTTTTGCTGCTCGCCAAATACGTCAAACACCACTCCATCAATTAACGAAGTAAGCACTCAAGAGACATGTGCGCGCGATTGTTGTCCAAAAGAGCTACCAATTGCCGACTCACCTCTCCCATTGAAGGCTCCAGGTGGCTGCTCTAATAACAGCAACGACACCAAAGAGCAGGGTTGCTGTTCCAGCCGCAAAAAGACCAACACCATCATTGATGCACTCGAAATCTCGCCTGGCAGTGACGACTCCAACGATATGGAAAGGGGCGGCACAGGCAAAGAACATGTCGTTCTCAGCATATCCGGCATGACTTGCACAGGCTGCGAGACGAAGCTCCAGCGGACCCTGGGTACACTTTCCTACGTCAGCAAGCTGCGAACTAGCCTCATCCTCGCCCGGGCCGAGTTCGACATCAATGTCAGCGCAGCAACCGTCGAAGACGTCATCAAGCACCTCGCGCGTACGACTGAGTTCAAATGCGAGCAGGTATCGAATCAGGGCTCAAGCCTCGATCTCGTCTGTGACGGGGACTCTGCGACGGTTGCCCATGGCGAGTGGCCGCTCGGCGTGATCGACGTCCGCTCCCTCGACAAGAACACAGTTCGCGTAGATTACGATGCAGACGTGGTTGGGGCTCGAGATCTTGTCGAGAAGGGTTGGGGTAATCCAATGCAGCTGGCGCCGCTGCGACCAGATCCATCCCTCGACGCTGGAAGTAGGCACGTCTGGCACATGGGCCTCATGACCTTGCTCTCGGCATGCCTTACAATACCGGTACTGGTTATGGCGTGGGCACCTATTCCGGACCGCGAGGTCGCGTACAGCTCTGCTTCGCTCGCGCTGGCCACTATCGTGCAGGTGTGTATCGCAGGACCTTTCTATCCAAAGGCTATCAAGGCACTTGTCTTTTCGCGGGTCATTGAGATGGACTTGTTGATAGTCCTAAGCACAAGCGCCGCCTACGTGTTTTCAGTTGTTGCGTTTGGTTATATGATTGTTGGCAGTCCTCTTTCCACAGGCGAATTCTTTGAGACAAGCACTCTCCTTGTCACTCTCATCATGGTCGGGCGCTGGGTTGCTTCGCTGGCTCGACAGAAGGTAAGGTATGGTGTTTACATTTGCAAACATCCTCACTGACTACGTGTAGGCCGCCGAATCAATCTCTATACGTTCCTTGCAAGCCCCCACCGCGATACTCGCCAACCAAACAGAATCAGACAAGGAGATCGACGCCAGGCTCCTCCAGTATGGCGATAATTTCAAGGTGGCACCAGACTCGCAGATATCCACTGACGGTACTGTTATCGCCGGCTCATCCGAGGTTGACGAATCGATGCTCACTGGAGAGTCAAGGCCCGTGGTGAAGCACGTTGGCTCTTCCGTAATCGCGGGGTCTATTAACGGATCTGGTATGCTTACTGTTCGCCTAACGCGCCTACCCGGAGACAATACCATTACTACGATCGCAGGTATGGTCGACGAAGCAAAGCTTTCAAAGCCAAGAATACAAGACATTGCAGACACGGTCGCGAGCTACTTCGTACCGGTAGTGGTGGTGCTCACGATGATCACATTCGTCATCTGGGTCGCGATTGGCATCACGGTTCGCAATCAGTCCGGCTCAAACGCCGCCATCGAGGCCATCACGTACGCCATCACCGTATTGATAGTGTCGTGTCCCTGCGCTATCGGTCTAGCAGTGCCCATGGTCATCGTCATAGCGTCCGGCGTCGCAGCTAGACGTGGTGTGGTTTTCAAATCTGCCGCAAGCATAGAAGTCGCATACAAAACAACAGATGTTGTGTTCGATAAGACTGGAACCCTGACACTTGGCCAACTCACCGTAATTGAGGAGACTGGCTTCCACCACGATTCTGCATCGAACAGGTCGTTGTTACTTGGCTTACTATCTAACATCAAGCACCCAGTATCAGCCGCTACCGCATTACATTTGACTAGACAGGGCATTGCACCATCGACCATACTAGACGCAAAGGTGGTGACTGGCAAAGGCGTCGAAGGCAGCTGGCGAGGAAAATCTCTACGGGCCGGCAACTCGAGGTGGCTCGACCTGGATACGCATGAACAAGTGCAATCGCTGCTGTCGAAAGGTCTCACCGTGTTTTGCTTCACTGTAGACGGAGATATCGCCGCGATTTACGGACTTCAAGACACTCTCCGGCCGGACGCTGCATACACTGTATCACAGCTGCAGCGGCGTGATATCGCTGTACACATCTTGTCTGGAGACGATGATGGCGCAGTGCAATCTGCAGCAAATCAGCTTGCAATACCCACCAACAACGTGCGCTCCCGTTGCTCGCCCGCCGACAAACGTTCATACATTGAAGCCCTTCAAGCTCGTCCCAAATCACCAAAGAAGCGCAAACCAACCATCATGTTCATCGGGGACGGGACCAACGATGCAGTTGCACTTGCGCAGGCCACGATTGGTGTACACATGTCTAGTGGTACCGATATCGCCCAATCAGCTGCAGACGTCGTGCTGGTGCGTTCTGACCTATCATGCATCTTGACGCTCCTCGAAGTAAGCAAGAAAGCAATGCATAGGGTCGCGTTCAACTTTGCTTGGAGTTTTGTCTATAATCTGTTCGCAGTGTTGCTTGGTGCTGGCGCATTCGTTAATGTGCGCATCCCACCAGAGTTCGCAGGGTTGGGTGAGCTAGTCAGCGTATTGCCCGTTATTACTGCGGCGGTTCTTCTGAGATGGTCGAATGTCTGAGTGGGTAGTTCCCGAGCGAGATTCTGAGAATGCGAGGTACGGCTCATCAAGTATGGTAGTCTCCACTCGAAAATACATCGAGTTGATTCGACTTTGTATCTACCGTACCGCTTCGATAGTGAAAGGTAAGTTGATATCGAGTCTAGTGGTTCGCTGTGATCTGTCCGGCGCGTGGTTCTCAAGCGAGATCAAGCAAAGCGCGCTCGAAGTTGTGGTACGTGTTGATCTTGCTGCGCTCCCACGAGTATATGAAGCGACCCTCCGCCATCGAAGGACGATCACCCATAACATCTCCATATCCATCATAACTGTAATTACCTCAGTAACCATCTCAAGCCAAAACCACTTTCACACACAAATACCTCACCAAGATGTCTGGACTCACTTCATCACACACTCTCCCTCAGACAGAGGCACCCAAGACACCTCGCGAGCAATTCCTCGCCTCTCTCCCCCTGATCGATATCGCCACCATCCCCAAAGACGAAACAGACTGCCTCATCTGCACGCAGCAATTCTGCGACAGCGACGGGTGCGATAACGAAGCGCATGAGGAGCCGGTCTGTCTTCCCTGCGGACACTTCTTCGGGAGCAAATGTGTGGCGACGTGGCTCGCCGAGAAGAACAGCTGTCCTATGTGCAGGGCGCAGATATCTGAGCAAAGGAAGAGTTTTTGGTTTTAGGTGTTGTGCGTTGTTCGTTTCGCAGGTTCGTTACCGAAGTGTTGTGTTTTGTTATGTTTGTTCGCTGATTCGTCTGATAGTGTATTTCTTCTTCGGTTCTTCGGCTCGTGGGGTTTTAGTTTGTTGTTGAATTGTACCTGCTTCCGTTCTTTGATTTGACTCTTCTGCCGCTTTGTGAATGAGTACCTCCAGGGCTCGTTGTGTGCATGATGATGACTGTTCACGACACCGTGAAGCGCTCCAGATTATACTCCATCCTTCAAAAACTGCACTGCCGCGACTTACGGTTCTAGCTGACGTTAACCTCTTGAGACCCTCCAGGCGTTGGTTTACCAATCTAAATCGCAATCGGGATCCACACTTCTACCTCCATCAAATGCACATCTGCAAGCCCGAGCCTTGGCCGTTTTGATCCTTCCGACTTTCCTGCATGATCACGCCTTATAGCCTCCAAACCCGGTGTGCAAGTTCGGAACTGTCGAGGTTAACATCGCACTGCGCAAAGGCTCTTGACGCACACTCATCCAACAGCCCATGCCATAAACGAACGCGTTGACATCCCACTGACGATGCAGTTTCGACGACCCAACCCAAGACATTGCTTATTCAACTTGGTGTTCTTACTTATCTAGCGTCTCAGAAATCGAACCATGTCAGACGCCGAGGCGCTACACACCCTTGCTTCCACCTACCTCGTTTATCGTTAACGCCAACACCAGCGGCCGTCCTTAACGAAACGTAGCCTGGCGCAGCCTAGTCGCTGCGAACTAGGTCGCGTCTTCCACAATTAGCTAGCGAGTCTTAGTGCTGCGTTCGATGCTTCTGAAACTTGCAGTTTTGGGATGTAGCGAGTACGCTTGCCAAGCCTGAGGTCGAGCAATTGCAAGATAATGCGAAGCTTTTGTAGAAGACGGGCATTTATTTAGGCTGGGTGTCCGTCGATTCCATTGTGGAGCACTGAAATGAGACGCATAACAAATTTATGGATGAGAGTGTGCAGATTCGAATAATAGTGATTGAATGAGATTGAACGAAGACTTTTTTATGACGCGTGAATCTCGTGACCATGAATTTAACGATTCGCAATCAGTCTCCATCCGCGACAAAGTAGGATGCAACCCTGTGTTCGTCAGCAAGGCCTGGCAGTCAGCTTAACAACTTACGCAATGACAGTGTATCCAGCACACAAACACACTCCCTTCAGCACCGAGCACCGATTGTCGAAGACTAGCATCAAGAACAAGACTGAGCTTGCGACAAGTGTAATTGACTCGAAAGGCGTGAAGTGCAGACTCATGTCTCGATCAACACCCCAACCAATGAGTACAATCAGCGGCGTAACGAACAGCGCGATCTGAATCGCTGATCCGATTGAAACGGCAAAAGCGAGGTCCACTTGCTTGCGAGACGCGAACATGATGCCAGACACCAGCTCAGCAGCATTGCCGACAATAGGGAGGAGGATAAGGCCGACCATGGTTTTGGAGACAGGGGAGTGGGCGACAAAATGGTCGACCCTCGACACGAGGTTCTCGCTGCAGATGGATATGAGTCCAGTTGATGTAATCAACAAAGCGATTGGCGCTGCTTTTCGCACGCACCCGGAGGCGAGCATAAGTTTTACTGCCGCTGAGATCCTGCCCATTGAAAGGACAGCCGACGCCGACATGGGGCGATCACTTGCATCGTTGTCGAAAGAGTCGTAGCTCTTTGAGTCGCTCAAACTCAGTAGAGGGGGTGAGGTCAGAGGGGCACGTGGGTAGGACAAAGTTCGGCGGTGTGTGCTGGACCTTCCAAGCTCAAACGAGTCAGCCACGCCAGGTTCTTCCGGATCATCGAGCTGGATGAGCGGTTTGTATGCGTACTTGGCCGACCGGATTTGCGTCCAGAGGTAGAGAAAGTAGACGACAATCAAGATGATGGACATCGCTCGGCTTAAGATTGTCATTTTGGGGATGGACGTGGGATTGTCCATTCTCAATTTCAAAGCCGACTGCACGCTCATCAGGCACTGAACAATAGCCGCTCGAGTTCAACTTACCGGAACTAGCAGACTCACTGTCGTCAGGCTAAGCAAGCCCGCAGCTACTCTTGTAGCCAACACATTATACACCTGCCCGCGCTCTCGGCCCTCGCCTGTCAAGATGGCAAGGCCGAGCACAAGCAGGATGTTCACGACAATAGACCCGAGTAGTGATGTCCGCACGATGATATACTGTCGGTGTACCATCGCTTGGCTGCTGCTGTTAGCCCCCGCAACGCGACTTTGATGACTGACTCACATGAAGATGACCAGTTCGGTCAGGTTGCCCATCGTCACGTTGGCCAAAGCACCAGTGGTCTCGCCCATGAAGCTTGCCACGCTATCAGTAGCCTGACACAGCAGATCGGCCAGCGGTACGATGGCAAAGCAGTTGAGTATGAATACAGCCGAGTCGTTGCAACCAATGTATGGAGCAGCGAGACCAATAGGCACAAAGGTCAGCATGATACGGTTCCAATACTGCTGTGAGAAACTCCCAGCAGCTGTCAAAATCTTGACAATTCGTGAAGGGCCAGACTCTTCAGAGGTCGGAACAGGAAAGGACGTGTACGGAACGATAGGTGTCGCGTGTGCCTGGAGGTCGTTAGGGATTTGTGATGTTCAAAATCGAATGATCGACTTACTGGGTGTAGGGAAGGCACGCTCCCCGGCCGTGCGTTAAAGATGTAGTACCCCTCCGTCGGCAATGTATCGACTACTTGTTCGCAGTCCTGACGGCACAGATCTGAAGACTCAGAAGTTAATCCGTCAGCAGCGTGAGGCTCTTGGTCTTCCATCCTCAGCGCAGTATCGAACGCAACAACTGCGTCAAATGAGACGGAACCTAGCTGTAGCGACGCATCGTGGTAGGCATATGTCTGCCAAGAGCGACCCTCAAGTCATCACCATCGTCTATGACCACGAGGAAGGCCATCGGGTAATCGTTTCGAGCCGGAACTAGACAACATGGGCAAGCCGGCGTGTGCCCATGTCCTTGCCTCAGCGCGTGATGGTCTGCGCGATTTATGATTCCAGGGGCAGATTGTTCAGTTACATACGCGTGGTGTAGGCAGCGCGTGTCAGGACAAGCCATGGTAGATGTTGCTGCAGAAATGATCAGCTTCATCTGAATTCCGTACGCAGAACTCGACATTCATGATCAATCGCATCAACAGCATATTTCAAAAAGTGTGGAGGTTCGCGTGGCGAGGCGGTGCATGGCTGCATCTGGAGATTGCGGCGCGCTGGCGATAGACGAAAATCCCTCATTGTCGGTGGCTGGCAGGAATTCCTTCGCATGCCGCGGTGCAACAAACACCACCTTCGCCATAAGATGCTCCGACGATTTATCAACATCCGAGCTGTGGTGGCCGTTCTCACGTCGTGGAGAAAGCTGACTAACGCCTGGGGTGTCGGATGAGAAGACTGCCTCAAGAGTTCGGAGGCATCCAGGACCGCTGTTATACGCTGGTTGAATGCTGTGTAGCCTGCAGGAGACTTATGGAACCCGTACTTCTTCCAGCCTGCGTGGAGACATTCCGAGGGAGGCAGGGAGCATGAGAGGTTGGATAGGCGCTGCGGAGAAGCTGCGAGCCGCTTCGCAAGCGCGAAGGATTACAAGCGTCGACCTCACTCCAACATCCCCTCACCAGAGTTCTGCATGCTCCTACAGTCGATGGCGCGGCAGATCTCTGCATTGCTGAAGGGGATTGGCGGCCAGAGGAGGTTGGTTAACGATGACGGTGTCGTGAATTGTAGCGTGGGCCCGTGCGCGGTTGACGACGTACGGTGCAGGAAAACATGGGTTCTCTCTGAATGTCGGGAGATATTGAAACTTGCTCTTCGAGGGTGATGCAATCCGACAGGTATTAAAAAGACTAGCGAGCTTTCCAGATATTTCAACGCACCAGTTCAAGACTGCTGAAGACCCGCCATCAGCGTAGGAGAGCTGCTTCGTTTGAGCATTTCTGCGATATCGGCTTCATTCTGTCTTCATCTTGTTTTTAACATGCTGGCTCCTTATTACCTGAGGGTTCCACAGTATCCATGCTTTTTCCTACACAGACGTCAGTTGCTGCGACAATGTTGGAGTCTTCCCATATGTGAACTGGCAGCTGCGGAAGCAACAGTTGTGATCTTACACGGCGCAGTGAGAAGGTGCTGCTACAATTGACTCTCTCCTCATCACAATGCATGTAGCACAGATAAAACACGCAAATGGTTTGATCTGCATTTCAGTTTACAAGAATATGTGTCGCTGACGGAGACAAAAGGTAAGTACCAATATGCGGGTCCAAACCAAGTGACCGTGAGTGTAAAGAGTTCGTCTTACGTCTTGCAGCGTCCTCCTTCTCCGGCATCTTCGTTACCTCGTCAAACCCACAAATGTCGCGTATCGAACTTCGAGCTTCTCTGCGATGGAGGAGAGGTACTCGCTTCGCCACCAAAGGTGGTCGAATATGACGTGATGGGTCTTCGTTGATTTTCTACCTGAGCCGTCTATCATCATCGGATAGAGTCCACGCGAGCTTTCCATCTAGTGAACTCTTCGAGCGAGTGCTCATCACTACTGTCATGGCTGTAGACAGGACCGGGCTTCTGCGAATGCTAACAGCCGGTTCGCCTCTTTGAACAGCTGCTTACTTTTCGTCTTGAACATCGCATTGTCGAAGTCATGGTTGCTCACTCGGGCTTTCCGGACCACAGGTGCAAAGTCGGTGGTCTTGATGAAGGTACGCACCGCGTTGTCGAGGGCACCAAGCAGACTAGATTTTTGCTGCTCAAACTCGGCATCTTGGAGGCCTCGAAAGGTTAATAGGGGCTTGTTCTCGGTCTCCCAGCTGTCGATAGCTTCTTCTAGCTTTTCAGCAGCCCTGCCAACTAGGCCGTAGACAAGGATAGGTAGTCCTGCGATCTTGGCAAGCTCAGAGAAGACACGCTTAGTCGTACCGATGTCGTAGATGCTGACCACTTTATCCACAAACGCTATCTCATACTGTACCCATGTGTGAAAGGGCTGCACAATGCCGTACTGGCCTCCAGCAAAGTCCATGATCCACTGCTTACCGCTTCTATGGGACGTAAGCCGAAGTAACTTGTGTTGGTACGCAGGCCAGTTGGACAGCAGCTTCCCCATAGGGAAAGTCAAGGCGACTGTCTTGCGGGGAACGCGGCTGAGCTCGACACCAATTTCTTGCATGTCGACGTTATGTCCTGTTGGTGTGAGTTGAAAGGCACCATCAAGATCTCATTGAAGCGATACGTACCCTCAAGAAGCTTTACAATCAGCATGTTCAAGAAGCCATACGGCTCGTCACACATCCACGCCGTGAGGACACCAAGCTTCACGCGCCTACTACTGGAGACGAGCTTGTGTGGGAACTTGGTGAAGTACTGTTCGTTGTTCCGTGTGTTGCCGTCATAGATGACCAGCACATCCTCCCCATCTTCAATCTTCTCGATCACCCAGTCAAATGTGTTCTCGCGGAAGGTAAGGTAAGCTTCATGGACAATCTCAGCTATGCGAGCAAGCTTGCGCTCTAGCTGAAGGTCCTTGCAGGAGATTTTGTGTGCCGGCCAGTCCTCAACCTGACAGCTCTTACCACAGTAAGTGTATGTCTTGCAACCTGAGCACTTTTCCGTTGTCGGTGTGCCGCAGACAGCGCAGATGTTGCCGTGGTCGTTGAGCATATTGCTCGCGTTGCTGTCGGTCATTGTACTTGTCTCCTCGGCGTGTGGTATGCGAGCGCGAGCGGTGGTGGAGTTCAGAAGGTCAAGTTTGAGGTGGAATCTTTTTATACCAAACGAAGTCGGTTTTGGCCTGCAGCAAAGTTTGTCAAGGTGAAGGTGACTCCAAACTTGACCACGGGTGAAGGGGAAATGACTGATCTGAGATCGCGGCAACAGTGGGGAGATCATCGATCTAAGTAGCCATCATAATTCATAAAGAATTACACATCAAAGCATTCAACGGCGACTTGTACATCAGTTTGTGAAGAGGAAGGAAAGTCTCAGGAGCGAAAACCACTGCGTATGTATGTAAACAGTGCTTACTCCCAGCTACCCTCAACCACAATAACAACATACAAACTTTTCCTCAGCACGAGCATTACGATCCTCATCAACAGCTTGGTCATGCACCGCCTTCTCCCGCCTCACCATCTCAGAAAAGTCCTTCATCAAAACAAACACAAACAGCTCTGTCCAAACACGTAGCAAGTCCAACACACGCGCATCAAAAGCCAGCAGATCAAGCATTCAAGCTAAGAGGTGGCACAGTTCTGCTCTTCCCACGCCTCCACAGCTTCTTCCAGCGCCAGGGATGCGTTACGCACCAGCCCGTACGACAACACTGGTGTGCCCGCGAAATGAGCAAGCTCGATTGGCTTCTCTTGCTGGAATGCAAAGACTGCACTGATCCTTCGACACCGGAGGCTGTGCAAGAGTGAGAAAACGTCGGTTTCACAGCCAGGGAAGTATTTCGCGCAAGATCGAACCAAGTAGAGCGATAGATGAACGGATACCCCCGACTTTGCTGGGCTGTTGGAATGTAGCGATGCGAAGGCTCCCGACGCCCGACCAAAGCCTTCTACATGCCGCCATAAGAGCTGTCATGATCCGCAGTCTACACAGCAGTGCTGAGTTGAAGTGCGGTCAAGTGGTGAGTGGTGGGCTGTCGTCATGGTCCTGTCCCAAACCGGACAAACCCTTGACGGCACGTAGACCGCTTTATTAAAGGGGTAATGTCTTACCTAGCATTTTGTAACGCTTAACGCATTAGCAGAGGCCTCATCCGCGACGCGTCAACCACCTACCTCCATCTCAAATTATTGTTATTATCATCACCATCATTATTGTTGTTATTAACGTCGCTGTTGTCTATTGTCATGCCTTTGTCGTCACCATTGCCATCACTGTCGCCTCCGCCAGCGGCTCAAAGTAGATAGATAAAAATCTATTAATAATTGCGTCAGAAACTAACTTGCCCACACTAACATGTATTAGAGATAAACAGGATAACAACTAGTAGCTAAACAACAACACGCGCGCATCTGTTTTTGGTGCTAATACTATACAATACGCATGTGCTAGGGTTCCTAGCTGCCTTGCAGCTAAATCTAACCTGCATAGTGCTATTAGGGTGCACGTTATAAGCTATCAGGGTGCACGTTAACAGCTCCCGCATCTCGCCCCATTTATGCCCCACAGTACTTCCACATCGCCTTAGTGCAAGCAAAGTGGGGCAACACACGTGCGCGACCACCCCCCATGACTCATCTGGACTTCGGAGTGTCGCGTCGCATCACACCACCATGTGCAGCAATAACCCGCACGAAGCCTGCGATTCCGGATGGACAAGACAGAAATGTCCAAGCTCTATTCGAGATGAATAACATTGCGGACTACAAGAACTCCACGCCCCTAATCTCACTCGAATAGCTGTGCACCCGACAAGTACGTCCAGTACTTTCCCCATACATCATCAAACCTGCTCTGCAGCCCCTGCTTCTCCGCCTTCAGCTTCTCTGTCTCCTCCTGTGCCTCAGCCGTCTTCGCCTTTTCAGCCTCCAATTCGGGGGCCCTTGCCGTGATCTGGGCGTCCTTGTCTGCAATCTTCCGAGCCCTCACCCCAAGCTCAGTGTCCCTCGCCTCAATCGCCTCCTTTCTGCCCTTTTCCTTCTTTTCTGCCTTCTTCTCCGCCTTGCGGACAGTCTTTGCCTACTTCTTGACTTCCTCCTGCAGCGCGGCAACCTCGGCTGCCAGAGCCTCCTTCTCCCTCTGCAACCCTTGCTTCTCCTCCCTCGTCGTCTTCTTCTTTTCCTCCAGCTTCTCCACTACGCCCGTCTTCGCCGCCAGTTGCGCTACTGTCTCGGCAAGCGACATGTGCAGCTGGTTGGCCTCGTTGTTCATGTTATCAATGGCCTCGGAGTACTGGTGCTCGCGGTCGAGCGCGTCGTCTCTTTCTGCCATCATCCTGTCGAAAGCGTCGGAGTGGTCACGCGCGTTTGCGAGCATGTCTTTGTGCCCGGTCTGCATCTCCTGGTTCTTTGCCGTGAGCTGCTGGATCTCTGCCTTTATCTCGACTATCTTTTGGAGCGCGGAGCGGCGCTTGGCTCTTAAGTCGTCGACCTTGTCGGCTCATTCGTTGACTGGCTCATTTTCGCTTTGTCGCTGTTTGCGGAGGAACTCAACTTCTGTCTTCAATCCTCCGTTCTGCTGGTGGAGCTTCGCGATCTCTCTCTGCGCCAAGCTCAGCTGCTCGCGCGTTTCGCGGAGCTCGTCGACCTTCTCCCGCAGCTGATCGGTAGCCAGCTGGTTCCTCTCCTTCTTGATGGTCACGGTCTCGCTCATCTCGTCGATGGTCACGGCCTGCTTCTTGGAGAGCGTCTGCAGAGCTTCTTTCTCTTGCTGCACAGCGCTGTACATGCGCTTGAATGTCCGCCCCACGTTCGCGCCTGTTGCTGCGGCTGACCCGAGTCTCTAAGCAGTCAACTCGGCTTGGACCAGCTTTGCGGTGGTGACGCGTTTGTTCTCGTGGCCCTTTTCGAGTTCCGCCTTGAGGTACTCGTTCTCATCCTTGTACGCATGGGCTACAGCGAGGTCGGACTTTGTCTTTACGAGGTCGTCGGTCGTGCTCTTGAGCCAGTCCAGGATCTTGTCGTACGCGTCGTTGTAGACTGCGTTTCTTTCCGACGGCACCGAGTCTTCGATGCTCATTTCGGAGAACTTGCCGATGGTGTTCAGCCACACCGTCTCCATCTTCTGCCGCGATTCCACCACGTCGTCGAATCTCGCCATCAACCTGCGCACATCTTCGCGAGCATGCCCAGGTACTCCCGGAGCCAGTCTTCGCGGCCAGCCAGATGAACTATGGTGGTCAGTTTGTCTTTGAGCGCGACTTGGTTGCCTGCCCCAGCCAATATCTGGAGGTCCTTGATGTCCTTGATGTGCTGTTCATCGGCAAGGACAGTGGCTTTGATCCGGTCTTTTGCAAGTACCATGAACTCATTACTGTTCTCTCGGATGTCACCAAGCATCAGCATGTACGAGTGCAGCGTCTGCGCATCTGCAGTTCGATACCCAGCGCGCATCCTCTTGAGCATCTCGGCGCCTATCTCAATCTTGGCCTTGCACGCCGCCAGTGCAGCAATGTGCTTGGCATTGGCTTCGTCGTTGGCAATGAAGCCGTCGATCCTGTTGAACAGGGACCCGCTGAAGGAAGCCTCGGGCTTGGATGCTCCAGCTGTTGTGCTGCCGACGCCGCTTGACGGGCCGGTTGTGGTGAGGGAGGTACTTGACGATGCTGCGGCGGCTGTATATGCTGCGGCGGCACTTGATGATGATGATGCTGCGGTATTGCTTGATCCGCGACCTCGTCCGCCGCGTCTGCATTTACGGGGAGCCATCTTGACCTGTGCAAGCAAAAGTCAGTGAGAGATCAGGAGAGATGGTAGGATGATATAAGATGCGCGTATTGTCACTGGGAGGCAGGGCAAAGATTCCGCAGAAAGTGTGGTGAGAAGAGGAAGAAATAACCGGCGAAATCTTTGCTTGACCTCCCAGTGACGGAAAGGCGCAGTTCATACTACAGCTTCAGCTAAAAGTTCAAACACTTGCTATATTTGTCTCCGATAGGCACATCTCTCTCACCACCCCATTGCTAAGCTTCACGACACGTCCATCCGCGGCTCTTATACCAATCACCTCATCTCATCTCATCTCACCTCCCCAGACCACACCATGTCAACATCCAACAGATACAGAACAGCAACAGCAGCAGCAACAACAACGACATCAACAACAACGACATCAACAACAACGACATCAACAACAACGACATCAACAACAACGACATCAACAACAACGACATCAACAACAACGACATCAACAATAACGACATCAACAACGTCCCCTCCGATAACGAGCTGAACAGGAGCTACGCAGCGCCTCTCCATGCGGCAATATAGACAGAGCAGCTAAAGAGACAGCGACGACACTGATACCGAAGATCACTGATACAGAACATCATTAATGCAGGAGAACCCCGACAGTCCACAGCGAGCACTCGCATGCAAGCAGCAAATGGACGACACCCACCGTGTGATGAAGGAGAGCCACGAACCCAGCTTCGCTCTAGTTGTGCAGCTACAGTCTAGGCGGGTAAGCATGGGTTGTTGTTCGTGAACAGGAGGTTGTTGCGCTCGGGGGAGATCGCGCATTCGAGGAATCGCTGCGGGTAGCGAACGGGCGGGCAAGCGAGATGCAGGATAACAGAGACAGCAACACGAGTGAAGACGCAAGCCAGGCCGACACCAGCGAGAAAAGCGCAGTGCTTATCTACAAGAGTTGCAGATCAAGCGTAGTCGTCAACCGTACTCGACACCGCAACCACCGCAACCACAGCAACACAAAGCCTAGAACCCCACTCATCCACCCCAACGATCCAAAACCCGTACTTCGTACAGTCACGCAACAACCAGCACCTCAACAGCGTAGACGTGAGGAACACGCCTTTTTAAGCAAGCTCGAAAGTGACGAAACCCACCTATCCCCGTTGCAGGACTGGGAAGTTCGTGATAAGAGAGAAGGGTGGTGGGGGTGTTTGGGATGATGCTGGTACTGAGGTACTGTGGGATTCTGGATTGGCGGTGTTGGTGATGTTAGTAATATCGGAATAGAACTATAACTTAATTACCTTGTTTCCTTTTTGGAATGTAGTTACACCTTAATTACCTACGTTCCCTTCCTTTCCTTTCCCTTCCCTTCCCTTCCCTTCTCACAAGACCCTCGTCCCCACCCTCACCCTCACCCCCATCCTTATTCATTCATTCATTTATTCAATCATTCATTCATTCATTCATTACTTTCTGAAGCTACTTGGAGGAACAGTTGTTCCCTGCCATGCCCTGCCATGCTCTGGTATCTCGATTCTCGTTTCTGGTGAAAGGAAGGCGGGTGGAGGGGTGATTGTGTGGGGGTAGAGGACAGTCAGTCAGAGGATCAATGGGAGAGAGAGAGAGAGAGAGAGGATGGTAGATTAGTATTACATCACATGGCATCACATCACCTCTTATCTGCAGCACGTTGGGCGCAACGGCGTGAGGCCTCCGAGCTTCGCAACCACGTATAAAGCACAGAAGTCTGGATCACCGGATCGATGGATTATTTCCCCAGTTGATGGATTAGCTACTCGACTTCCATAGCGTCCGCCGCCTCGGCCTTCTTCCTCAACCGCTCCCGCTCCTTGCGACTCCTCCTCTTCTGGCCATCGCTCTTGGCGCCCTTCTTCCCCTCGGGCCGCTGGCCGCGATACGCCTGGATCGTCATGCCGCGGCGCTCTGCAGCGACCGCCTGCTCCTCGGCGGTAACCATCTTGGACTGCTCCTTTGCGAGCCTGCGGGCCTGCATTTTGGCGAGGTTCTGGCGCTGGCGTTTCGCTGGGCGAGTTAATACGGAAGAAAGAGAAGAATGACTGAGACATACACATCTTGGGTCCGCCCGCGGCCGGCTCAACCGCCATGTCGAGATCGCCGTCGAGACCGCCGTTGAGATGGTCGTCTGCTGCGTGCAGTGTCAGGTACCGGGTGAAGAGCTGGCCTGTGGACGGGGGCGCGGGCGTACCTGCGTGTGTGCTTGCCGCGGGCTTCACTTCCTCCTTACCCTGGAACGCAGCGCCCAGCAGGTCACCGAGTTCATCTGCAAAAGCGCCAAACTGCCTGCGCTCCTTCCTCTTCTTGGTCTTGCTGAGGCCTTGCCGCGTTGGTGAGAGGCTCCGCCCGCTCGCGTCTGATTGGTCGCTGTCGCTGGCATCCGAATCCCGGTTCGCAGCGTCGCGAAAATTGCTCAGCTTAGCTTCTGCCGGCGCGGTGGACGCGGCCATGTCTGCGGGCAGTGCTGCCGCCATGTTGTGTGGTGTGTGGCTGTTTGGGGACGCTGGGAAAATTGTTTGGGCAGGTGAGGAAGAAGGGGAGTGCCGAAGTGGATCCGCCGTCTCTGATTCGTTGATTTACGCTACCATTATCGAGACGTCCTATTCTACCAGTTTTTCCGCCTTTCGAAAGAAGCCATGCTATGCAGGAAGCCGCGCCAGCCACGGCCGAATAGGGAAGCGGAAGGGTATGGCGGGCGATGCGCAGGATAGAGATGCATGGAAGAAGACGATATATGATATAAGGAAATTCGTAAGTCGTAAGTGCATGTGCAGACACTCTTGTCGGTGCGCCCAACTCCAAAGCCAAACCCCAGTCTACGGACCGTCCGCAACTCCGTCGCAAGCCAAACCTTTGCGGTGGCTATGAAAGCATGTCGTCGTCGTCGACGAAGAAGGCCCAGAAGGTGACCTCCTCGTTCTCGCGCCCGCGCAGGCGGCCGCCGTAGACGTGGGCGCACATTTCGATGGGCACCTCGAGCTTCAGACAGCCGTTGCCGAGGAAGGTGAAGAGCAGCCACGAGTCGAAGGCGGGGAAGGCGCCGGCGTCGTCTGGATTCCGGCTGAGGATGCCCCTGTTCTGCAGCGAGGGGGCCGAGGGCATGCGGAAGGTGTGGTAGGGGAGGGTCTCGGCCGAGTCAGCGACGAAGAAGGCGTGGTTGAGGGCGAGCTCGACGGTGACGCCGTGGGGGGCAGTGTCTGGGGGGAGAGCGTCGTCGTGGTCGTGGTGGTGGTTGTGTGTGTCTGTGTGGAGTGGGTGGTGCTTGTGGAAGCGCAGGGTGCCGAAGCGCAGGTCGGTGGGCTGGCCGAGCAGGTCGAACAGCTCGGTGGAGTAGAGGCGGAAGTAGCCGTGGTGGATGGCGAGGGCGTCGTGGTGGGGGTCGTGGGCGTGGGCGTGGGCGTGGGCGTGGGCGTGGGCGAGGGCGCGGTGGTGCAGCTGGTCCTCGACGCGCTTGCCCTCAGCCTCGGCGGCGTGCAGGGAGCAGCGGATGTGCTTGCGGGCGTACGAGTCGCCGAGGGCTGCGATGGCCAGACGACAGGCCTCGCGGCGGATGTCGTCGCTGGACGAGGGCGGGAGCGGGCTTGCGGCGGGGCGGGGGTCGTCGAGCGAGCGCTGCAGGCCGCGCTCAAAGTCCAGGACGAGCTGCTCGAACTCGCGCATGACGCGGGCCAGGGGCGAGGCGGCGGCGGCAGCAGCGGCGGCGGCGGCAGCGGCAGCGTCGAGGGGTTTTGCGTCACGGGCAGCCGAGTCGCGCTTCAGCATGGCCGTGGGCGGGGGAGGTGGACGGGCTGGGGATCTCGGGGTGCAGCGCGGCGAGTTGCGCTCCAGCGGACGGTGGACTGCAGGCGGCGTCGAGTCTCTGGCGCTGCGAGGGCAAGGGGTGCGGCGTGCGGCGTGCGGCGTGCGGCGTGCGGCGGTCGGCTTCAGCGAGGGCACACGGTAAACAAACAGCGGCCGTTAGACGTGTGTCAAGGCAGTCGGGGGGGCACACGGTCCGCGCAAGGCTGGCATCGAGGCAGGACGCAGGACGCAGGACGCAGGACGCTGGACGCTGGACGCTGGACACAGGACACAGGACACAGGACACAGGACACAGGACACAGGACACAGGACGCAGGACGCAGGACACAAGAGAGACAAAGAGGCCAGAGACAGGAAACATGGCTCTCCTGGAGCGCCCGACCGAGATTTTGCTGTCCAGCGCGGCGGGATCGAATGCACGCCAAGCCAGTTGGTCGTGCTTCTCACGTCCACGCCCATCCTGGCACCGGCCTGCGCTAACCAAGCCCCGTCCAATCACACCCCGGCCAGCACCCAGCCCATTCACCCATTCACCCTCACGACCTCGACCCTCGACCCCTTCGACCCCCTCGACCCGACCTCGACCCTCGACCCTCGCCAGCAGCACCGCCGTGGGACCTGCGCCCGCCTCGCCCTGCCCGTGGGCGACACGCCGTCCTGCCGCTGATGCCGCCACTGCTTGCAAGCGCTGGCCGTCCGTCTACCACCGTATCCACGCCCGGGCGCCTACTCGACCATTCGTAGTGACCATTCGTGGTGACCATCCGTGAAGTGACCACTCGTGAAGTGACCTGCATCCGTGAAGTGACCATCAACCAAGACAGAACAAGAAACTCCACAAACACCAACAACCCCATCACCACCACCACTCCCCACCTCACCACCAGCAACAGCACACCACTGCCGCTTCCTGTGCGCTCGCAGGGAGGGGCAAACCCAACCTGCCACCCGGGTCCAAAGACTCTCGGAGAACAGCGAGCAGCGCGCGCCACGACTCGATGGAGCTGGGGAACCAAGCAGCCGGGTCGTGGCCCCACCATGTGCCACTCTATTCGTCCACACGGCGGCCCACTAGCCTCGACGTGCCACTCCGGCCCGTATGCGAGTCGGTCCGAAGAGCGATGGAGGGTTTGGCTGTGGATGGAGTGAAGTGAAGTGAGGTGAGGTGAGGTGAGGTGATGAAATAGATGGATACATACCATGTAAATGCAAAGCCAGAGCAGCGCAAACTACGACTCACCGCGATAGAAACCACACTCCATCTATCCATGCCAGCACCTGAGTAGAAAAAAAAAAAAAAAAAAAAAAAAAAAAAAAAAAAAAAAAAAAAAACACAAAATCCCGCACCATCAATCAATACAAGACCGCGCTTCTCCATCTAGACGCCCGGGCGACAACAGGTCAACGTGCAGGTAGGTAGAACTCTGTAGCCGCTCGCCAGCGTGTGCAGCGTTTATTCAGCGCTTGGATAACAGGTATGAGTGTAGCATTTCGTCAGAGTATCTAGCAGCGTGGATAGCTGTTGTTTATTTAGGGGAATTGGTTACCTCTTTTTGCGCTACAGGTGAATCTTGGCTGTTGATGTCTGCTTAACTCTCCTGTCTGGTGTTGTTGTTTTGAATGTCGTTGGATCACGTAGAAGCAATGATATTAGTTAATTAAACACTTCATGACTATCTCTTCTTCAGTATGTAGGGTATCATCCACCCGATAACGCCACTATGCTTTGTACATCGCCTTAATCAAGTCGTGCCCCGTGCATCCATACGCCATATCGTGCTTCTGAAACAAACATGACCTATGCGCCTCAGTCCGCCATCGGGATCTGCGCTCTCTCCGCCTTCAACCTCTCCGACGCCTCCGACAACGCTTCCAGCAGCCCGCCTCTCTTCTTCTCCAGCTTCTCAAACACCTCGGCACACTCCACGCCCTGTCGCTCCAGCAGCACGTCGACCAGACGCGCCCCATCATCGCAAAATACGTCTGCAATGTCCGTCACCGCCGTCTCGCTGTCCACAATGTGCCGCACCACCCGTTTCGACGTGCGCAGCAGCTGCTCGTGAAGCGCCCGCTGGTGTGGCTCCAGAGCTGCCTCCCACTCCAGCTCGTCTGCGCGCGACGTCGGAGGCGACGCTTCTGCCTCGGCTTCCGATTCATCCGACGACGCGCCTCCAACGCTTGACGAGTCTGGTATAGGGGGTGACGATCTGAAGTGCAGATCAGATGCCTTCGTGCCGTACTGATTAGGCAGCTCCATTTCCTCTCCCACAAGCGTTGTATCGCCTTCATCTTCTACCAGAGCTGGCATATCCGGTAACGTATCCTCGACTGCCTCTCGTGGAGCAGACATGATGGAATCCTTCGCTTGCACTCGCTCGTCGTCGTCATGTGCAGCTGCAGGAGGTGTGCGTCGGCGGCTCGAGCTTGTTTGCGCAGTTGCATTGCGCGACTCCTTCAAGCTGGCCGAGAGACTCTTGAACACTCTGCTGCCCCGTGCAGCTGGGCCCTGCATGCGCGGTTGATTCGAAGCAGTCGTGCGGTGCTTCAACAGGCTCGGGCTCTGCTTCAGCAGCGGTTGATTTATGAGGCCGACATTCAACTCATCAATCTCAATATCCTCGTTGGCAGGCTCTTCATCGACCAACTCAAGCCCCTCGTTCGTGATGCTCTCTCCCGTCAGCTTGCGGGTGAAGGAACTGATCTTCTGACTCGGTTGGCGTTGCTTGAACGGGTCGCTCCGCGCCGTCTCCAAGTCTCCCATCCTCTTCTCCCTGTGCACGTCATCACAATCGGCGTGCCCAGATATGGCTGTCGACTCGGCGTGTGGCGAGTCAGGCACTCGTTTGCTGTTGCTGGAGAGAATCTCGCTGTTTGCTGGAGTGTAGTGAAGACCAAAGTCCTCGTCGTGAATCGCTTGACCGCGTGGTGTTGATGAGGGGATATGGATAGGAAGGTGGTCCGGATCGTTGTGCGCCTCCACCGGCGTTTGCGCCTTGGGCGTGTTTCCAACGGGTTGAGCTCTTGGTCTGCCAGGCGTCGAGGCGGGCTGACCTGGCTTCTTGAATGCAGGAGCAGCTGGTTTGCTGGGGCTTTTGGATTTCAGCAACTTCCCAATCAGCGTAGGACGTGACGAAGCCTCGTTCTGGAGGTTCTGTTGAGCAGTTGACTGCTTCATCGGTTCGCGAGCCCGGGCCGGTCTGGTCTGCGCATCATCTAGCACTTTCGTCTTCTGCAGCTTTGTCGTAGTAGATTCAGAGGCGTCGCTCATCTTGGCCTGCATCTTCTTCTTCGACCGGCCGTCTTCCCCAGCATCACTTGAGCCCCTCTTTCGCTTGGCCGTCCTTGGCTTCGCTTTCGACGCTGTAGGAACAAAGTCGTCGTCTTCGGCGTTTGCTTTACGTCGACCCAGTGACTTCCTTCCTGGAATGCTGTGCGCAGGCACTTTTGACTTGAGATCGTACTCGTCTTCTGACGTTTCTTCATCCTCGTCGTCGTCTTCGTCTTGATAGATGACGGGATTTGCTTTCGTGGTTCGGCTTTTCGTAGTTTTAGACCTTCCCGATGGCAACTGTTTGACCTTCTGTTTTGTAGCGTACGAGATCTTTGGCAGCTTGCCCTTGCCTTTGTCCTGGGCCGCATGTCGCTGTTCCTCTATCGCTTGATCTGGCGACTCGTCCATAGCATCGACATCCGAATCGCCAGAGCCATCCTTGTGCTGTGTAGAGAGAAGTAAAGCGTCTGCACGTCGCAGACTACTCAGAGAACCGCTGGAAGCCGCTGAATCAGCCGCCTCAGCTGGTGTGGTTGTGGCGCGAGCCAACTTTCGAGCATCCTGAATGCCCACCTCAAACTCCTCCGCGTCTTCGCGGCTGAGGAATGACACCTTAAACTCGGACCCACTGCGATCTGATGAGTTTACACGGTACGCAGTTGATTGAGCCAGCAAGGTGATGACCAGGACGTGCATCTTGTGTCCGGAACGGCCTTCTTGGCTTTCGTGTGGAGAGTCCTGCTGCAAGCTCGTTTCCTTGACGTGGCTGATCGGTATATCAATGAATTGAACCCTGGTAAGCGTGGAGTCGGATACGACGATCGTCAGCAACTTTTTCTCTACGATGACAAGCGCGGATTTGCCAGTCCAGCGGAATCCATCACTGGCGGAAAGAGACATCGGATACAGGATCAGCGAGTCGTTGTTGAACTTCGCGAGCGCGAGACTGCCAAGAGTGTCCAGATAGGTCTGAAAACGCTCCATCCACTGCTCGCCACAGTCCTTTGGGAAGTCGGGCGCGCTGTGCGGTACCTTGTCGGACTCCCAGAAATCTGCAAAGTCGATGCCTGCTTCGACTCCTTGTCGTACAATAAGACCGGCGACGATTCTGCGTTCCTCTCTCTCGTCTTGAGCGAGGATGATGGCACCAAGCCGACGAAGTCCATGTGGCAGCTTCTTCAGACGCTGAACGACACCTGCAGACGCGCGCATCATGCCTGCTAGCGCGATTCCAGCCCATCTCCGGCGACCATTCGAATAGCTCTTGTTGCAAAACGCGTCCAGATATCGATGAGCAGAATCAGACAGGGCTGCTCCAGTGAAACGCCCAGCAGCGATCAGGTTGGCCAATTGCAGGTGTGATGCATCGTTGTCGGGGACCAACAGCTGGGCGTCAAAGGCTGTCGCGGACATGGCTAGCAAGAAACAGAGAGCATTCGAGTGGACAGAAGAAAGGACGCTTGATATGGACGGAGAAGAAACCGCAGGAATAAGCGCGCGCTGTTGCTGGAAATTGACACTGCGATGCGCAAATGAGGAGGTGGAAATTGAGAACGCGTCGAGAGGCAGGTCGCGTTTGACGTCAGGCGCGAAGCTAACGCGTCGACCCTCACCGCAACTCACACCGCACCTGCCTCGCCTGAAAACTCAGCAAACGACAGAAAACGACGGCAAACGTCGCGGAGGATGAGAGGTCTAGAAGAGCACACAGCAGGTCGGAGATGCTTACACGACCTACAATACTTGCCTTACTGGCCACGACTGCACATGTCATCGCCCAAGCTGCTGGGTCGCGCCCTTACTTGCCCCTTGAAAGCGCGTCGTCAACGGTGCTACAGCGACTGCATATATCGCGAGCTTCGAACATCTTGCTCGAGTTGCTCACCGACGTGATGGAAGAGTTGGGGCCCTGAAATACGTACTGCGAAAGATTTGCTAGTGCAGTGCGCTTTGACGCCTGAGGCCCCGGTCTGCTGCAGTCAGCACCACACCCCACCACGCGTCTCCTGACGCCTCGAGCAACTTTTGGCGAAGGAGCAGTCGTTGAGGTTGCTGCCTGTGATGCAGCTACTTCGCATTCGCTTAACCGCGCCGTCTCTGGTCTAAGCCGAGGCAGGTCTTCCAGGCAAGCCACCAAACCTATGTACGGGCGTATCTTACATGACCAGACGGATACGGTCCTGATGTCGTCCCATCATTCCGTGCTGCGGGCATTCATCCCACCGTTGACTCAAAACTTCGTCTTTTCAGGCGACCGATGCGATGAGTCCTGGGCCATATATGAACAACGTCTTGAGCTTGAAATGACAGTTGCCATCACTAACGCACAGCCTTGCCCTTCAAAGATCGTAGACTCCTCAAGACGACACCATGTCTGCAAAGTCTGTGGATAGGCCTGTTGCGGCACCCTCAAGCGTTCCAAGCATCAGTCCAGCGAGGCTGCACACTATCGTGGCCGGACTGTGGTTCTGCCTGTTCATCTCAGCTCTGGACACGACCATTGTTACAACCGCACTGATCAAGATCTCAAGCGGCTTCAATGGGTTGGAGCAAGCAGCGTGGCTGATCACCACCTATCTTCTCACATACAACAGTGAGTACAGCAGTGAATTTGTAAATTCGTTTGCTAACGAACAGGCTTCCTGATGATCACGGCAAAGCTCAGTGATGTATGGGGGCTGAAGACTGTGCTGCTGGCGTGCGGTGCTATATTCCTCATCTTCTCCATGGCTTGTGGAGCAGCCCAAAACATGACACAGCTGTACGTCAAACTACTGTGAGTAACAGCGGTGCTGACTGTCTAGGATCGTCTTCCGTGCATTCCAGGGTATTGGGGGTTCTGGCCTCTATTCCCTTACCTTCGTGTCGATAATAAAGCTCGTCGAGCCGGACAAGATTGGCGTCTACACGGGTGTTATCAGCTCTGTGTTCACCATGTCCAATCTTCTCGGTCCCCTGCTCGGTGGCATCATCGCAGACCGGACCACATGGCGGTGGATCTTCTTCATGAAGTATATATCGTTCGTCACCGTCTGGACATGATCAGCTGACCGTATTACAGTGGACCCATATGTGCTGTGGCGATGGTGTTGATCTTCTTCTCCATGCCCAGCCTGAAAGACGGCAAGTCAAACACTGAGCGCATCCGCGGTCTCGATGGCGTTGGAGGCATTCTCTCAGTGTGCTGGCCAATTCCGCTGATTTTTGCATTGCAAGAAGCTGGCGTGTCCCATCCTTGGAGTAGCGGCGTCATCATCGGCACGCTCGTGGCTGGCATCGTCTTGTTCTTCTTGTTCGGATTCTACGAGACATGGGTGACATACCGTACCAAGACGGACCCTATCTTTCCTATCCGCTTCTTGCGGAATCCCTCCACGGCTCTCATCTTATTGTAAGTACGCTCAGTAACATTTCACATCACATACTGACACTTTCCAGGAGCATGTTCCTCCTCGGCATGCCTTTTTATGTCATCTTCGTCCAGCTTCCCCAACGCTTCCAGACCGTCAACTTCACAACCGCCGAGCGTGCGGGCATCCTGCTGCTCCCTTGCACACTCGTCTCGCCCGTCGGAGCCATGACCGCGGGTCTCGTAGCAAAGAAAGTCGCAACAGAGTACGTTCTCATCCTATCTGCCGCCATCGTGTGCATCGGCACGGGTCTCATGGGCAGTCTGCCAACGGCGTCGTACCTGTGGCCTGGCACCTACGGATACGAAGTGATTGTCGGACTGGGCCTAGGTCTCGCCAGCCCGCCGTACTTCATGCTGCTCGCAACGTCCGTTGCAGAACGGGACATCTCCGTCGGCACGGGCGCCCTGAACATGATGCGGACGTTAGGCGGCTGCGTAGCAGTAGCCATCTGCACAGCCGTGCACCGCGAGTACACGACCGACCGACTAACCGCGTACCTCTCCCCGCAGCAAATAGCCGGCGTCCAAACCTCGAGCGCGGCGCTGGCAGACATGCCCGAGACGCTGAAGAAGGAAATCGCCGCCATCTTCGGCGCGAGCTACAACCGCCAATTCCTAATCATGCTGGCCTTCACAGCACTCAACCTGGTCGTCACGGTGCTGCTGGCGCTGGTGAGGAAGCGCATGGGCGTCTTCGGCAAGCTGGCGCAGCGGAAAGAAGAAAACGAGTTCTTCCCCAGCGCGCCGGACGAGGAGAAGAAGGCAGAATCCGATGTGCAAGTCGCAGACTCTACAAATAAATCAGACAAGACCAACTTATCCGAGAAGGAAAGCCGTGAATCATAAAATAGAACAACGCTACATTCGAATTGAATGAATCGTGAAAAAAATACCAAATCAAAACAACATCCGTACCTTCACGCCGTAATCGAATTATATGAATCGTGAAAAAAACACCTGATCAACCCCAACTATCCCCCACCTTCACCGCCGTAACCGTGAGTTACCAAGGACTTCAACGCCGCGCTCCATCCCACGGCCGGAAGTAACAGCAAAACCACTCAACGCGCCCCAGAGCTAGAGTAGAATGCAAGCCTGAGACGGTGGTAAATGTCTCAGGCGCCGCGTTGGCCAAGTCCGGAATATTGCCTAGCTGGAAGCTTAACGCTCGCGCGCCTCCACACGGGTGAAACACGTAGTTGGATGTTGAGGTGGTTGTTGTGGTTAAGGTGGAGGAAGTTGGGGTTGGTTATTTGTTATTTGGCGGCGCGTGGAAAGTGTGAAGTGGAAAGTGTGAAGTGGAAAGTGTGGAGTGGAAAGTGTGGTGAAGTGGAAAGTAGAAGGTGTGATGGTGGTAGTCACTGCGACAATCAACGTAGTGTGATGTAATGTAATGTAATGTAATGTAATCAACCAATATTCATTTCAGGTATCTGAACTCATTACCACGGCTCCTTCTACTACGATCCCAAGCGTGATCGAAGGGCGCCCCATTACCAGAACCCGATTTGGTACACACAGACATTATACAGGTGTATGGCTCTTGCCAGTCCACGTTTGGTATCCCAACCCATTCGTCCCGTCCTTCTTTCTTTCCTGCGTCTTTGCTGGACTCCACTCTTCCTATCCACGAGCACTTCTCCGCGACGAGGGGGTATCTTATGCTTTGGCGCCGCCGACCTGGACTGGGTTAGAGGAGGGTTTTGGACGGGTGGCTGGGGATGACGTACGCGCTTGGAGATGAATACACCAATCAACAAGCAGGCAACGAGGAAGACAATGACCAGGACGACAATGACACCGGGCTCGCGCTGGGCCCAGTTGTCACGCTTGGCCAGCTGGGCCATGGCGTACTCGCTGCGAGCAGCAATGAGGTGGGAGATGGCGGCCATTGTGGATGAGTGGTTCTGGGGCGATGTCAGTGGGAGGTCCGTGGAACATGTGGTATCGCGACAGCAGCTATGTGGGCGGTCGAAGCAGAAGCACGAATCGGCCGAGCATCATTCCGGGTTGCGACCAATCACGTCAATGGGATTGCGAAGCTTGCACAAGAGCACAAGGGCGCCATTGGTCCGGCAGACAGGTATGGAGCCTACCTTTGGTTGAGAGGGACCTCTGTCGAAGCGGTGTTGAGTCCTGGGAGGGAATTGAAGCTCTCGGGGCTGTTGGTAGGCGAGGAAGCTGGTCAGCGGATCTCCACAGTACGTCGCGACAGAGGTGAACGAGGTGGACTCGACGGAAGAGCAGGACAGGGCATCAAAGACAGAGAGGCTCAAGAAAGCGAGGCCGCTATCCGCTTTTAAGTGCACCGGCTCGCCGAAAATTTCTGCAGTAATGAGGCATTTGTTTGGTTCCTGTTTGGCCGCCCGGGCCCGGCCAAAGTCCGGTAATAAGCTTGCATGGGGCAGGCGATCGCCTGGACAAGGAAAGTGTGGACTTACTCTGGGTCGTGTGCTGGACTCTGCGGAGAGGATGAGGATGGGAAGACAGAGGGTGCAGAGTGAGGAGGAGATGGTCGCAGCAGCAAGAGGAGAAGAGGTTGGGCCCTGGCAACGGTAACGCAATCGAGCGCTAGGCCTGGCGGAGAAGGGAAAAGTCGCTAGGCCCAGCCAATGGTGCGCGCGGTGAATCGACGTGGGCTCAAGACGATCGCGGCCGCTCTCGAAACGCCTGCGACTTCACCAAGGCTCCTGGGCGCGCGATGCAGTGCGTGGATGGAGGCTAGCTCGCACACAAGCAGGCGCTGCGTTTCTCTACCACGGCCGACTACAGAGCGTCTTCAATCGTTCTCTCCTTCACTCTGTGGGGAGCTGCAGCTGCTCCACACAGATTGGATTGCGATGCTGCAGCCGCCGCTGACGCTACGGTGCGGGTCAGCATGGGATCCATGCCCAGGATGCGCTGCCGCTCCTGTGCGTGAGCCGAGCCATAATTATGTCATGGAGGGCGGGCGTGTTATCTGCGAGACTCGCACGAGGACAGCAGCAGAGGGTCGTGGGGCGCGACGACGAGCCGCGACCGCCGCGAGCACCGCGAGCACGGCGACCGGGGGGCCCAAAATGCCTCATTTCACCAGATGCGAGCCTCTCGATAGCGCGAACGCTACCGAGGCCGCTTGAGGAGAAGGGCAAGCGTGCGTGGGATGGCGTCTCAGCGTGCAGCCCGGATCTCCACCAAGCTTTGCAGCCCCAGATTCACCACAAAGCTTGGCACCGCCTGCAGCTGGCCGGTCGTGGGCAGCTCAGCTTGCAGCTTGCAGTGGGCAGCTTGCAGCTTGCGGCTCGCAGTGGGCAGCTCGCAGCGTCTTCGGCCGCCGACTGCGGGCGCCATGTCGCTGGAGCCTCTGTGTGCATTCATTACCTGCCGAATGCGATGCTAGCTGGCTCGCGAGTGGGCGGCTCCACGTCACTCGCACCCGGTTTGCTGCCCTGTTGCCCGCACCCGGCTTGCTCATTACAATACCCAGCATAACTGGAGCCCACGGATAACTTACCTATCACAGCACGCCGAGCCTGCGCGCTACCGTTGAGCCAAACTTGAACAATCCGTGGCCGTCATGGGCCTTGGCCTGACCAGAGCCTCACCGTCCTCACCGCCGCCAGCTGCCCGCGCTAGCCCGTGTCGGCTGATTGTTGCCGTGGTGTTTATCAATTTTCTCTTCACCGGCAGCTACGCACAAGTGCACGTCTCAACACAATTCCTGTCCCAGCGTCTGGCCACGCCATCACCACGTCGTGCGAGCACGCCACTTCACAGCAGCCCCGCCGCAGCTGCACAACCACAACAAACACCATCCATCACGCAGGGTCTTGATCTCGCGCCGTATGCTTCTTTGTTCCTAACCGTTGATGCAACCAAGCGGTCCGCATGTCTAGCCTCCGCACTCCCCAGATTTTCACACTTTTGGGTATCCGCAAACGCACAAGTGCCCTGACCATCTCCACGTGTGTCCTTCACGGCTCCATCTCTCAGTTCCTCCATATCCGCACCTGCTTGTCCGCTCCTCCACTGCCCACTTTGTCGCCGTCCGGACTCCAGTCCAGCGCAAACACCTGGTCCTTGTGGCCCGGGAGGTCCTCCTTCAGCTTGCCTGTCCGCATGTCCCACACCTTGAGCGTCGTGTCCTTGCTGCAGCTGGCGAGCAGTCGGCTGTCTGCCGAGAAGCTGGCCATGTACACGGGTCCCACGTGCGCTCTCAGCGTGTTGAGGAACTTGCCATCGCGCGCGGACCAGAGCTTGACGTGGTTGTCCCACGCTGCAGATGCGAGGAGCTGGCCGTCGGGCGAGAAGACGACCTGGTTGATCTGCTTCTGATGGCCCGTCATCCTGGTGACTGGCTTCGGGCTCGTCAGAGGCGTCCACAGCATCAACGTGCAGTCCTCTGAAGCTGTCGCAAGGCGCTCCACAATCTCGCCGCTGATGGTGGCAGCCTTCTCAAACCGTGCTTTCGCCTTGGCAACCTTCTCTTCTGCTGTCGACGGAACCTTCCGTGTGTGGTCGTGGTAGGCGGTGCGCAAGACGAAGTCGGTCGAAAGCGCGAGATGGTTTACCCAGTGTGCGTGGCCGGACAGGGTGCTGAGCAGCGAGCCAGTTGCCGCGTTCCACACCTTGATTGTCTTGTCGTGCGAGCATGTGTAGATGCGCCCAGTGCCTCCCCATTTCACACACGTCACGCTGCCCTTGTGTCCTGACAGCGCAAAGTCCATCTTGCCGCCAACAGCGTCCCACACTCGCACCAGACCGTCTTTTGACGACGACGCCACCCTCGGCCGCCCTGGCTCCTGCAGGTGGTATGGCTCCCAGCAGAGTGACGTGATGAAATTAGTGTGCCCCTTCAGCGCACCGCCAACCTGCTTTCCCGTCTCGGGGTCCCATATCCTGACTTCGTTGTCGTAGCCTCCCGACGCCAGTAACGAGCCGTCCGGGGAGTAGCTGACAGCGAGCACCCACCTCGTGTGGCCCTTCATCGTGTGCACGGGTGTTCCTGTGTCGCAGTCCCATATCCTGACTGTCTTGTCTCCACTTCCACTCGCCATGCGCCCTGAATTCAGCGGTGAGAACTGCACTGCCAAGATGTTGTCGCCGTGCCCAGAAACGGCTGCAGCACATCTCGACACAGCCTTGACCCTGAACACAGCTTGCGGCGCATACTGCAGCACAATCTCGCTTTCTGCCGACGCTTTCCCTGACTTCACCAGTGCATGGTACAAATCTTCCTTGTCCCCAAGCGCTTCAGTAGCCTCGTCGTGGAAGAACCGGTACGGGACCTGGTCGTCGGCTTGGTCTTTGAGCTCGTTGAGGAGGATCTCGAGGTTCTTGGTCGTGGCTTGCGAGAGGGGGACGGTAAGCACGGGAAGACTGCCACTTTCGCCTGTGGCCTGGTCGACAAAGCGCACCCGTACAGTGCCGTCGGGGATGGTCGTGTCGACATGCTGCTGCTCGCGCGTGAACTCGGCCTGCGCGCGCTTCTGTCTTTTCGAAGGAGGGGGGTATTGCGTCGCCATGTCGAGAGCAGGGCTTTCAAAACACTGTGAGACTGTTTCTTTCGGGGGTTGCTGCAGACACAGCCAAACCCCACCGACTTTTTTCGCGAATCGTTATCGATTAGAATCGCGCTAGTGACGCACTTGCTCATGTGAACTCTGAACACCACAAGCAGACATCTCAGATGACGAGCCATCTATGAACAATTGATCAAGAACTGACCTCACAGCGCTGACGACCATGCCCCGCCCTTCAAGGCCTTCTACCTCTTACAGCTCAGCTTCTACTTCCTACGGCTATGGTGACTACAACACTGCAACGGCTTCACGCCCTCGAACCCGGCCAGGCACTGGCAGACCCTCCACTGCTCGGCCGAGGACCGGTGCTTCAACCATTGCCAGGGTCGAGTCTCAACAGGTAGTGTGCGCTGTTGCCGAGTCCCGCGGTATCTCACCCACCGTTGGCCTGGCCTTTGTCAATCTCGATACAGGAGAAGCCGTGCTTTGCCAGATCAACGACAGCCAGACCTACGTTCGATCCATTCACAAACTGAAAGTGTATGGCCCTTCAGAGATACTCATCGTGGCGACCGCATCCAGCCCCAAGTCAAAGCTGTTCTCAATCATTGAAGAGAACCTGGAAGAAATTGGCAGCAAAATCACTTTGCTCGACCGTCGCTACTGGGCAGACTCGACAGGCTACGAGTACATCCAGACCCTAGCCTTCAAGGAAGACGTCGAGGCTATCAAGGTCTCAGTCCAGGGCAACTACTACGCTATCTGCTGCATTGCAGCGGTAAGTGGTGTGCAAGCCGATGGGATCGATAGCTAAACACATGCAGGCCCTCAAGTATATCGAACTGGGTCTGGGGACGCAGTTCTCGTACCACTCACTCAGGATGAGGTATGAGCCCTCGGAGGGGTCCATGATGATTGACGTGTCCACCATCTACTCGCTTGAGCTTGTGCAGAACCTTCAGCGTCCAAGGTCGAAGGACTGTCTGTTTGGGCTGCTCAACGAGACCCTAACAGCCATGGGAGCACGTCTTCTCAGAAATAACATCCTGCAGCCGCTCACTGATCCCGAAGTGCTCAATACCCGGTACCTTGCGGTTGATGAGCTGACTACCAAGGAGGAAATGTTCTTTGCGACGCGAGCTGGTTTGCAAACCGCGTTAGTTTGATTGTGTGCCTCTGACTTGCAACAGCTCTGAAAAATTTCCTGGATGCTGACAGGATTTTGACTGCTGTAAGGAAATAGTAGGTGAGGTGATTGCACAACTAACCCTCACAGCTCATTGTCAAACCGGTCAAGCCAACGCTGCAGACGACAGAGCAGGCAATCAACCAAGTGATCATGTTGAAGCAATTCGTGTCCTCCGTGAACCCGATATTCGAGGCTCTTACTGGAGCTAGGTCGAGCATGCTGAACATCATCCGCGAGGTGACATCGCAGAAGCTCGTTCTTGCTTCATCACTAACTCTCCCAGCTCTGTGCTCCGGAAAACATCTTGCCGATCCAGGAACTGATTGATGAAGTGATCAACGAAGACACTACTTACGCGAAGCAGCCTCTCGAGCTCCGCAACCAGCGCACGTACGCTGTCAAGTCTGGCGTCAATGGTTTGCTTGATGTTGCCCGGACTACCTACAAGGAGGCCACGGAGGATGCGTACCAGCACGGTACTGAACTTAGTCGTTAGTGCTTTCGTGAGCTTCTCTGGCCATGTTGCTGACACGGCGTAGAGGAGTACGACATTCAACTTGCTCTCAAGTACGAGAACGCCCGCCAGTTCTACATCAAGATACCGTCGTCCGAGCTCGACGGTAGAGGGCTTCCACCAATCTTCACGAACGTCGTCCGCCGCAAGAACAATATTGAGTGCCAAACCTTAGAACTGATGAAGCGCAACCAGAAGGTGATTATTTGTTGCGACGCTGCAATACAAATTGCTGACTGCCACAGATCAATGTCTCACATCAAGAGGTCGTTCTGATGAGTGCGTTCACAACTCAGCTCGATGTGCAGCACGCTTACATCTCGCAGGTGACCAAGCCATCGACACACTCATCGAAGCAGTTCGTGGCCACATGTCGGTCATGTTCAAAATCTGCGAAGCTGTCGCACTGTTAGACATGATCGCTGCCTTTTCGCACCTCGTGACGGTGAACGACTACACTCGACCACAGCTTACCAACACTCTCGCTATCAAGTCCGGCAGGCATCCCATCAAGGAGAAGATTATGCAGACCAAGTTCGTGCCGAATGATGTTTACGCCACACAGCAGACGCGCTTCCAAATCATCACCGGATGCAACATGAGTGGCAAGAGCACCTACATCCGCACCGTTGCTCTGATGTCGATCATGGCCCAGATCGGGTGCTTGTGCGTCGATTCAATGCTCGCTGATGTAGGCTGCTAACAATGCACAGCGTTCCTGCGTCGTATGCTTCATTCCCGGTTCTGCACCAGCTCTTCGCGCGGCTGGGCATGGATGATAGCATCGAAACGAATGTGTCCACGTTCGCTGCTGAGATGAGGGAGATGGCGTTCATCCTGCGCAACATCGACCGACGCAGCATGGCAATTATCGATGAACTAGGCCGCGGCACAAGCACGCGAGACGGCTTAGCTATCGCCCTGGCTATCGCGGAAGCTCTCGTCTCCAGCAAGGCTCTGGTGTGGTTCGCGACTCACTTCAAGGATCTTGCCACCATCATGCACGAGCGTGCCGGCGTTCTCAACCTCCACCTGGCCGTCGACATGGAGAATGCGCAGAACATGACAATGCTGTACAAGATCTCCCAAGGCACCGTCAAGGAGTCGCATTACGGGCTGGCCCTTGCTCGCGTCGTACCACTCCCGCCAGGAGTAGTCGATCGTGCCGCAGCTGTTGCGCAGAAGCTCGAGCGCCACATGCTCCGCAGGAAGAAGACGTCGAAGATTGTGCTCAAGGAGAAGCGGCGCAAGCTCATCCTCAACCTCAAGGAGCATCTCGTGCAGACGCAGACTGGCGTGCTGGAAGGCGAGGTGTTGACTGCATGGCTCAAGGAACTGCAGAGGGAGTTTGTGAACCGCATGACGGCGCTCGAAGCCGAGGCTGCAAGAGTGAGTCAGGAAACGGATGACGAGGATGAAGAGATGGGTGAGGGAAGCGAGGACGAACAGCGACTCGAAACTCCTGCTCGTCAGCCCTCGGTTATGAGCATCTCGTCCAGGACATCTTCGACAGAGTCTGAGTCGACCATCCGGCCCGTATCCGAGGCCTCGTCTGTTCGAGCCGTTTCAGACAACGAGCGTTAGGTCGTGACAGTGCTTCGTAGTATCGATAACCGTACGTTGATGTAGATTGATTCCAACCTCACAGTTTCGCTGTTGCACCCTCCACCAACGCTCTCGCCCCCTCTCTGACCTCTTTCACAATCTCTCCCGCCCCTTTGACCTCCTTCACCAAACCCACCGCGCTCCCCGCATACGTACACAGCCTGGCCTCGACGCCCCACCCCTCGTCCCCCTTCTGCATATCCGCCTCATACAGCTTCTTATTCTCATCGTCCTCCATCCCACCCAGCGCATCCGTATACGTCTTATTAATAATCCCGCGTCCATTATGCGTCTCCGCCCACCCAGTCGTCCCACGACAGCGATCCCAGACCTTAGTCCTCACCGTCGTCTGCCCGCCATCAACGGCACGGAGAACCTCATCTCTATACCCCTTTGCAACGACCGCCTCCTCCGCAGCCAGAAACCGCGTGCCCATAACCACACCACCGGCGCCCAACACCAGCGCCGCCGCGACCCCACGCGCATCTGCAATGCCACCCGCAGCCACCACAACGGGTCCACGACCCCCCTCCGCAGCCGCAGAAACAGCATCCCCCACCTCGGGCAGCAGCGCTACTAACCCCGCGCCCTGCGCCCTCCCATGCCCACCCGCGTCCGTTCCCTGCACAACCAACACATCGGGCTGCACGTCCCTAGCAACCTCGACCGCCTCCAGCACACTCCCAACCTGGACCCAGATCTTCGTATTCGGAGCCGCAGCGCGGAACTCGCGCGTCGACGCTCGGAGCGCAGAGACCGAGCTAGCCGCAAAGAACCACACGGCAGCGGGCTGGAAGCGCACGACGACCGGCAGCGCAGCAGCGAGGTCGGCGCCCCAGTTTATGAAGCCTACGCCGAGGGGGAGCGTGTTGTTGTTTGATTTCAGAGGCTCGTTGGGTGGAGATAGTAGGATTGTTGCTTTCTCTAGTTGTGTGGAGAGGTCTGCGACGTCGGTGCCGGCGCCGATGAAGCCGATGCCGCCTGTGAGGGGGTTAGTTGGGTGTGGTGTGAAGTGCGGTGGTGTCGTACCGGCTTTTGAGATTTCGACTGCTAGGTCTGCGAGCGCGATGAGCCGCATTGGCGCGCCTATTATGAGGGGGGTTTGGATCCATGGATAGTCGGTTTTGAGGCGTTGGAGCGAGTCCATGTTCCTTCTCTTTCTTTGCCTGTACAGATACTGTTGCTGTCTTATAGTCGATCTACTTGCGGGACGGCTGGTGTTTGTTTGTGACCTGGAACAGACTCGTGGTGTGGTGTACGTGCTACGCGTCGATTGAATGATTGATGTTGTCCGTTGGTCCGTTCCGTCATCGAAGTGAACATCTCCTCGGCATCGTTCGGCATCGCCTACCACAGCGTCAGAAACACTGCATAGACTAAAATATTTACTGTATTCGTTGCCTGCGTATATATTATTACATCTACTATTTCCAAAGTCTAACACACCAGACGAATGCGCCTGTTCGTGTAGAAGCGAACCCGCTATTAACCTCATAACGCTCATTAACCACCCACATTTACACTACAACTCGCCGTTCCTCCTCTCCCACTCGACGGTGCCGGGCGCCAGCGGCCTGGAGAACAAACTCGAGTAGTCTGTGCCGACAATGTCCTTGTTTCCACCCACGTTCCTGAGCTTGAACTCTCTCACAAAGGCAACGAGAATGGTCTGCAGCTGCAGGTACGCAAACTGCTCGCCAATGCACCTGTGACGTCCGGCGCCGAAGGGGAGGTATGGCGAGTTGGTTCCCTTGGAGATGACACCCCAACCGTAGTCGATCGTGTCCTCGGCACCTGCGACTGCTTCGGGCTCTTCGTAGTTGTTCTGGCCGGCGTCCCAGCGGTGAGGGTCCCAGACGTCGGCGTTGACAAAGTGGGAGTCGAGCTGAGCGGAGAATCCAGGCGAGGACATGAGCGTGTGCGAGGTAGGGATCACGTAGTTGGTGCCGTCGGCCACGAGCGGCTGCTTGACCTTGCGCATGATGGAGTGGATGGGCGCGTGGAGACGGAGGGTTTCCTTGACGACCTGCGAGTGCAGAGACAGCTTGGGGAGGTCCTCGTACGTGAGCGGCGGGAGGTCCTTGCCGAGAACCGACTTCTGCTCCTCCAGTAGCTCGTCGATCAGGCTTGGGTACTGTGCCAAACGGAGGATGATCCAGGCGATAGTCGAAGACGAGGAGTGCTGACCAGCCATGAGGAGGGCAATCATAATACCGGCGATCTCGTGCTCGGGGATCTGTGTGCCGTCCTTGTACTTGCAGTCCAACAAGTGCCAGATCATGTCGTGCTCGCCCTCCTTCCTGGCCTCGCCGTTCCTCCTCCTGCGAACGATGCCCGAGTAGAGCTTGATCATAGTCTCGCGCGCGTTGTCGCGCGCGCGGTTGTGGGGGAGAGGAGCCCAAGAAAGCATGAAGTTGATGGGCGAAAAACCCATGTCGAGGTCGTGGTACAGCTCAGCGAAACTGGAGTCGAACGAGTTGCGGATCTCCTCGCCCTGGAGCGAGCGCGAGGCGGTATAGATGGTGAGCTCGGCCATGACCTTGGTCACGTCGAAGGTGCCCTTCTGGCCCTTGAAGGCCTTGTGGCGCTTGACAAAGTTCTCGACTTCTTCGGTGATGACGGTAACGTAGGAGCGGAGGGCGTCTTGGGTGAGACCGAACTTGACGAACTGGTTTTGGGTCAGCGCAATCGTAGAGACACAGCGCGTTTGTGCGCACCTTCTTCTGCTCCATCAGCTTCGAGTTAGGGCAGTCGTAAACAACATCCTTGCCAAAGACAGGGGTGGTGAGCGGGCTGTAGATCTCCTCGGCGTTCACGTCCTTGAGCTTGCCGTTGAGGATGAAGTTGTTGCCCTTGGTGTCGAGGCAGACAGTCATCTTGCGACCGAGGAGAATGAAGGTAAAGACATTGCCGTACTACTGCCAGTCAGCGCATCTGCATTGCCTTGCCTTGCCACCAGGCACACGACATACCTTCTTCTGCTGGGCAAAGAAGAACTTGTACGGGTCGATGCCGTACGTGATGGTGCTACCAATCACGGGGAACAGATGGAAGACGACGGGCGGCTCGTTGGGGTTCTTGAGCAGCAGCTGCTGCAAGACATTGAGGACAACGGCGAGGACCAGGAAGGACGCGAAACCGGCGGCGACGGTGACGGGGGTGGATGAGTTGGCGGTGAAGTTGCCAATCGGCCCAGAGATATCAGCGAGGACACCCATACTGCGCGACAAAGGACTGCGGAGGCGTGAGAGAGCGTCGTGGTCGTAGGGGGGCGCGGCTCTACATAAATTTCCCAGAGGTTGAGGCCCGCTCTTGCCAATCAAACATCGCGCCTGCCGCAACTGGGGCGCGCCCGCTTGGCAGGGACCGCCCGGCGGATCTGTGCTCTGCCGGCAAGGAGAGGATGGGACCACAAACTGACGACACGGCCTCACACGCCACCGCGCGCCGTAAACAGTGTCACGTCATTGGCAGGCGATTCTCTCTACAAACAGCATCCCAAAGTGGATTCAGATCTTTACTGTACCGCGAGCGAAAGCTCATTTCATTGCGCCGCTAAACACATGCAACGCGGCTGTAGAACCGTCTTGACCGCTCCGCCGGACCCGCTATTTTACATGCCTTGACGCCGGCCAACCAGAACGCTCAGAGTACGCGAAACACAGCCCTCGATAACGTACACTCTTCATGCACCTCTAACCACTTCCGCTTTGTGACGTTGCGTTTGCATACATCAGCTGCCTCTCATACATCGTCAAACAGAGTCTGGTCGCCTTTGCCTCCCATCTCGGCAAACTCGCGAGGGTCTCGCTTCTCGGCCGGCCGAGGCTCTATCATGTCCTTCTCCTTCAGCATCTTCGTAGCCCCCTTCTGCGTGCCGTTCTTCTCGTACACTTTCAGCGGCTCCTGTCCTTGGCCTGTGGGGATCACGCGTGCAACCTTGATCTCGTTGATGCTGCTGAGCATGGTCCGCTCGCGCTGCATCTTCCTCTTAGAGAAGTCGAGGTTGGCAATGGCTCCTGCCAACCCATCTGTACTATCATTTGGATTGATGTTGCCGCCTTGCGTCGTCCAAGGGTGCTCGAGACATTCTTCGATTGTGATTCGCTGTTCGACGTTGACTGTGAGCATGCGGTCGATGAGGTCCAGAGCTGGGTCGCCCACCGAGTCCCAGTAGGGCGAGGGGTAGTCGAAGCGACCCAGCTTGATTTGCTGAGACAGTGTATAGGGGTTCTCTGGGCTGTAAAGCTCATCCGAGAAGGGCGGGAAGCCACACAGGCAGATGTAGAGGACTACCCCCAGAGACCAGACGTCGACGGCACGTGTGTATCGGCGGTGGTTTGAGTTTTCTAGAATTTCAGGCGCAACGTCTTTTTGAGGTTAGCTCGGTGCAGACAGAGAGAGACTACAACATACATGATGGGGTACCGCACAGCGTAGTTGTGAATGACTCCTCGCCGATGATCTTGGCAAGACCAAAGTCAGCTAGCTTGACGTGCAGCTCCTTGTCTGTGAGCAGGATGTTTTCCGGCTTGATGTCGCGATGCACGATGTTGCGCTCGTGCTAGGGATGTCAGTGGCGTCGTTTCAACAAGCAACGGTCTACTCACCAAGTACTTGAGGGCCTGGAACAGCTGGATGAAGATCTTCCGCGACTCCGCTTCCGTCAGCTTCTGCTTCATGACGATCCAGTTGAACAGTTCGCCCTCGGTCGCGAGCTCGAGCACGAGGTACACGCCATCATCCTCATCGAATGTATCCTTAAGACATAAGAGAGCTGGATGGCTGATGCCCATGAGTACGGCAATCTCCTGCTGCAGTCCATCGACCTTTGACTTTTCGCCGGGACCAGTACGCTTCTCGAACTTCTTCACCGCATGCCGCATACCAGTGCACTTCTCGACACACAAGTAGACGGAAGCAAAGTGGCCCTTGCCGAGCTGCTCCTGTAGTTGGTACTGCTGGTGGAACCGATGCGTGGCACGCTTGAGCGGATATCGGAAGACGAATCGTGCCTCGTCTAAGATGCCAAGCTCATCACCTTCCTTCAGCTCGCGACGCTTGTTTCGACCGATCAGCGAATCGTTGACGAAGGTGCCATTGCCGGACAGGTCTTCAACTACGGCTACCAGGTCACCGCCCTTCTTTTCGGCGAAGATCAGGCAGTGTCGGTTCGATACGGTGCTTGAGTGGAGCTGACGATCTGTAGGCCAGTTAGCCGTGTTCATGCCGTGGAGGATGCAGCGGCAACGTACCACACTCGCGATGTCGTCCGATGAGATAACCGCCAGCAGTGACACCCTTCTCTGCCTTCTCCTTCTCGTAGTCGTCTTCCTGCTTCTCATACTCGTGCTTGCCCACCTTCTCCGTGCCAGACTTTGGGCCAATCATGCTCTCTGGCACTGGACAGGCCTCTCGCCGTCGCAGGACCAAGACGTCGCCGGACTGGTCGTCGAGGGGCACAAGGTAGCCCCACACCTGCTCGCCCTCCTCGTCTTCGACTGCATATGTCCGTGCCTGTGGCGGATAGACAAACTGTGACTGGGTGAAGGCTTGTGTGTCGGACTGCTTCTCGGACTGCTTCTCGGCCTGCTTCTGGGACTGCTTGTCGACCGGGGGCGACGACAGGCCGTTGCGTGCCTGGGAGAACTTGGCCTGGCTCTGCGGGGGCGGGGTGACGGTGCCCTCTTTGCGGTCGTCGTCTGTGGTTCCGGTGGACTCCTTGTGGGTGATGGGCGAAGGCAACTGCCCCTGCTTGATGTGACGGTGCGGGTCTGAAGGCGAGAGCTGGCGTTGGCCGCGGACTCTCTTGGGCTCGACTTGCTCGCCCTGGGATGGCTGCGTCAATTGGCTCGTCAGCAACCACGCCCCGTGTAGATGTAGATAGAGCGGGCACAACGTACGCGGGCTCGCTTGAGCTGGCTCTTTTCCGTCGGAGCAGGCATCACAGCGACAGTAGGTGGAGTGGTCGAGGCGGCGAGGGATCAGTGCTGGCGCGTTCAGGTAGCCGCGTCGATGGTCGAAGTCATGATGGATCGGGAGGGATTCGACTAGGCATGTATAGGGCTGCCGCTAGGCTTGGAGAGTGTGGATGCCTCCGAGACGCAGGCGTGGCAGGCAGCTGGGCCAAGCAAGACTTAGCAAGTCCACCCTGGCTCCACCGCGCGATCGCCGCACTCTGGGCCCGTGGGGCTGCTCTCACCAGCGCTGACTACTTGCTCGGAGAAAACCAGCGACGACAGTTTGTGAGTTCGTGACGGATCCCTACAGGCTGTCGTGCATTGCGGCGGCTGCTTTGGGCAATTACCACCAAACGTGTCATCCAGAAAACCCGCCCGTGATAGTTCGCACAGCGTTGGACGACCTGGCTGGAACCATGCAGTCTGGCACCCACAAGCTGGCATTGTTCCCGCAACTGACTGACTCAGACTTTGATGGAGCATGCAGCGCGTTGCTGGAAATGTTCCAGCTGCATGAACATGACCAGGACGAGTGGGCTGCAGTGGACCGTCTATCTCAGAACGAGACCGTCTACCTGAGAATCATCAAGACGCTGCCGCTGCACCCAAACGCGCCAGATGCCAGCAGTGAGACCGAGGAAGGGGAGCTCACCGAGGATGACGACGAGGTCGCTCAGACGTTGACGTCGCCGGCTGCTACCATTCACTACGATGTTGTGCTCTCTCCCTCGTATCGAGTGCCGGTCTTGTATTTCAAAATCGTAGACATCCAGCATCGATATCCACTTACCGCAGAGACGTTGTACTCTTGTGTGATACCACACGCATCCAGGGCGCAAGCCCAACACGTCGGTGTGCTCGGTGGTGTTACGGTGACCGTTCGTCTTTGCGGAGAAGGAGAGACAACGCGGAGCTGACGTGCCAGCAGGACCATCCAGCCACAAGCCAGCCAGCCTTCTTCATTCACCCCTGCCGAACTGCCCAAGTCATGGAGGCTAGTGTCGGCGGGCGAGACATCACTGCGTACGACTATCTGGTGGTGTGGATGGGGGCGCTGGGGCAGTATGTGGGCTTGAACATGCCCATGGCTCTCGTTCGCGAGGTCGAATAGACGGACCGCTCTCCTAGGCGGCCTATGCAATTGCTGTACATATACTACAAAGTCTACATGCCAACATATGGTACAACGCCATCTCCAGTGGACTGAAATGCATCCTCCAAGCACTCCATCCATCATATCCTGGCTCGTACACTCGCTCGTTCCAGCTCTCCAATGTTGCCCATGCCTGCCAGACTCCACTTCTCCGTGACGAAGCCGTCGTTGACTTGATGTCTCAACATGCCGCTCTCTGCATAGTACTCCATGATGCTCCGAGCCTCTTCTTTGCTCAGACCGCCGACGCTCAAGATGTCGAGATTGGCCTTGGGGTCCGCGAGGTCTTTCAGGGCCTCCATGGTGCGCGCATCGACGCTTGTGTAGGGGTTCCACTGCGGGATGCTCTCCTGGTTCTGCAGGGCTTCTGCTGCCTTGATGCGGAAGTCCAGGGCTGGTGAAGTGGGTGCGTTGGACTTGGAGGTGGCAGCGAGCACGAGGCCGCCGTTGGGCAGCTGCTTGGCTCCCGAGAGGTGGTCGACAAAGTGGCGGACGATGGTCAGGTCGTGTGCATGGATAGGCTGTACGTCGGCGTTCATGTACTCGGAGTTTTGCATGATGTGCGAGAGGCCCTCGGCGGCAAGGAGGACCTGTGGCTGGCCAGGCTGTGACAGCTCAGCCCAGAGAGCCGTGAAGACCGGCCATGAGGCTTCAGGGTTGGCAACACCAACGGCGACGAGGTCCTTGAGCTTGGCCCCCACAGGAAGCGAGACGGAGAGGTCGTGTTTCTGGGTCGTCTTTGCTTGCTCAAAGTAGCTCTGGTTTGCCTTTAGTGTCTGTGACAGGAGAGCTGCTGTGTAGGTGTCCTGGGTGTACTGTGTCGGCTCCGAGCCCTCGAGGGGCGCGTAGTCGGTGTGGGCGTTGACGATGTCCTGGCCTGGCATGTGTCAGCAGAGCGCCTTCAGAGCAGGTGGAAGGACTCACACTCGGGCAGGCTGATGACGAACCACTGCCTCAGCAAGGCCATGCTCAAGCCCTGCAGCAGCAGCGTGCTCTTGCCGCTCATTCTCTGTCCCGTGAGGATTCGGCGGATCGTCTTCTTGTCCTTGGCGGCCGCGGCGTCTTCAGCCTCTTTGAACAGCTGTGCCAGCTGGATGGCCTCGCGGCGCATCAGCACGGCCGGTCTCCGGAAGAAGCGCCAGCCCTGCGTCGTCTTGAACGCCTCGACGTGTCGCAGGGCATCGACGACGGGGGCGGGAAGGCCCATGACACGGCCCTCGAGCTGCGCGCTCAGGACGTTGGTCTTGTCGAGGTCTTTCAGCGACGAGACCTCCAGGGCGTTGTCGTTGCTGAGCACGATGCGCTTGCGCTGTGCCTTGCGTTCGCCGAGCGCCGGCCGCTTGCCGCCATCTCCAGAGGGCGCGCTCTTGCCCTTTTTGGTGTTGAGCGACTTGACACCCTTCTTCGGCGCGGCCGTCATGTTCTTCTTCTTCATCTGCGGGTTGGCAGAGCGGGCGGCGGACGTGGAGAAGCAGGCCACGCGCGGCTGCACGAGGCGCGAGGCGGCGGTCGAGTGGGCAGCGGCATCGCGAGACAGCTGCGAGAGCTGCGAGAACTGCGAGAGCTGCGAGAACTGCGAGAGCTGCGACAAACTCCGCAGGCAGGTGGCGGACGGCTTAATGGCGGACGGCATGATGGCAGACGAGAGACGGAGACCCACGGCCTCGGCAATGGCAGTCGAGATGTCGTCGTCGTCGTGCGGATGGGCGCGAGTCCACGATCCAAAATCTGGCCGGGAGTTTCCCGAACAGGCCTAGCACGCTTTCGAAATATTTCCTCTGCCCGTCCAGAAATATGCCAACACTGCACGACGCTGCATCTTCGCCCCGACAATCCTCGACTTTGAAATGAGCGGCGGCATTGCTCTCGACACATATTTGCATCTTGCCGACAGAATCAACCGAGGAGCCATGGACGTCGATGCGCCGAACAATGCAGCGCTTTCAGTAGCAGACTCGACTGCGACAAGCAGACTGTGCGTCTCACTGAGCCCCTCCACCCGCCTTCCACGGCGCTCTACTGACCCCCACCCAGTCCCGTCGCCGTCAACAAGCCCACCCCCTTCACATTCGACCTGGGCAACCTGCTCGCCCACGACCCGAACCCCGTCCCCGCCGAGGCCGACGAAGAGGCTCTGGCTGCCACCGCGCGCGATGCTGCTCAGGCCCTCGTCAACCAGCTGCTCTCCACCTGCGAGATCAAGTCGACCACCGAGGGCGTGCACCTCATGCTCCCCGCCCCCCAGATGGCCCTGCCCCGCGAGAAGCCCGTGCCCAAGGCCAAGGAACAGACCAAATGGGAGCGCTTTGCCGCCAAGAAGGGCATCAAGGACAAGAAGCGCGACGGCAACAAGGTTTACGACGAGGCGACCGGCGACTGGGTACCCAAGTGGGGCTACAAGGGCAAGAACAAGGAGGCCGAGAGCTCCTGGCTGGTTGAGGTCGACGAGAAGAAGGAGGCCAAGACGGGAGAGGCCCACGACGCGAGAGCGGAGAGCAGACATGACCGCAAGGAGCGCGCCAGGAGGAACGAGAGGAAGCAGCGCGCAAACGAAGCAAAGTCTCGAAAGCCTGCTGTCTAGGCTTGGCGCAATGAACCTCGAAGGGGGAGGATGAGCGAATCTTCGTCATGTTATGCATTGGGCGGCGTTATCAACTTGGGATATATCCGACTTCACAGGCGCATGAGGTCTAAAAGCATGGCTGTATGTACGCCCGACATCTAGAGTGGGCCGGGTGTTTCTGCTGGATGTGAGATCGAGCAGAGGTTTGGAGGTAGTGTTGGAATCATACGTTGCTCAAGAGACATGTCAACCTACTTTTTCACACCAGCTTTGTGAGCCACTGGTGATACTCAGGGACTGCATGTTAATTCGCACTTTGCCATTGGACTGTAGTCGAGACCTCGACTACATCATGAACTTTTCAGTGGAGCTTGACAACGCAGACGCACTGTATTCTGTGCTCTTGCAACACCGAACGTACTCCGAGCTTAAGCGCTGCAGGTAGAGTGTCTGGGCGTTTACTGGTAGAATTCCTCCCGTTCGGGAATAATCACTGCCTGAACGCCTGTTGTGCAAGACAGCTTTTCAACATGTTATTTAACGCAGACCAACTACTACAATTTATACAACACAATACACAAGTTCGTAGTTGAGTTACATTGTTTATTATAGTATGAGTTTTTAGCTTAGAGAGCTGTGTGTGTGAAGAGTATTGGCAGCGTTCAGCCAAAAGAAACAAACCTCTTCACACTGCATCGAATCAAGCACGCGCTGTCCTATCTCGACCCACACACGGGATGCACCAGAGGCACTGCCGGCGCTGCACACAAGCCGCAACGGTCGAGAGAAGAAGCGAGAAGAAACGTCACAAGCCGGCGCTTGTTCAATGCTTGTTAGCCCCGCAACCGCCTCTCATTGGTTTCTCCGCACGCCAACCCGCAACCGTAGAAAGCTTCCCACAACGCCAGTCTGGGCATCATCATTCTGAACTCGCATGTCTAATAGATGAATCAAACGTAGGCAATCAGAACACCGACCTACAGGAGCAGATTATTGTGAAGTCGTCTCGTTATGGTATGCGTCGACCGGTGACACACCTGCCCTTCTCCAGACCCCAAACGATCAACATGAGCTAAAACATGGAGGTGGGGACTCAAAGGTATGAGGGAACTGCCACTGGCCAACAATAGCCTGGGACCGCAACTGGTGATAGGCGATCACTTAGCCTCGGGATGAAATACCCCAGCCGTGTCGCACACGTCAGAGGTGAAGGTACATATACTCTTGCTGATCGCTGACTTGCGGCTCTCGTTCATTTCCACGGTTTGCACTTCCCACCCAAACGTGTGGTGCGAGAGAACATTGTATCCTGACAATCTCTGAGATTGCCACTGGCTACGCATCGAGATGGCTTCTGCAATCGACCATGAGAAGCACGTCGACCGCGACAGCTCGAGCTTGGAGAGGAAGATCGATCATCACGGCGTCCATCAGGAAGTCGTCAATCCGCTCACCGACCTCGCAGACCCCGATGCTGGGCTCAGCGAAGAGGAACGCGCAGCTGAGGTGCGTCTTCATCCAGAACTCTGCTCCGGAGCGGTGGCCAACTAACGCTTCGCAGGACAAGAAGCTCCTTCGCAAGCTCGACTTCAAGCTCATTCCATGGCTGTCCTTTCTCTATCTGATCTGTACGTCTTCGCTCCATCGCTGTATGTTCACGTCTCCGACTAACTGCTTGAAGCCTTCCTCGACAGAACCAACATTGGAAATGCCAAAGTGGACGGCCTTCAAACAGATCTACACATGACGGATAGCCAGTACAACGCCACGCTCACAATCTTCTTCGTCAGCTACTCTGTGTTCGAGCCCCTGACGAACGTGCTGCTCAAGAAGATGCGTCCCAGCGTCTTTCTCCCCATGATAATGGTACGTCTTCTTGCGTCTCGATGAACGACTACGTCCTGACTCTACAGATTGCTTGGGGCATCGTCATGTGCTGTATGGGCTTGGTGAAGAACTACTCTGGACTGATGGCTTGTCGATTCTTCCTCGGTCTTGCAGAGGCTGGCCTATTCCCTGGAGTGAACTACTATTTGTCTTGTTGGTATAAACGATCGGAATTCGGCATCCGGGCTGCCATCTTCTTCTCTGCCGCAGCCCTAGCCGGATCGTTCGGCGGTCTTCTCGCAGCCGGCATCGCTCAAATGAAAGGCATTGGAGGCAAACCCGGATGGGCCTGGATCTTGTATGTCCACATCCCTCACAGGACGCACACACACTGACCCATGCAGCATCCTCGAAGGCCTCGCCACAGTCGTAGTCGGCATCGTAAGTTACTGGATGGTGCACGACTTCCCCGCAGAAGCCAAATTCCTCTCCCCGACAGACCGCGCACGCGTCCTCCGCCGTCTCGCATCCGACAAGCAAGCCTCAGCGCGAGTAGAAACCTTCAAATGGGCGTACTTGTGGCAATCAGTGCGTGACTGGAAAACGACAATGTACGCCATCATCTACATGGGCGCCGACGGCTCCCTCTACGCATTTGCCCTGTTCCTACCAACCATCATCAAGGGACTAAACCCGCAATACTCGTCCACGACCGCTAACCTGCTCTCCGTCCCGCCCTACGCCGTCGCAGCAGCAGCCACCATCTTCATCGGCTGGCTGGCCGACCGCACGCAGCAGCGCGGGTTGTGCAATATCGGCATGTCGCTCTTCGGCATCGTCGGCTTCGCTATGCTGTTGGGCACTGCGAATCCTCACGTACAGTATGCAGGCGTGTTCCTAGGCGCTCTGGGTATCTACCCGTGTATTCCCAACACGGTGTCCTGGACTTCGAATAACGTCGAGGGCGTGTATAAGCGCGGCGTCACGATTGGGTTTGTCATCGGTTGGGGGAATCTTAATGGCGTCGTTAGCTCGAATATTTACCGTGGCAGGGATAAGCCGAGGTATTTCTTGGGGCATGGGGTTGTGCTTGCGTATTTGGCGCTGTTTTTGTTTGGGGGGAGTGTTGTGACGCGGTTTTTGCTCGCGAGGGAAAACAAGAAAAGGAGGGACGGGTTGCGTGACCGCTGGGTCGAGGGGAAGAGTCGGGACGAGATTGATGAGATGGGGGATGAGGTGCCGGACTTTGAGTACGTTCTTTGAGTCTGGATGGTTGTTGGAGGTGGTGGGTTGGTCGAGATTGTGTTGTATGAGTTTGCGAGACTGAATCTGATGTGGTGTTTTTCACTCCTGGTCATGACTTCAGTTCTAGCACATGGTCAAAACGCATAATCCATCTAAGAAACCAACCTGACGGCTCTCCCCACACTTCCCGTCTCAAAAACCTCGACCAACCCCGCCCCTACACACTCCTCCAACACCCACTCAAAGCGCATACCGTAGAACTGTCTCCACTTCTTCGTCCGGCCCGGCAGAATACCAACAAACTCGCGTCTCGCCCTCTTGCGCTCCTCCCTCTCCGCGGCCGCAGTCCCAGCACCAGCACTGGCAACGACACCGCCGTCCCAGCGCTCCCTCAGCACATCGAGCGGCGCTTCCTTGAACTTGCTCTTCTTGACGAGGCTGAGCAGGTGGTTCCGCGCGTCGACCAGCAGCTTGATGTGCATGCCTGTGTGCGGCAAGGAGAAGGAGAAGGCGCTTGTTGGGGGCCCACGCGAGAGCGGTGTCCCGCCATGCATGTGCTGCGTTGCGTACGCGCCGCCTACGGCTTCGAGGGAGCCGGCTGCGTGGCGGGCACCCGAGGTGGAGATTGAGGCGAGAGAAGATGCGCCTGGGGAGGCGAAGAAGGCGGATGCGGTCGTGGTTAGTGTGGTGGTGGAGGTGAGCAGGCCGGTGCCTGTCAATGTGGCGATTTCAAATGGCGTAAATGTAGTTCCGGGGATGGTTGCCGATGTTGGATTGGCGTCCATGAGGTGGATGTATTTGTCTTATTTCCTGTCAGTTGGAATTTATGGCATGCTTAAACTGGGCATCCACTCACTTTTGAGCTCCTCACTCAACCCCCCTTGCGCTCTCACCAGCCCCTGCCACTCCTTCACGCTTGCAATCCCATCTCCCACTGCCGCAGCGCCGACGCCCCTCTGCGGGATCGTGACTCTTCTCACAATACCTTTGTTTGCCAGCTCCGCAATCTCCCTCTCCACCACAGTCGAACTCGTGCTCAGCGCGTCAACATGTGCAATGGTAACGAACGGCGGTAACAGTCTTCTGAAGTTCAAGACCTCTGCGATTCTGGTGCTGTTCATCCCGGCCTTTTCGGGCATGTCACTGAACATGCGGTTCCGGATGTACTCCATGTACTGTGGCACGTCACGGAAGTTGAGGTCTGAAGCCAGGGACGCCACGATGCCCAGATCGTCCAGCTCTTCATCGTCGTTGTAGGCGATTGATTCTTCAGAGGGTAGTGGTCGTTTGGAGGGACTGGCATGTGAGGGTGATGAAGTTGCACGTTTGAGACCCAGAGCCGATACTGCACTTCGTCTGCGGCTTGTCGTGATGCGGGACGAGCGTGCTGGCGTTGTCTGCATAGCTTATACTTGCTGTTACTCTGTCTGGTGGTAAGACGAGTATGAGACTGGCAGACAGCAGCGTCAGTCAGGTGCAAAGGGCGTGCCGTGTTTCCTGGTGAGAAGGTGAGTGCAAGTCATGGCAAGTCACGGCGAAAACATGTCCTTGAATTGACGAGTTGAAAGAGTGGCAACTGAGATGGTGTTGAAGTGAGAGCTGGCAGCCTCAGCCTCGGCTCGTTGTGCGCCACAGCTGTCCGCCACACAGCGACCGCACGACTTGTTTGTGGAATGGCCTTCAATCGAGGGGTGATTCGTCCGAGCGTGCGGTTGTCGCACAAATCGAGGCATGGGAAAAGGCTTCGACGTGACGATGGCGTCGCGCGCTGCTTCCGTGCAGCATCCGGGGAGCCACTTGTACGTCATCGCAGGCGGCAGCTTAGGAAAGGTCAAACGGCGCATCGTTCAACAAAACCGCGCTCATGTCGCTGTGGGTCAACTATCGACCTGACCATCTCCCCCCGCCCGTCGCCATGTCGCTGAACGCAGAGCCCGCCGCGCCCGAGGAGCGCGAAGCCCAGCACCTGCCGCCCAAGTCGTACGCCGACGCCGCCGAAGAAGCGCTCGAGCCCCCGTCACATGCGAACGGCGCCGACGAGGGGAGTGCGCCCCCCGACCAGATCGAGACAGACGGCCCCAAGACCAATGGCGTGGGTGTGCTCAGGATAGTCGACGTCGACGGGCATCAGGACGACGACAAGAAGCCGACGGCCGAATCAACACAGCAGCCGTCCAAAGAGCCGTCGATCCAGGACCAGGAGTCGTACGAAGGCACGGGCATCGACGAGACGCCCAAGAGCCCCAAGGCGAAGACGCACCGCAGGAAGGGCTCCCGCAGCTCGCTGGGCTCGGTTGGGCGCACATACGGCGTGTCGATAAAGAACGACGTCAAGAATGCAGCCACCGAGGCCCAGCACGAAGCAAACGACGTCAAGAAGGAGCCCGACGGCCAGCAGGACACGCTGACACACGAAGCACACGAGGCGAGGGAGAAGGTCGACGACACGCTGCTGCAGGAGAAGCCGCGACTCGTCAACGGCGATGCATTGACGACGGTCAAGCCACCCAAAGAGGCTGAGAAGGACAAGCGCATCGACAAGCCATTGAAGCGCAGAAACTCAGAGCTCAAGGCAGGCCGACAGGCAGGAGCTGGGTGGGCCAAGAGCAAGTACGTTCGCCCACTACACACCTCTACCCAACGCAAATGCTGACGGCCTCAGAATACGATTTGCACCCATGAACATCCCTCTCCAGCGCCGACTCCAGACATGCGCCGTGCTGATGCACACGCTGAGCATCGTTGGCTCCCTCGCCATCTTCTTCTTCCTCTGCAGCATACCCCTTCTCTGGCCCATTCTGCTTCCTTACACCGTCTACGTCCTGTTCTCCAACGCCGGCACGTCTGGAGAGCTGTCGTTCCGCAGCGAGCGTCTGAGACGGCTGAAGGTCTGGTCGCTCTTCGCCTCCTACTTCCCTGCTCGTCTGCACCGTTCGCAGGAGCTGGAGCCTACGAGGAAGTACATCTTCGGCTACCATCCGCATGGCATCATCTCTCACGGCGCTTTTGCTGCTTTTGCTACCGAGGCCTTGGGCTTCTCCCAGCTGTTCCCTGGCATCACCAACGCACTGCTGACCCTCGACTCCAACTTCCGCTACCCCATCTACCGCGAGTATGCCCTGCGTCTCGGCATGGCCTCAGTCTCGCGCGAGTCCTGCGAAAACATCCTGTCAAAGGGCGGACACAATGGCGAGGGCATGGGTCGCGCCATCACCATTGTCGTCGGCGGCGCCCGTGAGTCGCTCGATGCACGACCCGGCGTCATCCGCCTCGTCCTCCGCCGCCGCAAGGGCTTCGTCAAGATGGCCATCCGCACCGGCGCCGACCTCGTCCCTGTGCTCGCGTTTGGCGAAAACGACATCTACGACCAGGTCGACAGCGAGTCACACCCTCTGCTCCACAAGTTCCAGATGCTCGTCAAGAAGGTCATGGGCTTCACCGTCCCCATCTTCCACGCCCGCGGCATCTTCAACTATGACGTCGGCATGATGCCCTACCGAAGGCCCATCAACATTGTCGTCGGAAAACCCATCCGCGTCGTGCAGGACAAGCACCCCAGCCCTGAGTATATGGACGACGTGCACGAGCAGTACATTGACGAGTTGATGCGGCTGTGGCACGAGCACAAGGATACCTTTGCCAAGCAGAGGACCGGCGAGTTGGAGATTATCGAGTAAAGAACTGAAGGCTGGGTTTCCTGTATGACCATCGCACGACACGGCCGCCGATTGCTTTGAGCATTTCTTTGCTTCTGTAGGATTGGTATGTTTTGGTGGAGGTTTACTGTGCACATTACTAGATACACCTAATGCCAGGAACGGAGCTGGGTAACGATGGATTCTCTCTGCAATGCAACAATACATCAACATCCACCAGCACGTCTCAATTCACACCCACCTTACCCGCCAACCCCCTCCACTTCCCCCTCCTCAACGCCTCAGGCATTTCCATCAACACCTTCTTCACCTCCTCCCTATCATACTCCATCCTCTCCAGCACAATCGCCTGCAACACGTAGCTCCCCACCGTGCTCTCCGACAGCGGCGGATCACGCAAGTGCCGCCCCACCTCAGCCAGAGAGAACCCCTGGTGGCGCCACAGGCTGTAGGCACGCAAGTGCGGCACCGTGGCGCGGATGTGCGATGGCGTGAGCGCGGTGGGCGAGGGGACCGTCGAGGCGAGATAAGCCTGTGCCCAGGATGTTGCGAGGTTGTATTCTGCAGTGTGAGGTGTCCCTTGCGCTGAGCTGATTGCAGGATTGGAGGAGAGTGTGCGGTGGGCTGGAGATTCGGTGGCTTTGAACGTGTTGAGGGTTGGAGTGGGTTTGTGCTCTTCTTGGTTGGAGATGGAGTCGTTCGCACTGACGGCTTGTTTGTCGGTGTTGGGTCGCTGTGGAGCTGGGCTTGTAAGCTCGGGTTCTTCGTCGTCGACGGCTTGGAGTTCTTCGATCATTTGCGGCTGCTCAGCGCTGGGATCAGATTCGGGCCAACGATGAAGCTGCGCGGAAGCCGTAGCTAACACAATTGCTTCAGTGTCTTCCCGAAGCTGCCCGTCCTTGTCGATGTTCAATCCCTGCAATGCTTCCTCCAGCTCCGAGTCTTGAAACTCATCCGAATCCGAGTCGCTTTCCTCTGGTGCTTTGGCGAAGTTGTTGCTAGTGTCTAGTTCGTCTTGCTCTGAAGTATCTAAAACGACCATGTCTTCATCTAAAGACAACTTGTGAGCTTCTGCACCACCAGGAAGATCCGGGAGGATAGGGTATTCAGGATCAGGCCCCTGGAGCCGGCGTAAGTCAATGCGACCAACCCGTTTCTGGCTCAGGTCTGTCCCTGCAGCAGCAACTCCTTGATTTGCGAGTGGTACTGACTCGATGGAGAGGTTGTCATCGCTCTCATTTGTTTCCTCCTGGCTTTCTTCTGACGACCCTGGTTCCTCGCCTTCGAGCTGATGACTATCAGTGAGCTCTTCCTGAGCCGTCTCGTAGCCCTCCGTGTCTTGTGTGTCCTTCAATTCTTCTCTCACCTCTTCTTCCGCTTCCTTCTCCGACTCCACAGGTGCAGTGGCTTCTTCCACAACATCAGCCGCAACAGCACTCGTCTTACTGGTAATTTTGGGTTTCTTCTGAGGCTTGCTGGTTCTAGGCTTGGGCTTCGAATCGTAGTCACAGACCAGGGGTCGAGGTGGTGTTGGCTTCAATTGCTTCCGCTTCTCTTCAAGCGCGTCGTAGAGGCGGAACCCAGCATATGCATCTGCAGCAGCATAGTGGATTTGTTGTAGGTTTAGTGGTAAGCTCCAGTCACTGGAACGGACATTTGATGAATCTTCCGGGTCGTCAATCAGGTGGCCGCCTTTGTACAACGGCAACTGCAGATGTTGCTGTACCTGCGCAGCAAGGTTCACGAGTTTGTTCGTAACTTTACTTGGCTCTGTCGCGGAAAACTGTACCAGGTTGTGCAGCCGACTAAGCTCGAAGACGCCTTGAGCTTCGATCCCCAGAAACTTGACAATGCGATTGAAGTCTCCTTTGACACACACACCAACCTTGTAGATATTCGGTGACTCCAGAATCACTTTCAATGTGGGTGGCATGAGTTGTGCTGCCGTTGTCCCCTTGAAGAGCGCTACATGGAATAACGCGATGCGGTCCTCGCAAGCAAGTTGTATCAAAGACACGTTTTTCTTGATCGACGAAGCCGATGCGTACGGTTTCCACTCTATGTCGAAACCAACAACTTCTTCGTTGAAAAAATGCTGAGCAACTCGTTCGGCCACCTCTTTGGTCTTGCAGTAGTGGACAGCTATTCGTTTGTCTTCAGGTCCGCGGTAGAGGTTGCTGCTCCAGAAACTTGCCTTACTGTTGTCAGGAGCAGTCATTGCAGCACGCAGCAAGTCTTCAGGTATCTGGAATTCAAGAGGTGTATGAGTCTCACTGGCCTCCTCGCTGGCCTCTCCAGCTTCCGAGGCAGCATCTTCCTGCCGGCTGGAGCGGTCGGTAGAGCTGGGTGCATAATCCGTGTCAGCGGCTTCATCCATCTTGTTGTCTCCTGTCGATGACGCCTGAGCCTGAGAATAGGTGTCGGGAGAGCCGAGATAACCGCTGCTGGAGTGAATGCTAGAAGTGTCTGCAGATGATGGTTCGAACGTGTCCGCTGCGTCAACTTCCTCTGACGATGTTTTGTTTGTAGTTGCACGATCGGTGTGGGTAGCCGCTGAGCAACCATGCTCTACGCCGCGTGGGGAGCGTCCTGCAGAAGTGTTCTGGTGCATAGCAACCACCGCATCACCACTTCCTGACGAACGCTGGTGTGACTGAGGCAGGATAGTATCTATCTCTTGTTGACTCTGCTCCTGCGTCTGAATGCCTGCAGTGTGTTCAGCTTGCCGATTCAAATCCGCTGGCGCCGTGCTGAAAGTGCGGCTCGAAAATGATACGGGTCGTCCTCGTTTCCATCGACAGTCTTTCGGGGGTGATGACGCTGGGGAGGTGGGCTGGGCAGCATGATGACCTGCTGACGGCGAGGAGCTACCGGATAGAGAGCTTGACTGGCGCAGACTGTTATGATGTGAGTATAGAGTATGGCCGGTCATCTGTGATGTACAGTACCTCGAGGATCCATGATACGCGGGCGCGGGCGCATTGCATGCTGCCATTTCACGGTGAGCGCGTCGACGCACACTCAACGCGCCTTGAAAAGACACGCGCTGTCTGAAGAGCATAACCCTCCATTGTAGTGCTCCAATTAGGCACCAAGGTATGCAGGGCGAGTTGATGATAGGTGTACCGTGCGGCGTCTGCCTGGTTGCTGGTGGTGGAACCGTTGGCTAGCGCGCGCCAAGGTATCAAACACCAACGACAACCTCACCTCTCCCTGATCGCTCGGCAACACCACTGGCAGCCGGGAACATCGCATTAAATTATCAAGAAATCACCGTCGTCGTCATGTCGCTTGAGAACCTACTTCCCCTGGGTACCTGCTCTCTGAACAAGCGTAACAGCACCCCACTAACTTGTTACAGAACTGATTGACAAGTGCGTTGGTTCGCAGATATGGGTCATCATGAATGGCGGAAAGGGTATGATCAAAGCCAGGGTCTCGAGAGAACACTTGCTAAGCAGGGATAGAGTTCACTGGAAAGCTGGTCGGATTCGATGACTACGTCAGTACGTACTTCGCACGAGACTTGAAGGGACTGGACTGACGGCGTCACAGACATGGTCCTGGAGGACGTGACTGAGATGTAAGCACACAAAAACAGGAGCGCGTCACATTGATTGACCCATTCAGTGATCCTGCAGAAGGCAACAACACGTTGCCAAAAATTCTGCTGAACGGAAACAACATCTGCATGGTACGGATGCCTCAAACAAGCAAACGACTGCTCTGACGCATTCTAGATGGTTCCTGGAGGCGATGGCCAGACAGTTCTCGAGGAATAATTGCTCTGAACGGAATGTCGTATACGACACAACCCGTCTCGAGCGAAGCACCTGTTTCGTATTCTGCCGTGCGTGACGAGCATACAGCAGCACGAGATCAAATTCCACTCGGATCTACACTTGGTCGCCAAGATGTGGGCAGGCAAGCAAGTCGTTCTAGTTAAAACGAACTGCACAGACTATCTATCTGCAAAACATCGCCGGCGCCTATAGTCACAAACGGTGGTCTAAACAAGCATCCAGAATAGCGTCGAACCGCATAATGTGAGGTCAGCACACGCACACGTGACCGGCATTACATACCGCCCCAATGAACAATTGTCTGATACACAACAAGTGACTGTAAGCTGTACTCATGAAGTAATGAATTCCGGAAATTGACGGTCTGTACGTCAATTCGAATGTAGACAGGTGACGAGTCTCTCACATTCCAGTTGGGCTCTTGAATCAGGACACTCTACCATGACCTTATCCAGACACCTGGGAAAAGCACAACCGACTGTGGTCCACGTGAAAGCGGGAGATAGTGCAGCTAGTGGAGCATCGGAGTCAGAGCAGATCTCCACCCTGCCGACACGGAAAAGTAAAAGCCTTGGCAGTGGTATGCCGCTCAAGACGCGGCGGCAAGGTCGCGTGCTTGCTTCGCCAGGTGGTGCAGCTGGCCCGCAGAGACAGTTCAGGTCTCGTTGCAGCTGCTTGTGGACAACGTGGGTTGTTTTGGAGTGTGTAAAATTTGGATTTTCAATCTTCGATTCGACACTCGATGCTCGATGGCGCTTGTCCTGGCTCAGCTCAACAGGTCATACTACAAAGGGGCGAAACGGGGAATTGGATCGTTCAACACCGGAGCCAAGTCCTTGTCATGCGTTGGATGGCAGCTCATTGCGCACGTTCTCGACGCCCGACCCAGGCAAAACGAGGTTTGGAGGGGAGTTGTTAACGTGCACCCCGATAGCTGGTAACGTGCACCCTGATAGCAGGGGGGAATGCAGCTAAGACGCGCCGCCTCGCCCAAGTGACTAAAAAGGCCTAGTTGCTATACAAATATAGCTGTTAGACTACTTTATTACAGGTGTAATGTCTTACCTAACATTTTATAACGCTTAACGCATTAGCAGAGGCCTTATCTACAACGCGTTAACTACCTACCTCTATCTTAAATTATTATTATTATTATTATTGTTATTATTAACGTTGCTGTTGTCTATTGCTATGCCTTTATTGTTGCTATTGCTATTACTATTGTTGCTGTTGCTATTATTAACGTGGCTACGCTTAGGCAGGGCAGTCAAATCTATACAATAGGCAGTAGATAGATAAAAATCTATCAATAATTGTGTTAAAAACTAACTTGCCTACACTAATATATATCTAAGATAACTTAGCTCGCAATAGGCAGGTAAACAACGACTTACAGGCATCTATTTTTGGTGGTAATACCACACAATACCCCTAGCTGCCTTGCAGCCGAATCTAACTTGCATAGGGTTATCGGGGTGCACGTTAACAACTCCCGGTTTGGAGCTGTGGCAGCCTTGATCAGTGACAAGTCACGGGCCTTTTTCACACAGGAACGCACGGATGTGTGCCGGCAAGTGCAACAATCTCCGGCGCACCGTGGGTGATCGAAGATCTCGTCAGCCTAGGGCCTCGTTAAGGAGGGCGTACCATACCGGTAGGCCACTCTGATGTCAAACGTGGTGTGGAAGCAGGTCCGACCAATAACAGCACGCCACTGCCTGGCCTATGGAACGATGCTGAAATGCCGACCGAGACAGGGCCGGTGGGATGGACATTGATGTTGTATCTGTGTTTGCGTACGTGAGCGCAGAGCTGAGGCACCGCGCTGTAGGCTAGATACAGGCAGGCCACAGCAGCACAGCACAAGGCTTCCGCGCCGAGGTTAGAGGGGGTGATTGCAAGATGCAATAATGGGAACGTCACAGCAGGCCAGCCAACAAGGCGAACAGGGATGCTTGGCCATCTCGATGCAGATGCGACGCTTTGCCATGCACGCGTCTGCTGTCGCGTTCTCGCTGCTGCTGCGGTCGCTGGGCCACTCATCGTTTTGTCTCATTCCCGCACCCTGCGCATTGTCGGTTCGTGCACTCTGCACCTACATTTCGAGTGCGCCGTAAAAGCCCCGGCCGCCGTCGCCCGCTTGTCAGTCTACCCCTCTGATCTCAGGGCCGTGGAAGCCCAAATTCTGCTTTCCGTTCTTGACAATGGCTGCCACCACCACGACGCAATCCTGACCGCATCGTCTTTAGACGCCGCAGCCCCGCCATGCGCGAATCTAGCCGTGCATTCTAGCCGTTGTCCGACCTCCTGGAACTGCAGCAATTCCTTCTGGCTCCCACTCCACATCGGCCCAGTTGCTCGCACACCCTCCCACCCTTCCTGGAGACGAGCCAGATGCTCGCCGGCCTTGACCTGACTCTTGTCGGCCGCTACTGTCCTGATCACGCCAGCATTGGATCCAGCGTTGTTCCATGACGGTTGTCGCATCGCCACTTGTCAGTACAACTGTATAATCACAGTACAGATATCCGACTCCTGCGGATCCACCTTCCCCAAATCTGCACCCACCTACACATGGGCAAATACTAGTCGCCGCTCAGCACTTACTCTTCTTGCGCCTCGCGCCCTGCAACATTTACCCCCTGCCTAGTTTTTTTCATTACGAAACGTTAGAAGCACCGCCACCGCTGCTTAACTACCAATCGCCTGTTCCAGTCGAAAATTTACCATACCCCATTTCGATACCCTGCCTGTAAACTATTCCCACGGTACAGACCTGTCCTCTTCCCTACAAACCCTGTCGTCGGTGGCCACCCGGGGTCTAATATCTTAAAGCCCATTCTAGCCCACTCCCACCGTTTTGGGGTCCAGGATCGGCTCCAGCAACGCTCTACCGACATCACCGCTCTCTCCGACAACCACTCAAACAATATTTGTTTGCGCCCTTCTACATGGGCGACTTGAGAGAACGCCTGTCACGGTTGGGTCTTGCCCAATACTTTGAAGTGTTCGTGACAGAGGGCTTCGATGTTTGGGAAACCGTTCTCGACATTACAGAGTCGGACTTGTAAGCAAGCTTCCGGCGCATTGTGATGCCTCTGCTCACTGTTCCACAGGAGCCATTTGAACGTCAAACTTGGGCACAGAAGAGTACTTCCCTCTGCACGCGTGCGAAGCGCGCATCAGCTAATCTGTACCAACAGAAACTCCAACGAGCCATCGCCGAATCGAGAGGGCAATCTCCAGGCCAGCCGTTGACAACCGTGCTTGCCGGGGGACCAAGTGTTGAGGGCACCTATCGTAGCGACGACTCAGCGACTGAGAGCAAGACCAAGCAAGGACACAACCCAGTAGATGGCTCTACTGGCACGAGTACGAAGCGAAAGTACAGGCGGCATCCGAAGGTCAGTTGTCTACTTTCCCAGGAGCAGCATGCTGCCAAGAAATATCGAGTATGAACTGGTCCTAACTTGCTCAGCCTGACGAAAACGCCCCAGAGCGACCTCCGTCAGCCTATGTCATCTTCTCCAACCGTAAGCGTTCATGACGAGTGCCATGGCTCTCAGCTAATGATTCGCAGAAGTCAGAGAGCTTCTGAAAGGGCAAGATCTTTCCTTTACCGAAATTGCCAAGGTCGTTGGTGAGCGATGGCAAGTCCTACCAGCAGAAGAACGCGAAGCATGTGAGCGTCAAGCCAACAGCGCGAAAGAGAAATACTATGCAGGACTGGCTGAGTACAAGAAGACACCCCAATACGAAGCGTACCAGAAATACCTGGAAGATTTCAAAGCCAAGCACAATGCGCCCACGAAAGGTTAGTCTCTTCGCTGAACTTGAGTTCTTAATAACAGATTAGTGACAACTTCAGAAGGCAAAAGATCCAAGATCGAAACAGAGACAAGTACGTCGACCCGAAGCAATGGCCACGATGAACATGAACGTTCTGCGAACAGGAGGTTCAGTATAGCTATCACAGATCCTTCTGCCGGACAACACAATCCAGGGACCACACCTCCTTCCATGCCTGCTCGCCTCCCAGCCGGACCAACATACCCTTCCAAATCCAACTCACCAGCTTCGCACTCCATGTCCGCCTTCAACTCACCGCGAAGTGGAGAGCTGTACTCACCTGTCTCCGCTTCACCACAGTCCCACGCTTTACACAGAGATGCAGTACTCGAAGCATCATCTGGTCATCTGGCACGAGACGTGAGAGGGAACTTGGATCAACCTGCGCCATTCCATTATCCATTATACCTGCAATCGCATCTGCCGCCTTCGACTATCCCAACACCAATGAACCATCATGCTCCACACTATCAGAACATTGCCGACCTACCATCTCGGCGGTCAGCAAGGGAGCCCGGAACGCACCTTCCAGCTCTTTCACACGAAGATACAACATTGTCTTCTGAGAGCAGCCACAGCAACTATAGTCTTCCACCGGCTGCGCAACCCCTTCCAATGGATCCAACGAAATCACTGAGGCTGCTTCCCCAACCCGTGCCTAGTATTGGACCCACACAATCGCCGTTGGATCGCGCATTACCCCATCCGCCATCTGGGCCGCCTGCGCACATGCAATTACCGCCAACCGACTACCGGGCCCAGGGATCTCTTGCAGCCCTCGTTAGAGCTGGGGAGATCGCAGCACGGGCAGCAGACGAAACTAACGAAGAAAGGTGATTTTTCAGAAGACTAGACTCCGTAGAGGTGGATCCTCTTACTCTTGGGCAGGCATGATCACGAGGACTGCATTGCCAGTCCTTTTATACGTCGCGGCAATAGTATTCGGCGGACTATCTGCGCGGCCTAAAGCATACTCGACTTTTTTCCTGGGTCAATCAGATCATACGGCTTTACGAACCTCCAATGATACCCTGCAATTTGTGGCTGTGCACGGCGACATTGCTTATTACTACTTGATACCAGCACTGCAGGCGCACAAGGCGATGTTTTTCGAGCGTTTTTTCTCTCTTCACAGGAGAATTGCTCATGGTGGCGTGTGGCTATTTGTTTTTGACATTAGCAGGCGTTTTGGGCCACTCAGGCATGCAATCGCGGCCTGGCAATCTATGGAACGGTCACAGCTCTTTTAGATCGACCGAGACAACGTGAAAATAGCATCTGTTGAATGACACCTCCATGTGCCATACAGATCTTTGTTGGACCCTGCATTTGCTGTAAACCGAGTGTGGCTATGGGATTCCTCCATGCCGTTTAGACATTCTATGTTCGCATGTCGAAATTGCCATGTTGACCCAAATTGAAGGTCTCTGTCCATTATTGCGCAAGCAGCCACGCCAATCAAAACGCGAGATTCGTGACCTGCGCCCTCGCTTCATTGGCTATACACACTCTCGGTGAAAATTCCCGAGACTTTGTTGCTGTCGGTGCTCACACTCGGTATACTTCTCCAGCCAATCAAATACGTGAAGACGGACCAGGGCAGCTTTCAAACGCACGTTCTTTCGTTAGCTGCATACATGGCACTTTGCTTGCAACTGTTTGCATCCTCTCGGAAGCGGAACAGAACGCGCAGCAATCGAACCACTTGTGTGCCCACAACCACGAGCACAAGACCGGAATCTCGCGTCGATCTTCTGAATCGAGACAACTCGCATCGAATCGACGACGGTCATGCAAGCAAAGGATGCGTGCGACCTTCATGCAAGCTTCCCTGTCAAAGTGTCGGTTCAGCAGGTGGGGAAAGCAGCATGTGGCCCTGTTGATCATGGCTCCGAGGAGCAGGGCCTGGGCCCGCGGGACGACTGAGGGCAGTGCTGCGTGCTTTCTGCATCTCGATTGGCATGCAGAAGTGAAGAAAGCTGCATCTCGGGTCTTTGCACCGAAGTTGTCTGGCCCCGTTGGTTGCAAGACGCAATTGTTCTTTTGCGATGTGCCTGGGTGGCAAAATGTGGTGGGAAACTTGAACGGCATGCCGGAACATGTGTGGATCGTGTGGTGATCGGCTCTGAGCATTGCTATCTTTGGAAGTATGGGATTTGCAGAGTCTTTTCCATGTGTGCCTGATCCAATCTGGCTATCCGATACGAGTAACAGATCTTACAGTCCTGTGAATCGAAGACATCGGCATCTTAGTGGAGCTGGTCTTTCCAACACCCGTCTCTGAAAATCGATGCGTGTCTCGTCTCGATTGTGCAAGCCACACCTTCGGCTCCATGCTCGCGTTTGCCATCTCGGTTCTGGACACTGTATTCATCTGCTGTACATGGTCGTTGAGGTGTTGTGTGCGTCCGCAGCATACGGGATGGGCCGTGAAACTAAGACCCGTCTAGCCCGGGCCCATGCTTCCGGCATGCTGGCGTAGTGATGGCGTAGTCTGGAACCTCAAGGCTGTCGAACCTCACCGATGCCTGCTGTGACACCACTTCCCCACTCTAGTAATCCCAAGACTTCCGCCCCGCTGTCATCACCATGGCGGGACGATCTTACCTCAGTTTGCAACGACTGCGCGTGGAGGACGTTCCACAGCACCCCGAATTCACTGCGCCCTCTGCGAACGCACCAGCTCTCGCGACGTTCCTTGCTGCCGTTTTCAGAGAAGCTCTCGCCGAAGACTTTGAGACTGGATTCACGGTCGAAGGCAGCTGGGCTCCTACCGGGAAGAATGTCCAGATCACAGGTCTTGATGGCGGCCATGCCACTGTGCCAGTATCGGTCGAGCAACGCAAGAAAGGCAAGGGTGAAAAGACTTGGTTCGCCAGGAGATCAAAGCACCTTGAGAGCGATGTGCGACACACAGAGCTTGACAGCCTGTTGATGAACGACCACAGCTGGTGGGAATACCAGTACACGCCTGATTTGTATGATGGCAACCTGCTGCTGGAGTGGGACATGAAGCAAATGGAAGAAGCTGCAAGCATCAGGCAAGAGCTGGGGATTGCCGATGTGGAAATGCGCAGTAAGTGAAATCCTTGCGCTGTCTTGTCGATTGTTTCTATTTGATTGCTTCGTATATTAGCGACGTTGATGTGGTTGGTACGCTCATTGATGTTCTTCTGCTCCAGTCGTTCAGATGTTCCACGTCCTCCCAGGTCCGTTGCAGGATCGAGTATTCCACGCACTCGCCATCTCCGGCAAACAGGAAACGCAATCCATTAACGTGCAAATCCCCATCGACTATGCTTCGTTCACTACTGTACAGACGATACGCTCGAGAAGCCGTCTTGAACCACAAGGGAACGCCTTCCGGTACAACACCGAGGCCAACCGCTCTGAAAACCGAGAGCCCAAGCCTACTGATATGCAGAAGCAGAGGAGTGGTAAGAAGGTCACCGAAGGCATCTACGCCTCCCTCGAGCGGATCCGTTTAGTTAGCGGCACGGAGCCGCAGTTCACGCAGTGGGACATGATGACCCTGAGCAATGCTGGAGGGATTGTCAGCTCCGTGCCAGTGGCGATGCAGAAGGGCCAGCTTCTGGAAGCCGTGAGCAAGGATGTACAATTTGTACTCCAGGAGGTTGGAAAGCAGAGAGAAGGTGGAAAGTGATGGCAAAGTTTAGCGTTGCGAGAGGGCTAAGCGGGCGGAACACGAGGCCGGACGCAGGCGCGTGGCTAACCAAACTACATCAGGGTGTCAACTGTCGAGCTCCAGCACTCAGCCTCATCGCGCGCATAGACCTGCTGCTCTTTCTGCTGTATCTACACTCCAAATATAGCAGATGCCTGTTACCCCACACTATCGCTGTGTTCCTTGCTGAACTTCGTCCCTTGCCGTGTTCGCTCTCTGCGCTTCTGTTAGGCAGCCTCTAACTCGACTTGTACGTGAATAGCATGCAGAACTACGGCCATCCAGTATATGAGAGGCCCGGCAGCACAGCGAGCTTTGCAGGGCCGCCGCCACCTCCAGGTCCGCCGTACCACCAGCAGCAATGGGGCCAGCAGCCGCCTCAGCAACAGCAGCCGCCTCAGCAACAGCAGCAACAGCAGCAACAGCAGCAACAGCAGCAACAACCGGCAGCCCCAGGTTACAATCCTGGAACATATGGCGCAATGCCTGGAGGATACGCACAGGGCTCGCAGGTACGGCATACAGTGGAAGACTATACGTTGTGTACACTGCGCTGACAGCTTGACCATAGTACCCGCCTACGACACACCCATCAGATCCATACGCGCCTCCACCGCAGATCGACGTCCCTCCTCCACCACCGCCCAAGCCCTATGGTTTCGCAGCTGCGGTGCAGAACCAGAATAACCAGAACCAGCAAAACGCTCAGAACCCCCACAGCTGGCCACAGCCGCCGCAGACGAACACAGGCTTCACGCCGCAAGCACAGCAGGGGGGCTACCCTGTCTACAACAATGCTGCACCTCAGCAGCCCTCTGTCACGCCCGCTAGTTCATACTTCCCTCCTACGCAAGGAGGACGGCCTGGCTCAATCTATGGTGCAGACCAGCCGGGAGTCTCGCCATCTCCAGTCTATCAGCAGCCTCAGAGCACGGTGATGAGCCCGAACGAGCAGGCCCCCGCATATATACCCCCGTCGCTATCAGGCCAGGGCGTACAAGCGTATATGCCATCAAACACGAACCCCATGCCCGGAGTATACGTGCCTCCTCCGCCAGATATCCCAGCCTGGCAGCAGGTCCAGCATGCACCTTTACAAGGCGGCAACAAGAGGTTTACATATACTAAACCGACAGTAGATCCTAGTTTCTATGCACCTGGTAATCAGGGAGCACAATTGTTACCGCAACAACCGCCTCCTCTACCACCGCGATATGAGAATCACGCTGTACCTCCCCAACAGACACATCAGCCTTACGGACAGCAGCAGCAAGGTCAAATTCCTCCTCAGAACTACATGCCGCAGCAATTGCAGGAGCCTCAGCCAACACACAGCCAGTTCTTACAGCAGCAGCAGCAGCAGCAGCAACACCCGCAACCCCCAGCTCACTTTGGTCAGCTTGGGCAGCCGGTCCAGCCTCTGCAGCAGCAGCAGTATGATCAGCCTCTTGTTCCGCAATCGTACATTCAGCAGCAGGCTGCACAGCTGGAGCAGTATGCTCAAAGTCACCAACAGCAGCAAATACAGAGTCCTGCACAGCCGCAGACTCAATGGCAGGCGCCAGCGCTAGCACAGAACAACTACACGCAGCAACATCAAGGTACCAGTCAGCCTGTATACCAGCAGCAGTATGGGCAGCCAGCAGCTCAGTCCCAACATCAACAGCCCACCACTGGGCAGCCGTACTATACCGTGCCAGAGCAGGCTATGCAGGCGCAGAACCCGGTCGACCGAACTGACACGGCGCCACCGAATTTTGTGCACCAGTCGAGTCCGCAGAGCCAAGTCGTGTCTCCCCTCGTCAGTCAGCATGGCACGAGTTTTGCCCCGGGACATCCATCCAGCGCACGCACTGATTCAGTAAGCTCGATCGCGCTGGCCAACTTACACTCGCAACGTGCCGCAAACCAGACAACTTCTCCGAAGCCACCCTCATTCAAAAATCCCACGCCGCCTCCGCCTCGAGACGATGCGTCAAGGTTTAGCGCACTAGGTACAGGTGGCCCGTCAGACTGGGAGACCCTTGGCGCAGGTGACGAGATCGACGATGAAGCCTTGTTCGCGAAGAAAGGCCGGGAGCACAACGAGCCTGTACAGCTGGATAGTGTAGAACTGCCGGCTCATCATCCTTCACCTCCACTTATGCGAGGGTGGCCGAGTCCCGCCAACCAAACAGCTTCTGTGAATCAGGGTCAATATGACACTTACCAGCCAACCCCTCCAACCACTACAGTTAGCCCCGTTAGAACACCTTCGCCAAGAACTCCGCGACAGAGCTTCTTCGCGAAAGATGCGCTCGTTGCGCCCTTGCGGGCCTCGCCCAAGTCACTGCAGAAGTATGAAAAGGCCCAGGATGCTCATCACGGATTCGTGATGGGCGAAGTACTGTGGGATGTACCAAAGCAAATCAGCAATGCACCGCAACAGTCGCAGCTTCCAGCTCCTGATGAAGGCAGTGTTAGTTCACAGAGCGTCCAGATACCCGCCCCTGTCCAAGTACCCGCTCCGATTCAAATACCTGCATCTGACTCGCTGGCGCCTGCACCGCAGACACCACGACAGACACGACCTGGCGTGAACCGTTTCTTTTCAGATGTCGGTACAACCTGGGGTCTGTCTCCGAAAGACAGACAGCCAACATCGAGCCCATGGGGATCTAAAGACGACATTGATCTCCCTGCCAAGCTGAAAGCAAAAGACGAGGAATTGTGGAATCTACGCAGGGAGTCTAGAAGCGAAATGCACAGAGTACAGGCAGAGATTGAGGCTGGAAAAGCCGAGTTTTTGGCTAAGATCGACCGTCTGAAAGCCGATGAGGAGGCAGCCAGAGCACTTGCAGACAAGCAGGGTTTGGCGTTGGAGCGGCAGGTTGAGGCCATGAAGGCTGCCACAGAACAAGCAAAGCTCGACGCTGATGCCCTCAAGAAGGAGAACGACCTGACTATCGCAAGGATCAAAGAAGATGCTGAGGGGAAAGAAGACACAATTAGAGAGCGTGATGTTACGATTGCAGACCTCCGGGCACAGATCGAAAGCCTCCGAGATGAGCTTGAGAAGGAGAAAGCAAAGGAGCCGCCCGCACCTCCTAAAGCTACAGCTCTTGATTTGATTCCAGATCTGGACCCATGGTATGCTGGCTCTCTTGAACGATATATCGCCATGCTTCGTGGCGAGGCAAACGAACCGCAAGTGGAAGACAAAATCAAGACCTTCAAAGCTTTCCTGAGCGCAGAATCCGGCATCAGAGGTATCCAGTACCATGACGTCGCACCCGCGGCTCCAACGGTTGAACAGACAGCACCCCATCAATCGATCAATCCTGTTGATGCCCAAAGCACCTCTGGTGCAGCGGCTGAGAAGCGCGATCTGAATGTCACAGTTCCGCCGGCCTCCTCCTCCGATGACGACTACGAGTATAGTCCGGGGGGAAGACCACTACTGAAGCGCCCTACAATTCCAGTCGAAGAGAATGTTCCAACACACACGCCGTTCGTTCCTTCGTCGCACTCCACAGCTATCTTGACGCCAACAAGCTCAGTTCATGACGATTCGACGCCTATCCAGTCTCCACCTGATGAGCCGCAATACAAAGCGTACGTGCCACCGATCATGTCAACAGGCGTTTCAGCTTCTCTTGCTCAGCGACAGGCTTCGAGCCCTTCGAACCTGCCAGCTGTTGCCTCGCCCATTGGCCCTGGCAAAGATCATGACGAGATATTCTTCGGTGCTCAAGAGCCGAGGGGAAGGCGAGAGGGCAGTAGGTCTACTGGTGTCGACGACGCAGGTGGTGTCCCTGTTGTGGCTCCGTTGAACTTCTCATCCAGTCGCCCAGTTTCCACGTCTGCGCCACCAAAGGGCAACTCGCTCGACATAATCAACAGCCTCCTACCAAGTCAAGTCAAGCCAGTGGCACTGAGCCCCCTCGTCGAGGAACTACGGAAAGAAGCTGGAAACATAGGTTCTGATTTGAAGCGTACTGAAGAACTGACAAAGTCTTGGGAGAAGTCTGCGTCATTGGCACGCAAGAAGAACGACGACGCGCGCCGAAAACGTGCAGAGGACAGTGAGGCCCATAATGACGATCTCTTCAACTCCGATGAAATCTCCTATGCTGAGCTGAAGGATCTTGAGGCTGAGTTCAAGGAGAAGGAACGCGATCTGAAGAGCCAGGAAGACCAAGGAGAGTGTAATGGCTATGTCAAGGCGGTCTTCGATCATGTGTACAACGACCTTCAAGCCGACATCACAGCGCTTACAGACCTGTATATCGAGGCAGAGACATTGCTCCAGACTTCTGTATCTGGAGTCAAGAGCCTTGGAGGCGGTGATGCGCTAACTACAAGCGCATGTCTTGGACTTCTGATAGAACTGCATGAGCAGATAGAGAAGACTCATGAACAGGTCGTCCAGGCTGTGGCTGAGCGCGACAAGCGATATAAGAAGACCGAGATCCAGCCGCTGTTCGCTGCCGGCAACATCGGCAAGATGAAGTTGGTTGAGAAGCACTTTGAGCAGACTGAGAAACAGGCCATTCTCCGAGCGAAGAACGAGAAGGCAGAGCGTATGGGCGAGCTAGTCAAGGTGGCTGAAGAAGCTGTCATCGGTGCGGCAAGCATCGAACAAAGCGAACGCAGCCGCATCATTGCGGCCATCCGCGATCTTAAACGTGGCGACAGCACCTCGGACATCCTTCCACGCGCACAACAAACTCTCGTCCTCATCCACGAGTCGTCAAAATCGCTTCTCGCAATGTTAAATCGCCTGGAAATTGCGCTCAACACTGCAGAAGTCGATGCCGACGTTGCACAAGCACGTGTCGATGGCGAATCTGAATCGAAAGTCTCAGATCTGCAATCAGGAATGAGCGCCAGGGAAACCGAGTTGAAAGACGAGTTTGCTCGGCGGCTGGATGTGCTCGAACAGGATCGCGAGGAGTTTGAGCAGCTCATCAAGGAGAAGGGAGGTAGCGTAGGGAGCAACGACGAGCAAGAGAAGGAAAAGAGACTCAAGATGGCGCTTGAGGAGGCCAAGAGGAGGAACGGTCATATATGAGTGTCATCTCATTCTCATACATGACTGCAGGGAAGGTTTTCCCTTTTCTAGGAGGGCTATACACGTTTGTAATCACACGTTCTGCACAAGATACGACTTCGAAATTGTGCCATCAGCATTAGTCATAACGGCAAATGTACGATTTACAGATTTACATTCAGCTCAAAGACAAAACTAATGTCTTTTTTATCTTCTCAACAGCATCCTCACTGTAGGAATGAAGTCCTGGCTGTCCTTCTCTTGCTGCGCCCAATCCTGTTTGAATGCTGCCAACGCCGCAAGGATGCCGCAGACCATGAATACCAATGAGACTACCGACCACAAGACGCCCCAGCACTGCGAAGAACCCCCGTACCTCTTCGCAAACACACTGGCATCTGACGAGTTGACCTTGCGCAGAATCAGGTCATCGCAAATATCCCAAACACTGTAAAGGCTCGACATGACACCGATAAAGAGAACAACAAAGCGAAGCGGCTCAGCATGCTTGATGAACCACATAGCCACCAGCAAGCCCACAGCGAGCAGAATCGTGATAATCGTCAGCCAGTCCTTCCGGGCCCACCACAGCGTCAACAAGAAGCACACACCGAGCACGATACTCGCGACCTTGCTAGCCACGATATTGAAACCGCAGAAGGTCAGCAGAGCCCCGATCAGACTCGAGCCCAGGTAGCCCGCAGGCAGCGTCAGAAACTGCTTGCCGCCGCGCATGTGCGTCACGCCGCCTTCATGCGGATCCAGCGAGATGGACTCGACGCGCCCGCCTGTGCAGCACGCCGTGATGGCGTGTCCGAATTCATGAAAGGCAATCACCAGCATCTGAGCATCCATGTTAGTTGTTTCCAATATCACGTTGAGGTCGAGTTACAGCTAGCTCGTGCAAAAGGGGATCACGTACTTTAAATGGCCATAATACCCATCGTATGTACGGTACGTTCCAGAGAATCGCGATGATGCCGATATACGCGATTAAAACTCCCAACGTGACGCCTTGCGTGTGGTTCACGCTCAGTCCGCGGCGCTCAAAGCGGTGGAGGTGTGGCTGGGCAAGCGCAGGGCCAGCTGTGACGAGAGCGCGGCGCGCTAGTTTGCCGAGGGAAGGGGGGATGGCCGGCATGCTCTTGTGAAGGGACAGATGTGCGGGGAGGGTGTGAGAGACGGTTGGGGAAGTTGTTTGTAAGTGTCGGGTTCTGTTGTTTTGTTGTTGCATTAAATCTTCAAGGTTGGCCTGGCTGGGGTTGCTTGACAGCTGACGCGTGCGGGCAACGTACGTGCGCCACGTTTCTGCTAAAATGAACGTGGCTGAGCATATGCGCTTCGCCCGCGCTTCCGAGCGAAGCACTAACACGCGGATTACGAACGCAGATGCAGGTGGGTGAAGGTTTGGATATTTACTTTGGATTACGCTAGATACAGTCACAACGCGTATCGCTAGATGGCTATATAAAAGTTGAACGAGCTGGTTCTACCCAGCAACGGTACTGGCCAAGCTTAAACCTGGCGGTCATCACCGACAGTCTCGCGATGCATCGACCTGTTGCGAGGAGTGCTGTCGGCGTCTTTGTCGTCTAGCTTCTCATCGACTGACTTTGGGATGTGCGCAGCGCCGGCACGCTCCTCGATAATCGACGGGCGTCGCTGCCAGTAAGCCATGTCGCGCTCGTTGCGGTTGAGGTAGCCAACAGGTACCCAGTTCTTACTGTTCGTCGCCTTGATAGACTGGTCCATGTACATGTCGTTGACGCTTTCGAGAGACAAAGACTTGGTCTCGAACACGAAGAAGTACACAATAGCCGCAGCGAAGAAGTTACACCCGAAGAAAACGAACCCGAAGGCGTAGCCAATACCATCGTTGGCGTAGGGAGTCAAGAAGCCGATCAGGAAGTTGCCGAGCCAGTTGAAAGCCGTTGCCAGCGAAGCCTGCTTGGCACGAGTGCGTAGGGGGAAGGTCTCGCCAATGACAACCCAGATGAAGGGTCCCCAGGTCGAGGCGAAAGATGCGATGAACATGCAAGCGCAGACAATCATGACAACACCGGAGCTGGCGTGCTCGGTTGGTGGGCGAACGATACCGATGATAGCGAAGATGAGCAGCCAGGCAGCTTGCCAAAGGCCGCCGACGACGAGCGGGATACGGCGACCAAAACGCTCGATCATCCAGAGACCGGGAATGGTCATGGCGACGTTGACAGCGCCAAGGATCAGCTGTGTCTGAATGGGGTCATCGATACCAGCAGCTTCAAAAATTGTTGCACCATACTGGGAACATGTTAGCATGTAACGCGTCTTTCGCGCTGGAATGGCTTACGTAGAAGAAGTAGTTGACACCAGTCCACTGCTGGAAGAACTGAAGCGCGCAACCCAGGAAAGTACGGTATACGATACGGGGGATACCGGAAGGTTGGCCAGTGAAGCATTCTACCCAGGTACCTTGGCCAGCCTTGCCCTGCTCAGCGATTGCTTCCTGCATTTCCTTGAAGTCGTCGTTGACGTATTCGTCGTTGGGATCATCCTTCTTGCCGCGCAGGCGAGCAAGCGACATGCGTGCTTCCTCCCAGCGACCGCGGCCAGCAAGCCAGCGGGGAGACTCGGGCGAGAACAGGATGCCAATGCCAAGGGGGAGGGAGAAGGCGATTCCAAGACCGATGACAATTCTCCAGGAAGCATCGGTATCCTGACCGGGGTTGTCGCGAACACCGAAGTTGATGATGTTGGAGATGAGGATACCGATGGTGATCATGAGCTGGTACGAGGCGACGACTGCACCTCGAATTTCACGCGGGCAGCACTCGGACTGGAACATGGGTACACCGATGGACAGGATACCAACACCTAAACCAGCAACAATACGACCAACCATCAAGTGGACCCATGAGTACATGGAGGTGATCTGGATGATATTGCCAACCACGAAAATGGCTACACCAATGGACAAACTGCGTCGACGTCCAAACCAATCGGCAGTATAGGCGCCAGCAAGTGCACCAACAAGCGTTCCGAGAGACATTGTAGAGACGATCAGAGATTGGATAGTGGTGTCGAAAGCGACTGAGCCATCGGGCTGCTGCTGACCGAAACGGCTGATGAAGTCCTTGAACAGGAGCATACTGGAAATCTGACCAGTGTCGTATCCGAACAAGAAGCCTGGTGGGTATGAGCATTGCACTACTGACGATGGTTCGAAGGTTCTACTCACCACCTATCGACGTGACGACTCCCAGCATGACGGCCTCGATACCGACCTCTGCACCTCGCAGCTTGATGGACATTTTACCGAAACCCATGATTGCGACAGTGAGCACGCAGCTTCTCTGAATGGTCTGAAGCGAGTCGGAACCGTCTTCGTTGATAACTTACAACGCTTCCTTTGCTGACATTAAGTATGGTCGCCTTTGTTGTGCAGACCAGGTGCTCACGCCCAGATGCCCAGCCTATGCCGAGACATCAGTTTGGCGAGAAACGTCATTCGCGCCACTGCCGTCACTCCACGAGGAGCAGTGACCTTGGCCGATCCGCTGCTACAGCCAACAGCAATCTCGGAAGTTCTGTAAGGCGCATAGCGCGTCTTGATTATGTGACACCGGGGTTGCTCCAAGCAGAGGTGTTGTGGGGAAACCAGACACGATTCGACAAAGCCAAGCAGACGAACATCCGACATGGCCGTAGAGCCCCAAACCCCACCGCCATGGGGATTGCACGCGCCAGTCGAGATCGGCGGCTTCTTTTCGGCTTCGACGTTGCGTGTACCAGGTCTTGGAATCGCGTTGGCTGCAAGCCACTGATGCTGTCTCCCCCACAAACTAGTCAACTGTCAACGTGCCGCGACGGGAGACCGACCGTTGTGACGTGCTGTTCCATGAGGTGTCGTGTGACTTTCCTGGAATTGAGATACCGAATATCCCCCCGCGCTTGGACGTTCCTTGGTGAAGTGGAGTGTCGGAGAGTGGGTGGGGGTTGATCGAATCTACCGTCTGTGCAAGTCTCAACATTTCCAAGCTTCTAGTGAGGCTCTGCGACGCAACTCCACATCAATCCTACTCCGGCTCTTTAATCCCGCACATGCGGCTGAAGAATGACTCGTGCCAACTCCACCTGTGCGGCTCTCAGGGGAGAATCTGGACGAGCGGCCAGCAAACGCTGTGTGACACGTAGGTTCGAGATTGCAATTCCACCTCAAATCCAGGGTGCCATACGGGCTGTGTTCGGCGCTCATGATCCGTGCCAAGCCTCGAGAATTATCGGCTCCATCCTGGGCGGTGAGCTTGTTGACGCCGTCGATCGAAGTCAAGAAACTCGAAAACAATGGGGCGCCGATATTATGTGTGAAAAATTTGGAGTACACGTGGGGAGCGGAGGTGAGGAGCAATGGTGAGGGGACACGCGGAGTCCCCAGCCTCAACACTTTTCGTCGTCCACGGGGAAAATTTGAGAAGGGCAAGCGAGGAGTTAGTACCGCAGCTGCTCTATATAACTTATGCGGTCTCGATTTGCGCATGCGAGACTTACAGTTGCTCACTAGGCTTGGTCTAGCACGCCACTATGATGCAACACGACTCGAAGGTAGGTTTGTTGTTGCCGCAGGAAGGCACCAGCTGGGGACAACAATTGCTGCCTGACGTCTCCTCATCTGTCTGTCTCTCGCAACTTCCCTTGGAATCGCGACTCATAACGCCGGAGTTTCGTCTCTCAAGATGCTTTCATCTATGTCACGTGCGGTGTGCACTCGAGTCCTGACGTCAACGTATCGCAACTTGAAACGCTACAATTTACAGACTGTTTTTGGTATTCAATCGAAACATCATCATTCTCATATCGAAACAATTAATCCCAAGAATACACCTCAAATCGCAAGATTCTCAAGTACACCGCGCAACATGGTCAAAGACAACGTACGCAGTTGCCTGCATGAGGACTGCGCAGCACCAAACTGACATGCTTCAGGATACCGTTATCGAGTAGTTCAAGCCCATCCAATCCACCCCCAGGCAGCAAGCTAACACAACAAAGAGAGTTCAATGAGCTCGTGAACATGTCCGCAAAGAAGCTCCAAGATTGGCTTGGCCAGGACGAGTCCGCCGGTGCAGGCTGGTCCAAGGACGACGGCAGCGGCGAGACCATTGGCCACGATTCTGGCCGCAAGATTGTCGCCATCCTTGAGAAGAACCCCAAGAAAGACCCCAGCAAGTACGAGCAGGACGATATTGACCACATGCGCAAGGTCGTCGCGTATTGCAAAAGGCATCTTGCGCAGGAGGAGAAGGCCAAGCAGGACACGAGTAGCAAGAGTTATAAAAGTCTGAAGAACTGGGGGCATGATGCGCAGAAATCTTAGGGCAGAAAACGTGACAAGTACGTAGATTGCTGAATTTGGGTAGGGTCGTTCAAGCCAACCTCAACGTACTTTGATCATCAGTCATCTATAGCCCACGAGTTGATTGCTGCAGACCTCGTTCGAAGAACATTCAGCTTGCTGCATCTACGATTAACACAAGTCGATCGTTATGCTTGACGGTCAAAGTACCAAACACTACCATTCAGTTTCGGGGATCAGTGTCTAGGCTTCTACACATTATTAACATCAACCCACGATTTTCTTGTACCTACCGGATCCATATCGTGCAGTAGGGGAATCCAAAGATACTGCCGGCATTCACATATCGAGTTAGGGAGAAAACGAAAAAGCGAGATCCTGGTTACTGAGACACGGCGATGGAAAAGTTAGAATGCCCAATCAATTTCTGATAGCGGACATGTAGGTTGCGGTATGCTCTCAGCCTACCTGGCTACGGCTGTGCCTGCTTACGACACGTCATCTTGCATTGCTAACCGAGCGTTGCCAGCCAAACCCAAGAAATCAGGATTGTCGAGGCGTCGTAAAGAAAATATGCATATTTTAACAAAAAACACTATACACCCAAACTCACCTCAATCCCTTCGCGGCTTGCACAGTCCGGAGAGAACCCTCAACCTGGAAAAATGTCACTCCTCGAACCGGCCCAGCCAGCATCTCAGCCGCTGATGTACCCCCCTCTCGATCCAAGCAAGGAGGAGATACGCCTGGTCACTCTACACCCACCCCTCGAAGGCGACTCTGCATTGCGATGTACATTCTCTCACATTTCGTTTTTGAATGATACAGGCGCCTCTCTCAAGCCTCCATCCTATGAGACGCTCTCATACGTATGGGGGAAGCCGGACTTTTCGGATTCTATTATTGTCAACAACCAGCAGTTGCCCATCACTCCTAGTTTGGCAACAATCTTGCCCAACCTCAGACTTGAAGCCGAACCACGGCTACTCTGGATTGACGCAATCTGCATCAATCAGAAAGACCTTGTCGAGCGGGCCCAGCAGGTGAAGTTGATGCGAAAGATATACTCTTCATGTCGACGCGTCCTTGCTTGGGTTGGGCCGACACAAGTCGCTGTTGACGGAGTGCCCTTCGAGCATTTGAATGTGGAACCACAATACTGGCGTCGTCAAGCAGAGCAGCTGCAACATCTCGAGAAAGAGCAAGTGGACCGGCTCAAAGAAACGCAACGACAAGAGTTCGAAGCGAAGCAAAAGAAGGTGGCTGCGGCGATGGAACTGTTGCGGAAGATAGTAGATCGGGATTTGCACACACTCGGAACATTGGAAGAAAATTATGCGCGGGAGCATCGGAGTTCGGACAGCCACAGAGAGGTACGTGAACGGGAAGAGGAACACGCAGGTCCATATGCTCAATCTGCAACAACCAAGAGGATGCAGCTTGACGATGAGGCGTACGTCCTTGCATCACTCCTGAGATATCCAAGGTTCTGGGGTCGGGTTTGGATCGTCCAGGAAATGTCTTGTGCGCCGCAGGTGACGTTACTATGCGGTAGGGCGGAGCTGGAATGGGCCTACATCTCAGAGTTCTTCAAAGACGAACCGTACTTTGATGCATTCCATGCCATGGAGATCAACCACGGAAGGCGTTACAGGAACAAAAAACTCTTTCGACGAATCTTCACAAACGCGAAGGTTATCGAGGACCAACGCAGGACTATCTGCAAGTCTGCCATCGAGCCAGCTAACACATTTCTTGATGTCCTTACTCGGTTCCGTGACAAAAAAGCTGCAGATCCAAGAGACAAGATATATGCATTGCTAGGACTAGTCAGCCAGAGACATGGTATCGATGTTGACTACAACAAGACCCTGGAGCGGTTGTACCAAGAGGTTACGTTGGCCTTAATTAGAATATCCGGTAACCTCGACATCATCTGCCAGAATCCGTTCGAGTATAGCCGAGGGCTAAAGCATCTGAGGGAGATTCAAAGACGAGACTTTATAACACCACATGAACGTCACGAAACCATGCCTTCTTGGACAACAGATTTCCACCTGGGACACGACCGATGTTTTCCAGTCATGTTTGCACAACGAAACATCTTCAACGCCGGATTGAGGACCGAAAGCGTAGTGTTCCATGTAGTAGGCAAGCATATGAATGTATTGGCGCTTCGGGGAACTGTTCTCGATCGCATAGGATCCACATTTCCAGATTGGTGGGGCGGCATATACTCCCAATCCAGAGCTCAGTCGGACCAGGACAAGTCTCGAGTTGACACTGTTCTGCAGCGAACCGGTCTCCACGACGGCCGACGCGGGTACTCAGCACGGCACATACTGCGCTCGATCTATGAAAACAGCATATCGACCTCTGCCGCAAACTTTGGGCACGCACCTACATCTGGCGAAAATGCAGTCGAATCCTCGGAAGACCCCGAAAGCCCAACCCGAGCACTTTGGCGCACTCTAGTCAGGGACTGTACTGCGCCCCCTAAGATGCGCCGGCTGATGAAAAAGGAAATTGACGAGCTGGATGCGATGAATACTCCTAGCGTCAAAGCTGGACAGCCGCCCCACACGTGCGAAACTACGGACGATGCCCCTAATAAGAAGATGAAGCCTACCGAGCTACCTTGGGAAGACGAAGAGCACTACGTTTTCGCTGTGAGTTTGAATGGCTTTTATTTGCTTACTCGGCGTTTCGCTGAGGTGGATGATGTTATCGCAGTGTTGGATGGTGGGAAAGTTCCCGTTATCCTCCGAAATGTGAAAAGCGACGGCGCTGGAGAACTTGAACAAGCTTATGAATTCGTGTGCATCGCATATGTTCATGGAATCATGGATGGTGAGGTTGAGGAAGCGGTTGCCAGAGGATGGCTGCAAAAGGAGGAGATACTACTGGCGTGATAGCACTGTACCTTCTTGGCTACTTGGAAGAACAGACGCGAGTTCCATCTGATAGGATGTGTGGTTGGAGACAATGAGAGCAAACAAAGTCAGGGCTTATGCCAAAGCTTCAGCCGGTGCGTTGGAGGATGTAGAACGAGTGTTTGGTATCTTTGTCTAAAATCTACCTGGATCCCTACGGGCATCGTCATGGATATGCGAAAAAATCTACCTTTCTAATGACAAAAGAGCACATCTGTTGTCTAATCATATCCAAAGCCTGTACAACGCCGTGCAGCATCAACTAATGTGCCTTGTCAATCCATTTCGACTTGTGGTTTGTCGCACTAGGGAAAACCTCACCCTGGTCCCACTATTATTCAATCAGCACGAACGCTCTTCTTGACAGCAAAATTGCATAGGATAGCACTTACGTGTTCGACAATACATCCTTCTTCCCAGCGGAACCTATCGACAACTTCACCGAAGCTGCTCTTGTAGTTCAAAAACCCCTGCGGCGGTATGAAAGTTGTGCGCAACACTGTTAGGTTCTGAGAATTCCAGATTGGGCTTAAAAGACCCCATGCTGAATCGGAGCCGTTTTTCGCCAATGGGTTGTGATTCTGTTCGAGTTGTTAGTTAGTGTGAAAGACAAAAGCAGAAGGCCGCAAACAATGTAATCCTTCGCAATGTATCGAAATGCTTCAGAAATGTCTTTCTTGTAGATAAAAGCGCGGGTAAAGGCTTCATGGCGCTTGTATGTTTGCTGCTCTGTGGTGTGGGGGTTGCGGACGCAAGGCGGTGGTTTTACAGGAGCATTCTGTCTAGTCTGGAGCGCTACATCGGAAGCAGGGGCTGCAGAACCAGGAAAGGCGAGAGCAGATGTGAGAGCAAGTAAATTGAACGAAATGAGTGTGAAACGCATCTTGGCTGGTAATCTGGGCCGAGATGTAAGAACGAATTTATGATAAGAAAGCCTGCGTTCTTATACATGTGAGGCTTCAAACAAACACATTGGAGCATTGAAACATCTAAACACTGAAACATTCGGCTACGAGTCGGAGATTGTTCTGCTGTGCTCTACCTTGAATCGGCCATGCACTGAGTTCGGCAGTTACGTGACCGGAGTGAACGGTCCGGCTGAAACGATATTGCGCCGAAGCGGCCGAATTTAGAGCTGCGTCGAGTCTTGCACCTTCATCCTCAGCATCAGGGCAGTACAGTTCTTGTCGTGTAATATTCATGTTTGTCGTCGTTTCCTGACTTTGCGTAGTCTTTCGTCGTCGCTAGTCTTTTCATGCATGAACAATGTTAATCACACAAATATCTACACCCTTCGTATCTTTTGCGTGAGGGTTCAGATTACAAATCCTCGACCTATGTGAAATTTTCAAGCTTAATAGTCCCGTTTACACACAAGTGGCCGAGAGTGTAATCAGTGTAGTACGCCATCCAATCATCGTTATCGGCCGGTAGTTACCTACTGTGACCAGCTCAATGTACTGGAAGTGTTTGGTCTTCCTAGTTATTGGTGGCGTCGTCAGTGCTGATATCATCGGACGAGAGCTGTACGCATTTTACTTGAGCGGCGGCCATTGCTTGCGTGGCATCGCTGTTCATTTTAGAATGCGTCCCACCACCAACTACTTGATTAGTTGCCGCGTCTCCTATGTCATCTGTAGGTGACCAGGTAGCAAACTGCGGACGCGCCCATACACAGAACAAAATCTAGAGCCAAGATGCAGAGTGAGGGAGCGAGGTTTGCCTTGGACGCAATAATCTACTGGAACTTGTAGGCATCGAATTTTGTGGAGTTTATGTTGGCAGAATCGATGGCAATCAGTTCGTGCAGCAGTTGCTCGCAACAGTGTCGTTCTCAAACTCAACCCCAATTGCTCTCCGTGGATCGACCAATCTCATGCTGTTAGGCTTTGCGAGTAGTCTTCATTTAAAGATCGCGCATGCTTACTTCACACGTGACCTAAACAGCGTCATGCTTAAGATGTTGTCAACTCGAACCACTCGAAGCGGACCGATGTTGCGCTCTTGTGCACAGCCGCTTGGTTTTGCGCTTACGGTAATCCATCTTCCGCGTGGATTGACTGGAGGCCCTTTTTGAGGGGTTAAAAACCAATCACTTCGAGCATTCTTTCGGCCAGGCGGGAGCTTTCGTCTTCTGGAACATCACTGCCGCCTTTCGCTCAATGGAGACTTTCAACATCAAACCAGTATTTGGCATAGACAGCTTCGGAATAAAGGCTTTCTTGCCCCAGTCGGCGAAGATTACAATTTTGTCCTTGAGGTGTGAACGTGGTCAACGGAATACGTAGCGTCCACGTTGCGCGCATCCCGCCTCCTCCGCCTCTTCAAGAGCAGGCTTGTGTTGGGCAGTTTTGCATATTGTAAGCAGTTTCCGGCTATTCCGAGTGTTTGACAGAACTAGCGTGTCCGGCACATATGGTGTTACATCGTCGCACTTCCATTTGCTAGGCGTTAGCGTGTGCGTGTTTAAGTAGATATAACGCCTCATAGTTAATGTGCATAGACAAACATCACATGTCAAGCATACAACAACCGAAAGAGTCAGCTGGAAACTGCCATGTTGCGTCCTCGCTTGAATTCATGGAAGTAGTTTTCCACCCCTACATGAATTGCATTTTACCAACTTTTAATGTGGATGATAATTCAAAACACTCTCAGCTCGTGGTACTCAAAACAAATTTACCATCTTTCTCACTCGTGCGGCCCTTGCTTTCAGATTGCTATTATGCAAAGCCTTCGGCATCTCAGAATGTGTTCTTGCGCTCACACCTGCCGCATTTGTTATCAACTCTCTAGACTCAGCGATTCGTGCAAACGCCGACAAACTATGGCAGTGGCAGAATGTTCTGTGGGAACTTGACAGGTTGTGTACTAATAGTTCTTAAAATGAACTCAAAGTTCCAATATACCGATCAGCCCAATTCATCCTGGAATCGGAGCTTGGCGGGTAGTGAGTCACACCATCAGTTACTTCATATGCTAAGACACGTAGACAGGTATTGGTGCATTTCCGTCCCGTCTCTAGTTCTCTGTTCGACTGACCAACAAAGTGATCGGCATGCGCGCAATATTCGGCAGTTATCTACGTGCATCTTGTGCCAGGATCTGATGAAGAAGCTACCAGTCTTTGGGTCAATGAGAAGAGAAACTAGAAACAGGCAGGCTTTCAAAGATCCACTTTTGAGAGACTTGATCAGAGTCGAGAGCTATGGAAAAACAGGTTCCCCTCTGAGCTCACAGTTCCTTCTGCCTCTCACTCCCACCCTCACTATCCACCTTCCTAACCTTAACATCCACCATCACATACCCCTCAAAATCCTCTACCGTAGCTCCGCTTGGAATTAACCACCAAGGAACCCACACCTTCCCGTCATCGCTTTCCTCTGGCACGGCGATCCAGAACCCACTTTTCAGCCCCTTATGCCGGAGGTACACATACCCGTCATCACTAGCGACGTCCCAATTATCGTAAGGGACGGTGGAGCCAAGGCCCTGAACCTCGGTCTCACTGGAGATCTGGAGTTGGAATGTGCCTTTGCCGCTAGGACCTTGGAGGGAGTAGAATGATTTTGGTGAGGACTGAGACAAACGGGAAGGGGAGAGGAGTGTGTGTAGTGTTTGTCCCGCAGTGAGCAAGGCTGTTGTGTACTTATGTGAGGCGGTGGAGAGAGGGATGACTAAAGTCCCGTTGGCGCTGAGAGAAAGGAAGGTGTTGTGGATTTTCAGGTTGCCGCTGGAAGATCTGTCAGCTGAGTCTGATGGTGGGTGGAGTGCAAACCCAAAGATTTGGAGGTTGTAGAGCTGCCCTGGTTCCATCTTTATGCGAGTCTGATTTTTTGAGTCGCTCAATATCTGAATCTATTGATGATGTTGAGTGTACTAGGCACATAGTTTGGTAGACTAAATGCTTTAAATCTAGGCGTCAAAGCCATTTGAGCGCGGCGCTAAGCAGCTAAATACGGACAAGAAACCGGAGTTCTTTGCGTCAGCGACAACGATTGTTTGTTAAGAGTTAATTGATTTTTATTCTACGTCAAGATAGAGCTCATTGATGGCTTGTAGTTTCATCACATCAACAGATCTCGAACATCATTTTGTGTTGGCAGTCTGGTAGTATAAAAATGATAGGAAGCGCGGCTTCTTGCATTGTATTTACTAGCGCCTGTGTGTTCGGGTTCTTAGTTGAGGCTTTCGTCAATGAGGAGTCACGATGACCGCATTGTGCTCTCTAGACCGCTCAGACTCGAGAGAACGAATAGTGCACCACCATATCATCCATGAAAACGTTGTCCGATTCATTTGAGCGCTAAAGGAAGAATCTACTCGTTCAAGAAACAATGAGGCGCCCCTTTCCAGTCCTAGCGCAGTCAAATCCAGCACTGATCCAGACCCAAAACCAATCATTTTAGAACTGGTCGATGAAGTCCCTCAGAGCACCAATGTGTGCATATACACCAGGGAAACCAGCAAGTGCGCATCCAGTTCCCCAGCTGACAGCACCGATGAGGGTACCGGTGCTAGCGTCAACGATAGGGCCACCGCTGTCGCCCTGGCAAGAGTCCTTGCCACCAGCATCAAGACCAGCGCAGATCATGTTGGTAGTGACGGTCTGGGGTGGCGAGTCCTTGAGGTAGTCGGCGACGCATTCAGCGCGGCCGACGATGGGGACGTCGACCTTGCGGAGGTTGACGTTGGACTGCGCGGAGTTCTGGGTCGTGCCCCTGAGAAAAATCAGCTGTGGTGACGGGGACAAGAACGAGGATACATACCAGCCAGCGACCCTGGCGACAGAGTTGGCGGCAGGGTCAGAGCCTGCAGCTGCCAGAGTGGCGTACTTCACAGTCGAGCTCTCAGTGATGGGGGTGCGAAGCTTCAAGATCGCAACGTCCTTGTCATAGATATCGGCGTCGTAGCCAGGGTGAACATTCAGGGAAGTGACCGGGGAAGTGACACCGCCAGAGTTGCGGTTCTGATGTACTGTTAGATAAGTATTTTTAAACGCGCAGAAAGAGCTTACCAGAGATCCAGCGCGAACTGTCAGGCCAGTAGTAGTCTGACCATCAGCGCAGTGCGCTGCGGTCAAAACAGTTGTCGAGTCCAAAAGGGATCCACCGCAGAAGTGGGCGCCGTTCTTCTGGAGACTGACAATGAAGGGGAAGTCGCCAGCTACGGCAGGGACACCACCAACGATCGCGGGGACATTGGTCTCATCCCACTGTGCGACAGGTGCGGCGGACACAACAGACAGAGCTGCGAGGCCGACGATGAAAGACTTGGTGCTCATGGTGGATGGCTGGGCTGGGTCTGCTGGATTGGGACTGGAGGCTGTTAAGGCTGGAGGCTGGTAGGACTGAAGAGCTGTAAGTGCTGATGCTCTGGAGTGGTGTTGACTTGCGATACTTATAGACCTTACAATATCTTGGAGACGTGTGCTGGGTGTTGTCGCGACCTTGCTATCTTGTTGATATTAATAATACGATGGTCGAACATTGGCCTGGCAGGACGTCCTTCCGGTTGAGGATGTTCAAGGCTTGGTAAAATCGCGTTGTGGCTCCATACTTGCAAACTGAAGTAAAGATCTACTCTAACATGGTCCCGTAGAAGTTCCGCTGCTTAACGAAACGGGAAGGTAACGTTTTCGATTCGGTTTCTGTGAGATGGTCTGTCGTCTGCACCGAGTTGCAACAGAATTAACCAATGACATGGCCGGAGTGAATACCACAGTTGTAGCACTGCTGTGATTGTTACCCTTTTTACACACTCCTGTTATAGGTGACACCTGTGATACATGGGTATTTGGGAAGATATGCTCAAGACAAAGAGCGCAGTAAAGCTGGGAAGCTGCATCAATCACGCCGACCGGGGTATCAAGCTTGCAGGATGAGGCTCTCGTATTCTCCGATGCACGCCTTACCGAAAGCGGCAGCGATGTGCACATGTCTCAAGCAAAACACAATCCATCGGTATGTTGATGGCCCATCAGGAATCTTGGCATATCGATAGCGACACCCTAGTATTGCATTCGAGCTATTCTCAGCAGAGAGTTGGAGTGCTAAGAGCCTTAGACTGTTTGACGTGATAGCGAAGCCGCCGGTGCTAGTGCTGAATAGGAAGTTTGTATGAATGCCAAGTCGACGTCGGGAATTTGCCGATTCGAATGCACCAATGGCCGTGCAGATAACGGCAGATACTCAGACGTATGATTTAGAGCGATCTTACTAGTAGGAAAGTTTGCTGTAGAAGGAAGGAGCTCGTTTGAGTACCTGGAGATCCAACCTCGGAAGAGTGGCATCCCCGTGACTTTGCACCTTGGTACTCCGTAGCGCTTTCTCCATATTTGCACTTCTTATTTTTGCTCAATTCGATCCCTCCACTGACACTGGTGCTCAATCAACTTGAGCTCCTGTTCTTTCCATGGCTCTGTCTGGTCGACTATGATACGACAGATCAGCACGCTTAGTCTTTTACTGGCCTGGTCGGCAGTGAAAGACTAAGAATCTAGCGGAGGGAATATCGCTGACAGAATGTCGTGCAAGCTACTATCGACCTTTCCCGATGTAATCAAACCTTGATTGTGACTGCTGCCACATCTCAAGACCGGGCCTCTCCAACGCTCGATATCGGATTTAGTAATAACGTTTGGCCCTCTTAGTATGATCATGATGTGTCTTTTTCGTATGAAGAAAGAACATTCGGGTGGTAAAGCCCGTGAAGGAGAGCATAAAAAGCCATAGTAGTCCAAAACTCCTGCTGCCGGAATTGTTCACAACTTTGCTGTGCTGAGGTTCAAGCCACACTAAACCGATCTCGCGATTTGTAAACACCTTAGATATCTGAACTTGCTGATTAGACTCAGATGCTATGGCTATTAGGGAAGAAGAGTCTATAGTCACGTTGCTTGATAAGTCATCCGGAAACTCCAAAGATAAGATTACGTTGTTCATTCGCTGGCCAGATCTTGGTGCCCGGCGATATGTATGCACCCACCCCAGATTTGTACCAGCTTTGCAATACTACAATCTAAGTACGTTATTCACAAGCAAGAGATTCTAATTAGCTAGCTATAGCTAGTTAACAGTAAATTAACAGGTTAGGTGACAGCACGCAGGGCAAAACGTAATAGCTACAGATAATTAGCTAATTGTTTGCTTGCCTGCATTTGTAGTCTGCGTTAATGAAGTTAATGTCCTAGTTTTGAGTGGGTGCGTACATATCGCTGTGCATTATCCAACAATTGCCCGATTCGCCACAACCCCCTCACCGAGAAAAAATACTCTTGATCTCCGCATCTTCCTCTTCCATCTCGGCCAATCTCTTCCCTGGCAGCCTAACTGCCCGATCAAGCGCCACAGGTAACCCTCTATGCCTTCCTCTCAACATAACCAAAATCATAATGATCTTACTTCCCGTATACATGCCACCACTGAAACTGTACGATTGATCCGGCAACCCGATACTAATTCCAATAGTCGTGTATCCGCTCACAATCTCAAACAAGATGGTGAAGACGCTGTACGTGCGCGGGTCTTCGATGGAGTGGTGTGTCTCGATGAGTGTGATGAGGAAGAGTGCGAGAGCTATCCACCATACGTCGTGCGAAAGCTGGCCTCGGACTTGTTGGCTGATGAGAGAGGGAGGTCGGGTCGGTGGGTGTGAGGAGAGCGAGTGGATGGACGTTGCGCGGTTGAAGTCCATGGTTTTCGATCGCTTCAACGGTGCAGGCGCTGCGGACGGTATGGGAGCGACACCCACGCCCTGGAAGGCCGTCATGCGATGCTGGAGTTGGCGGCCTACAAAGGCAGTGCCGCGACGGCCGACTTGACCAAGGGACTTTACGGGCGCAAAGCGCGTCTTCTCTTGCTCTGATTCAGCGGTAGGCAGCGACGGTATCTCAGCGTTGACATCGAAGAGTGAGCTGGACGCCGAATGGAGCTGTTCTGGCTCAGCTTCATCGCCCTCGTAGATACCCAGAGACCTCTCCTCATATACGTTGGTCTTGCGCATAGTGATGATGTGTGGATACGCTGCGGTGTAGAAGACAACCAACCACAAAACTTGAACGTCGAAATACATCCCTGAGGGCGAGACGATAGCGTAACCTCCAGTCGGAATCGAGAAACCTTCGAAGAGGGAGATGAAGACGCGTTGACCAAGGGGGATGACCTCCATGGTCGGGTTCCCAATGCTGAGGACGAGGATCAGAACCCAGTCTACCACTACAAACGAGGTGAAGGTCGCGATGAACAACCAGGTGTCCTGTGAAGGGAACATGCTAGTATATACGCGTCGCGGGAACTTGAGGATGAAGTCAAAGCCTTCCTTCCATACGCCGTACTCCTTGTCTTTAGAGAAGAGATCGAGAAGTGTGGACATACTCCAGATCAGGAAACGCACAACGACGGGGAAGGAGGCAGGTCCAGCAAGCGACAGCATTGTTACGATAACGAGGACATAGTAAGAGGACTGAAAGGGTATGAAGCCTGCATCCAGCAGCGTAAAACCAGCGTTGCTGTATGCAGAGATAGCGAGGAAGATGCCAGCCCACCAAGGATTTTGCGCATTGACAGCGCAAGCCTCCCTTTCGTAAATGGACATGTATGCCCCCAGTGCGATACCACCGAATAACTGCCAGAGTATAAAGTAGGCCGGAACGAACATGGAGAGGAATTTAAGCGCGCGGTACTCGACACCGCCTAGGTACTCTCGCTGGTCTGACGACAGATTGAAGAACTGCCCATTCCGACCAATGTTGCGCTTTTGCTCTTTGACGAAGGTCTGCACGTTGAAGCTGTCGTCCAGCTTGGACTCCTCGGCCAGTGAGCGGCGACGCTTCGATACGCTCTGTTGGCTGTGGACCTGGTAGATCGAGTGTCCCGTCGTTGATGACATGGGCCTTTCGTGAGACATACGCTCTTGTATGGAATCCAGAAAACCGATGTGCTGTGGCGGGCTTCTTTCCCTTGAAATAGGTGAGATTGGCGAAAGCCCCGTCTGGGCCTGGTCTTCTGTAATCGGTGTGATGGGCGGTATATCTTCCGCGCGTCTCTCTGCAGGCGTCACAATCTTCGTCAATCCTTTCGTCTTACTTCCCGACTTGCCCTTCCCAAACGACCCCATGACTGGCAATCCAAACATTGCTCCCGTCATGCCGATCACAGCCCCAACATCTCCCTTTCGCGCATTCCGCCTCTCCTTCTCAGCCTCCACAATATCCTCAAACCTCTTTTCAAAGATGTGTTTCCTGAACGCAACCGTAAAGTAGCTGACCAGTACCTGACTTCCCATCATCATCAAAGCCGCCAGTTCCACCTGTTGAAACGTAGTGAGTTGGCTAACGTTTACGGAATTGAGTCCAGAAGCGGTCATCGCGCTCATACACATGAACATGCAATCCCACCAGCCGATGCTTTTTGATGGGTTTGACGCGCCCCAGAAAATCAACGTGCCCACAAGTGTAACGCCAATGAAGTACGCATAGTGGATCGTGATGAAGTTCACTGGCGGAGCGTAGGGCTTCACTGCCTCAACAATGTTGCGGATCCTAGGATGATCCGCTTCGAAAGCTTCCCACCGGTCTTTGAGTCGATCCATGGTTGTGCGGTTGTAGCAAATGGCTCCAGAGTAAGTTCGGGTTATCGAGGTAGCATGTCGTGTGAATTGTTGGGCACTGGATTGCTTGCAAGGGTCGCACTATAAATAGTAGTAATATGTAAATCAGTGTTTGGACAGGAGAGTTTGTATGAGCAATGCGCAATGCACAATAAAGACTGAAAGAGAGGATCAGAGTTCGGTGAACTGATGTCGAAAGTTGGAGGAAAAGAACGTGGATTGACGTTTGTGGCTGAAGGCGGGTGTGCTGGCGAGTACGTAGGCTCAATAAAGGGATGAACAGGGTCTGGGGTGGCGCGGACGGTGTCTGGGCGCGCCGCGACGCGATAGGAAGGGAAGAGCCGAGCCAGCACATGTGAAACACCCAGGCGGCAGGCCACATGACCATGGGCGTGCCAAGAGGTGGCATGCTAAGCTATCTGTGCGCACACTAGATAAGCAAGCCAAAATCACTTTTAAATTAATTTAAAATTAATTCTAGCAACTATCACTAACACTAACACTACTACTACTAACACTACTACTACTACTACTACTACTACTACTACTACTACTACTACTACTATAACTAGCTAGACTGTCTCTGTCTTAGCTAGAAGCGTAAGTAAGCTAGCAAAATTATTTCTAAATTAATTCTAAATTAATTCTAGCAAGTATATGCCTGCTACCTAGCCCTGCCTATTTTGCTACTAGGTGCAACCTTCTACAACACTAACAACAACAGCAATATTATTGTCTACCTAGGCAAGCTTTGCTGCTGTAAGGAGATTAACTGCTATAAGCTCTGTAGAGTAAGAATTAATTCCTAATTAATTCTAAACTAATTCTAACAATTTAATAGAAGAGGTTCTCTAAGCGTAGCAACCTAATTAACTACCTCTACTAGGACTATAGCATTAGTGGCATTGCTAGCTCTAGTTATAGAGTTAGCTAGCTAAGCAGCTGCTATATTATTACTATAAAGCGTAAGTAGAATTTTAGTAGAATTAATTCTAAATTAATTGCTAATTAATTTAGGCTTCTTTTAACACATAATAGACTGCTACAACCTTCTCTAGGCTACTTACTAGTAGCAGAACGTCCTCCACGCGTAGGCTATAGCTACTGCTACCTCTTAGACCTCTCTCTTCTCTGTAATTTAGGGCCTAGACCTTTGTGTAAGTAGAATTAGTTCTAAATTAATTCTAGATTAATTTAGCTTAAAGTAATTAAAGATTAATTGCTAATTAATTCTACTAGGCTAATTCTAGGCGCATGGCATAGATCTCTAGCCTCTCCCTTAGCAGCACTACCTTCTGCCTAACCTGCTAGGCTTATGCTACTACTACTATTAACTATAAGATTCCCCCTAAAGGTCCCTTATTAACAGAATTGTTTTAGAATTAATTCTAAATTAATTCTACTAGATTTCTAATAAATTTATAGATTGCTTCTTTTTCTAGGACTCTAACTACTAGAAGTGTGAGAACTGTAAGCTCTAGATTAAGTTCCTTAAGGAGGATAAGGCTAGGGGTTAGAAGACTAAGGAGGATAACAATATAGATAAGGATAAGAATAAGGATAACAAGTGAAATTAATTAAGAATTAGTTCTTAATTAATTTCGCCTAGACACGCTTAAATTAAGATTAAATAGATTTAGAACTAATTTAGCTATAAGCACAAAGCAATGTAGCTTTAGGCTACTATATAAATAGATAAATAATTATGCTCTACTTCTTTCTACTTAAAATATGCTTTGCTTGTACATTAACCTTTAAGTAAACACCCTAATAGTATAAGAATTAGTTTAGAATTAATCTAAGATATAAATACTTACTTTTTACTTTCTTTTTCCTATAATAAGTACAAGGAGTACTAACATTTAGTGCTAAAAGAATTTATTAGGTTTTTTAATAGTTTATACGCCCTTTCTTCTGCTTCTTCTTCTTATTTAATGTTAAGAAGTAAGGTATAGGCTGTAGGGGTCAAGGTGAAGACTGCTATAGTGGCTAAATTAATTCCAAATTAACTTAAGGCGGAATTAATTCTAAATTAACTTAAGGAGGAATTAATTCTAAATTAACTTAAGGTAGAATTAATTCTAAATTAACTTAAGGTAGAATTAATTCTGAATTAACTTTAGTTTAATTGTTTAAAACTAGGTCTTCTTATGCGTGATAAAGACTTATTACCCTCTAAAAGTAGGCAATAGCAGTATGCAACTGCTAAGTTAATACCTTTCTAGCAGGAACAGGAGCTACTATGTACTAAAGGTAAAAGACACAAAGGTAGTGTGCAAGAGCACCTTTTCTATAGAATTTTATCTAGAACAAGTTATAAATAGATTCTAAATTAATTCTAGTAAATTAAAAACATACCTAACAAAGTATACTACTTTCTTAATGTACAGCTTTACAGAAGAGCTTACTAGCGTAGATAATATAGTAACTATTATTATCCTTAAGCTTAAAAGAAGTAGACCCTGCTAGAAGAGTAGGAAGAGCAACATACTCTTAGTAAGCTAGCTAAATTTATTTAGAAATAATTTAGAATTAATTTAGACAATATACTGTAAGAAGTAGGGTTTTGCTAGCTATATTGCACTAGTGTAGAGTGTAGTAAAGGAGGCACAAAGAAGAAAGCAAGAATATACTTTATTTAAACCTAGCGCAAGAAAATTTTTACTACACTATACTTATTTTAGAAAAGAGGTCTAAATTAATTCTAATTTAATTTAGGTTACATTCTGCTAAGTAGCTTAAAGTTGTTCCCTTGTAGCCTTTAACCTAGCCTCTCTCTCTAGAAATGCAATTGCAACCTCTTCTTAAGCAAGTTTAAACTCTTATTTTTCTTGCTCTAAGAGTGCTCTTTTCTTTTCTACTTTAAACATCTCTCTTTTTTATTAAAGAATCTAGTCTTGTAACAATGCTAGAGTAGAATTAATTTAGAACTAGCCTTAGGAAGGTGCTAGAGATAAATTAATTCAGAATTAATTCAAGATAGATTTAGTAGGAATTGGTGGAGAAGATTGTATAGAAGAGCTTCTAAGAGGTAATAACTAATAAGCCTATGTCTAAAGAAGGTTTAAGCCTTTCTTCTTCTTTCTAGGAGTCTGCTTTACTCTACTTAAGCTATAGTTACTTAGACTATAGCCTAGATCTTTGTCCTTATTATTAATAATAATAGGGTTCTTCTTAGAGTGTTTTTGCTCTAATTAATTTAGAATTAATTTAATAATAATTATGTTTAACTTACTCTACTCTTGCCTAATGTTCTTATAGAACTAAGCTGTTAGGCTAAGAGTCTAACAGGACTTATGTCTTACTTCTAGCTTATTTTAATTCTTGTATTCCTTAAGATCTTGTCTGTCTATATGCATCCCCCTAGGACAAATTAGCTTAGAATTAATTTAGAACTAATTCTACTTACATTTTAATACCTTAAAGAAGCTTCTAACGTGTGCCTATTCTATACCCCTTTAAAGCAGCTTGCTCTACTGCATTTAAATAAGATTTAAGTAAATTCTAAATAGAAGCACCTATATTACTATAGGCATAATTAATACCTAAAGCAATAACTAGGTTTCTCTTATTCTTTACCTAGTCCTTAATTAGCTGTAATGTAGTTATCTCTACAATTACATTAGAATTAATTTAGAATTAATTTACACTAGAAACTTACTTTTAATTAACTTATATAACTCTATATACTTTGTTATTATTAAGGCAGTTAGAAGTAAGCGCATTTAACCCTAGTCTAAATCCTCTATACATAATAAAGTTAGAGCAGCTCTATTTATACTACAAAGAAAGTAGATAGCACAGAACCTAAGACAGCAGCTTAACTAATGCTGCTAAGGCCTGTAGTAAGAGATGTCTAGTTTTAAGAGATATTAGCTAAACCCTACTAAATTAGTACTAAATTAATTTAAAACTAATTCTGCTTACTAGCTATCTGCTTAGTGTCTATGTTAATAGTAATCCTAAGAGTTCCCTTACTATAAAGATACATCTACTTAAATATAGAGCTAGTAAGTTTTTTACAAATTATAAAAAACTCTATAAAGGCTCTCTTATATATAGCAGATATTTGTGCATTTATAACAATGCAACTAAATATAATAACTACATAAATTAGCTCTAAATTAGTTTAGAATTAATTTAAATAATAAAACTTACTCTTGCTATATTGTGTATTAAAACTTGCAAAGAGCACTTCTGCCTAGCTATCTCTAAAGCGTTTAAATAATATATTTACTTAGAAAGTGTTCTACTTTATAAGAAGCATAGCCTGCTCCTTAAACATGCAGATAATAATGTCTTCTAAGTAGGTAGGTAAGACTTGCTAAATGTATGCCTAATTAATTTAGAACTAATTTGTGTATAAGTTCTGTCTATACTTACTATACTTAGTTCTTAATAGTTTATTTTCTACTTAAATATTACTCCTTTAAGCCCTCCTCTATAAGGGAACATAAGAAGTCTTTCTTTGTATATAAGTCTTGTAAGTCTATCCTTGTTTGTAAAGGCAGCATGTAGCTGCTTAATACTTTAGTAGTTATGCTTCTAAAGATAAGCAAGAAATACTAGTAATTTAAGAAACTTAGCTAAATTATTTTAGAATTAATTTAGAAGCTATTTAGGCTGTCTTAACTTACTTCTTATTATACCTAGGTACAGGATTAGCTGCAACACATTAATTAGCTCCTCCTAATAGTCTAGATTTATAAGCTAAGGAGGAGGTAGTATATGTGTATGTGTACCTGTTAAGATAAGTACTATATAAGAAGTACGTGTAGTATTAGTAAGCAGAAGGAGGTTAAAGACTACACTATACTCTTATTTTATAAGAGCTCTATAGCCTTGCATATAATCTATGCCTAAATAGGTTTAGAATTAATCTAGGAAAACTTTAGCAATAATTAATTTAAAATAGATTTAAAATTAATTTAGAGAAGGATATCTAACTTACTATATAATATAAGCCTTAAACACTATAGTTCTACAACAGTGTAATGCTCCTACCTTAGATTTACAGTACCTAAATGTAGAGATAAAAGATATTAGATATCTATCTTAAGTAGAACACTTTAGATAAAGTAACGCTCTATTATTCCTAGTCTCTAACCTCTGCACTAGGCATGCTAGAGTAGGTTGCTAGTAAGCAGCTAGAATTAATTTAGAACTAGTTTAAAATTATTTTGTACTAAACTTACCTAATTTTAAAACATTTAAATTACTAACTTATAGTTCAAATTCCTAGGAGTACAGGCACCTTAAAACTAACGTGTAAGGCTAGTATAGTATACCTTTACCTTCTTCTTTTTATTATTTATCTTAATTTAAGATAATAACCCCTTAATCTGCTTAATCTTTAAAACAAGCTCTTTATCTACTTCTATATATAAAAGCGTTCTTAATTTATTCTAGATAAATTTGCAGTGCTTAATACTAGAGCACTAAAGTACCTAGCAATTTGTAGATGCATTTAGGTAAGGGCTAAATATTAGTTTCTTGCTAACCTTACTCGCCTTAGAGTATTAGAACTACAGGGCAGAATTAGTACTAAATTAATTTAGAAGCTATTTAGGCGCTTACCCCCTTTAACCTTTTTAATAAGGTTGCTTTATTAGCCTCTTGCAAGCGTTAGTTACCTAGTTATATAATATAAGCATACTCTATTGCTAATGTCTTTAGGTACTGTAGGACTACTGCAGTATATTCTATTACTATAGCCTATAAACTACTACTACAGTTATTCCTAACAGTAAAAATAAATAGTTCTTACTAAATTAGTTTAGAATTAATTTAGAAGTTATTCTGTATGCTATATACAATTTTGCAAGTAGTAGAAGCCTTATCTTTACTCTCTCTATCTCCTAGAGTAGAGTATGCATTGTCCTCCTTAATATTAGAATTAAAGATATTAAGATTAAAGAGATCTATATTGTTGCTAATAGTTAGGAATTAAACATCTATAGGGTATAAATATAAATAGATTCTAAATTAATTTTAAAGGAAGCATAATTATTTTATATTTAATTTAAAATAAATTTATACTATAGGAGCTAAAATCTACTAGAGCGTGCTAAGGTCTTAACATAGCATAGACTATTGTAGGGGGGGTAGCTAAATTACTAAGATGCGTTAGGCTATGCCACCTCTTGGCGTGCCCATGGTCAGGTGGCATGCCAGCTCTGAAACACCACGACAACGTCGACTTGCATCATTCTCGATCATCTTACCGCTTCTTCTGGCTTTGCTATGTTTTCCCCTCTTTCGCGCTGTCCCACCTTTCTCTGAATCTGTATGATGTTTACTTAAATTAGTAGGCGGATTCTGCCTTTATGTTTTCATGGCCGGGCTCATGAGCTTCGCGCTGAGTTTCAAGGCGGGTTGGTTAGTCTCCACATGCACAGGCACAGACGTTGTAAGTATTCGCCTATGTATGCTCGATAGGTGAGACAGCACACCAATCCGAGCCTGTGATTGATATAGGCGTGTTTGGTTCCAAGACCTGACACGAGAGAGGAAGATCATAGTTAGAGCGCGAACCTTGGAATCCCTGGTCGGTACCCTCATATCGTGTTACAAGATGCTACGTGTGCATATTCAAGAGCTTTATAAAAGCGTTGATTGCTGAGCTACGTACAATGTCAGGTGTAATACAAGACCTTGCATAGAGAACGAACCACAGCAGAGCTTAAGGCAAATATAACTCAGGGGGGATTGGCCTGTGCACTACCGTGTTCGTGCGCGTAATGCGCCGAGACCCCTAAATACACCTATACTTTACAATACTATAACTTAACGCCACAACACTAGTAGTGTACAACAAAAAAGCGCAGACAGGTAGAAAGCAAAAACAACAAAAAAACATACAACAGCGGGTATTCGCTAGTGGTCACCCACCTAACTACTAATCCGCCGGTACGTTGCTTAAATAGGGCTGAGCGAACGGGAAGCCTTGCTTTCAACGTCCTATGGTCGTATGTGAAGACTGCGCCTGTTTATGGCTACAATATACACATAAAATATCAATACTGCTGACGCACCCCATCACTAACCTTCCGATGCATCACCATCGGAAAGCTGGAATGTAGCAAAAACGCGAGAACCACCTGTAGCTGACATCACGTGTTCGCTTACGCGCTAACTTTCCTGTGGTCTTACCAGAGACACATTGCTGATACATCAAGATCCCATCATAATCAACACGCACTCAATTGTAGGTTGCGAGCTGTAGAGCACAGCGTCTTGTACAATATAGACACCACATAGTAACTTCCTTCAAATAATTAAGTATGAAATCAAATGATCCCAAATTCTAGATAGACTAATTGGTAGACTGTTCGCCGTGAAAGTTGCAAGCTATAAGGCAGCTTGCAAGCCCTTGTTTCCATCAAAGCCTCGACGCTGCGCATGCTGACTGTTTGTACAACATTCCTTACTTCGGCCTTATACCTCTTATTCCTCTAGTAGCGACACGACTACTCACAGGTTCTTCGATCCACGCGACTGAGGCTGATCGATGATTGAACTTCACAGACGGAAGCAGCTTGGCTTCAAGGCTTCATCAGAGAAGTGAAAAGATGCTTGCAAGGCCCCATATCTCGCACAATGCTATGTGCTAGCGCGTTCCAATTGTCATGTGAATCTGTTGAAAGTCAGCCCCCGCGTAAGAGCGATCAATGCAGCCTTTAACTCAGCTGACGCACGTGCAACGTTACAACACTCAACAACAGCCCCAAAGATGTATGGCTGCACGCCCAAGAGTGCCAAAGTAAAGGAACAGAGCCGTAATGTACGGACAACATGAGGTATTGCTAAAGTGAGGTTTTTGGGCGAGAAGCGGCCTATAGTCTGTATTGTGAGACTTGCAGGTATTGCCTGTTTGTGAAAACATGACACCCAACACCCTAACATCTGTGGCACTGACGAATTATGTGAGAGAAGAACCTTGTACGCTCCCAAGCGCAGACCCGCTACGCTGAGGTCGGCTCTGCTGCGCGGGAATGGAGCTGCATGGCCCAGTGGATCTCCAATCACCGCTCCGCCTGTCGGCTGGAAGCTGTCAGCTCTCAGCTCTCAGCCCCTATCGTGCGTGGACAAAAGCCCGGCACTCCACTTTCTCAAATACCTTCAAATCTTCTTCTCGATATGGTCCTTTGGTACCTGCTATTCAGCGCGATACTGATTGTCACGGCCGCACAACAGAACGCTGGAGATCCCACAAGCAACTTCTGTCGGCGGCATTTACATCAGACATGTACGATTGACTCGAGATTGTACATAGACGGCGGGAAGGTATACTACGGAGGGTCTGTGAACAATGACAGTGTCGCAGAGCAAAGTGACTTCCTGTTGACGTGGTACAGGAATGTATGTGGCTTATCAGTATAGACACCCGGTTGTTATGGGAGAACGTTCTGGATACTAAGAACGATTACAAGTTCCCGCCACAGTATAGCAACCTGACGAAGGTAGGTTCCCCCCATGAACGCTCATAGCCTTGGTATCAGGCTTCTCTAAACAAGCTGACTGTTCTATAGGATCCAGAGATCCCCTCCGTGAGCGGTGGAGTGCTTTGGCCTGACTCCACCAACAAATTGTTCTACCTGTTTGGTGGTGAGTATAACCTTGAAGACGATGTACAGTCTTTTACTACGCTGTGGCTCTACGACATTATCTACAATACCTGGAATCGTTCTAGTGCTTCAGATGGCTCCCTAACCAATATCAAGTGGCCAGCATTGGGTGCAGGTACTGTGACAGATACAGGAACAGCGTATTACTATGGCGGATACCTGACCAACTTGTCTATGCCAAGATGGACTGGTGATCGTTTGATGCTGAACTCACTGACTTCTTTCAACATGAACACTCGCAGTTGGCAGAACAATACATATGATCAGACACCACGGGCTGAAGGGTCGCTCCATTTCATCCCGGCTTCGGACGCAGGTATGCTTGTCTACTTTGAAGGCCTCGAAGCGAACAATAGCGTGAACAGCTATGTGGGCCTCTCCATTTTCCACCTCGTTTTCATCTTGTTAACATAGTCGCAGGCAAACATGAGCGTAAGAGGTGACTTATGAACCCTTATCTCTGAAAAAGACTGAATTCGTTCTAGGACATCCAGTTGTTTGACATTGCTAACAATAGGTGGTTCACTCAAAGAGCCACTGGAGACGTCCCATCTCCAAGAAGAGGCTCTTGCTCCAACGTGATTTGGGCGAAAGATAGATCTTACTACAACTTGTAAGAATGACAACCGCATCTAACGTTATGCGGTGACTGATGCAGAAAAGCTATGTGTACGGTGGAATTACCTCCAACGAGCAAGCAGTCGATGAGCTCTACATCCTAACTCTACCCACATTTCAGTGGACATTAGTATGCATTTTTCTGCATGGTTCATGTTTAAGCCTACTGTGTACTGACATACTCAGGTATACCCAGCGTCTGTTCCAAACTACTTGGGAGGTAAAGCCTGGATGTCATGCGATGTCATTCGAGAATCGCAGATGCTCTTCATTGGTGGTCAGATTTCGAACGTCTCGTTAACAGAATGCGACTTCCCAAAGATCGGTGGACAGCACGGTCTTCTGCTTGGGCAAGAGGCTACCAAGGAAGGGGTTTGGTGGCATGCAATTCAGGAAAATACGACCGGATACAGAGTGCCTGACAAGATCATTTCTCTTGTTGGCGGCAAGTAAGTACTGCTTGTGCAGAGCCATGTCTATCCCATCCCTGAACTAATACCACAACAGCACTGATGGACATGCTACCGCAACCGTACCGGCAGCAGGCTTCGCATCACGCGACTTATCTGTGTATTTCGGAACGACAGCCTCCGCAGCACCGCGAACAGCATCAAGGATCATACCAGCGACATCAATCCCAACAAGCCGACCAAAACCCAAGTCAAATAAAGGCGCTATAGCTGGCGGAGTTGTCGGCGGCGTAGTTGGCTTGGCCGCTACTATTGGCATGATCTTCTTCTACCTCCGCCGTAGACGTCACAGTAAGCCAGTCGAACCCAACCGAGCTGAACTCGCACACAACCCAGCAGTCGATCCAAATAGTCCTGCCATGAAGAGGGGAGCAAATCAATCTATACACGGTAATTCCATGGAGTCGCCCATGGTGGAAGCACCGGCGTACTCACCCCAGGGCTTCCCACCACCCAATCTCTGGAGCAGCGAGCATCAGGCGAACTGTCACCAAGAGATTCCGCCCCAGCAAAGGGGTTATGATATACCTCAAGCCTACTACCCTCCGCCTCCTGAGCCGCCACAATCGGCTTCCAAGCACCAAAGTCCTCAGGACGTGAGCCATGAGCTACCGAGTACTAGCACGCCAGCTATCTCTGAGCTATCGCATCTTCGGAGCCCAATACCAAAACGAGCAGGCCTTTAGGGCAAAATCTGCAGCCAAATGACTCGAGTTGTACTGTCGCAATTAGCTCGTGTCTTTTGCTAGGATCAATGCCAATGTGTTGTCTTTGTTGAAAGCATCCAGTTCACACGATCTTGGTTACCCTATCCACAGCTGTCATTGGTGCAGAACTGTTGGCTACACAGAAACTTAGTCGGATACTAAAAATGTACTTGGAAGCTTACAGTGACCATTTCTTACCAGACTGCAGAGGTTTGTGACGCTGTAGGCTAGTTCTTGACACGATCTACACCAGCTGTTTGTTTTTGTATCCGACACAATCCGCTTTTAAAGTCCTGCTTTCAATCAAAACTTTTGATAGGATCCATTCAAGCTATCATGTAACCGAAAGCAAAAACCAATTTTACGTTCGACAGACGCATTATCAGTTTGGTAGATCGGGCAGAGGTCGTGGCGTGTTCAAGTACGAAGAAACACGATTTCCCATAGTTGACTCGATGTTTTAAGATCTTTTGATACAAGCAGAAAAACAACCAACAAACATGCACCGATGATAGTGCATGAGAAGTGGCTGAGCGTGGTTTTAGCGCGCTGGCTTGCACGAGACAAGTCGCAATGCAAGCTTGTGATCTACGTACAGGTTCGCGTGACACATCAACACTATACGTGGCTAAACTTACGAACACCAAACTAAGAGACATGATCACGGTTCGATCATCGCCTCGCGTTGGCTTTAGCGCACTCGGCTCTTACGCACTGCCTATATTAAAACGTTGCTTCAACACTCAACAGCGCGGGAGTTATCGAGTTCGCGTGGGAGACGGTAGATACCGCGCAGTTGGAATGACGAGGAGAGGCGAGGACGAGCGATAAGAGAGATGGGCAAGCCAGTGGCAAGTGTGCGTCAGCCACAATGCAGCCATTCCGTCAGCAAGTCAGAACTGACGTTCTTGGCTCTGCCTGCCTGGAAGGTCTCCCTACCTATACAAAGCAGCCTCTGATAAGAAGCTTGTGATTGGAACATGGGATGAGTAGGTTACGTTGTGACGTCAAGAGGCTTGAACATGTGTTGGAGCCTGGAAGGCTGTCGTATGTTTTCCCAGTGGACATGGCCACCACTGAAGGCTCAAGAGTTTGACCTGGATTTTCCAAACCAGAATTTACATCGGCTTCCAACACTTCGACGACTGCGAAATGACTGCCGTTGTACCCTTTTCCGCAAGCGAGGAACTCTATACGAAGCTACACGCTAGTCCCAACAACAACACTCTTTATCGAAAGACAAGCCCTAAGATGAAGGACCCTAAAGACTATTTGCCTGGTGTCCCGAGAATACCTTTACCGATCTCGCGAGATGAAGCTCAAGTTCAGGATCTGATCAGCACCTACCTTCGAACCGAGCTCATCAGCTCTGAACTCAACAGATTCTCCCCGTACCTCTGGCTCATCGCAACCCAAAATAGCTCTCACATATCATCTCTAACGCACCAACTTGTGCGTGGAAGAAATGTTGTGATTACCGAGAAACCGGATCTGCACCTAACGTGGATATATGATCGCGTATACCTCAAACCTATTCCAAAGGTCCTCTTATCCTATGCCTTTTGGAAATGCTTTCTTGTCGATGAGGTTGAATGCTCTCCAGTAGTTTCTTCGAACAAACAGGCCGTCGAGGCAGCGAAAGGATATCTGAGATCGTACTCCCACCTCATTCGCCACCGCTCTGACTTCAACATCGCGCGCGAAAACGGTCTCATACCCCGATCCACGTCTTACTTCAAACTCATCAGATTTCTCCAGACCTTTGAGAAAATACCGGATAGTGAAGTCTCGCCGCGATATCTCTTTGGCGAGCTCCGAGTGGGAAGACTGAACTTCTGGTTTAAGATTATCTTTCGACGTCTGGCGTTTCAGAAGATTCATGGGGACTATGCCAGTTACTTTGCGCGATTTTATGGGCCATTTCTTTTTGCATTCTCCATTTTGAGCGTTATGTTGAGTGCTATGCAAGTGTTGTTGCAAGCAAAGTCTCTTAAATCCAGTGCAGCTGTGACAGTTATCCACGGATTCTCGGTCTTTGCGATGGTTCTGGTCGCCGTTGTTGTTACAGCGTTCATCGCGATGTTTCTCATCCTGATTTTGAGAGAATTGACGTTTGCCTGTGCTGATCTGAGGAGAAAGAGAAAGGAGAAAAGTGCCACCCAGTGTTAACGGTGTGCGGTGGGTACTCTAAGGAGTTCAGTAAATCAACTCGTCACTCAGAATGGGAAACGAAGCGCAGTTGTGTGTGGGGAAGTGACTACAACTTTTCATCATGCCACTACCGTTTCTTGTCTTCTCGTTTCGTTCGGAGCCGATCGATACTTGTCCGCAAGACATCGAGTTTGTCTTCCGTTCCCATGGAGCTTGAAGTGTACCCGTCAAGCGCTTTTACATAGACCTTTTCAGCCATCTTGATTGATCCCATATCTTCAAGCAATTTTGCTAGATCTTCCAGAATCTCCAACACGTAATGGTGCGCAGATCCCAGTTGAGTCTCCATGATTTCAAGCGACCTTCGAAGAAACACAGCGGCTTCTTCAAGTCGACCGTAGCGATGATACAAGACACCAACGTCGCGGATGGCGAGCAGAGTCCATGTATGGTTCGACCCTAACTCTTTCTCGAAGTGTCTCAGTGCGGTCTGATGTAACTCATACGCTTCGTCTAGCTTTCCACTCTGCTGGCATACTAGGCCAAGCTGGCGCATGGTGTCGAACGTTTCAACGACGTCTGGTTGCGTCCTCAGTTTACCATGTAAGGATCGCGATAAAAACTCGTGTGCTTCACTCAATCGACCCTGAACCATACGCAGCCGTCCAAGGTCATCTAAGGCCCGTAGACTGACCTCGGCATCTTCCCCGTCGAGTCGGGTAGTCACTTCAAGTGTCCATTTCCAGATTGCTTCTGCTTTCTCATACTCTCCAAGGACCCGGTAGCACAGGGCTTGATCGTGGGTGCTCTTAACAGTCCTTGGGTGTTCTAACCCTAGCTTTTTTTGCAAACCCGGAATGATGATCTGATACAACGCCTTCGCAGAAGTAAAGTGCCCCCGATCAAATTCAAAAAACGCAAGGCCAACCATTGAGTCGAAGCATGAAAGGCGGGAATGGTCTGCTTTCTTCATTATGCGTACTAAGCGATCGATTGTTGGTGTTAAGCGTCTTTGAAGTAACCATGCATTCGTGTGATGAGCCAATGGTACAGCTCTCCCAACAACCGTGACGGCCCGGTCGAGATTCTCGTGCCACTTTTGCGTATCTTGCCTCCCAATTGCCCATTTATGAACCACTGGATGGATGGAGAAGCTGCTAGAATCATCGTTGCTGCTTTGAACGAGTGAAAATTCTCGGAGAACTCTGATGACTTCCATGAAGATGGTCTCTTGACTTGCGATAGCAGTGAGCCAATCTGTGGGCTCTGCCAGCTGTTCTACCGGTTCTTCTTCATCAATTGCTGAGGTTTGGATACGTTTTTGAACCAAAGCAAGTCCGTTTTTGTTGTCCAGGGCTGATTCAAATAGTCCCCACCATACGTCGAAATTATCCAAGAATGCCCAGAGCATAAGCAGCTTGCCAGCGTATGGACTTCGAGAGTCCGCTCCAGCGAAGGAGATCTCCCAGCTTGATGATATAGAGCCATGTTCGTATGTCAAAGAATCGTCTTGTTCTAAGAGAAGACTGGATTTCTGGTTGTAGTGCTCGATATACTTTGCAGCCGATATTCCCGCTTCATTCATGTAAGCTCCTGCGTGAGACAATGCCAAAGGTAAGCCATGGAGCTTTTTGACGATTTCACTACAGCCTGTTAAATACTAAGTTAGCTTAGACAGAACTCGTTGCGTACAAGGTACAGCTAACCGGTTTCGTCTGCAGATCGCCCTGAAGCCTGGCAGAGAACCTTAAGGCCTTCATCCGGATCTAACTCCATCACGTTCATTCCAGATCCTAGACGACGTAGCCTTGACAGCCTTGTAGTGATCAGAATGTGTCCGCGAGTATTAGACGGAATATATTTCCTGATGTCATAGGAGTCGTCGCGTCCTTCGTCGGACCCTACGACCGTCGTGACTTGAGAATCAACGTTGTCAACCACTAGAAGCCATTTGGTGTTGTTTTCTTCCTCGAACCATCTGGTAACAGCGGTAATAGCCTGATCAAGTCCAGAATCCCCCTTTTTGAGTTTCCCGAAAGAGTCTAAGACGTGTGAGAGTGGGATCTGCTCAGCTAATCCAGCCAAACTAAGTCTTAAAGCAGTCTCTGTTCTTCCGTTCGTCCAAAGAATTGCGTTGTATGCTTGTTGACTCTGAACTGCGTACTCTATTGCTAGCTGTGTTTTTCCAATGCCTCCGAGGCCTTGTAGTACAAGCACGCGTCTTCTTGAGATCACAGACGGTGACTTGAAAAATTCACTCATGTCTTCCAGCTGCCTTACTCTGCCGACGAATTGTCCGCTCATAGGGGCACCTTTCAGTCGGAAAGGTATAGAGTACTGGGATTTAATGCGTCGTCGTTCAGCTTGTTCCGTCAGCAAACCCGACTTCGTCGATGAGTCATATACACACCCATCTTGAAGATGAATTCTAGGCCTTCTTCGAGATATGACTTGAAGACACCATAGTTCGGGTCTTCAGCAGACTTGAAACGCTGGAGACTCTTATGGTTGGCGGTAAGAGGGACAGAGAGATGTCCATCGATAACGGCTGAATCTTTCGTAACAACCTGTGTGTTGCAGTGAGGTGAGAAAATGCCGATACAAAAAACAAGACGCTACTCACTAAGGACAAAGGAATCCCAAATATCTCCATAGGTTTTGTTTCAAAGAAATTGCAGATAAAGGCCAGTTTATAGTGCGTCAAGAATGTCATGTGAAGGTCGGACAGTTCAGTAGAGCTTGGGGTCAAGAATTCCAGAAGATCTGAGCGAGAGCCAAGCCAATATGAGAAATGCGAGGACAGTGTCCCGAGAAGAGCAAAGTTTGACCCTTTATGAGGGGTGCCGAAGAAGAAAATAGCTCCAGTGGAGGAAGCCACTGAGTGAAGACGGGCATTGTGGCTCTGCTCAGCGGCAAGTGTGAGAGCCTGACGTTTGTTACTCAAATCATAATAGGATCGTAGTTAAACCCCACCTTTTTGATAAGGATACCGCCAAAGCTATGGCCAATCAGAACAAGTGGGCGCTTTTGTTCCTGCGTTTCGTTAGCATGTCGTCTTATCATGCCCTCGGGGCTCTCACCACAGCATCAACCCGAAGTCTGCTAATCGAATCCAATATGGTCTGTCCATAATCTCTGAGACTCTGAACTGGGGAATGTGCATCCCATCGAGTGTCATGGTTCACCTGTGCGATTCTGCACGTAGAAAACTGTAGGGCGAGTACATCACGAAGCCAGTGTGTACCTGTTTCAGGGTTTGTCCAAGTTGTCTCCGGGTTAGATCCGAGTCCATGTACTGCGATAATGCTGCTCATGATCTTCAATCATCTGTTCATACGACACTTCTGCAATGATTACATACTCTGCTGTGATTGAGCTTGAACTTGATCCATATTTGAGTGGATCCAGAATAACCTCGACTTGAGCAGTGGGTATTCTTTCTTCCGCAGACCGGATCAAAAGCTGTACTGGCGTTAACAGTATCGACCAAAGTAACAGAGTAAAAGCGAGTGCAAATAGCCACACACGCTGCATCAAAGTCGTTCCATGGTAATTTGCAGCGGTGAAGTAAACGACGCTGACCGTAGCCAGCCAACTGACGGTAAGGTTTCGCCAATAGTGGTCGATGGACCATAGAGAAGCAACGAAAAGTCCCAAGAATAGTGTTGGGATAACAATGATCGTATTTGTGAATGTAGCTTTGGCAAGCTCGCCCTTATCCAGGCTGTTGATGATTAAGTCTTGAGCGACAGGCATTGTTGGTGGTGTAAAGGACACGAGCCAGCGCGACTCGCGCAGGCGCTGTGCTGGTTTTTGGCAGCTGAATATCGAAAATGCGCCTATCTCATTAATCAGCGTCAGCGCCAAGCATCTGGCATACGAGATATGGTCGTGCATTGGTTGCAGAACGTGCGGGGTATCTCAGCCTTCCCTTCCAGTTTACCTCAACATCTCATTACTCAGAATCCAAATGTTCAAGGAAGCATAAAAGCTCTTTGCCCCATAGAAATCCTGTCTCAGCTCTTATCAAGCGGTGATATCGTATCAAAGTAGTGGATAAGCTAACCAGAGTTTTGAAAAACTGTTGAATTCTGAAGGAAGGCTGAGATGGTATGCTTTCGCTCTCAACGATCAGGCTGCCGTCTAGGCTAATTAGAAAACTGCTCAGGTGAACCATCGTGGCGCATTCGAATTCGTCATCGCACATCACAACGAAGATCTATCCTGGCTCAGTGAGGTATCTAACGATGTCACTGTCTACTGGAAAGGTATTGTTGTTCAACAGGGTTCAGATGTAAGCGTTTTGACACGAGCAGGACTCCCTCCCACGGGCCAAAGCCAATGGAAAGAAACACATCAGTTGACTAACATCGGTCGGGAATCTCACACCTACCTCCACCATATCGTGACCCATTACGAAATACTCGCAGAAGTTACCCTGTTTTCGCAAGGCGATGTACACAATAATGGCGGTGCAATGTATCCGCACGTTACTGTTTCTTCTGCTAAGGAGATGAAACAAATGGCTCTAGCCTCAAGTAGCATTCCCTTCATGATTTTCACCCCAGAAGTGACGGAGTTTGATCACTGGAACGGTATTCAATGGACGACAAGCCAATCTACTTTGTGGTGGTTCCAACAAAAGGGCCGCAATATGGCAATGGCGCAGCTTACTCCTGCCGAATTCTGGACTCAGTATCTTGAGACTCCACATCCCCTTACTGTGTACTATGGTCCCGGTGCTACGTTCTCCGTACGAGCTACAGCGATCAGGACCAGACCGAAGTCTTTTTACGAGCGACTTCTGGCTGTTTTTATTGGAGTGAATCACATCAATCCGGAGTATGGACATTACATGGAGAGGTTTTGGGCGGCAATCTTCCTTGATGGTAACAGGAATCTTCAGCCTTGCGATGAAGATGACCTGTCAAATTCGCGGACTCTTAAGATACTAGCATTGTCTTCACCTCAACTCCCATTCACATACGAGGAATATGCGAACAGACTGATGAAAGAGAAAGATCAGAAGCCTACAGTCGTCAATGGTAATTTCTATTCATCTGGAAGCTCTCGATTGGATTGAGCTGGGTAGTCAGAGAGATCCGGGTCAATCCAATTAATTGAAGTGGCTTATTGGAGTTGGATGTATTGATATTGAGCGAGAGATCGGCGGATTGAGTTACACGAAAGGACATACTTTTGCTGTGAGTACTGCAGCGTCTCATCCTAATCGTATGGCCTCTGCATTGCTGCCTCATGTACCAAACATCAATGGCCTAGAGCGACCAACAAATAGCGAAGCAGTGGCGCCACACTATAGCGCACAAGGGGGGTTGGTTAATGTAGTGATGTTCGTATTTCAAGGCAAGACTTAGTTTCGCAACTGTTCTATGGCCCCTAAATTAGTTTCTGCGCTCTGTTAAGCCTTACTGTCTGCTTATTGCATACACAATCTTGATGTATAAGAGCAATTAATAATTATACATACTATCAAATCTCAAGACTTGAGTTATCCGTACCGTTAAGGGTACGCTATAATAAGGCTAGGTAAAGAGAACCTCAAGCTAAAATCTTAGACAGACTCTTATTTCTTTACTATCTATACTATAGAGCTGCAGGATCGTGTGCAGTATATATTCTTTCCTCCATCATATATATGTATCTTATGGAGATAGGGTGCGCGTAGTCTATGGTAAGTCTGTAGTCGTAGTGTGCTTGTTTAAGATAGTGCCCTCTATAAGTGTACCAAGCCCTTAACATTACTAGGATGTTAAAGAACTGCAGACGTCTTCTAGGCCTTAGCACTCGTTACTCTTATAATTAGGATAACAACGCTTTGAAGATAGAAAGGCATCAACATTGCAAACTCTGCCTGCAGTCATGCATCGCCATATCACAGAATGCCCCTTGCGCGGTACGACATACTCTGATCAGGTGGCATCTTTGCAGAAAATTCATAAGTTTACCGAGCGATTATGGTAATTCGCGAGGGCTTCTTCGTCAAGGCTGGTGAATTTCAATGTTATATGACACTGGGGACAGAGCATGCACAGCACAACACGACTTTCTTGGGACAGCAGCAAGTTCGAAAGTCATTATTTGCAAGCAAAAAGTACCGAGAGACGATTTTCCTTACTCAAAAGCCTTCAACACCCCCATGCGTTCATTATATCGGTCAGATATCCTCTCTTATCCCGCATGCTGATACTTGCATGAGTGTCATCCAGCATCCTTAGCCTTACTCTCTCCTTCCACTCCATCGGTCCTTCATCCTGCACCTCGCCATCAGCCAGCTCAACCTCTGTTCTCAGTCTTTTCGCAATTGTCCTACCATGATTTGGCGGCACATTTTTATCTTGACTTCCATACCACAATACAACCGGTAGATCTTTCCGAATATCCTCGATCTCAAATCCCCAATTCGTACACATCGCATACCCATCTTTGCACACAGCATCAAAGCCCTGCTCGTAACTCGCTCTCGAAGTAGCTAGATACGCGCGCATCTCGTCCTCGTCGCCGAAGAAAGCTTTATCGGCGTCACTCATGTTCTTCGTACGGTTTGGAGAGAGAAAGAGACGCAGGCGCTCTTCGTCAGAGAGTTCGAGGCTATCGGCGTTGTCACGCTGGAAGAACCACCGCAAGAAAATCTGCGGCGAATACCGCCAGCCGACTGTGAAGCCTAGGTAGGTGGGCCACCCAGCGCCGGACATGCCGATGTCCGGGGGCCCGATGCCGCAGATCAGGCTTGCAACTTTCAGCTTATTCTTCGGAAGGCTGTAGGCGAGTGAGAGCGCGTAGGGGCCACCACCGGAAACGCCCTGCATTTTTCAGCGTTGATCTTATGGCTGACCGCTCAGTGTTGCTTCCTTGTCACGATCGATGAGAAGTGGAAGTGGGGACTTACTATCACTGCGTACTCAACAAGCCCCAACCCCTCCACAAGCTCATTCACATCCTCCGCCCAACTCCTCACCGTCCTCATGCCAAAACTCTCAAAAGGACTACTCCAGCCATGCCCCGGGCGATCAGTACTAATAATTCTGAGTCCCAACTCTTTCCCTAAATCATGGTACCGAGCGGCTTCGATACGGCTGCCTGGAAGGCCATGCTGGTACAGGATCGGCTTGCCTTTGGGGTCACCGTAGTCTGCATAACCAAGTTTGCGGCCGTCTGAGAGCGAGAAAGTGTGGGAGTGCGAGTTGTCAAGGATGTACCTGCAGTTTTCCGCGCCGTGGAGGGTGGTTGTGGGTGGAGAGGACTGTTTACGGTGCAAGAGGAAGTAGGCTACGCTGCCGGTGCCTATAGCGCCGAGTGTGTAGTAGAAGCTTTTGAATGAAGTCATCGGGTGTTTTCTGTGAACGAGGCCGAGGTCTGTCAAAATTTGATGAGCAACCCGATGATGGACTGAACACTGTCTTATATGCTACATAGCGTCATACAGCCTCACGAACATAGTTCGGGGAAGAATGACACTGTTTGATTGAGAATGTGGTGAAATGTGAGATATGGTCACGTTGGCGTTAGCCAAGGAAAGGTGCTGATGGGCGCCTTTGTCGAACGACTTGCTGTCGGAGCGCATCGGAAAGTCGCTGCCTGGCATCGGCAGGCCGACCGCCGTGTCAGACCTCCTATGCATCACAGGCTTCTACTCACTGTGCTACAGGGTTTAAGAGGATGCATACACTAATTTTGTAACATTATAGCGACTTTCCAGAATACTCGATGTCCAATTCTCACTGCACCTTCACACTTCCGAGTGAACATAACAGGCCAAACTGATCGCAAGCATTCGATCAAGTGCTATGGAAAACACCAGGCATAGCAGCCAACCGATATTTTGCACTGGCTCAAAACCCTAGAACCTCCCTTGTCACCGAACCGCAGGCTACTGATCCGTACAGGAGAGACACCGTAACAAAGTAGGCTCTGCAGCAACAGGACACCCAAAAGCTCTGAGACCAATCATGTAGCCCGAATCGCACACTACCAGCTGTACAGGACATACGTACGGTGTTTGGAGATAGAGGGAATCGGTCAATCAACAGGTCATGATCTCGAGGAGTTTGCGTCTGGCTTTCCTCTACTGAAGTATGCCACAACGGCATGGGTAGCCCACATGAAAGAAAGCGCGACCAAGCATGTCTCGCAGCATAATCTTGTACTCTATCGCGACTGGCCTTCGGGAGATCTCATGCGGCTATGGGTCCGTGTCTACAGCATGATAGACCCGTATTCCCGATACCGTCCACCAAAAGGCACTACCATGGTATGTGCTATCCAAATGCCAATTGGTTGAGCCACTGCAGGCGGTACTCGAAAGAGCAGGAGACGTTGGCACAGATATTGATGCGAAGGATGAACACGGCCGAACGCCTCTTTTGTGGGCTGCTCGTAGCGGGGATATGACCGTTGTTCAATTACTTCTTGACAAGGGCGAAATCAACGCTAACATATCGGACAATCACAATCGAACACCGCTCCACTGGGCGGCGAAAAAGGGGCAAGTAGACAATGTGAAGCTGCTGCTGCGGGATACCGTGAGAGTTGACATCAATGCAAGAGATAAAGACGGTGGAACGCCGCTTATGTGGGCTGCTAAGAGTGGTTGTAGGACTGTAGTTGAGCTACAGGTAATTGGTTCTGTGCGTGTACATGCGGTAGACGTCCCGATAGTCCTCACACTCATGTGATCGATTATGTCGAGTGGTCGCCAGAGCCTCTGAATGGCGCCTGCCGTTCTTTGGCTGAGTATGTAATCTAGGCCCTATCGTAGCTGTTAGGATAGACAGTGTCGACCTTAACCTCCATGATTTTCGCTGCTGCTGCGTAAGTTTGATTTCGAAAACCTCCAGTAAACTGCGACTGAGATGTTAATTTTAGGTATTGCGCCGTGCTGGTTGTGTTCTTTGGGAACGTTGGTTTGTCGCGGATTTGAGTGAGGCCTCGTTCATGCCGGGTCACGAAGTTCCCTGGATTAGCTACGAACGCAAGCATGAAACAACAATATCTAGCCTAGAGGAAAATGCTTATCCGCGCAGTTATCAGGGACCTATGCAACAAAAACTGTGGCATATAATATCGCAACCTTGAAATGTTCCTTGGGATGTATCTTCGTCTAGCAGCAATTGCACAACAGTATGACAGTCTTTCTTTAGTACACATCTCATCAACCTTGACGCCCGTCGTTATTTCAGCAAAATTGTGCAAAAAAAGTGGAAAAAACATACAACAGCGGGTATTCGCTAGTGGTCACCCACCTAACTACTAATCCGCCGGTACGTTGCTTAAATAGGGCTGAGCGAACGGGAAGCCTTGTTTTCAACGTCCTATGGTCGTATGTGAAAGATATTGTCTTTTAGATCTATATAATGCAACATTTTTCCATTCCAGCGTGTCATCGCCAAAGCGCAACTCATGGGCCCTGGTACTCAAGTACTACTACTAATTATTGACACCCAGAAGTTGCAGCATGCTTTTCGACCCGTGACCGCAACACTCCAAATCCGCCCTTGACCGTGAAAGCCTCGATTCCTTTCTGTCGAATCGCGGAACTAACCAGCTGGGAAGCAAGACCATCATAACATAGCACGATGACCCGTCTCTGCTCATGAATAGCTCTAGCGAGGATTTGCAACAGCTCGGCACCTTGCAACCACTTCTGCATGTTCGTCCATAGCATGTGAACAGCGTGTGCATCGCCAAAGAGGTCCCCATTCCCAAGACTGTGGGAAAGCCCTGGTAGTGGCATGGAAAGCGAACCAGGGATGTGAAGCTTATTATAATCCTTGTGATTCCGGAGGTCGACAATAAGTATGGACCGTGCTGGCAAAGTGCGTTGGTGCACTGGTTGCGGCTTCTTTGTCCTGATACGTCTTTTGCACATGCGTAGCGAACAACGCCAACATCCAAAGTATGTTGACGTATCTTTCAGACCACTACGGTGAGTATGAAGTTCGATGGGCTTCTCCAGACATCGTAAAGAGACGTTAAGGCAGTTAAGCATGAGTTCAACCTCATCGTTCAAGCCGTGATCAGGTACAGCACTCAAGAGCTTGAACGCCTGCTCGCCATCCAAGATCCATCGCGATTCATGCTTGTCTTGGTCGCACTGTAGCAATATCTGGTGGGAACGTAAAGTTAGAACTGAGAGATTGTGCGGCCATCATCATCCGGAAGTCTCTCATCATGGAAAGTACTTGCCTCGTTCTCGATTGGCGGAAACTCATCGACGCCGAGTTTTTCAAAATAGCCGGGCAAATACTGATAAGGTAAGTCGGAACATGTGAATACGCACGAGATCTCTTCCGTCTGCTCGTCAGCCAGCTCCGCCAGTCTTCCTGAGTTCTTCAATTTGGTTAGATACTCTAGAAGACCGTGGAGTGCCTCTCCCGACGAAGGACCACAAATTAGGCCTTCTCGTGACAGCCTCATTGACATTCGATAGGCGTTTGTTGATGATACTTCCACGCGTGAGTCGACCGTTCCCTGCCACGGGAAAGCGGAGCTTTGGAAACCATCAAAGTACCTCGGGCCTGGAGTCGGATCCCCAAGATTATTGAACACGCTATCGACCCGCGAGGTGGTCAGCAAAAGCCCATCATTATAAGCCTTATATATACCACGTGCATACGCATCCATAACGGCCTTCTCAGCCCGAATTGCAGGCTTCCTTGAAGAGCAAGAAATCTCTTGCTTACTGACATTGTTGCCGAGCCTGGTTTTCATCTCATAAGATGAGTGAGAAAAAGGAAACCCACCCTAATACTTTCGTGGACGGTTTCTGGGATTTTAGATACACACCCGTGCCCGTTATACAACCTATTCCGAAAGACGGTTTAGCTCAAATCATTTTCCTCGATGCAAGTGGCATTGAGAAGAAAAGGAGAAAGGCTGCTGACCTCCTGTCCCAACTGTGGTACTAAAAACATTGATTTCTGGGAGCTGCGTAAGGATTTGAGGTCCGGTCCACTGTTCGTGCGCTTTCCAGTTGTCATGGTTGTCGTACTGGCCCAGGTACACCATATGGTCACTCGCAGCCGCTGCTCTTCTCAATCTGGCCATGATTCCTATTGGATCAGTAGGTTCTTGCTGCATCAAGCCGCCGTAGAGACATCTGATTCGCACCATAAAGTTAGTAGAACTATTTCAATGACGTTCACAGCAACTCACGGCTTGATGCCAAAGAATCGTAGCAAATTCAGCGATTCGGTGGACTTTTTGTTCGTTACATGAGCTTCAACGTCCTCGTTTCCCCATAGGACCCGGGCAAGTATACCCAATGACAAGACTGTTGAACCAGAGCTTGCTTCTGCAATTGTCCGGCTCTGTGCTCTTGGTTCCATACGCAACATTTGCAGTGCTGCGCCTTGCAATCAGTCATCCCTCGCAATAAATCAAGGGAAAATTGACTCGGTTTTCAGACACGTACCAGGCAGTGATTTGACGTTTTGAGCCGGCAAACAGGTGAGCATCTTCGCGTATATCCGAACATTTTCACCCCGAAGTGGGTTGAGACGATCTGGTATCTCAATCAAGGGCAAGGGAGGGTTGCATTCTGGATCAAAATACTGAACCACTGACTGGGGACCGCGGAATACATTGTGCGAAGCCGCCATGACAACGATCCTGGTGATGGAAGATTATGGTTTGCGGGAGGTCATGGGGGTGCTTTGATCAAATTGACAAATGCGAGCAACAGCTTTCAGGAAGATCTAAGTACAGCGCTTGTTGTCTTGAAATGAATCTGACAAAGGACTTTCGGTCACGTTGTAGGAGCTTCCGGCCGTAGCTCCGCATATTCACCATTATCACATGTACGTTGTCATTTTGAATAGGATCATCAACAGTCCTCGAAGCATCGCACCTTACACTTTGAGCGTAGATGCGTCGATCAATATGCGGACACGTCTCTTAGGCTGGAGCGCTCGTACACCATCTTCGGTGGCTTTTGTGTCCTCAGAAGGTAACTGGGTCAGTATGTACGTGCTTATTACCCCACGCTAGCCCCTGCATTCATTCGCGCCTCTTCCCCATGTGAGCAAGAAGAGATTTGCACTTTACATCAGAACATTTTCCGTTCGAGCACATATCATAGTCGATGGCCAAGAAGTGTATAGTGTACTGAGGGCTTTTGACTCTTAGCATCACATGAATTGCAAGTCTGGATTACATGGCGTGTCAATAGAGCAAGGACGCTAGTGCAATGCATAACCTGGTGTCCAATTCAGGGTTCGAAAAGCCTTGGCTGCATATATCCTTTCCTCGCTTCGAAAACATGCTCAAACGCTCGCATCGCCCACAAAATAGTGTAGAGGCCCAAACTGCACGGCTAAGCGCGTATTGCGACCGCTCTTTGGTATGGTGCCAGCCACTAAGCACTCCCGTCCTGTCATGGGCCTTAACTATTCCACCGCTAACACATCTGTAGATTGAACACGTAGCCCCCACTTTGCTACGGTACACAATCTGACGGGCACTGAGTATTTGTGTACTATAATTTCTCTTGCATGCATACGGCATATGAACTAGCTCGTCAATTTAGCAATCACATCTATCCAAAAGGCCCGACGGAACATTTTCTGGTGCCAAAGAGATGTTTTGCCGCCCGGAATAGCGCTTCGAACTTCTCAGTGGCCACTTGTACCTTTATTTGGTAAGCCGGTAGGAGCATTTCATTGTGTCATCTGGTGCTCCTGCCCTGTCTTATAGCCTTGGCTTTGCGCAGTTGTAATCACTGTTCTTCCAAAACCGGACCTTTAGCCACCTAAACTGGCTGTCACTTCCTGTACTTATTCTAGAGAAGAGCGCGAGTACAAGTCGAGCAATGATGGGTGAGCATGATCATAGTCCACTCAAGTGCTGGCAGCCAATCCAAACGAACGACAGACTTTACCTCAAAACGAACTTTCCTGACGTGGAAGAAAGATCAGAAGACAGGTACGATTAATTTCAAAAATTAGTTCCTCCCTTTAACAAAAGCAACGAGCTGATACATCGTAGTCTTTTTGCGGGTGCTTGATCTGACCCCGGCCGGCCAAACTTCCCTAGGAGCATTATGGTTTTGGGACCTGGAAGTGACCAACACAACCGGAGCGACATTCCTGGCTGACAATACCGTCACACAAATCAACCTCAACATCCACTCGGCGCGGCTCGGGATCAGATTTACTGAGGTTCTTGATGTGTTGGCGGACAGTTTAGTCTCTGTCCATGACAGTGAGACAAAACATGGCACGACCATCCTCAGGCTTGTCTTCAGCAAAGCTTCTGGATATATCGCACGTTCGGATTTTTTGGATTACAGACTACATGACGCTCTTAGCAACGGCGCCGTCGTATCATTCCTGGAACCACTTTCAGTCGTCTCTGGATCGAACCCGGATCGCGCAAATGCAACGTTGCTGGCAGCAGGTTTCGTGGATTTGTTCGAGAAGTCAATAGGTGGTGTTGTGGCACGGATGAACACTAAAGCTGATGGCATAAACCATCTACAACAGTACCTCGATGATGAGTTTTCAAAGCGGCTCTCGGTGTCCTGGATCGTTAACCATGCTCCGACACAATCTCGAGTGTTCTGGGTTCAGGGTCGTGCTGATATCAAGTCAAGTCGTCAATTCTACGAAGCTGCCAGGGCTCTGGGTATCACTCTTGTTGTACTCGATCAATCTGGACACTGGCTTGAGGATGACAGTGGTCAATATGCACATTATCGTGAGGCGTTCATCCCCATGAGTGTTGATGGCGATGAGGGCCTTACACACAGAGTTGTCGAAGCTGTGAAAGCTTATCCTCACAAGGTCGATGGAATCGTGACTATCAGTGATGTCAGGTTACCGTTGATAGCTCGAGCCTGCGAAATCCTGGGACTACCTACATCGCCTTCTGCAGCGTACCTCCTGGCAGGCGATAAGGGGGCAACTCGCGAATTGGAAAACGTTGCTGCCTTCACCAAGGAGGGCTTTGTAGTGAATGAGCCAGCTGAGCTTGAAAAGATTCTTGCTGAAGAGGGAGCCTCTTCACAGTTTCCACTCATAGTCAAACCATGTAGTGGGTGGAACAGTGATTGCGTGACCAAGGTACAGACGCGAGATGAGCTTCGTGTTGCAGTACATCGCGCTTCGGCTAGGCACGCACTTTCGCCCAATCGCAGCAAAAAGGTAGTCGTAGAACCGTACGTAGATGGGCCCGAAGTTGATGTAAACTTCGTCATCTTGGATGGAGAAGTACTCTTCTGTGACATCTCAGACGACTTCCCGAGCTCAGGTGATCGTCTCGGTGGCGGTATCAGCGCCACAGCAGCCAACTTCATGGAAACGCTCATGGACGTCCCGACAGGTTTACCGAGCAACGAGCAAGAGGTCCTGAAATACGGGTTGACGACCAGCATCTCGCGTCTCGGTTTCCGGTCTGGTATTTTCCATTGCGAAGCACGCGTGCGGAATTCTCGGGCGCACTATCAATGCTTTACCAACGGAATCGTGGACATACACGTGTCGGATCGTCTTGAGACTCAGGAGGCTCCATCTTGCTATCTCCACGAAGTCAACGCCCGGCCTCCTGGTTATGTCAATTGCACTGCTGCACTACTAGCGTATGGCATTGACTATTACGCAATCAGACTCCTCTTGAGCATCGGTCCCCGAGAAAACGAAAGAATAAGGATACTAGCACAGCCCTTTCTCCACAGCAAGCCGCAGTATATACTCGGTGTCGTTGTTCTTCCACCGACTCGTGCAGGTATTATGGGATCACAAGATGCGGTGGAGGACTTTTTGGTAGCGCACCCAGATCTCCAAAAAAACGTCGTGCACCACCAAACGATCATTCAGAAAGGGGACCGAGTACTTGGCCCAGAGTCTAGCGAGCTTTGGTGCGTGGGCTACATTACAGTGGCCAGCAGGAAGAGCAGACAGGAGTGTCTCGAAATCGTCCAACAAATCAGAGAGAAATTTCACTACAAACTCGAAGGTGAATGATAGGTAGTGACAACTGTTCCTACATGCATGCTATGAAAGCAGATTTGCATATCAGGATCATATGTGTTGCCGGTATTGGGGAAGGTTCTCTTTAACCGGTGAAGGGTAGAGATTCTCCATGGTCATAGTCTCTGTCTGGTAGGCGATGCTGTGTGCTTTGTGGACGCCCATCATCACATTCATCAACAACTTCGACCTTTTAGCGCTTGCTCTCAAGTTATTTAATCTCAAAATTATACTATGGCATCCGGCAAAAGTAGTGTATATTGATCAGTGCTGACAGAGGCTGGACAGGGGCGGCTCAATGCTGTCTATCAGGCATTCTACGAGATAGGAGCCAATCACTTGCTTAGTTTTGCTGTAATTATCTGTTATTATATCTGTTGGTTGACTTTTTGAAACACAACCACCACTCCGACCAACGTACAATACTTTTGCCGGATACCACATTATGTCCATTGCGACAGAGATTCCCTGCCCTGTCACGTACACATCGGAACTCTAAATTCAGCGAGGCACCAACCACCAGAAACTCTATCCTGCTATTTTACCGTTGCTTGGCTATTTCTTAGCTCTCTATGCCGTAAGGTGTTGGGGCGGACACACACGTCAAGCGAGACGCCCTTTCACCCAAATTGCTCACGCCAAGGAATCAATGCAGCCAAGATCCCCAAGACTGCAGCCAAGCCTTTTAATCCGCTCAAAGGCCCTCACAATTGCCTCGAGAGTCTTCCGGGTTGACAGGTCTTATGTGCACAAGTGGTAGAGTGAGAAAGTGGACGGCACATCTAGATCAGCTTCTATCACGTCGCGTGAGAATTGTCTAGCCCCTGGTGCTCCACAACCTTCATTTGGCGTGAAATATCGCTTCCTCTTCGTTGCTTCCTGGGTTTTTTCATCTAAGACCAATCGTTGGTTCCACAGAATGAGTCCGTGGTGTGGCACGGTATAAGACCATGCACATCAAACACACACTGGAAAAACTCCCTAAAGTACGACACAAGATCTTGACTGCTCCAAGTACATTCTTCCAAGCCTTTTCCCCTAGCGACGGCATCTGGAATACAGAACCACCATGGTGCAACTACACGTCTCGAGCTTGATTACCTTACTACTATACACAGCCGGTGTGACAGGCGACGGCAACGGCCTAATAGGATACGGCAAGACCCTATACAACCCGCCATGTACCTTTGCCTGCCGCAGTGTCATTCGCAAACAGACGCTGTCATGCACGCCGTCGGTCCCTACCGAGAATCATGGAACAGCGCATAATGTAGTCTCTACGCCACCGAAATGTTTTGTGCAGGACGTTTCCTACCTCAAGACTATGGCCCTCTGTATCAACATCTACTGCACACTGAGCGACAACCCGCCGTCGTTGTTGATTGAAGACTATTGGGCATCACATCTTGGAACCGGTACCCTAGGCGACTACCAGTATGTGCCTGTAATGTCGTACCAAGATGCATTATCTGCCGCAAGATATGACGAGAATGAAGCGGTAGCCAGAAACAAATCCACTCATTCTGTGTCTGCGTCGGTCCCGGAGGGCTTAGTGCCATACAAAGTCTCGAGTCCCTTAGCCATCACCACTGGCGGCAGCGGCGTTTTGAACAAGACTCAGCTTGTGAGCGCAGTGCAATGGCAACTGCAGTACAACTATCTGTCGGATTTCGAGGCCAACGAGAAAGGTCACAACACTATGACGTGAGTAGACCAACCGCTGAGGGAGACACTGTCTCCAAGCAATGATCGAAGCTAACATGTATCAGGCTTGTTATCACGGTTATAGCCGTGTTTCTGCCCATTCTACTTTCTCTCATACGATTCGTCCCAAGCTTGAAAGCAAGTCATGGCTGGAGCTACGTAAAATCGATGCTCATATACCCTGCACTCGTTGGCAAACATCACCGTAAACCTGTGGCAGATGCGGTAGTGGTACCGAATCGGGGACAGAGTCTTTACATCCTCCTGATCAGCTTCCTCAACATCATTCTTCTAATAGCTCCGTACTCCATCACACAACCTCAAGCCAGTTACACAACCCGGGCCCGACAAACTGTCGGCAGCATGGGTGATCGTGCCGGAACAATGGCGATGGGCAACGTTGTGGCATTGATCCTCTTCTCCTCTCGGAACAGCTTCCTATTATACCTTACAGACTGGAGCTACAGCACATACCTTCTACTCCATCGCTGGCTAGGATATTGGGCTGTCATCCAGACTGTAATTCACTCCACAATGCTCTGGGGCCACTACGTCAAAGCCGGCAGTTACGCCGCCGAGATACTGCGCCTGTACTGGATTTGGGGCATCGTTGGCACTGTTGCAGCGTGCGCCATCGTACCATTTTCTCTTCTCAAGGTTCGACAACAGTTCTACGAATTCTTTCTCATCTCGCATATCGCTCTTTCCCTCCTGTTCCTCGTTGGATACTACTACCACATCTGGTATGTCTATCAATACAATTGGGGTTACGAGATCTGGATGTTTTTACCAGCAGCAATCTGGGCGCTCGAGCGTCTGATTCGAATTGGACGAATGATCTTCCAAGGTAGCCGGACAGCCATCGTCACTTTGATCCCGCACGCGGATGACGAGTACATACGGATCGATATAGACGGCAAGACACTCAGCGAAGGCGTCGTGTATCTTTGCTTCCCGACTCTAAGTTGGCGATTCTGGGAGACCCATCCATTTTCAGTCAGCGGCTCCAGCCACGATGTCCAACAGAATCAATTGTCTCCCCAATCTCACTCTAGATCGAACTCAAGCGCTGGGCCAGATGCAAACAACGAAAAAGAGCCTGTCGAGCACACTATCGCTAACGCGGCCATTCGCGAGACGGCTTCTGGGCACCCTGCCTCGATCACCACATTCTTCGCACGCGCTCGAGGGGGCGTAACGAAAACTTTGACCGCGAGAGCTTCTGCATCGGATGACAGGCAGGTTCGTCTGCGCGTCTTCATGGACGGTCCGTACAATCACTCTGGCCGAGTGCATTCCCAGATTGCGCAGAGCAGCAGCATGTTGTGTATCGCTGGCGGTGTGGGTATCACAGCCTGTCTACCTCTGCTGAGACAAAGTGAAACGAAACCCACTAAGCTTTTCTGGTCAAGTCGAAAGTCTGGTCTTATCGAGAATCTGAATGCTTCTCTAAACGCCTTATCTTCCAATGTCAAGGTGGAGACCCTTGTTGGGCAGCGATTCGACCTAAAATCCATCATCTATAACGAGTTAGTCGATCATGACACCACTAGTAAGGGGCCATTGGCGATTGTGGTATCGGGTCCTCCAGGTCTAGCAGACGAAGTGCGGATCGAAGTCGTCCAATCTGTGAGAGACGGCGCGCGAACTCGCCCATATGTGCTTGTCGATGAGGCATTTGGCTGGTGAAGAACGCCCAATCGGCTTGAGACTTATGATACACCGTCATTGCACTCGAGCCTTCACACAGCTAGTAGTAAAAGGGATGTTTGAAACGCTTTGCGTGACTGCGAAAGCATGTTTATGCCTGACTAGTCCAATCTACATACGATCTCTGTGCAAATCAACAGTCTCCAGGCATCTTCGGCTGCAATGAACCTTCGCATATTTTCCCTCAAAACCTCGACCTGCTCGTCTGTATAGCCAAACTTGGCAGCAGCTTGACGGTACTCCGAGTTTTCGTCGGCCAAGATGTTCAGCATGGAACCTGCGTATGCTTGTCGCTCATCATCCGTGATGTTGGAAAGAACACTCGCAGATGCAGTGATCTGGTCATTTCGGAAGCCCGCTTCCAAAGCTATGGTCTTTAGCTGCCGGCCAGTCTGTGTCTCGAGGCCCTTCATGCGATAGATCCGTTCTTGAAGCTCTTCAGTCTCAGGACAAGGCGGCCAGATGACCTGTGATTGTGTGTCGCCATCGCGACAGGCTACGATACCGCCTTTTGACTTTGCCAGCAGCTTCATCTGCTTGAGTACAGGGACATTATCAGGGATGCAGATGAGTGTTGTGTGTTCATGGACCACATCGAAACATCCAATCTCATCAAATGTCAAGAACGATTCTAGCCTTAGAATATCACCCACGCGAAATTCCAACTTGGTGTCAGGGGCCAATGTCTCGATTTTCCTCTGGTTTCGCTCGATAACAGTGACATCCTGGTCTAGGCCAATGATTTTAGCTTGAGGAAAGCGCCGTGCCAGGTCGAAGGTTATGCTCCCCGGTCCGCATCCAACGTCGAGAAGTGAAAAGTTCGGAGGAAGTGTGTGCAATGTCGGCAGCAGATATTGCAAGCACGTAGAAACGTTTCGTAGCTCAAAGTTCTTGACCGTTGTATCATTGTACTCGATGTGAAATTTTGCTGTTGCTGCGTTCGAAGGCATTGTGATGGAAGTCAGGTTGAGTGCTGGTATTCAGATGCTCATATTCAAGCCATCGGAAATCCGCACCAGGACATGTGAGTGGGAAGAGCATAGGATCGAATACCACGACTTGCATTACATCAATCCATACAGGAGGGGTCAAGGATTTAGAGACCGCTCTATTTCGAAATAGATTAGGTGAATGATCTATCAAACTCAGTCCGGACACCATGTGAGTGACGGCAAGCAGTCAGGCTCCTTGTGCACCTGCAGCAGAGTGCTTTTGAGGCAATTTAACCATCTCTTGGCTTCTTGGCATGCAGTACTTCACTCTCGAAATACATCTTCGGGTCACGAGCCAACGAGAATCTAAATGTATTCGCATTGGCGATTGGCGGGTATTGAAGGTCCCAAACGCCAACCCATGACATGCAGTTTTTAGAAAGTCCGATTGTGAACAACACTGGTGCCAACCGAATGCATGTGTTGACGCCACGTAAGAACAACTTCTTATCTCAGGCTGAATCTGTGGTACAGGAAAGGCCATCCTACATTTTTCGAACTTGATCTATTGAAAACGCCACGCTTCTCGCAAAACAGCCGACATGGAAGTTATTGAGGAGAAGGGCCATGTCCGGCCAGTTCCATTTGTCCATGCAATCGCATCACAAGGTAGAGAAGCTACCGAAGACGAGATCCAGGACCTCCCACACATCATCGGCAAAATACCTTTTGAAGCCTGGGTTGCCGCCCTTCTTGGAGCTGCGGAGAGGTTTGGTTATTATTCAACAGTCATAACGTGGCGTGAGTAACAAATACAAATCCACCATGGCTGTTCGCTGTAAACTAATGCACCAATTGAGGTAGAAAACTACATGCAAAATGAGCGAGGCGTTCCAGCTGTTCCAGGAGCACTTGGTCTTGGTCAATCAACCGCAACTGCCATCTCCAATGTGTTCTTCATCTTCCAGTTCCTGAGCCCGTTGTTGTTCGCTTTTCTCTCGGATATTCAGCTTGGACGATATAACACTCTACTACTTGGCTTGTGGTGAGTATCTATGTGGTTCACAGTAACTTATATCTACACAGCTGACCTGGTACGCGGGACGTAGCTTATCATTGTGTGGTAACCTTGTCATGCTCACTACGTCCCTACCAGTGGCTTTAGACCATGGAGCAGGCTTTCCAGGCCTGATTGCGGCAATGTTTCTCATCGCACTAGGTGTTGGAGCCATCAAGGCAACAATCTCGCCTTTCATAGGTACAAAATGCTTCTAAGCCTGGCATGTAGACTAAATCAGCACTGACGGGCAACTGTAGGTGACCAGCTACCAAAAGCCAAGCCACGAGTCTTTTGCCAAAAAGATGGTACGCTCGCCGTCGAAGATGCCGCTCGTACTTTGCAGCTTTTGTACAACGCGTTTTACTGGTTAGTGTAGCCTCTCTCCGCATTGCATTAAGCTATCCTCACTGGAAATCAATCTAGGTTCACAAATGTTGCTTCGCTTTCTTCGATACCGGCCACATTTTTAGAGCGACAGGTTGGATTCTGGACATCCTACCTTATGGCATGTGCGTCGTTGTTTTTCGCAACTGCATTACTTATTCTCTTTCGCTCCAGACTCGGTAAATAACTCCACTAGCACTGTGCACACCCCGCTCCCGGCAAAGTCATCTCATCTCAAGCTCTAAGTGATCCTTGCAAGCTTGGAATTTATAGTTCTATTATGACCAGCCATCGTACCATGTAAAACGCTAATTCGAAATACTACTTCAGTTAGAATAACACCAGGGAAAAACTGCCTTCCTCAAGCCTTGCGAGTATTGACAACGGCAGCTCGAAATGGATTTAATTTAGATCATGCGAAACGAAGTTATCAACAACAGTCTCAAGGAGTTTATGTTCCCTGGGAAGACAATTTCGTGGATCAATTGAAGGAAGGCCTACTTGCTTGCCGCGTTATGTAAGTTTATCACATCTTCTGCTCCTCTAGCTACAGCATACACAGAAACAGAACCTCTAATCTTCCTGACAGCTTCTCGTTTTCACTGTTCTATCTCGCCATCACACAGATGCAGAATAATCTCATCTCACAAGCTGGTCAGATGAACCTTCACGGTGTACCAAACGACATGATTCAAGCCATGGCTGGCGTAGCTTGCATCATCTTCGGCCCCATAATTCAAAGCCTGTACAACTTCCTAGCCAAAAGACGCATCGCATTTGGTCCCATAAAGCGGATCGCAGTGGCCTTTTTGATATGTAGTGGCGCCATGGCGTATGCATCGGGACTTCAAAAGCTAGTCTATGTCACTGGTCCCTGCTACAATGCACCCCTTGTGTGTCCAGCCTCAGATAATGGCCGCATACCTAACGACATCAATGTCTGGACGCAACTACCAGTATATGTGGCACTAGCGGTTGCGGAAATCTTCGGCCTGGTCACCGCCAGTCAGTACTCATACAGTCATGCGCCAAAGGATATGAGAAGTGTGGTACAGGCCATGGTCCAACTCAGCGCGTGTTTGGGTTCAGTATTGGGTATTGCTATTAGTCCAGCGGCGAGAGACCCCTGGCTAGTTATCGTGTACGCATCCATTGCTGGAGCTTTGGCAGTGTGCTCGATATTGTTTTGGTGTGTCTTCCGAAAGCATGACGCCGAAGAGAACGTTGTAATACAATAGGAAATAAAACTATCCAAACGTACAAAGGACATACATCGAGACGCAGATACCACTCCCACAGCTAATCGCATGATGCCATTCCTTTCTTTTGTAGAGTATGAGCAACTACATCCCGTCAACGAAGACATCAGGAAGTCTTCATCGATTGGCCACATAGACTGCGTGCTTCCAGTGTATCATGCCGCAGACTTCGGTATTGGAAGATGTGTCTTTCGCCATAGATCACCGTGTGAGATATTATATTCTGTCCTCCAACTTCGCCAGTATTATGATCAAGCCACAGCGAGAGGCTCAAGCAAGAGCGAGAGTATAGCACGCTCTGTCAGGACTTGATGTACGCAACATGATCTTGGTGATTCATTTCATGGTGTCTGTTTGAGCGTCCCCAGGATAAAAACTTACCCAAGCCAGAGTATGCGGCGTGGATTTGCCCGTCTACCTCGTTTGCGCTCTAAATGCACTCTCGCTATCCCGGCAATGCTACACTTCAGAATCAAACGAGGTTACCAAAGGTAGCTCACATCAGGTGCCGATTAACAACTTTATTATGCACAACGCCAAACCCTACAACATCACCATAAAAACGCTCCAGGAAGCTACAATCGTGCTTATTCAATGAGTAAAATTATAACCAATACATTTTAAAACGTACCCCAACCACCCCAAACCCACACAGCCAAACATCACCAACCCCCTCTCAACATCCTCCCAGCCAACTAATTGCACCACAACCTCTTACCCAGCTATATTCTCAACACCTTCAAGACCAACAAGTCCAGCAACTTTCCGCAATCTACTTCCACCCAACAACTGCGTTGCAGCTAGCAGCGTAGAAGCCATAGAAAGGGTTAAAAAGACCGTTATCAACGACTGGGAGATGAGGGTCGGCGTAATTAAAACACCATAACAGGTAGCTACATGTGTTAGTAAGAGTGTAATGGCTGTGTGGGCGCTTGGCGTAGTTGGAAAGCTTGGAGACTGGATTCTTAACTGGGTTAGTGGTTGCGATGATGAGGGGCGGGTGGATGGCGATGGAGATTGGCTTGTGAAAGGCGTGGGTGCCGAAGAGGGTGGTTCGGACGGCAGTCTTCTCGAAACGGTACCGCGACTAACGGCGTGTTGGATGGAGGACTTGGTTTTGACGTCCTGTGGTTGTATGTGGAAGATGTGCTGCCTCTGGATTTGTATAAGGTTATTTGTGTCTATTTCAAGGACATGTGTATGTCTGGAAAGAGTCTCCTCCCTTGTCTGCTACGACGTGCTTGCTGCAAACTGGCTACACCGACGTGGTTTGGCGTTTGCCACAATTATGCGCAAATGACTAATCTTTGTGATCTGTCTACGCGTCGTTGGCATACTGTGTGACGTGCTATATGTGCTGTGTGCAGCAAGCCCATCTCGTAGTGTGCGATGCCAATTCCAGATAACGCAAGAGCGACTGCGAGTCCGACGCTGTCTTCCAGACCCTAACTTTTCACATCGTATCGTATCAACATCCATCTCTTAATCCCAGGTATGCAACGCCAAACGCCAACAATGCACCACAGAGTGGAGACAATACGCTTCTTCAACCAAACCCCAGCTTTCTTCTAGCTGAACCAAGGCTTGTTCTTCCTCGCCTCCTTGCGTGCTTCCATCTACACAGCGTTAGTGCCGATCCGTTCGAGTCGCGCGCGGAATCCACAGATTGGGATCGAGAGGGTGTAACGTACCCATTGCTGCTTGCAGTCTCTATACGCTCTGTGGAGTTGTCAACTCTCAATCCTCAAAAAATCACAACGAGTAAGGAGGTTCTGTCACTCACTGGAAGAAATCAGAGCACATGGCTCGCTCTCCGCCATTGCGCTTCAGGCAGCGTATACTCTTGTCTGCAGCTTCTTGGCACGGGTCGAAATACTCGCTGTACGCCTTGCTGTTGCCACTGCGTCAGTCTCGATCCAGTCTGTGGTGGTGCATGGCGTGCGGGTGCAGCGACGGGCAGGCGTACTTGTCGAACTTCGTGGCGGTTGCACCTGTCCACTCTTTGCCGGCGGCGTCGGGCTGTTCGGGCTTTGCCATTGTGGGTTGCAGTTGAGGAGCGCAGAGTTGATACCAAGAACTGAACACGAAATGAATGTTGCGCTTGACGGGTAGTGGAGAGCTTGACAAGTTGATGGGTGAGCACGACCTCGGTCGTCTGCGGAGTTCGTTATCTTATCGGTGTTAGCGAGCGACGCCAACGCGAATTGTTCAGAGAAGAATGCGTCATAACGTGACACCGCGTGTGCTCGCGTGTGTTGTCGATGGGTGTGTTACAGCGAGTATTGTACGAGTATGGATTACAACGCGGTTGGTAGGTAACGCCAAAAACGATTGAATTCCTGAGCTACTCTAGCTCACACCCGTCTTACATAAAACTCGCTCAAGAGTGTGGTATAGTGCAGGTCAATGACGCCGAACAATGCACAAGAAACCGATATGTCCGTTTTGATGCCGCTGGAAGACAGAAGTCGTAATCATACCCTCATAAGCGATGCGCCCGTCCCAAAGATGTCTTCCAAACACCAGACCCTATCAAGACTCAAAGAAAGGTAATAACTCATTGAGAAAGGCGCCACGGCCACTCGTCAGATAAGCTGGCCAGTGGCCACGGGATTAGCCGTTCTGTTGTTGTTCTGTGTCGGTGGCTCGAATGCCGCCAAGGGGCCGATATGGTTACCCTGTCGTGAGTGGTACGCGTTGTTGGCATACGCAGTCACCGGAGATGTGAAGGCTTGTGAAGGAGGTAGAACGCCGGGCGGTGGTGCGTTCATCATGTTGCGATTGCTCCTGCGTCGTCCTAGGGATGGACCAGTAGAGACGTCGTGAGCGGTGCCAGCAGAGTTGACTGATCCCATGGACTCGTTGGAATTGCTCCGAACGTGTTGCGACCCACCCTGGGTTTGTGTCATGGGAGGCATGTTTCCTGCGTTGCTTGGCCGGCGAAATCCTGATTGAAACGGATTGGTACGTGCTGGCACATTGCTGGAGAGACCAAGAGCTTGCTCCCTGTTGTTACGGAGCTCTCGAGCGCGAGCGGTCACATCGTCCTGTGTCAACCCAATCGGCACCCGCGGCGTTGGCTGACCAGCCATTTGTCCAGAGGGACCAGGTGACGGCGGGGTTCGCAGAGCTCTGGTAGAGGGCTGCGCACTAAGTCGACGCACTGAAGGCTGTGGGCGCAAGCCAATCCGCGAAGCTTGAGTCCTCATGACCGGAGCGGGAGCTGCATTCTCACGCATGTTAGCGCGAGAACTAGTAGGCCTCAGCGTGGCTGTCGAGGATTGTTCCCGAAGTCCCAGGCGAGAGTTTCGGGCCCTGATAGTCCGGGACACGTATGCAGCCCATGGATTGGCTGGACGAGCAGGTGCTGCAGATGCCGGGGCATGCAGACCCATATTGGGAGGCGGGAAGGTCTGATAGACTGGCGAGAAATTGGCGGATCCCCGACGACCAGCTGCTGATGGGGGACGAGCACTGACGCGACTTTGGGGACGATCGATCATGTCCATAGCTGCGACGGCGTGCGTACGCACGGTCTGGTCGATGGAATACAGCGAGTTGGGCGTTGATGTGCCGGGTGTCAGAATAACAGAGTCGTTGCTTGCCGAGCTGATAGAAGATGCACGATCACTTCGAAGTGCGCTATCCAAAACATTTGCGGAAGGCAGAGCAGGAGACATGGCACTTCGCCTGTTTGGCGATGCCATGACACGTGGAGACAGGCCCATGTTGGAGTTGTCCATCAGTGGGGTACGCAGTCGTGCTGGAGGTAGGAAGGGGGAAAAAGAGGTTGGCGCAGGACTTTGACGATTGCGGTTGGACGTAGGTGGACGATTCAGTGGTGTGATGGAGCGAGATTCAATGTCTATCAAGTTGCCGCCTGCTTGATGTTGTTGCAACGCAGCTTGATGTGCAGCGAACATCCAGCTGATACGCGGATCGTATTCGCGTCGTTGGATACGCGCCGCGCCACGGCCGAGACCAGCTTGCGAGTTGTCTGAGTTGTCGTCGGTGTCTGCCTCGTTAACAGCATTGCCTCCGGAGGGAGGGAACCGAGCCGGCGCATTTTGAAAGACTGGCCCGTTGCGCATCATCTGCTGTGACCGACGATTGCGGAGGGCGTGCATTGCCATGTCGAGATCGCCTTCTTGATCAGAGTCGTCATCGTCGGCTTCGCCATCCTCGTAGTGAGCAGCTGCATTCGACAGAACAGAGGATCTTCGTCGGAGGCCACGAGAGGCATCGAGTGCTCGAACATTACCCACTCGTGAGGGGGGACGGATAGGGGCACTAGGCCGAGGACGATCTGCAGTAGGTGTTAGAGAACCGCCCATTCGGCTTCTGTCATTTGAATTCGCAAGCGGTTCCCACCCAACGGTCGTAGCTCCTCCATCGCTGTCCCCATCTTCTTCATCCATTTCATCGTCATCCGTTTGCCGCATCCAACCTTCTTCCTGCAGGAGTGCTTGCGTATCCTCATCGAGATCGTCAGTCGAGGCATCCGTGGATGCTGATGACGATGGCGCAACGACGCGAGCAAATCTGGATCGAGAGCCGTTGGCCCTGTTCAGAACGTGGTTTTGCGCACGCGGTCTTTGCCCTCGGCGCACAGGACCAGTGTCTTCTTCTTCTGCATCCTCGTCCTCGTCATCCTCTTCGACCACGCTTGAAATGGTTGAGCTGGTCTCTGAGTCCTCCACCACAGGCCGCGCTCGTGCTGGGGCCCTTGGCCGGTTTGCGGCAGGTTGCGGTGTCTGGCCGGGCGTGGAGGAAGCCCCACTGGCCGAAGTCGATGACTCCAGGGCTTCGTCGTCGATGAAGTCGTTCATCTCGGAGTCTTCTTCTTCATCCTCCTCCTCGACCGTGTCCATTTCGTCGCCGTAGACATCTGAGACAATGCTCTGGGAGTACGAGCGCCTGCTGCCGGCTTCGCTGTGAGACATGTGACGGCGTGGGCCGGGGTTGTTGTGTTGGAGGAAACGGCGCATGACGAAACCAGTGCCTGGATCGCCGAGGTAGTCTTGCCAGCCGTCCATGGGGTCCCCAAAGCCCTCGAACTCGCCTTCTTCCAGGCCCATGGCGGCATCGAGGTCGTCGGCATCCTGCTCAGACATGTCGTCCATGTCACTGAAGCCTGTGAAGCTGTTGTCCCACGAGACCTCGCCCGTCTCGTCAAAGACCAGGCCGCATTGGGTGCAGCCGCCGTCCTCGAGCTCCCAGGTGCAGATGGGACATCGATCGACGCCGTCCTCCTGGTCGCGGACAATGTGGAGTGAAGGGCGGAGCGGGTGGGCAGGGGCGTTGAACAGGCCCTTGAACAGCCCGCCAACACGTGGGTCGGTGTTGTCGCGGTCTTTTTGCACGGCGTTGGCGTCGTCTTGCTGCCACTTGCTGTGCTCTTCGATGGTTTCGCCGGGTGGGAGGAGGTCGGCGCGGGTGATGAAGACGGCCGTCATGTCTCTGATCTGGTTGTGTTAGCTGTCGTCGAGCACGTTGCAAGACTGCACCACGTACCACGTAGGCGGGCGCAGGCAGATGCTGGACCACGACGCGGCAGTCGGGACATGTTAGCTTCTGCTTGTTCTGCTTGTTCTCGGTGAACCAGGTGCAGAGGCACTGGGTGCTGTCAGTCTACCAGTCGCAGTGCAGCGGCGCAGGGCGGTGCCGAGTGTCACTTACCGTGTAGCAGTACGTGTGGCCGCATGCTACCGTGTATGGCTGGTACAGCAGGCGGTCGCAGACCTTGCACGTGAGGTGCGAGCGGAGACTGTCAAACTCGGACTTGAGGGCCTTTAGTTGCTGTGCCGTGTCAGTCGTGTTCCTCGTGCGCTGTGCGTGCGCGTGTGCAGCATCAAAGCCCACCTCGTCTGCTTTGCTCGGCCGCGGTGGCTCGTCCACCTTGGCCGCCATCTTTTGCTTGAGGCTGTTGCTGCTCGCGGCCCGCGCTGGGCTCTGCGCCATCATCTCTGCCTTGACAAGCCGCGAGGCAGACCGGCTGGCCGTTGGTGTGCTGCCACGCGACGTCCGTGACGTTGACGTTGACGTTGACGTTGATGTCGACGTCGACGCCTTGCCCTCTACCTTGGTAGGCGGGGTCGCCGTCGCCGTGGGCGTGGGCGAGGCGCGTGAATTGCTGCTGTCCATGGCGGGCGGATTAGTTCAACGGCCCGCTCCAGCGAAGAAAGAGAAGAACGGCTGCCCAAAGTGCCCGCATGCACCGCACGTCGTCACAGTCACCTTGGCTTGTCCGTGGCACGGGCAGTAGACTACCGGTACGCGATGCATGCACGCATCCACACCCCTTCCAACCGTAGCCGCCCTAGCAGCCCGCCGAGGAAACCGCCCTCCGCCCGCCTCACTTCCACCGCCAATCCCGCCCCCTCGCTCCCGCAGCCAACCACGCCTTTGCACTTTCACAGGCATCTCATACGCACGCCAATCACAATGCTCGACTTGGTCTGATCTCATCACACGTAAATACTCGTATCAAGAGGCTCGTATCAACAGGCTCATCTTCTCGACGCTTGCAATGTCTATCAACGACTCAGACGTTTTCCTTCCCTAGAGGAACCGCCCGATTCTCCTTCGCCCACACCTTCTCTCCCTCGCTCTTCCAAGCCGGAGGAAACATGCCGTTGATCTTCCACAACCTCCTCTCTGTCTCATCGATGTGAAACTCCCAATCGTATCCCTTGTCGGCCACATGAGGCTTGAGAGCAGCATCCACCGCATTGGCCGTCCTCGTGTAGGCTGCGTCTTCGTCTGGGAGCGTCACGGCAATGTGCTCAATCACAACTCGAACAAACGGCTTCTCTTTGCTCAGCTTCTTGCCGCCCACCCACATGGTGTTACCAGGCATCTTGATGAAGTTGGCGACAACGTAAAATGCCGGAAGACCGATGCCTGTGTATATCTTGGTGATGTCGGCGGAGAGGGCTTCTTTGGATGCGTCGTCTTCGAATGTGCCGTCAGGATGGAATATTAGCCAAAGAGGCATTGTGTGAGATGTTCGTCAAGGAGCTGTACCGGAGAATGGCTGGATTGATGGCAAGCGTGCTGGTTGTTGGTACGGCAGAAGCGTGCACCGCAGCCTTATTATACTCAAGTAGAGTGACACACGGGGGATCGACTCGCACTGCAGCATACCGTAAAGAGTAGTGGGCAGGGCGTATGTTCCTCCGTCGAAGATGCTGATTACTCAACTTTAAAGTGTAGACACGTCTACGCTACAAGAAGGCGATGTTCGCCGATTAGTATTCATGAGAATCGCGGATAGAGCTACAGCAAGACACGCGGAACACGGACAAACCCTCGTTTGCCAGATCTAAGCTGAAGTACGCTATGCAGGAGCGTCTCCTTTCTCAACTCGATGCGCTGCATGAAAGAGTTAATAATCATCTCATTTTCCCTAACAAGTGTACATCAGCTTACCAAGACATGCGCACACTCGAACTGTGCAGTCTCTATAAGAAGTATACCTCTGCTCAGAAATTACACAGAGCATAACCGCAATAACAATTTCCTACGCACACCACCTTTCAGGCGCTACAACCACCATTATGTCTTCACCCCTCATCTTCGTCACTGGTGCGACTGGCTTCATTGGCTCGCACGTCGTCAGTCAAGCTCTCGCAGCCGGCTTCAAAGTCCGTCTCAGCGTACGCAAAGAGGCGCAGATCGAAAATCTACGCAAGCTATTCTCGAAACATACGACAAGCGTTGACTTCACTGTCATCCCAGACTTCACCGGCCCAGACAGATTCGGCAAGGCGCTTGAAGATGTGACTTATGTCTTTCATCTCGCCTCGCCCATGCCTGGGAAGGGCTCTGACTTCGAGTCAGACTATCTGCAGCCAGCAGTGCAAGGCACCATCGCACTCCTGGACGCTGCGAAGAAGGTCGACACGATCAAGAGGGTTGTCCTTGTTTCTTCCATGCTTGCGCTGATCCCATTGGAAGCATTGGCTACGGGAAATTTCACTGTCAAAGGTAAGCACCTTCCTCACTCCAACACTCCTAGGTCTGACAATCTCCAAGAAGGACTCAACGCCTCCATTCCCATCGACCCCAAGATGTCTTTCCCAGATGACCCGATGGCCTCTGGTGGCATGAAATACCACGCCTCCAAGATCCTCGCACACCGCGCATCGCTCGAATGGACATACACTAACAACCCCTCCTTCCACGTCATCACCCTACACCCATCCTTCGTCTTCGGCCGCAACATGACCCAAACATCACCCGAAGGCCTCGACGGCACAAACGCCATGCTCTGGGGCTGCCTACACTCCCCCAAACCATTCATCCCCATGTCCGCCGTCGACGTCCGAGACGTCGCAGCCGCGCACCTGAAAGCTCTGGACGTGCAAGTAGGAAACCCCACGAATGTAGAGGAGTTCTTGCTCACTGCGACTCCAGCGCAGAACTGGACATGGGGACAAGTATCCGATTTCGCGCGGGAGAAATACCCAGGTCTGGACGTGAAGCTGGAAGGGCCGTTCGAGGAGCCGCCGAAAGCGGATACCAGCAGGGCGGAAGGCGTGTTGGGGGTGCAGTGGAGGAGCATGGAAGATACGATGAGCAGTTTTTTGGATCAGCAGGTAGAGGTTCGAGCTCAACTGTAACAGAGCGAATTCACCTCGCCCAAGAGTTATTCAAGTCACCGAACCCATCAGTCCTAGACACGAAATACCCATTTCTCACTACCCATCAAATTCATTCACCTCTCCTTTTCCATTTTCTACCTCCCGCATGTACAATCTACAGCAGAGCAGCCCACCTCTCTCTCTCTCTCTCTCTCTCTCTCTCTCTCACCACTTCTTCCTAAACACCTCCCGCCCCGCCCACCCCTCCCCATACAAATACGCACCATCGAGGTCCTTCCCCGCCTTGCAGAAAATACATTTCTCGTACACTAAGCCACCATGAATCATCTTCTTCAAGTCGAATTTCGTCGTCCCCGTCGGGTCGTCCAGACACATGCCCAGTGCGGGCGAGTACTTGAGGCACGCGCCTTTGGGGAGCGTGTGGCCGGGGGAGGGGCAGTAGGTGTAGTGGAGGTAGAATTTGGTGTCGAGACACATTTTGGGTTTGGGTTTTTTGGTGTTGGGGTTGTGTTAGTTTGTGTGTGTGTGTGTGTGTGTGTGTGTGTGTGTGTGTGTTATTGCGTTTGTGATTCTATGGTAGAGGGTAGGTAGTGGGAAGTTTAATAGTAGGAGTGAATGAGATGTAGTTACACAATATTCTTCACGATAGTGGGCATGATGGAGTGACTTCACAGTGCCGGGATGTGCTGGATCATCATCTCAGGAAGGCGGTTCGTATTCATAATGAATTAATCGGTGGGGATATGGAGTGTAAACTTCAAAAAAAAAGTGTTCATGCACTACAACAAGATATTGGATTACCCAACAATGTCAAAACACTGTTTTAATGCTTGCTCTCATGGAAACGTAGCGGTCACAGACCTGGGTGCGCTTACACTGTTATTGTATGTGCTCTGAATACGTGTGAGCGATAACACGGACGGTGCAATTGAGCTCAGGAAGGTGTTTCACAGTATCGGTCGATAACAATGGACAACGTGTACACAGACTACCACGTCTCTGCTGAGCATAAAGCGAAGTAGTAGCATCTCTTGAACCAAAGTCGAAGATATGTGATTCAAAATTCCGTAGTCGCGTCAGACATTTAGCACGAAAAAAAAAAAAGTTTACGCCTTAGTACAACACAACACACAATCCAGATTGTTCAAAACTTTAACAGTCATATAACTTAACGTCATTCAAGAGCTCTGTTTACTCCAACGCTTTGGAGCGTTCACAACCCATATCACAGCCCCTCTCATTTCCAGACCTACCCACCACTCCCCAAACCATCTTCACAGCTTTATCCTCTTCATATCAACTATCAAGATCCCTAAACCTATTTCATACCACAACTAATCCCCAGGCCAAAATGTGTGATCCGAAGAACATCGAATGCTACGAATACCACGACGGCTGCTGACACCAGCTCCACAAGAAGGCGTGACTAATACTCCCACGCCCACCGTAAGTGTTACGCTGCGCCTGATGTTGCCAAGGACGTAGACTGTGTGAAGTGGGGAGAGGGCGAGAACTATGCGGGGCTTTGTAGGTTTTGTCGCGAAGGGAAGGACATTGACGGGGATTGGAAGTTTGGGGCTAAGTGGAAGGATAGGGAGGAGTTCGAGTGAGTCCTACCCTTTGTGTGAGTTGTCAGGTTCAAGATCCGAGATGAGGGTCATTTGCATGGACCAGCGACGTCAACAAGACCTAGTTCCCATCGTCGAGCATGTGTGCATGGAGAGTATATAAGCAGAAAGATCAAACAATAGAGGAGAACCGGTGTGAAAATCAGCGGAGTAATTGAATTGACAAGGTAGGACATAAAACAGGGTATGTAGGCGCCTCCACTTCCAGCTTTGCCCACAAGGAGAGCAGGCTAGAAGCAGCCTCAGTGTTTCGAGCAAGGCGCGTTCAATATAAGCATTTCTCGGCCCATACTTCAGCCATTGGAAAAGGCATGAGTTGGAATTTGACATCCATGCTAAGGTTTCGACACAAACTGTCGCTTCGACGACGTGCAGCTGCTGTTAGTTCACCTCCTCACGGCCATGGTGCACCAAGACGTTGGCGTGAACCGATCGTCACATTTCATGATTTTGTGACACTGCTAGGTACGCGAACCATGCTTGTTTGTCCGTCGCCATACTCCGATCATGTGTCATCTTCTTGGTATGTTGTGACGTTGACCATCGTACCGAAGTCGTAGTCGATCCGCCGGAAGAAAGACCTAACACCCAGAAAGAACCGGAAAAGTGGTGCCCATGCTTTGCTTCATCCGAAAATCATGAACCCGTTTAGTGACCAGCACGCCTCGACTCGGCGATAACCTTGGTCATCTCGTCAACCTTTCTCTTCGCGCGACCGAAGGTACCGAGCTGTACTGTGTTAGTGCATGTTCGTAGTGGTGGGGTCCTGGCGTAGGCGGTCGACTACGGCGGTGGATGGGGGAGACGTACCCTCTTCTTCGCGAGACGGCGGGCACGCTTGTCCTTGGAGTTGCGGAGGAGTTCGATGACGCGCTTCTCGTAGGGGGCAAGGCTGTGGCATTGTTAGCGCAGGTCTTCCGGTGGTGTCGTGTTGAAGGCGGCGGCAGGCTTTGCATGTGTGTGCAATCTACAGTCTCCACCTCCAATTGCGTGTGAACGTACCCAGCGACCTCACGGGTGATCTCCCTGACGAAAGCGGTGCGCTTGGAAAGGAAACCCTTCCTCCTGGAGATCCTGGCAGCAGGAGTCCTGGGGGTGACCTCTGTACAGTTCGTTAGCCTCCGTTCTCTGCCATGCTCGATAATTTTCGCGGTGTCGATCTGGGGATTTCGGCGCGCGGCGGGCGGTAAGACGTACTGTGGCCAGCGTTGATGCCGGCAATGATGCCAGACTTCTGCTTGACGTCCTTCGGCATGGTGGCTGTTGTCGATGGTTAGTTGCAAGTTCGAAAGTGCGATGATAATTTGGGCTCGGCTGTGGGCGTGGTGCGCCTGCCAAGCGCGCTAGCTGTAAGCAGTCACGTGCGCGAACTTCAAACTCTTCTCTTCCCGGCTGCGAACACGTCGGTCACGTTGGAGACAACACCGACTACGTTCCCATTCGGGCATGGTATGCAGCGCGGTACATGGCTTATCGAGACTTGTTGTGAGAGCAAAGAGGGTGGTAATAATGCACGTTTAACGGAATGTCTACTTGCGCCGCGCTCTATATCTTTGCATCTGGCTTTCTCCTCGCAGCTGTGTTTCTTGACGCATCCAGCACAAAACCGACATGGTTACTCAAAGCAACCAACTCGCCAGCTCCATCGCGAACCCAGATCCCCAGGTCCATCCTTCCGTTCTTGACCTGCTTCAGCTCTGCGCGGACGTTGAGCCATTTGACTCCCTCAGCGGGCAATGATTTTTTGATGTCTAGGTTTAGCAGTAGCGTCGGGTACCAGAATGCCTTTTTCGTGTCCTTGAAGTTTTCGACGATCTGAGGGAACATGTCTGCCACAAACCCAACAGAACTGTTTGTGAAGTTCGTTCCGTTGGACCAGCATATCCACTCATCGACAATGTTGGGTCGCACCGATCCAGCTCGTGGCAGAAAGAATTTGACTTGCGCTGTCGCTTTGCGAAACTTTGCAAATGGAACCTCTGACCACCTCCAGTTTGGGTCTGAGTCTGTCTCCAGCTTTGCCAGATCAACGGTGGGGGGCGGCGGCGAAAGCTCGTGCTGTGTGTCGAAAGTGAAGCCCTCCTCTGCAGTTATATTCGAATTCGTTACATACGCCACGATCTCCTGGCGGCCTTCCTGCTCCATGCTCACATGCACAATCGACGTCTGGCGGCCAAGTTTGACATCTTCGACCTTGAAGAGGGCAGGGCCAGCCTGGGTCCGTCGTAGGAATTCTATGTGCAAAGCGATGGTGTGTGGTTGATTCTGCTTTGCAAGTGATGTGCTGAAGTGAGTCTTGACAACCTCGAGAACACAGCCGGTCACGTAACCGCCATTGGGTACTAATATCACTTAGCAATCTATCGTTGAAATAAAATCCGCAAATATTTAAACGTACCGCTGCCAATGCTCCAATCGTCATGCAAAACGCACGAGTACGTGTTGTTTGACAGCTTCTGCACCGCTGTCGCTTCTTCCCATGCAGGCATTGTGACGTATGTTTTTCCTTGAATCCGGAGATGTAGGTGTGTCGGATCAACTCTCAAGATACAAGACCCACTTCCAGCTATAATGGAGCCACGGCATCGGATGGACAGAACTGCTCCAGGAGAATGCAACAATTGACCTCGGCGATTTACGATACGCTAGCGACCGAAATGGAAAGAGCCGCGGCTGTGGGGTCGAACAACCCCGGCTTCTCGAGCGTCACTCCGCACACTTCTGTGCCCCAGCTAGCCGCGACACGGCATTCCGCGTCCGAGTCTGGCGTCACTGGCGTAACTGCCGCCATGTCCTCCGACTTTCGTGCTCTTCTCTCTGATATAGTCTTCGATCCTCCCTGATTCCGGCAGTTCCAAGCCACAGCTTCCAACATGCCTTTCGAATCTCAATTTCCTAGTCTGCCAATTCCGGATGTTGACCTCTGGGCGTTCCTCTTCGAAAGAAAAGATAAGGGCTTCGCCGACGATAAAGGTAAGCACGCGACTGAGGCAATGCTTCGCCGCGGCTTGATCGCTAACCACTACAATTAGTAATCTACTTTGATCCATACACCAAGCGCTCATACACATATGCTCAAGTAAAGAACACAGCTATTGAATTCGGCAAAGGTCTCAAGGGTCTATGGGACTGGCAGAAGGACGATGTTTTAGCACTCTACACACCAAACTGCATCGACACACCAGCAATAACATGGGGGTGCCACTGGGCGGGGGGTATTCTAAGCCCCGCCAACCCCAACTACACAGTCGAAGAGCTTGCCTTCCAGTTGAAGGACTCAGGTGCGAAGGCAGTTGTAACTCAGCTGCCGTACGTCAAGAATGCTCAAGAGGCAGCAAAGAAAGTCGGGATCCCTCTTGACAGAGTGATCATCATGGGCGATCAGAAAGATCCATCGTACACAGTAAAACACTTCACCAGCATCGTCAACACTGCAGGATCGACCAAATGGCGACGTACAAAGGCGAAGAACCCAGCAGAAGACCTTGCCTTTTTGGTGTACTCTTCTGGTACCACGGGTCACCCAAAGGGTGTCATGCTGACGCATCGCAACATCGTCGCGAATACACTGATGCTCAAGGCCGCTGAGGCGGGTAATTTGCAGCCTACAGGGGGCCCTACAGGTGAAGGAGATAAGCTGTTGGCTTTTTTGCCCTTTTTCCACATCTACGGTATGTGGGTTTGTTCTGTTTATTGAACTCATACTGACCACAGCAGGTCTCACATGCATGATCCATCAGAGCTTGCACTCTGGTCTTCAACTGGTTGTCATGCCCAAGTTTGACCTCGAAGACTTCTGCCGGTTCATTCAAGAGCTCAAGATTACATTCGCGTACGTTGTCCCGCCTGTTGTCCTACTTCTCGGCAAACACCCAGCGGTGGAGAAGTACGACCTGAGCACAATACGCATGATGAACTCTGGTGCTGCTCCGTTGACAAGGGAATTGGTGGATGCAGTCAATAAGAGACTTGGGATACCTATCAAGCAAGGATACGGTCTTTCGGAGACAAGCCCCACTACCCACACCCAGCCTTGGGAGGACTGGAACAAGACTATCGGATCCGTTGGCACACTGCTTCCATACCAGACAGCGAAGTACATGTCGCCTGAGGAGAAGGAGCTGCCCACAGGTGAAGTTGGTGAGCTTTGGATCAAGGGGCCGAACGTATTCAAGGGCTACCTGAACAACCCTGAAGGAACTGCAAACGCTTTGACCTCAGACGGCTACTTCAAGACGGGCGATGTCGGTTACCAGGACAAGGACGGCAACTTCTTCATCACAGATCGTGTCAAGGAACTCATCAAGTACAAGGGCTTTCAAGTACCGCCTGCAGAGCTCGAGGGTATACTGGTTTCCCACCCAAACATTACCGATGTGGCGGTAATAGGCGTGTACGACAAGGACCAAGCAAGTGAACTTCCGAGGGCGTATGTTGTACCCAAAGACGGTTTGGGCAAGGGCGAGAAGGAGGCGAAAGAAATCGTCGATTGGCTGGGTGCGAAGGTTGCGCATCATAAGAAGCTGAGAGGTGGTGTGCGATTTGTTGACGAGGTGAGTGTGCTCTAACAATACCCGCTGGGACAATTTTAACACCTTATTCTAGATCCCCAAATCGATATCTGGAAAGATCCTGAGAAGGTTGCTGAAGGTAAAGGCACAGGAAGAGGAGGACGGCAAGACAAAGGCAAAGCTGTAGATGACGAATATAACACATGTACAAACATCAAACCTACGTTTTGCCTTACGAAAAGTTGTTGCAACACCTCTCCGTCTTCCGGTCTTCACCAGGCAGCACTCGCCTCTTCGTTATCTGCGATTGATCCCTTTATACAGTTGTTCCTTTTGGTCGGCTCGGACAGCCATGGCATCATTATCACTATCTAGGGTTCGGTACCACTGAAGTTATGTCAACAACTCCTAGGTAGCTCCACGAACAGTACACGGGCGGCATTTCTGACCGGCCAGATCCGCACCGGACTTGCGGTTCCCATTCGACATTCTGGTAGATCTAACTGACAAGACATCAGCGACCTGTGTTCGTGAGTTTTCTCTCACCTTGGATATTCTACCTTGTGATTTTCCAACCGTTTCTGGGATCTCAATCTCACTTCCGTCGAGAGCTTTCTCTCACTTGCTGATACAAGACTGGATAGCCTCTCGCCTCACATATAAAACCCCTCCATCTACTCCATCGAAAGACAGAAAGGTCTTCAACACAACACGACCTTGAGTCAAACATCAACACTTAGCTTTATCATACTATCTACACGACGCAGACGACGGCCCAGGGCGTCGGAACTTGTACGTTGTGCCGCCTTCTCTCATATCAAGGCTTTCAAAACTGATTGGCGTTAGGTTCCTATGTCTGAGCTTCCCAAGAAGCGCACGGCGCCATACTCAGGCACACCGAGTGATCCCAAAAGAACAAAAGCTTCCGCTTCCGCAACTCCAGATCGCCAAAAAGATGAGGACGCGTTTGAGATATCCGTAAAGATGGACGACAAGTTCAGTGCATATCCCAAGCGGCTGCGTCAGATCATGGAAGGTCAATACCAGAGCCTGGTCGAGCAGATCATGACCAAATTCGAGGCTGGATCGCCCCTCCAACCTCGATTTGCCTTCGCCATCACCAGAAAACGCATGTCAGAACCTAAAGACCCAGCTTCCGATTACGAAAACACTCGACAGAGAACCTATCAAGCACTCAGTATTGCAAATAAGAAGGCACTTGAGGAGTTTCTGGTAAAGGTGTCCTCCAAGAGACCAAAATTCATCGAGTCCAAGATCCCAGAACAGCACATGTCAAACCCTCACTTTGCTCGGGTGCAGTCAGTTCGTGCCGGCGAGGTTGGATGGGGGTTTGACATGTACAAATGTCTCTCGCTTCATCTGACGACCATGGATGGCTACAGCTTGAGGCATGAATCTATCTACGTGGAGCGCAAGCCTATGGAAGCACCTGAGGGCAAGGAGGACGAAGATGACTGCCTCGTTGTGGAGAATCCAGACGCTGCCCCGGCGTAATTGGAGAGAGCTAGCTGGTTTTACGAGGATGAACGCGAGAACAGGGAATTGATTGGAAGGAAAAGGGGAGCATTTTGCTTGAACATTTCCTGCGGGACATGCGTCGATCGGTTGATGCTGTGGCTCAACTGACCTTGGACACAGAGGCTCTTGCAAAGTCAAAAAATTTCGAATATTGTAGTCGCTTTTGATAAGTGGAGTTGGATCACATCATGCAAATCTAGAGTGAACATGCTTGATCGTGATAGACGTCGCGAAGACGCGATTCTGACTAAGCGAGGGTTGGTAGGGCGGTGAGAACGGGCACAACTCCCCAGACAGCGCCGCGCTCTCATTGTCGATTGATCCGTCACCTTCTACACTTCACTCCCGACTCCACACCCTCTCCAGGCTACGTCTGACCGCCGACCCTTCTTCGAATACGTGCAAGAGATTCCAGTTCTATTGCCCTAGCTGTTGCTCATAGAAAGAGCACAAGTCGTACAAGATGAACGCGCCAGACAGGTACGTTCATGGAGCTTCTTTATTGATTGCAATAGAGCCGGTCGTCCTCAAGAGCTATGGCTAGCGGTGGGTTCGAAGAACAAGGATGGCCAGGAGCGGTGCGCAAACCTCTTGCAGTGCAAAGGCGCACTCTGCTGCTCTTTGCGCCTGCTGCGCTCGTGATCGCGAGACTGCTTTATGTGAAGTAAAGCAGGTGCAAGAAGGATACGATCCAGCTTTTTCAAGGTTGAAGATTGCAAGCAGACCGCCTGGCTTCACCTGAAATTGTTCCACCGCAAATCATCTACAAAGCTACGCAACAAGACTCTGAGCATGGAACCGGTCGATGCAACATGGAAAGAGAACAACCCAAAGACGCATCGGATCAACGAAGCCAAAGACTGTAGCGTGATATTCAGTTCTGACGATGTGCCACCTAGATTCGAGCTCTTCCTGCTGGACGAGGGTCAGCAGAAGGTCGAGTACAAGGAAGAGACCCGTAAGCTCGCCGAGTACCTCTTCTGAACTTCTGCTAACCATACACCTCAGGCGTACCAAACACTGCCATCTTCACATTTAACAAAGAAGACCACACACTCGGCAACCTCCTCTCCCAGCGTCTGCTCAAGTACGACCACATCGTCTTCTCCGCCTACAAAGTCCCCCACCCGCTCTTCGCGACTTTTGAACTCCGTGTCCAGACGGACGGCACAATCACACCCAAGGATGCCATCATTCGATGCTGCAAAGATATCGTTCAGGATTTGCATGTGCTGAACAGCAGCTTCCAAACCGAGTGGCTCGGCAAGAAGATTGTCAGCGAGGGCGAGGCCGACAGGATTGCGCGCGAGCGAGATGCGTTCTAGATGGTCTAGCACATGGTGTTATGAAGGGGAGTAGAGGAGCATGCATACTACGGCGTTTGGCAAGGAATTGGCATGTTGCTTAAGACTGGCGTTGTGGTCGGGCATGATTATGGATGAGCCCAAAAAACTTGGTGTATACAAGGTCCATTTTGGACCCCGCGGGTGTTAGATACCTCTAGTGCGCGCGTGTGCAACGCTCAGCGTCAAACGAAATGAACAAAACATTTACATCGGACTGCCTGTTGTTATTTCCGTACATCACACTTGCTGCATTTGACACGACACGTAGTCTCACACACTATGAGCAAAGTCACCACGACAGCTTCGCACGGCTGCCAAATACTTCGATTACGCTTTCGTCAACTCTTGGGTATCTATATGTTTCGCTGTATGATCATGACTCTGGGAAAGCTTCATCCTCTCAACGGCAGAACATGCTGCACCAAGCAGCTCTGCCTGCACAGCGGACACTCCGGTTTCTCCCTCGCCCAGTCACTAATACAAGTCCAGCAGAAGACATGACCGCACGTCGTGACACTAGGGTCCTTCATCTCCTCCAAGCACAACGTGCACTTCCTATTCCCACCTCCTATCCAGCCCATAGTCTCTTCGTTTTCGAGCTCGTACTTTGGCTTGTCGTTCGCAGGGGTGTGCGTCCACTTCTGCAGGTCCGACGAAGCGGCAGGCGGCGGTGCTGAAGCGTCGAAGAGCAGCGCGTTGTTGGCGCTGTATGCGTTTGGGTCGAGGGAGATTTCGGCGCCGCCGCCGACGACGGCTGATGTCCCGACTGGCAAGGATGTGCTGCTGTCGGCGCTCGTCATGGTGCTGTGTAGGTGGAGATAGCCTTGTACTGCCATCTGTAGCACCAGCAGTACGCCGAGGACTTCGTACCCGACCCGTGCGTCTGTCTCTTGCACTTGTCGTGTAAAGATGTACCGTAGCCCCCATATCCGTTTCGATAGATGGTAGTAGCTGCCTGAGAAGTAGAAAGTCGCGAGGCTCAGCGCATACACCGGTGATGGGCTGGTGATGGTGTCCAGGTTCTCCAAGATATAACTCTGCACCCTCATGCCCAACGGTCTACCCGCTTTCCCGCCGTCCTGTTGCGCTTTTGTTTGTAGTCGTCCATATCTCCTCAAATTCGCCTCAAGCTTCGCTCTCACCCTTCTCCTCAGCTTCGGCAGCACCTTTCCCAGCAGATACGGCCCCAGTATGCAACTCAGAATGTATCCTGCCCGCCTACCCAGCGCCGGCAACCTGCCACTCTCGCTCTCCACTTGCACAATGTCGCAGTACTCTTCGCCCAGCGTGCGATTCCCTATCGCGGTCGTGAGGCATAGATAGAGTAGTTCGCCGACGACGCGCGTCTCGGATATATATGTATGCGCGAATCGGGCGCCGTAGACCTTGCGCAGCAGCGTGGAGAGCTGGTCGAGGAGCACGCCGGAGAAGTAGGCATCTTTTTGGTGCGAACGGATTATGTCTGGCGAGGTGGCGAAGGGGTATGTGAAGCGCGTTGGTGAAGCCATTGTGCGCGTGGATATGAGGGCGTGGAGATTGCGCGCGAAGTGTGGATGGAGGTGTATTGTTGATGGTTGAGGGCGTTGATAGTGACGGACCTCGGCTTGTGATCGGAGCTTGGACGCTGGGAGCTGTTGCGGTGCTGTCTACGAAGCATTGTCACTCAACAACCATTGTTGTCAAAGAAACATACCTTTACTCTCTGCTTCTTCAGTTTGACACATCACAGAAGATAGTCCTTGCTTTCTATCTACTTCTCAACACGCATTTTACCTCACGCAATTGACGACCGCAAGCATCACTGGAGTCATCACAGATCAGGATCCCCTAGTTGAGCCGTGCCGATTTCGGCCGTTGTCGAACCACACGAGAAAGATCTGTCGGCTGGTTTGCTTATCCAAGCTTCAAGAGACCTGCACACCACTGCTGGAACAAGGAAAAATCAATCGTTTTTACCAATAGGTACGTTACTATTCCTCTTCATCACATCAACAGCAGCCCGGCTGGCACAATCGGTAGCGCGTGAGACTCTTAATCTCAAGGTTGTGGGTTCGAGCCCCACGTCGGGCTTAACAGGATTCTTTTTGTCTTTCCAGATGCTCAATAGCTGTCGGGGTTGTGGAGTTGTCGAACTTTTTGGTTGGCCGAGTCTGTGGGTGGTGAAGGCCTGTGCGCTAAGCATCATGTGGCCCACGTGTTGCATACGCGTGTGCCATGAGCCCCGCACTTTCCGTGAACCATCAGCACCTGCCTTTTTACATTCGACATGTTCTTTTTTTTGCCAGAGGAGAGTTCATACTTCTCGAATCATCCCATTAAGCTGGGTAAAGTCAACACGCGAACCGCAAGCAAACAGGACTACAGTGCGGACGAAGATTGATCAACCACATGTGTTCGATGAGAGGATTCAGTGATATTGAACTAGGACACAAGAACCCAATTCCAACTCCTCTACATGCACGCTGGGACGCTCGAATCGACCAAGGTCGTCATTATCACATCGTTACCTACACTCACTCCGTCCAACACTGCCTACTATGCTGCGCTGTCTATGCCATTCTAAGCCAGGTGATGTTCGTAAAATCATAACAGAATCAAGTCGCGACGGGTGGCGGGTGTTAAGGCACACTGGGGGGACTCATCCACACGTGCCAGATCCATGGCAGCAATGGTATGCCCCATTTCAGTCTACGACTGGAGCTTGGCGAGCTTGTTCATGACGCCAAGGAGGCCTTTGGGCGTGTTAGCAGAGTTCATTGTAGACATTGTTGAACAAAACTTACCAGTGGTGCCGTTGGGCAGCGTAGACAACGCTACCGAATTCCTGTCTCCGACGGTGACAGTCTGCACGTTGAGTACGACCGACTCCTCCTTGAGCTTCTTGGCCCACTTGAACACAACCTCATCGTCGCGGTCGTTACCAGCTACAAACAGGAAGTCAGGTCGCGCGGACTTTTCGTACTTGTTGAGGATGTGCTGAGCAGCGGTAGACTTGTCAAAGTCAACTGGCTCGATGGTAACGTAGTTGCGCGAAGGAATGGCCTTGACGCGCTGCTGCTCGCAGGCATCGTTGATGTGGTTGGCACAGTCACCGGCGTGACGGGTGGATGCGTCGGGGTCGCTGGCCTTGTCGTAACGGAACAGGATCGAGCAGTGGCGCTCTTCAACACGGCTGCCTTCCACACGCTCAAGGTAGTACTGGAGAATGGGTTTGACCGAGTCTTTCCACTTGATCGTCTTCTCCTCGTTGGGAAATTGGATCCACTCGTCAGAGTTGGGCTCGCGAAGGAAGCAGCCGTTCTCAGCAATGATACCGAGGTTGGGGAGACGGTCGAACAGAAGCTCAGTCTCCCGGACTGTGCGGCCGCTCATCACATAAACGGCGTTCTTCTTGTCGGCGGACAACTCGCGAAGAACGTCAATTACACGCTCCGTGTTGGTAAGGACAGTGCTATTGACAGAACCATACGAAGCGAGCGTGCCCTCGTAATCAAGCAGAAAGAGGCGCCTTGATGTCTGCTCGTATGCACTGGAGAGCTTGCTGGACGAGAGGCGAGGAATGGACATGGTGTCACGGCGGTACTGCTCCTCGTGGACCTTAGCGAGGTACTCGCTGAGGTTACTGACCCAGTAGTCGCCGGTGTGGTGCATGACTTGGTTGCGCAGCTTCGAGTAACGCCTCTCCTTCTCATCTTCGCTCATCTCCAAAGCATTCTTGAACGCTTCAGCAATGCCGCCGTAGTCCCAAGGGTTGACAGCTAGCTCGGCACCATCGAATATCGATGCACTGCCAGTGAATTCGCTGAGAATGACAGGTGCGTGCTTCTTCGCACTGGCTCGGCCATCTTGACAAATGACGAACTCATGGCATGTGAGGTTCATGCCTTCGCGGAGAGATGTGATCGCAAGAGCATCAGCAATAGAAAGCAAAGCAAGATACTGCGAAAAAGCAATGTCCTGCCTCAGGAATACGAGCGGGTTGTGAGTGAGGGTAGAGTGAACCGCATCGATACGTGTGACGATCTCGGACACTGTCGCAGCCAACTCGGGATCTTCTGTTGTCGAAGTGGCGACCTGAATCATAACAACCTTGTCCTTCCACTGTGGGTTCTTATTGAGGAAAAGCTCGTACGACAAAAGCTTCTGTCGCACTCCACGGATGTTGTCGAGCTTGTCACGCGCGACAATAACCTTCTTGCCCTCGTAGCGCTTCTGCATCGTCTGTATCCATTCAAGCACCTCCGGCTCTTCTCGCGCGAGAGCAAGTGCGCGGGGGTCAATGCCGATGGGCGTCGACCAGACGTTGACGAAGCGGGTGTCGAGCTGAACTCCTTCCTCGGTAGCTTCGACAGAGAGAATGCGACTGCAGGTTTGGAGGAAGTGGTGCGCGTACTCTGGGGTCTGGAAGGCAACCAAGTTGGAACCCAGCATCCCGTCGAGTAGCTCCTTGCGTGCAGCCAGACAACGGAAAACTTCGGATGACGGGAAAGCGGTGTGGAGGAAAAAGCCAATCTGTGCATCTGGCAACTTCTGACGAATCATCTGAGGCACCAGGCAGAGGTGGTAGTCGTGCACCCAGATGATGTCGCCGCGCTTGTAGTTCTTGACGACCTTGTCGGCGAAGGCCTGGTTGACCTGGACGTAGAACACCCAAGAGTGGTCAAGGAAGGCCTTGCTCTTGGGGTGGTCAGGAATGACATAGTGGAAGACTGGCCACAAGATGGTCTTGCAGAAGTGTGCGTAGTGGCCGTCGAAATCCTTGTCGCTGACATAGACCGTGAGCGCCTCATGCTCTTCTTCCAGCTTCTCGTAGATCTCGGTCTTCTTCTCTTCGTTGATGCTGTCTGTGGGGAAACCAATCAGACCAACTGCGAGCACGTCCTTCAGGCACTTGTTGTCGACAGCAGCACGAACAGCGTTAGACAAACCGCCATTGCCCTGTACCGCAGGTACGACCGTGTAATCCGTAGCCCAGCGAGGATCCGCAGGCTTCACTCCAGCCTGAGGTGCCTTCTGGCGCTCCTTGAGAATTTGCGCTCGCTCCTGCGCCTTCGCATACTCGAGTATTGTGTCTGGTGGAGCGGGGTCGGCTCTCGACTGTGGCTGGTTGAAGAAAAGGCCACTGCCACCCCACTCTGGGATGTGGGCGTCGCTGCGTACCAGACTTCGAGGGTCTTGTGGCTTGGGAAAGTGGGTCGCTGCGCTCGGCTGCGAGGGGGTGAAGAAGTCGTCTTGCTCCAGCATAGCTAGAGGCGTCTTGGGCAGGTTGATGTGCGAGGGCGGCGCCCGCTTAAGGACACTCGGCGGTTGCACATCTTGAAGGCTGTTCTTCGAAGGTTGTCTCCCAATGTCGATGACCTTTGGTGGGGTAGCCTGAGCAGGCTTTGGGCTCGGTGCTGCAGATTTTGACTCGTGGAAGTCTACTGTGTAGGGCAAAAATCTGCGCTGTAAGTCTGGGTGCTGCGCGCAGTGGTGTGTTGGGCGAAGCTTACAATGATACCACGAAGGTCGTCATGGTTGGCGAGGGGTAGGCGCGGCAGCCTCTTTCGCGGGGTGATTTGTGTGGTGATAGTCTAAATATACCGAGGCTAGGGAGGGCGAGAAGCGCGTATATAGGAGCTCAAGGTGATGTCGCAAAAAGCGGTGTTGAGGATATAGGTGAGTGAGGTTAAGCTGCAAATTCGATGAGCCTGAAGTCTGTGGGTATCGTCAACCCTGCAACCTTCGCCCGGCACGTATGTGGGAGGCAATGAGCACAGGCAAGGACATGACTTACCACTTAAGTAGTTGCAAACGAATGAGGCATGCGCTTAGCGGGGGGAAGAGGAGTTCCTTGGTTTTGCTGAGCGAATGCGAGCGCTTGTGAGCAGGGGGCGTCTCCAACAAAACGTGGATCCTCTCAAGCTTTCGACGTGCGCAAGAAAACATTGGAGCACCCCGCGACGCTCTGACGTCACATGGCACGGCCGACTGACCTTTGTGCAAACAACGTTTGCTTCGCGAGATGGGCAATTGGAGTCACTAGCGCATCATTCTTACGTGTAACTGAGCAAGCTGCTGCTGTGTTAATCGGTGCTGAGCTTAAATGTGACAGCTCAGAAGAGACACCAGTTGGGCGTGCCATATAGCCCCCGAGCCAATCACATGTAAGACCGTTGCATTGGCACTGGAAGCTCTGCTCACTTTGCGACGGACTTTGAAAACTACCACGGTCGCCGAATGCGTCCGTTCTTCGATCAGGCCAATTTGAGGCTCTCGCACGTGGGGAAACCAGCGCTGTACCCACCTTGGCTAAGCCGTCTTGGTGGGACATCGCGATGGCATTCTCTGACAATTCGATGTTCTGCGAGAATATCGATGTTGATGTGCAGGTAGAGAAAAACTCTGTCTCACTGACCCTGCTCTTCGTATCAGGTAACCAGCATGTTAGACCCCTTCTTGTCTCCACTCGTGCAGGTTTGGTTTGCTGAGTGATGGATGCTCTCGGAAAGTGCCCGAAGGGACCTGAAATCTCCATAGTGGATCCTGAGCGTCAGGTATGGATCAAGCGGGTGCTTTACTTTGTACGAGCAGCTCTGCTATACTGCGAATCTTCATGAAGAGTGTGACGAGCGTTCAGGAGCTGTACGGATGGTGATCTTCTCGAGGCCAGACAAAGTTGTTCTCGCGGTACAATTCTCCGAGGCAAGCCATTTGCCATGACGTGACCTAAACGTCTATGGCATGAGCACACGGGTAAAGTCAAGCTTGTCTTCGAGGTGATGGAAACATCGTTCACACTGCGCGCGTACTATTTTGAAATTTGGGGGTTCAGGGTCGCAATTTGGCTAACCCTGCAGATAGCAAATAATAAATTGGTTGCAGCAGCACCATGCGAACCCTGGAGCACGACCACAAGCATGTGTGAATGATTGGGCGGGAACACTTTCCACCTGGTGCCGTGCCATGCCTTCCCAAATAAGCAGGTTTGCTGCTTTGCCATCGAACACCTGGGTTGCGTTCCCACCAATGGTCGTGCGCATCGTGGTACAGAAGGTTTTCCGCCCGAGTTGGGGACGAACGGATCCTCGTCCACAGTAATAGCGCGCTTCTTGTTGTGGCGTCTGTGGCTTCATCGGAGATACGTACCTTGTCTTTGACATCACCTTAGAATATGTGATATTGGGATTTCTACGATTGACTTGTTCGAGGCGATCGATCGGTACGAACTACTGTGATATAATAGCATCTCATTCTAGAAGTCTGTGGATAAGTTATCGGGGGTACATATGCCCATGTCTCATGATTTGGATGGAACCAGGATCAATTGGGTGCTGATACCGTCTCGGGCGCCCGTCCGTTTCCCTTGCATGTCGATATCACACCCCCTTTCTGGCTGTGCGTCCTAACCGCAACTCAGCAACTATCTGGAGACATTGCAAACAAGATCCTTTGTAGCTGCCACCAACCAACCTGACACCTTCCTGCGATTTGACTTCATCTTCTGCGAGCATCGGACCGATTAAACCCTAGCGGGATGACCCCTCCGAACATCCCACTTGTCTACCGCCTCTGGCACCTCTGGATCGAGCCTGCGATGGCGCTGAACGGCGCCAGATATCTCTGGTCCATGCCAGATGTGTACCACCAGTACATGCCCGGTACATCCGCATGGAGCCCCAAGTCACAGATTGTATATGACCAGCTCGCCGCAACGTACATGTTGTTCGCATTCAATCAAGCTGTCACATTGAGAGTGGTGCAGGAGGTGCGGCTCTGGAAAGTGCTTATTTTCGGAATGGCATTGTGCGATGCTGGACACATATACTCGGTCTGGGCGGAGATGGGTACGAGGGACATGCTGTCTCCTAGTATCTGGAGACCCTCCGATTGGGTAACCATGGTGTCGACAGTCGGTCCGTTCTTCCTTAGGCTCGCCTTTGTGCTTGGTGTTGGCTTAAATGACAGCCAGCAAGAAGAGAAGGAGGCCTAAGCCTGGCAGATCCGGACATCGCAGTGCTGGCGATAAACCTTCTAGATTGGCACGAGGAAGGAGAGTCGTAACGTATGTATTCGTGGGTTGAACTCATCGTCTTCGTGGTCCTTGAGCCCGCCTTGCGGATGCTCTCTTGACGTAAATTTCCGTATACCCTCCTGTTGAGCCGTTTGTATAAACAGCACACATGAGATCTCCTGTATCCCCGACTTCATATGTGGGCTCATCAAGACCTGAAGCATAGTATCCGCCAAACAAGAAGACATTTGCGACCTTCATGTTCGCGTCCTGTAGACTCTCGTATACCCCGACTACGTCTTTTGTGGTCGGCATTTCGTCGCTGGCGACACGTACGATGACTTCGTGGACACTTCCTGCCTCATAGCGATGTCCATACTGGTTGCAGCGCTCCAATGCCCGTCGAAGACCTATTGGGTAGGTGCCTATGTTTCCAGGCACAGGGCTCTCGGGTCGAGCGGGAGATGTCTGAAGGGGCGCGTGCGGTTGCGAAAGAATTTGAAGCGGTCGGGGATGAGAGACAGTATGATAGTTATTGTGAGGTGCTGTCAAATGTGGTTGAGGAGCATTGTTGCTGGACACAGCATACGACTGAAGGACCTCGAGCCGTGGGACAGGGCTAAGGAATCCAGAAGCCTGTCCGCTCTTTCGATGCCGCAGCAGAAAGGCTCGATGGTCGTCCAGCTGCGCTCGTATCGTATCGCTCGTCTTCTCAAAGCATTTTGCTTGGACGCCGGGGCCGAGGTCTCGTCTGTACGATTTCAAGTCTGCACTGCAGTCCAGGTTCAGCAGATTTTGTGACGGCGGATATGCATGCTGTCGTGGAACGGTGTAAGGTTGCGGTGCGACCATTGCTGTCATGTCGAGAGCACCTAATGCAAAGTGAATAGGCTAATGAAAAGTGATTGATGAAAGTGCATGACGTGCTGGTTGTGTCTTGTGCTGACGCAAAGTTTCCTGTCCCGAGGTTTCTCGCGTCCTCATGTGACGTCGTGTCTGCACGCTAGACTACTGTACGACCTGGTCGTGTTCCCTACTGCACTATCTCTTGATAAGCATGCATCTTTCGGTTGTGACCACTGTGTCGTGTTTTTCTGATGTAGCTGTCAAACTGCAACCCGTTGTATTTTCGTTCCTTGTGCAAGCCTCGATTACAGCTCGGACATTTATGATAACGACGCGTCCTGCGCCGTGTGAACAAGCAGAGCATATGTAATCGCACGATCCAAGTATCTTTAGAGCCTTCTAATGGCCAATCATGGCGAATTGGCAAGTGACATTCATGATCGCAAGTGGAGATGCCCTACAACCAGGGCTTTTGCTGTCGAGGCACCCGTACCTTTGAATCTAGGATTTTGAATGGAGCATTACATGTCTCATTTTAGTCTGCGGTCCCTTTCGCCATATTCCTCCAGCATAAGTTCTTGCACCCTTCTCGGTCTTGAGATGTGTCAATTTGCCTCTCACATCTCGCGCTTCGTTTTCTCTGCATGCAAGCGATTGTCGTGACTCGCACGCAAGCATGTTTTATTGTCCGTATAATCCAACGCCTAACTGTCACTGGTCTTCTACAGATTACCCACATCGCTATGCCTCATCCCATATCGGTTTTGTGCCAGCCTTATCACGTGCACTCACGCATACCTTCGGGCGCCGCACAAGTGGCGGGGGCTGTGCCCTGTCTTTCTTCGGACACGAAATAGTCTCACCTCACTTTTGAGTAGCCGGTACATCGTCTCAGCCTTGTGCATTCTAGGCGCATTCAAATCAGAGGACTGGGGGATGTGCTTGCGGTGTGGGCGGGTCCACAGTGACCGGTTAGGCGTGCAGTTGAGCCTTGTACGTGTCACTGCGGGGCGACCAACGTTGTTGTGTACTTGGGTCATAATCATGTCGAAGATAATGGAAGGTGAAGCGTCATTGGGTAATAGATATTATTTGTGCTGCACGCTACGTTATTCATGACAACAGATGCGTAACCCGAGGGTGGCCAGAAAGATCGGCGTAATGGGTAGTATGCTGGGGTATACCAGCAGAGGCCTTAGACTAAGAAGAAATAAAGCGCAGACATAAGGCCATATCATGAGCGGTCGTTAATCGTTAGCCTCCTGGTATAGGCTATGCAACGTATTTTTGATATGTCCCAGACGCCATACGGAAAGGCGTGAGATTGACCGCGACACCTAGAAGAAGAAGAGAACAAGGAAGATGTACAATCGTGCCGATACGTCTGAACTTCATGGGTGAGCCTCGACGGAAATGCAAGGGAATATTACAAAATGGACCAATGTTGCTCTTACGGCATCCAGAAAGAAAGTAAGAACTGGCCAACAATTCGTGACGTGTACTTGGTCTGGTTGTCAGACGAGATACTGACCGCTCGTCGGTGCTGTAGGTAGTCCGCTATGCAATGTCAGTACTTCGACACACTTGCTGACAGGGCTTTACTCACTGTTCTCTTTTATCAGCTGTGCGACTTGGCGAACGAAGTTGACGCTGGACGCATCGCCAAAGCCAGCCTCTTTCTCCCAGTCATGATCAGAGTTGAGCAGTGGGTTATGCTTGCGGTTGTACTTCCATCGGAAAATCTGTTGGATGAAGTGCATTTGAGTATCAATATCTCGGTTGGCGTGATCTGCATGGTTTTGCGCGTCACGTCCGTCAAGTCCTTCTGTGGCGGCCTTTGTCGTTTGTACCAAATGTATTGTCTTCTGCTGGTCCTCCAAGGCCATGCACATGCCGACGATGGTGATGAACGCTGCTAACCACTTGTCGCAGCCCTTTGACGATTTGAAGATCTGTTGGAGCTTGTTCAGAAGCGCATTTTGAATGGATCGTTGGACACGCGAAAAGAAGTACTTGAGCTGTCGGTTGGTCATGCGTGGCGATGTGTAGGTTTCGTTCTGGCCGTTAAAGGAATGCATACGCGAGAGAGCGGCGTATTTAGTCTCCGGTGCGATAGTGAGGGTGTGCGACATGATAAAGGTAACGACAATGAGGCGAAAAACTTCGCGAAACAATTTTGCCTCGTCGTCGTTCTTCGGTTTGACTCTAGTCATCAACCTGAACAGCTTCGGCTGGAAGTCGTTGTCGTCTTCCATCCAGCAAAGCTCGCCGAACGCATCCAGATGGTGATCGACGATGTCACTCACGTATCTCTCGTACTTCTTCTCTTCGTTATAGTTGATGTGGACCATTCCTAGTGGCGGGCTTTGTTTATGGTACATGACTCGCTTGTTCGATCCGGGGTCCGTTCGGTATTGAACTTGCACGAGAAGTTTATCTCCTTTGGGGACGAATTCGTAGACCTTGACAGGGATCCGTGGCATCTTGTCCTGACCGCAAGTCATCATGACCGTATGTTCGACGTTTCCCCATTGATGGATGTGCTGAGAGACGAATTGCGTGAGAAATGAATCTTCGTGCATTTGCATAACAAGGTGAGGAAGAAACGAAGCGGACAAATCGACAAGCTTGATGCGCGAACATCCCAACCCACAATCGGCATTTGGGCGCTGAGAGCGCTTCAAGCACCTTTCACAGGTATCTCCAGGACCACACTTGTCTCGTTGAAGCACACAGTGCCAACACGCTACAATCTTCCGCATATCGTGTGCTGATTTGGCAACGTTGGGGTCCAGATGGGTTCCAAGTGCGCGTCCTCCTGACTTGCTCATACTCTTTGAGGATGAATCTCGTCTCGACATTTCTGATTCGGGGGAAGCATCAGATGATATCTCCAGTACAGGTCTTGCGGGCGAAGTACTTCCTCTTGCGGATGAATGAGAAGGGAAAGACCCTGTGTTCAGATGCTGCGCCGGTATTGTGTCGAACATTTCGAAATCTGGGTGCTGGTGCGAAAGTTGGCCGTTGGAGCTGCTGGGACTCGGTGCTGAGTATCGTGGACTCACAGCGGGCTGGTAGAAAGGCTGTGAGTACTGCCCAACTGATGAGGTGGTTGGCGATGATGGGTCGTAGAGAGTCGTTGTTATGTAGTTCTCTGTGATGAGGGCCGACGATGCATCGTAATTGACGAAGTTCGATTGAACTGGTGATTGCAGAGCCCCGTTAAACCGCAGCTCCACAGGGCTTTGCAAATTCGGTCCCTGAGACATACCAAGAGGCAGCCTGTGAGCAGCTTCTTGAGCAGTAAAGCCAAACATGTACTCCTGTGGAGGCACCATCGGCTCGCTTGGCGATACAAGATAATTGGGGTCGGTAAAGTTTGCGGTCCAGGAGTTCACATTGTCGTTCAAGAACTCCGTGTATAACGAAGGATCAGTGACAGGATCGAACATAACGTGTCCAGATCGAGGAACCACAGGGAACCTTGAAGGCCCCTGGCCGCTCCAAGGTTCATGTTGCTGTTGTTGAGCATGTGGTTGTGGCTGTGATTGGGCTGTAAAGCTCTGGTCGTAGAAGTTATTCTGCGTGTGCGCTGCCATCATGTTTTGTTGCTGCGGAGTATGCATTTTGAAGTGTTGCTGAGATTGTTGAGCGTTGGTAGCCATTGTAGTGCTCAGGGCCTCATGAAGGGCTATGCGTATAAGCATACATATCAAAAGTTACATATCAGACATACCTTGATCACTGAACACGTTCTGAGATGTGAAGAACATATTGGGGTCCACCGCTGGGATAGTGTTGTGCGAGCTTTGTGTCGACATGGTGTGTGTGTCTTGGTGGTAGAACCGCCCAATGTCCGAGTCAAGCATCTCCACCTCAAACGAATCGTTGTCCGGCGTCTTTACAGACGTCGGGGAGTTTGAGAAACTGCCATGATCCCAAAATGATTGATCCGGTAGCTGCTCTCGCGATGGTATCGGCTGCTGTGAAGGATGTCGGCTTAGCGGTGGCGGTGTGGTTATGAGGGGCCCAGGAGAAAATCCACCAGGAGAGGCGCCAGTATGGTTTTTCAGGGACTCTGTGGGCGTCTTGGACCGACAAGAACCATCCTGCGCAAGCCCAAGTGAATACGGTTCGTAGAAAATTTGCTGTGGCTGGTATGAATATTGCGGAGGGAAAGTGGACATGATGCGCAGAGGAACGCGACGAGCGCCCAAGCAGGATCAGAGGACCGTCAAGCCCTTTGCCTCTAGCTTGCAGAGTGCCTGGCAAAATGATGCGCCAGCACTCGATCTTCGGGCTGGTGGCCCTAAGCAGAGGAAAGTCGCAGAGACGAACGGCTTGCGATGCTTCAAAATAGGTCAAACCGGACGGGCGACAGGCAACGATACACGGGATGGTCTGAGCAAAGAAAGAGACGTATGGCACGAGTCGAGAGAGGGCGCGCGAGAACAATCACCTCCAACCCGGCTGAGATTGAGGAGTGAAGATGCAATCAGACTGACAATCTTGAGCGCATCTCACGGCGCCCCACGAGGACCGGTGAAGAGGCATGGCGCGAAATGCAGCTATTGGCCTAGCTGCAGCCCGTCTGCATAGCACCCGGGTCGCACCAAACCGCAATGGACGCTCGCGCTGTACTCCACCAAGAAGTTTAGCATCGAGAATTCGAGATGCAGCTCACCGTCGTAGACCGGACTTGCGCTTGTCCTCGCGCTCTTCGCGCTGGGGTAAGGCTGTGATTTCGAAACGTACCGGTCAGGCGCTACGATTACTCGACAGCAACCTGAGGCCTCGACAATTGTGGTGTGGTGCACTGCGCCACGCTCGCTAAGTCGGCCTTCGTTAAAAGGCGGTGTTCACAAAGCGAATTGCGAGTCGCACGACTGCTGATGGGTGGGACGAGCGCAAACTGCTCATGTTTGCGGCTCTCTCGCAGTTACCGGCTGAAATACACAGCCAGCTCTGGCTGCAGTGTGGAGGGAAGATGACCCTTCTTGAAGAGCTGGAGCCAATGGTTTGCTCCAGTGATCTGCGACAGGTCTCCCCTTGTCAGTCAGTGGACGCCCGCATTGTGGCAGCGATCGAGACGCTGAGTGCCAGCGCACAGCTGCAAGACGTGATCGCAATGTGATGCGACTCTTGCGCATATGATCGGAGGAGGCGAGGACTCTGTTCAAGAGAGCAGGCTGGTTGCAGGCGCAGCGGAGGTGCTGTGGATTTGTCGTCAAGAGTGCCAGAATGTGGAAAGAGATCCCAGGTTCCAGGCTGCTGAGCGTGGATGGCGGCTTTTCAAAAGCTGTGCGCTGACCGCAACTTTGCAAGAATGCCTTGCCAGACGTCAGACACGCAACAAACTGATCCCCATCAAGACTGTGAGCGACTGTGTTGACTCAGTACTGTCACTAGGCAACAGCGAGCAATGCTCGCAACTGCTCCAACTGCTGAAGTTCGCGTTGCAGAGCAACTGGCAACGGCTGTGGCAATTTTTACTCCGACGACCCCACCCGCAGAGGCTCACGACCAACCATTGGCGACCTTTTGATGTGTCATCAGTCCGGAGTTACGATGCGCTCCATCCTCGGAGTGAAATTCGGAGTCGTGAGAACGCGACATTAGCACGCGTTCCCAACAGCAGACGCTGCAGTCCCTGCTGTCAGTACGCTCGGTTAGACTCGGGTAGGTCGCAGACATGTCAAGGGAGCTCAGAAGGAACGGAAAGCCCAGAAGGTTTGTTAATGCTCCGAGACCTTCAGCCAAGCTCACCATAATCCCAGTTGCGAACCGTGCAGGATTTCGAAGATCCGGTGCGACCATGCAACGCCAACATGCCAAAAGTGCCAAACGCGGGGCATCACGGAGCAAGTGAGCAGAGCAATCGCCACAGCCGACATGCAATCGTTGACCAACAAAGTGTTTCTACCACCCAAATCCCATGACAAAGCCCGCTGGGACTCCACGCAAGAAGCCCGAGCCTCGCCGTCGAAAGCTCAGTGGACATCCTGGAGGTTCGGAAAGGCTTGCTCCGTTGACGTTGAGCCCGCCGACGTTGAGAAACGATCTTGTCAATTCATGGCCAACGCCACCTGAGACCACCACCAGGACAGGATGTACCAAGCCACCCCAAGATCCGACACGAGGCTTCTTCCTCGGCTCGACAAGCTATGCAAGTGTCTTTGTTGAAGAGCAGCCTCTACCAGACAGCGTGCACGAGCAGCCGTCAGAAAGGACAAGTAGAACGCCATCTGTATCCGACAGAACAGTGTTGGGAAGCCGCCATTGTCAGGTTGGTATAGGTCACTCAATCGTTACCAAACTTCTGCCGATTTCCTTCTTCGAGAAGTCCTTCAAATTGTACTTCGAGCAACAAAAAGCATCTGCTTTGATTGGTCCTCTCGTCATATCTGCTCTACCGCAATTGAGGTTAGACCTGGCACAACTCGCAAACACTGATAATGATGCAGTTGCCATGTATGCAGAAATGACAAGAAATACTGCGCGGCCGATGCGAGTTCCTGCCGCAATGCGCCCATCAGAATTCCACACGCTCTTTACAGGCAAAAATTTACGCTGGGAAACTCTAGGCCTCATCCTGTCAATTGTGTGTTCCAACGCGCAATTCACCTCACCGCATGACCCCATATTTACGTTGGACGATGGGACAAGGCTTGACAGAGAAGAGCTAATCGAAGACATGATACATGCGTCAAACGACTGCATACACCTCTGCCAGATACACGGAGCTGTCAACGACATCATGGTGTGGCTCATATACACCAACATGCTGATAGTTAGCAATTCCTACGGGGACAACTGTACGTTTGTGGCTTGGTGCTACAGATCAACGTGCTGATAATAGACAGATCATGGTACATGGCGACGTCTAGGTGACAGTGTCTCGGCTCTTTATGCCGCTGGAATGCATTGCGAGGGAGGGTACACTGAGCGAGAGATTACAGAACCCTTGTTCCTACGTGAATCAAGAAGGAGGCTCTATTCCGCTGTCTATCGAATCGACAAAACGCTAGCGATTTTCTTTGGTCGACCACCAATGATAGGGTGGAGATATAGCGACCGAAAGCAACTTCTCGATGTCAGCGATGATGTTATCGTTTCTGAGAATCCAGAGATCATCAACAAGGCGCTGTCAAGACTAGACGGTAATGGTTGGAACACCGATGGTCACATACATCCATCGACGTGCATTAGGCTGCGATGCCAGCATGCAGTTTTTAAAGAACGCTTGTTGGAGCAATCTCTATCTGGGGAGAAAGACAGCGATGTGGCGGACAACATGAGGTACGTCACAAAACTGGACACAACCCATCGTTTGCTAACAGTGATAGAACTATATCAGCAGAGTGCACCCAGTTTTGGGAAGGGCTCCCAATCCACCTCCGTTACGAAATGTACGATGACGACTCAGCCTGGCACAGACTCGGCTCAGGCATCACAGTCCGTCTAATTTCCGCCTATCTCGAATACCTACACACGCACTTCCAAACCCAACGTCTTCTCCAGCGACAAACTCAACAAGCCCTGCCTGCTCTGCTCAACGTATCCCTCAAACTCCTCTCTACCGCCCTCGTATTCACCAAACCCCTCAACGGTGCATACGAGACAAGGAGGCACTTTGCAACCGTCATAATGTTCTACTGCTTCCCCGCCGCAGGCGTCCTGGCGCTCGAACTGCGAAAATCCACAATCGAAGGCGTACCGCTCCCGGACACCGTTTTCCGCGCGGACGTGATCCGCAATCTGTCCGTATTAACCTCGTCGCTGGAATGGCTCATTCTCCCCGGTGACGGCAATCACAAGCTCTGCACGGAGCTCAATAAGATGCTCGCGCTAGTGCTGGATGAGGTGCTCAACTACGAGCCCCCGCCGACGGGGAGTAATCTGGGAAGCGAGGTGATGGCGCCGGTGACGGGACCGGGGTTCTTTGATATCCCTATGCTGGATGGTATGGAGCCTATTCCTACCCAAGCTGAGGACTTTTTGACGTGGTTGGATGGTGCGGCGTGGAACAATACGCAGGATTTGTTTTGATGAGCTGACCAACTATCTATATGTGTGGGTTGTGGATATTATGTGGTGACAGAAGATGATGATGCATTACTTTCTACTGCTCAATCTCTGTTCTACGAGTCTCTACAACCGTGGACGAGGTATCAAAAATTAATAGCCAGAATACATTACATATCCTGCTAATCCCGTCTAACCCAATGTCGAGTAATAGCTCGCCCTGGCCTCGTTCCTGATTTTTCGCTCTTCGTTCGTCAACCCATCTTTCCTCTTCGGTGCTTGCGTAGTCGATGTGGGAGAGCCACTGTGATTCACTGTCCACGATGAGTACGTATTGTGATATAGAAGCTTGGACTGGACCTTACGTTTCCGAGTGAAGACTTCGAGAAGATGTTTCTTCGTGGTCGAACTTGTGCTCTTAAGAGATGATGCGTCGGAGGGCGTGTAGGCTGGGGGCGCGGTGTATTCTGTTGTTGTTGATGTGCTTGATGTGCGGCCTGTAGAGGCGCTGGTATTTGTTGTTGTGTTAGACATTTTGGTGTAGGTTCGGGATCTGGCGATTGAAGAGGGAAGTATGGTGTTACGAGATCAAGTGATGAGGGCTTTGAGGATTAAGCTGTCTTGAGCTTCAGATTGTCTTGAGCTTGTGTTGAGTGTTCGATGGTAATCACTACCTCGTGCGTTTCACCTCTTTATATACACCCCATTTTGCAAGCACTCTACGCCATGACTCTCGAGGACACCCTTCATTCCAGCATCGCTTGCTAAGCTCTTCTTCGGAATGACTCTTTCTTTGGTGTCGTGGTCGCGGTGTGCATTTGTCACCAATCAACGCTGTTTCTGTCCAACCATGTTCGCATTCATCACCGGTTTTACAATGCATCATGGCGCAATTGTGGTGAAGCGATAAGGCATCCAACGCCGACTCGGACGCGTCGACGCGTCAAGCGTCAGATTGGGCAAGCTTGCAAGCCACATGCAAGCACGACAACGTGCAGACCCACATCTTCTACGGTAGAGGCCATGCTTTCGCTGCATATTTCTCCAGGAAGTTTAGTCGAGAAGGGAAAAATGTGTATTGAGCTGGGGTTGTGACTGGTCAACGCCGTGAGATTGGTAGTTCGATGAGCGTTGTGGTCGGAGTGGAGATTTAATGCCGCTAACATGTGGAGTTGCGAGTCCATTCCGACATGAAGGGCGCAATATGAGTCAGCCATGCTTCTATAAGCCTGTTGCTGTCCTGGAGATTTGATTGGCAAGGCGACACTGTTCGATAGATGGGACCACGAAACTGTCGAAGCTGATGAACCTGGCTGCAAAGTCGTTCGTAGGATCCATTCCGACACTGAGTTTGCCATTGCCGGATCGTGTGAGATTTATGCTGCATAACGAGTCCTCCAGGCAGACATAATGGACCTTGATACCATAGTAGTAAGTACAGTGCTCTGTTGCAGCTCGGCCCTTAACAAGACGACTGAATCGGGGATAAACGAGCATATTGTGCAGCATATGCATGTATGACTGTGACAATTAGATTTGGCGGCGAGTATCACCAATGCTGGGGAAGAGTCAGTGTGGAGATGTTGAAAATTAAAGCGCCTGACAAGCTCGTCAAGGTAAATTTTCCTGCTCTCTGCATGCTCCAAGTCGCTGCCCTAAGAATGCGCATCTAGACCCCCAGAATCGACCCTAGCTTTACTGCAGGCAATGACCCCTCGTTTGTTCTGACGTTCGATCAGTCGATGGCGAGCAAGATACTGGTTATTTCTGGTGTTGAGGCTGGTGAGTGGGTCTGATTGTGCCACATGAGCTTGGGAATTTGATCTGCGCAAGGAACGGCAAGAGCTAACCGAGTGAATGCCGACAAGAAGTGCGCACCTGCCGCTGCCCGCGCTTGCTGATTGCATCCTGTTGCAAGTTGGCTTTACAAGAGCAGTGCAACTCCTGCTCGTCACTTTCTTTGCTAGGCTCTGAGAGGAAAACTGGACCCACCTGGACTTGTGGCATTCCCCGCACGCGACTGCCAATGTGGCTGATGTGGGCTGAGACGGACGCGGTCGACGTCATTGCATGACGATCAAGCCTTACGAAACGGCACGGCGGCACTTGGACGGCCTCGATGCAGCGAATCCATGTGCAGCAGGTGGACTGCAATTGGCCATTCTGGACTCGAGAATCCTGAAGAAGCCTGTCAGTGCCTGGCAGCCTACGTCAACCGTAAACATTGGAGACGAAGAATCTCCAAGCTTCTGCGGGTCCGACCTGCATTTCGACATTGCGACCTGCTGTATCCTTGTTTCCTGATTTCCAGATTATCAACGACCAGCTGACGACTTCACGACTACCCACACAATGCGCAATTGATTCACCATACGGCTTGACGAACGTGCTTTACAACCCAATCTGTGTTGTACAGTAGCACCCTCCACTCCCATATCTATCCACACCCCCATCCACACCCTCCACCCTCCACCTCCCACCTTCCACCCTCGCCATGTCGGGCGTCGAGGACATCGAAGGCGCGCGCCGGTCGCACAAGTCGCCCTACACCGGTCGCAACCCCATACCGACCATCCAGAGATACCGCGAAGAGAAGCAGAAGCGCCAGGACGAATACGGGCACCCAGAGCAGGACGAAGACGACCAAGACGAGCGGAGCAAGCGCGACCGAATTGGCGATGCATACAATGCCTTCACGCACGGCGCCGAAGCACACATCGAGGGCGGCCAGCCTTACGACGCAGAAAACAAGAACTTGGCGCGAGAAAGAGAGGAAGCTCCAGATCACGCAGGAAAGACGGTGACCGCGAACAACAGACAACTGCCACAAGACATGGACTCTCAGACATCAGCAGAAGATACTACTGAAGGTATGGTGACTGAACAGGATCCCAAGAAAGCCCGCAAACACATGAAGAAGTTCAGCGCCGACGGCACAGAACGGGAAGTTACAGACCCCGTCACACATCTGCCCGTCGTCATCCACGATTTCACCGACAAGGACCTTAAGGGCACTGCAGAGAACGATCCACCTGTGGGAATAGAGCCAAAGACTCGAACCGGCACCGGTGGTATGGAGAAGACAGATGAGATGTTCGAAGAGGAGCAGCGTGACGGACAGAACTCACACAAAGCTATGCAGGTCTTGTTTCCTCCTCCTGATTTCGACAACACACGACGAGAGGTTACGGCTGTCTATAGAAGGGCTGTGGAGGTTGGATTAGGAATCATTGCTGTCGGTCTACTAGGCGTAAGGACGCTATTCTGGTTCACACGAAACTCATCAGGCTGGGTCAAGCAGTTCTTCCATCTCATCGAGCTAGCCTTGTCAGCAGGCATTGCGGTAGGCTCGATTCTATTTATGAGACAGTGGACCGACAACAAGATCAAGAATGTGTGGGACGTCGAAGTGTGGCAGGCGGAACGTCAGCAAGGACGAAAGTTGGCAAAAAGCGAGACTGCAGAAAGCACACAGTGGCTCAACTCACTAGTCTCATCAATTTGGCCCCTGATCAATCCTGATCTGTTTACTAGCATCTCGGACACGCTCGAAGATGTCATGCAAGCCTCCCTGCCGAGCATGGTGCGCATGGTAGCAGTCAAGGATTTGGGACAGGGAAGTGAAGCGATTCGCATTCTGGGTGTAAGGTGGCTGCCGACTGGCGCCGCTGCAAGATCTGTAAACGCCGACGGAAAGCTGAAGACCGCAGACGAAGAGAAAGGAGACAGGACTGTCGCTGATAACGGCGAAAGCGAAAACGACGAGCCTCAGGACAGCATGGAGGCTGAAGAAGGCGACTTTGTCAACATGGAAATTGCATTTGCATACCGTCCCGCAACTGGGCGCGGCATCAAGTCGCGTGCAAACCACGCCCATCTTTACCTTGCTTTCTACCTCCCTGGCAAGATTTTGCTGCGTAAGTGAACCATTTCTGATGTACTTGGGCCATTTGCTGATACGCTATAGCTGTGTGGGTAGAGCTCTCAGGTATCGTAGGCGTTGTTCGGATACGACTGCAGCTTTGTCCCGATCCTCCGTTTTTCTCAATCTGCACAATGTCTTTCTTAGGTCAGCCGAAGGTGAACCTCTCTTGTGTACCACTCATCAAGAAGGGTCCCAACCTCATGGACGTACCGCTTATTTCAAGCTTCGTCCAATCGTCCATGGATGCTGCGCTTGCCGAGTACGTGGCGCCGAAGTCGCTCACCCTCAATCTTAAAGACATGATGATGGGCGATGATTTCAAGAAAGACACAGTCGCTCAGGGAATAATGGTCGTCAGAATACATCACGCATTCGACTTCAAGGAAGGCGATGCAGGTCTGGGACCCCTCAAGAAGGGCTCTGCAGATCCATACGTGACCGTGGGATGGGCTAAGTTTGGCAAGCCCATGTGGTCTACTCGCGTGTTGCAGAAGAACATGGAGCCATACTGGGGAGAAGAGTGCTATATCCTGGTTACACCTGATGAACTCAACGTGGATGAGAGCTTAAGAATACAGTTGTGGGACTCGGATCGGACATCTGCCGACGATGACCTTGGCCGTATCGAGCTGGCTCTGAAAGATATAATGAAAGGCCAAGAAACCAACGGCAAGATGCATGACCGCGAAGATGGCTTCAAGGCTCTCAAGGCTGGCGAGGGTATGCCTGGAAGACTTTCCTGGAGTTTAGGATACTACTCGAAGACCAGAATCACGGACGCCCAGCTGAAGGAACAGAACGAGGATCCTGAGATCAACACTATCGACCAACTCAAAAAGGAGTCTTACGCAACTGCAGAAGATAAGCTTCGTGAGGCAAGCGTAGATCATGCACCTGAGGTGGAGCAACAGAAGAAGCAGGACTTTCAGTCGCGTCAAGACCAACTCATTATTGCGTCTCCACCAGCGCAGGACTACCCATCTGGCATCCTCAGCATCCAGATCCACCAGATCACTGGACTGGAGCTAGAAACCTTGAACAAGAAGAAGTCTGATAAGAACGCGGAAGCCAGCGAAGAGGAAGAGGAAGGCGACGACCTGCCATCAGCATACTGCAACGTCATCGTCAACCACAAGAAGGTATTCAAAACCCGCACCAAGCCAAAGAATTCTAAACCGTTCTTCAACGCTGGCTGTGAGCGCTTCATCCGTGATGTACGCAACACAGAGGTTCACATCGCAGTCCGCGACGCCCGCGTACATGAAGACGATGCCTTGCTTGGCATCATCTACCTTCCTCTAGAGAAGATATTCCAGGAGCGAAGTCAAGTCAACTCTATCTACCCATTGGCTGGCGGTATCGGTTACGGGCGCGCTCGCATTTCTATGGTCTTCCGCAGCTTGCAGGTCCAACTACCGAGGGAGCTTCTGGGCTGGGAGTACGGCACGTTGGATATCAAATCTACTGTCAAGGCTATCGATATGCCCCAAGACCTACAGCCTCTGCGGATGAAAGTCAGTACCAATCTCAGTCGGGGCAAGCTCCATTCGAGGGGAAGAGACGGCAAGGTCAGGCAGCACGAGGAAGGCGGTACCATGTGGAGATCAAGAGGAGATCGTCCTATTCGCCTGCCAGTTAAACAGCGCTACGCATCACCGCTGATCGTCGAGTTCCGACAGGACGCCACTCTACGGGATCACAGTCCAGCCTTCTGCATCTTGTGGTTGAAGGACATCTGCGACAACCAAGAACAAACCATCCAACTTGATGTTTGGAAAGGTGATCTTAAGCGTGCCAAAGACAACATGCTCAACTCGTACGGCGAGAAAGTGGGTCAGATTGAAATGACATTAACCTTCTGGTCCGGACTCTCGGGCTACCACGAAGATTACGCGAAGGGCGACAAAGATCTTCTTAATGTCCTAGAAGTTCTCGACGTGTGCAACGACCAAGAATACTCAGACTGGGACGAGACAAACGATTCTGGGGCGCCCAATATTCAGAGTACTAGTTCCGACGACTCGTCCTCATCGTCAGACTCTGATTCTGACGGAGAAGCCCAATCGACCTTGGAGAAGATTACCCCAAACTTCCTACAGAAGCACAAAAAGTCAGACAGTAAGCTCAGCGATGACGGTAAGAGGAGCACACTGGACGAGTTCAAGGACTACAAACAACACAACAAAGAATTGCACAGGAAGCATAGAGGCATGATGCAGTGGAGGGGGCCCAGGACCGTCGCGTGGATGAAGCATACGGCAGACCGCGGAAAGAACAAGGTTAAGGAGCTTGTGCATCACAAGGAGCGGGGTGGTGGTGTTGGGGTAGAGACAGAAGCGTAGAAGCAGTCTGTGGAATTGCATGGTAGTGTAAGCGTTTGGGCGTTATAAAGACCAATCATCTTCCACTATCACGTGCATGCTTCACTCACACTTGTTAGTACTCACTGAATCGGTTCCATATGTTGGGGGACACGATCCACAGATTTGCAAGACGAAAGGAAGCTGGAGAAGCGTCGTACGAGCCGGGTCGCTCTGGGAGGGGTCAGTGGTATGCTTTTCTGCCACTGAGTCCGATCATGTTTTGAGCCTACGCTAGTGCATGATCTCATGATAATCTACCGTTGGCTCTGAGACCTGGGGCTAATACATAGTTCCTGGTCGGTTAGGTGAATACGTTTTCATTTGATGTTGTGCACCCACATGTGTGGCAGTGCTTCACAGTGCAAAGTCTGCGTCACTGCATTGTCTCTTCAAAGGACGTCATGAGAGACAAGACACAGCTGTTCGATAAGTGAATGTCTTGCTTCCCCGCCAATCGTCCGCGTAGTTGATCACTTTTTATATAATTCAACACTATTTGACATGGTCGTAGGCTCTCAATTAATCAAGATGATCATCCCGTTATTCACAGCTGTTCTTGCTGTGCAGCCAGCTTTCGCAGCTCTCATCGTTCGTGATGAAGGCTACGGTAATAACTCATCCACTTATCTTAACACAAGGAACACTACTACATCCACGTATCCTAGAACTTACAACTCGACAGCTCCCTCTTATATTTCGCATTTAAGTAATATAACAGAGACTATACACATCATAAAAACCGTCCCAACCACCCTTTCATCTAGCGGCATTGGAAGCAACCCCCCGTACAGCTTTCCGAACGCAACTTCCACAACAAGAAGTGCTAAGTATGGATCCGACATTCACGGGCCTTCGCTCTTCTCCTCAATCCACGCGAATCCTACTTCCACGCCACATCCCCCAACGACAGCTCCATGGAATGACTTGTGGCCAATCCACTGGCCTGCGTCGCGTATATCGAACAGCAGCGCCGCAGCATCTTCCACGCCGGTAATTAGAAGCAACTGGAGCGTCGCTTTACCGTCTACAAACCCGGGTTCTGGGATACCGATCCCAACAGCTCGTCCTGATCAATCAGTCGAACGATCGTCGACCGCCGTTGAAATCGTCCCTATCATTACCATGACGACACTGACGCCCTCACAAGCACCTGCAGCGCCGGCACAAAGCGTTTACAGTACAAGCAGTATCCTGAATGTCAGTAGTGCGAGCGCTGGCGTACTCGATCCGGCGTACTTTAGTCCTACAGATACGCAGACCTCTACTATCCACGTCACCGTTACCGTCAGTACGCCAGCACTTGTATCAACCTCGTCTTCACTGGAAGAATCCATGATGTCGGAGGTCACGTCGACTTTGGTCGAGACTGTCACACTGCCTTTTTCAATACCGGAGTCGAGTCATACCTCAAATTCCTTGCAGATGTCGATGCCCTGGAGTGAGCTGGGTGCATATACTACCGTGCTCTCTGCGGATCCACGCTGTCCGTATCCGTTCCCCGGTGTATACTGCGGCGAGCTCAAGACGACGCTTGTCATTGAGACTAGGAGTGAGAGGACGTCGGAGATTACGGCGCCGTCCTCTAAGAGTGGAGGGGAGAGGTCGAAGGAGTCTGGGTGGTGTCCTTATCCTGGGCAGGCTTGTTGATGTGTTTGCTAATGTAAAAGTGTAGTTTGACGAGGATGAGGTTGACGGCGACGAGGACGCTGGTGCTGGTACTTGTGGCGGATGTTATTGCTACTGCGGTGGCTGGTTAGTGTAGTTGGCAGGGATCTGTAGAGACCTCGTGTACCGTGTTCTCTGGTACGTGCTATTGCTTGTTGTTCTTTCAGTGCGAAAATTACATCACATTGTTGCTTTCGTTGTACATCGTACAAAACCCTTATTGCTTCCTCGGTCACAAGGTGCCTCACGACGTACAAAGATCATACCACCGTCTACTCTACCGTGTCGCGATTTCTTCTGGAACCTTTTCGCCTGCACACTCAGCCAACAGCCTGTTCTGCACGTTCTTCGCAGCGCGCGCATAAGCAACGATGTCCGGATTTCCGGCCTTACCGTCCTTACCACCGTCGAAGACTTCGTAGCTGAACCAACCCCGGAAGCCGGTGTTGAGCACAGCTCGAGCGACGTCTGCGACGGGGAGGTAACCGCCATTGTATGGCAGCGGCCTGAAGTCGTGACTCCATCGACCGCGCGGCAGCAGGCCGTCATCGTCTCTCTCGTCCTTGAGCGCTTGCGGGACCTTGTAGGCGTCGCTGATTTGTAGTAGGTAGATTTTGTCCTTTGGGATTGTCTTGCCGAGGTCCTCGAGACTCTTCTTGAATCGCTTCTCGAGTTTTTCCTTTGATACGTCTTCCAGCAGACCAGACTCGGTTCTGGGGTCTGCCCACTCTCCACCGGCGGTCTGGAAGGTGTCGAGACACAAGCCAATGTTTGGACGATCGACCTGCTGAACGATCTTCCAGACGTCTTTCCAGTCCGGTGCATGCGTCGACCAGCACCAGTTCTCATATGCAACGCGGAAACCGTGCTCTTTCAGCTTGTCCGTCAGCTCCTGCAGATCCGGCACAATGCGACTCTGGTCCAGCTTCTCGAGCTTCGAGTCTGTGGAGCCCACCTGCAGCATGTCTGTGCCTGCAGCCTTCATGATGCGAATCCAGCCGTCGAGGCGCTCGAACGCATCCTTGCGCTCGTCTGAGCCCTGCGGCCAGCCCTCGAAGTTGGCGAATGGCTGCAGCATCATGATGCCTAGGCTGCGCTTTTCGCATTCCTTCTTGATTGCCTCTGCGACTTTGACGAGCTCGTCGTAGTTCTTGGGTTCGACTTCATGGCCAAGCAGTGTCTGGCCGTAGGAGAGGATGTCTGGGAAAGAGAGCTCGACTGCGGCGAACTCGGCCTTGGAGATGGCGTCTAGACGGTCGAGCAGCGGCGGAGGGTCGTTGGGGCTACCGAGAGAGCAGGTTGCGTAGCTGATTGGGACGGTAGCTAGAGACGATAGGTCGAGTCCTCCCATTTTGGCTGTTGGGTTGATTCTAGGTGAGTGAGGTTATGTCTAAATTGTTCGTACAATGTGGAACAAGAATGGTGCTTCGACAAAGCGTGCAGGTGCAATTGCAACTGCTAATACCGACGGAGCTTTCTCTGTGCCATACCCATGACGTCGATGGTGGAGTAGCTCCTATGACCGCATACAGCTGCATATCGATGAATTCTTTGCGCAGCCTAAGTATGTACACAAGTATAGTTCAGCTCTACGTTGGTTTTTGGGTTGCAACCATGTCAAGAAACGAATATTTCAACGCGCCCTGCCGTGCTCGGTGCAAGTCAATGGCGCCGTGGTGTACAGCAGTACCCACCCCTTGAGAAGATCGAGAGGAGTCGCGGCACCAATTGCGATGAAGGCTTGACGATCTGCAAACATAAAATAGAAACCCCAAGGCGTCGCTGCCCAAGGGATTGCCCAGGTCCGTAGTCGAGTCTTGTGGACTGACTGAGCTTCGAGGTTCCAGACGCGTCGCGCCACGCACTGTGCCTCTGTGCTCCCAAAATTCCACCGCAAGGGCCAATCAGAGGAGGGCCGACTGCGGACAGTCATTCACACATGCTTGACTCTTCGTTGCCCCACAGACGACGTAAAGGGAGGCTGATCGCAGCAGTTGAAAGTTTATCCTCCAGCAATTGCTTTTCCACGCACACTCAAAAGACTTTTTCCGAGACATAGGTTAGAGCAGTCATGTCTGTGAGTATTCGTACTACCCCGCCACTACCCCACGAACTGCGCTTTCTAACAACCTCACGCAGTTCTACATCGAGAACAAGTCGGTTGGCGATGCCGCCAACTCGGAAGATTGGCGTATCCGCGGCTACAACCCCCTCACACCTCCTGACCTTCTCCAGAGCGAAATCCCCCAGTCGCAGAGGTCGAGGGAAACCGTCCTCAAGGGCCGCAACGAGACCGTCGAGGTCGTCCAAGGCAGAGACAAGAACGGCAGACTCCTTGTCGTCATTGGCCCCTGCTCGATCCACGACCCCAAAGCCGCCCTCGATTACTGCGACCGCCTCGTCACGTTGAAGGAGAAGTACCAGGATGACCTCCTCATCGTCATGCGCTCCTACCTCGAGAAGCCCCGCACAACAGTTGGGTGGAAGGGTCTGATCAACGACCCGGACATTGACAACACCTTCAAGATCAACAAGGGCCTGCGTGTTTCGAGGCAGCTTTTCGTCGACTTGACTGAGAAGGGCATGCCTCTCGCCAGTGAGATGCTGGACACCATCTCTCCTCAGTTCTTAGCCGATCTGCTCAGCGTTGGTGCCGTTGGCGCCAGGACAACCGAGTCTCAGCTTCATCGTGAGCTTGCCTCGGGTCTGTCCTTCCCCGTTGGCTTCAAGAACGGTACCGACGGCACCCTCGATGTCGCTGTCGACGCCATTGGCTCTGTCAAGCATCCTCACCACTTCCTCTCCGTCACCAAGCCTGGTGTCGTTGCCATTGTCGGCACCGTTGGCAACGATGACTGCTTCGTCATTCTGCGTGGTGGAAAGAAGGGCACAAACTACGACGAGAAGAGCATCAAGGAGTCGCGCGAAGCTCTCGAAAAGAAGGGCCTCAACGCACGATTGATGATCGACTGCAGCCACGGCAATTCTGAGAAGAACCACAAGAACCAGCCCAAGGTTGCACACGTCCTGGCCGAGCAGATTGCTGCTGGCGAGACTGGCATCATGGGCGTCATGATCGAGAGCAACATCCACGAGGGTAAGTTCGCCCCCACAACCACAACTGTACCAAATTTTAACGCGATCTGTAGGCAACCAGAAGGTACCCAAGGAAGGCAAGGAAGGTCTCCAGTACGGTGTGTCCATCACAGACGCATGTATCAACTGGGAAGATACCGAGAAAGTGCTCGAAGAGTTGGCTACTGCCGTCGCAAAGAGGAGATCGCTTCGCAATGGCGCCAACGGCCAGTAAAGCTTTCTTCCACTTTTCACGACTGACCACGCTTGAAGCACGGCATTTCGTGGGTCGGCGTTACCGGCGCTTGAGTACCCATTGACGATCATATACCACATGTGCGATCATGCACAATTCCAAAAGTTTTAATTCGCAAATACAGGCTCTACATGCACAGTCCATACGTGACGAGACACTTGTTTCTGTATCGTACTTTCTCAGGCCTGGAAATGCAGTGCTTGTCCGGGTACCCTTTTTGGTCTACATCCCTGCGTCAGCCTCGTCGTCATGACACAAACCCCACATCTGAAGCAAGAAGCAGGTGACTAGTCGATACTACCACAGGCGCAATCATTTTCTAATTCGAGCTGCGGCTCACCAAGTGCACCAGAATGATCGGCGCGCGGCAAGCTCGATTACCATTCAGCATTCACGGGCCCATGACAGCAGTAAACCTTGCAGATCCAATCGACTGGAAATCACCCGCCCTGCATATGCCATCCTCCAAAAGGCGGCCGAAGGAACAATGTTTCGGCTTCACCGGGCCTTGTTCATGCAAATCTTGCAATTCTCCATGCCAACTTCGACAGGCTCCTTCGCCCTGAACCTCTCCATGCGCGTGCGACAAGCACATGAAACCATGGCTGTTGACGTCAAGTAGGCCTAGCTTCGGGACCTCCGCCTTGCATGCACTTGGTATTTTCTCGATTCCACTTCTGGACAATGCCAAGGCAGGCTGCAGACCGATCGTCTCATTGTTGGTATCTGCTAGGTAAGTGTACGCGAGGTCACGTGCGAACAGCTCCTCTTCTACCAGAGTCCAATGTGAACACAGACGTCAAAGCCTGGGGGGAATCAATGAACACCTTTTAATGGCCCTGTTGCTTTCCAACGCTCGCAATTGCGACCACATGCGAACGTAAGACTCGCGGTGGCTCAGAAGTCACAAGCTCGCTTACAGCTCCAACACCGGTGAACGACCCTGCATCAGGCTCGTCCTCCTGACTTGCACTTCAAGATACTAGAGAGACGGAGCTGCCGCTTGGGACTGTTCTGCGAACAGGACGCGAACCTCAACACAGAACGACGCGCCGCTGACTTCATTGGCGTGTCGCTACGAGCGGCTCTACCCTCTATAAACTATCACTGACGCCAGCATCGCTGCATGTGAGTTCGTAGGGCCCTTGACCTTCAGTACAGACACTGGAACTCTTGAGATGTAGGCAGGTGGCTGTATTTCTGGCAATGGCGTGTACGCTTCGAGAACCCTAGCCTCAAGGTTGATTGCCTGTTTTCTGCGCCCTATATGCCCGGTCACCCCGGTCCCAATTTCTCAAGATTAACGGCCCATAACTAGGTGGCACAACATAAGTGAAGCATCTAGCGGACAAGCTCTGCAGCTCTACTGCAGGTGCCGTGCACATGCTGCATGATACATGCATGCAAGCCCTGAAGCTGGCGTCCGATCCAGGACCTCTTTCTGTACACCTTTTGCGACTACGTCCTAGAACCAATGCAATGGTCACGGAGAGACGTGCCGTACTGGAATTGCTCCGTTTACCATTGCTCAGATTTGGTAAGGGAGCCGGCAGGCAGCCCGCTTCTACGGGACCTTCCCCAGCCTTAGCCGCTCTTGTGCGTACCGTTGTGCTGGAGTCGAAGCTTTTGTCCGAACCAATTTGATCTCCAGCCAATGAATATCCTATATGCGTGCTTTCGAGGACAAGTGCAAAGGAAAGGAACGAGTGTTGAAACAAACCAACTGTGTGCACATACCCGAATTTTCAGTGACTGGTTTCCAGGCCGTCGCTCCTCCGATAGGGTCAACTCAGAGACGTGCTGCTCTAGACAAATGCTATAAAACCGCCTTAAGGTCTTTCATTGTCCTCACTATCCTCGCTGTGAGCCCTTTACACTCCGTTACACTCTGTTCAGTGACGCCGCGGTTTCCATAGTTCCAGTTTGCTTGGACAAAATCAGCGCCGATTACGTTGCCCCTCAGCGACTCCTGCTGTTGGCCACATGTCGTCCGCCTCCCGTCTCACGCCTCCTGACAGGCGCCCACCGTCCCAGCCTCTTCCACAGGGCAGCATGGCTTCTATTTCCCACCAGGCTGAGGGGCATTGCTATTTCACCGGTCATAAGTCCGCAGTCCAGCACAGCCACGCAGCTCAACCTCCACAACAATCTTCGTCATACGCACCCTACCTTGATGGCGTCGGCACGCTCTTCGGCTCGGCTTCGAGGAAAGGATCCTATGATACCAATGTTGACATCAGCGAAGACGAGGCTTCTACACCACAGCCTGACACGGACGTCACTACCCCTTATGCCCCACATGCTACCTGGCTAGATGGCAGCCCCAATGGAGGGCGACCGGGCAACTTTCCACCAACACCTAGACTCACTCCAGTTCAGAAGCTGCCGTGGCTTCCACCTTCCGAGTACCCCGAGTTCCAACGCCAGCGCACGAAATGGAAGAACCGTAACCCTGTCTTCTGTAAGTGCACGGTCTCTTGAAGATACTCTTCTCTCATCGAGCTAGATTCCTAAGGCGCCCCCCGCTTTGCACTATGTGCTCTGGTACAACATGCGCAGCTTACTGGCTTCCAATACCGATTGGGTCTTGCTTCTAGCTGCAGCTGTGCCACAGTCCTATCTTCCTTCTTTCCTTTTACCTGCCCACCGGACATCAGCGCTCATACTGACTTCAGACATAGACCCATACCGACCAGCGCTCGAGGACACACCCATGGGATCGCCCGTTGACACTACTTGTACGTCAATAGAGCCTGGAAGTGGTTCCGAAGATGGCTCTGCACATGAGGACCATGATCACATACAAGACGTTTCCTCGGACGGTCACACACCATCGGGTCGGTTCGACAGTGACGATGACAATGGCGACAGAGAGACGGATGATCAGAACAACGTACTTGGACAGCCCTTCTACTCTTTCGGTCATGGCTATCTCCCGGAGGACGCATACGACAGTATCAACACACCATGGGAGATGGCCTCGTCGATGTCTAATGCAAGGCACGCGAGTACCAAACTGCGACAAGAGGCGGGTCTTAATGGCTCGTTCGCAGTAGGTTCTGCTGAGAGTTCCTCATGAACTGCCCATACCTTTTTTTCTCATTCGTCCTCAAAACGATGTATTCTTGGTTTCTTTTTCTGGGCATCTTTCATTTCTGGATTTCGGCTTGCTCGTTGATCGAGCTTTACAACCTCAAACGTCACATCATCTGCTTCCTGAGTCTTCAATGTCTAACGGGTTATCTTTCTTCAGTATCAGTGTTTGTATACGTAGCCTACGCCATATAACGATGCGCTCGTTCCGAGTCATACACATTGCTTGACCGTGGCTGTGAGGTTAATCAATCTTGATATGACTTTCGAAGAACCGTGCAGACGATATCCAAAATCCATGCGAGCAACAAGAACTATGTTGAAACTCAGAAGGGGCGCGGCGCATGGAAGATAACAGGGAAAGACTTTAACGACTACAAATCGCAGCTGCATGAAGGTGTTGGCAAGGCGGGGTCTGCATATGGTGGCTGCAATCTCGCTGCCCAAGGAGAGTGTTACGCCAAGAGCTTGCGAACATCAAATGCTCAACAGCTTAGTTAGATGTTGCTCAGCAAGCAATTTGTCCCTGTGGTGGGTCGACGTTGTCCAAAAAGTCAAAGCACGACCAAAAAGTCAAAGCTTCGGTCCGAGGCTTCTCGATCTCGAATGTTGACATCATTCATCACCCTCACATTTCAACCAACATCAATTGACCAGATATGGCGCGACTTTCAGGACTGCAAAGGGACGTGTTGTCTCTTTATCGTCAATGCCTTCGAGCTGTGAGGGAAAAGCCTTCGGTATAATGGTCACAGCCTTGCGCTTTCGAAACGCGTGACTAACGCCCACAGGATACGCGACCGCATTTTCGAGAGTTTGCAAGGTACTGAGCACACCTTGCGAATCAAAATATCATCACCTCTAATTTGTCTAGATCTGAGTTTCACAAGAATCAGGGCATTGGGAAGAAAGACTTTGGCACTATCGAGTACCTCTTGAGAAAGGGCCGCAGACAACTCGAAACCTACCAGGACCCAGGCATCCGCGACCTGCACTAGGTTACCGCGGTGCGAGGCTCCGATGCATGGCTATCAGCACACGTTCGATCAGACGCGTCTGAAGGGCGCTCCTCAATGTCTCCACGACGTCACGTGATTGATGGAAACTTCGAGACGGCTCCTCCCGGATGTCCTCCTCCATCACGATGCGAACATGGAGAAGGTGATTGGAGATGTTTGGGGACTACAGCAAACTCTGGATTAGTCCGGAATCACAATCATGAGATTCGGTTGCTGGCATCAGCAAATGTCGCGACATCGAAAACTCTAGAATCTACCCGAGTCATCTCCGAGCATCCTCATGTTTCCTTCCCACCACCTTGTTGATGACATCGAATGTTGTCCAGCAACATCACGAAGGTTCTCGAATCCCATTCTCGACTATATATACGGCTCAATCACCCCTCTCCAGTCCATCATCAGAACAACAATCATCAGCTCTTCTATGCAATCACTGCGCACAACAATCCGTCGAGTTCCGCAACAACTCAACCGTATTACCAAGCCAACAACCACACGCACCTTCGCACACACACCAGCAACAATGTCTCTCTTCCCACGCTTCACTCAGGAGTTCGCTCCCATCTTCCGCCTGTTCGACGAATACGATCGCCAGGCCTTCCGCGACATTGATCGCCAATTCAGCAACAGCATCCGCTCCTTCACTCCCAAGTTCGATGTCAAGGAGACAAAAGAGGCCTACGAACTACATGGAGAACTTCCTGGTGTCGAACAGAAGAACGTCAACATCGAATGGACAGACAACAACACCCTGACCATCTCTGGCAAGCATGAGCACGTCCGTGAAGAGGGTCAGCGTCCAACCGCATTCATAGAAGGCGGAGAGGAGCAGAAGAAGCTCGAGTCTTCCAACTCCAAGGACGAGAAGGCTCACCAGCCCCGCGTCGAGGACGAGTCCGCAAACCAAGACACTCAGGTCGCCAAGCAGTCCGAACAGCAGGACGTCGCGCCCAAGCACAAGTACTGGGTCAGCGAGCGCTCCGTTGGATCCTTCCACCGCAGTTTCGCCTTCCCTGCGCGTGTTGACCAGGATGCTGTTAAGGCTAGCCTCAAGAATGGTATCCTGAGCATTGTGGTGCCTAAGGCCACTGCCCCTCAGTCGAGGAAGGTCACCATCGAGTAGGGAATCCCAGCTATCACGACGCGACGAGATGGATTTTATTTGATTTGGTACGACGACAATGACGATGGGTTTTCGCTCTTTTGGTTTAGTAAGGTATAGCGTTGGTGTTTTCTTTTGATCGATATTAGCATGGCATGGGTTCTTTGACATTCCTTTTCACATACCAATCAAGAGATTGAAAATTGTACCTAATTGAGTAATTCATCTTGTAAGGCCAAACAAGTAACGCTCAATGTGTGATGATCACGTAGGGTGTCTTTAGGTTCGCAGACGATCCAAGAAGCGTGGCCCCGCAGAATATTCACTGCGGAATAGTAGCAACACTGCGGAACACCGCCGCCACATGGAGGAACATGTGACTGTATTGGAAGCTACATATTTACGCCTCCCGAGGCAGTGTGCTGGTTCAAGTTTCCAGGACTGCCGGTACTTAGGTAGCTTTGCGGGTGAGGCGCTGTGGGATGCACGGTATCAGGGTTTGTCATTGCGACGAGCCTCGTGAACGACTGCAGTCAAGAAGACACAGGATGCGGATGCTCTACTGCACCATCGTCACAATACAGAAGCTGCTCTCAATCGATGTCACGTCTTACAGCTCGTTTCGCCGATCAAATCAAGACAACACCATCACTGAACACAGCGCCCGGCTCTAGAATTCTAACGATCGTCAACACCACACACTCTGGACCACCAAGATGTGTAAGATTGCTGTCTCGATCGATCTCTCGCACACATGCAGGTATCCAATAGTCACCCTGGCGCCCCGAAAGGTCATGCAGTCGGAAGCGCGAGACTACTGTGCAGGCTATGGGAGAGGCTTGGTGGTAATTCGTGTTCGATGACCGCCACTGGCAGAGCTTCATGCACGCGGCACCAGCTCAGCCATTACGGTTTGTGACGGCATTCTTCGGCGTGCTGGTATTCGAGATCGATCGAGATTACCTCGTCACGGTGGCTTTGTTTCAGGAGTTGTGAAGATGTGAGCACGTGTGACTTTTGTGCGTGTTTTTGTTCCTGTCTTTTGACTGAGCTCTGTGAGTGGAGCAGCTTTATGACAGGCAGTCATAAAAATCGTTGTTGTTTCAGTAGGGGCAGTTGAAACGGACTTGATTTGGGGAGGCACTTGCGAAAGCTTGAGAGTGCCGGTGACTTCTTCATACTCGTGATTGAGGCTACCAGCAGAGCAGTCCGCAACGAATTTGCTAAGTGTGCCCTCTTCATCCATCATGCTGGATCAGCAGTTGTGTCTTTGAGATTGCTGATATGTTCTATCGTGCTCACTTCCACCGTTCTGCTATCGTCATCCTTCGACTTGAGATCGTAACAATCCACCGTGACGGCTACATCAACAGCACAATTCGCCTATATCACACCCGTAAGCATCGAGCGGCATTCGATCACGGCACTCCTCACGGTCGCTAGAGATAGTGTTGGTACCTTGGCGACTGCATCACTGCTGTCATTCTGGTCTCAAGAGGTCCAGACCACACTAGTGCGCTTCCGCTCAACCACAACCCATCTCCACCACACCAATAACATCCACCAATTCTCCTAGCATTTCTTCATTCATCTTAGCAAACCCCAGACTCCAACACCCACAGTGCTTAGCTCGCCCCGGATCTGCGCCAAGCACGTGCGTTCCCGGGCTATCACGACGATCGGAGAGACAGCCGCCAGGTTGCTGGGTCCAGATGCGAGACATGCTTTCACTATCGTACTTGAGAAGTCTTGGAACTCCAACCCAGACCCATCGAATTCTATCGTCCATTACCAAAACCGGACAATCCGATGCCATAGCATCGGGCGCATCTCTCGCATGAAGTTAGTCCCCCATGCTTGTCGCTGAACGCCGGGGTAGGAGGGGCGAAGTCTGGGGTAGACTATGGGGGCGTCGGAACGAACCTGGGGTAATAGAAGATGGGGTAGAGTGATGAATGTGGGTATATGAGGCTTGTCTTGCTCGTCCTTGCTTGTGTTCGACATCTCTTCTGTCCTGCTTTGTTGGGATCAGTCGACCTCAATCACTTTCATCCATCTCATCTCATCTGTCCTCCTTCGCTAGGATCAGTCCATCTCAATTACTCTCGTCCATTCCCATTCATCTTATCTTTCTTCCTCGACCTTTCTCATCACGATGTCTCTCACCGAAGAGAAGGGTGGCGTTTCCGAGATCGAACGTGTCGATTCGGGGGATTTGAAGCGCAACGATGATCTTATCAACACCTTCACCCCCGAGGAGCAGAAGAGGATCATTCGCAAGGTCGATATGCGCTTGATTCCCACTCTCGGCTGCATGTACTGTGTGTCCTTGATGGATAGGACCAACTTGGGTGTTGCCATGGTTGCTGGTATGGGTACCGACCTCAAACTCACCGGAGAGCGCTACAGCATTATTGTCTTGCTCTTTTTCATCACATACGTCGCGTTGCAGCCTCCAGCCACTGTCGTCCTGCGCAAGCTGGGTCCTCGCATCTTCCTTCCAAGTATTGTCATCATCTGGGGAGCAGTCATGGTTGGCTTCGGTTTCGTCAAGGAGTGGCACACCCTCATCCCTCTCCGTCTCCTGCTTGGTATCTTCGAGGCTGGCTTCTTCCCTGGGAGCGCCTACATTTTAAGCTGTTGGTATCAGCGCTTCGAGCTTCAGAAGCGTAACACCCTTTTCTTTCTCATCGGCATGCTGTCTTCTGCCTTTTCTGGAATTCTCGGCTACCTCTTCTCCCTTCTCCAGGGCCATGGTATCCAGGCTGCCCCCTGGCTCGGTGTCCACTACGGACCCACAAAGGCTAAGCCTACCACTCCTGTCTCCTTCGGCCCTGGTCTTAGTGGCTGGCGCTGGATCTTCATCCTCCAGGGCGTCATTACTATCGTCATTGGCTTGGTCGGCTGGTACTTCATCGTTGACTTCCCCGAACTCGCCCACAAGCCTGGCATGGGCAAGAAGTTCTTGAATAAGGCTGAAGTCGACTTCATCGTTGCTCGTATCGAGTCGGACCGTCATGATGCGATCCCCGAGGAGTTCAACCTCGGAAAGTACCTCAAGAACGCACTCGACCTCAAGGTCTGGGGCTTCGCCTCCATCTTCATGCTCACCACTACTATCACCTACGCCATCGCCTACTTTCTCCCCATCATCCTCAAGGATGGCATGGGCTTCAGCACCGCTGCTTCCAACTGCCTCATCGCACCTCCTTATGTCTTTGCCGGCTTCGTCATGATGGGCTTTGCTTATCTCGGCGACAAGTACGTTTTCCGCTGTCATTCCTTGAAGTATCACCACTGACCTCCATTCCAGATACAGAATCCGCTCCGCCTGGGTCATCGCCAACGGTGTCATGGCTCTGATCGGCCTGCCCATGATCGGCTTCTCCAGTAACGTTGGCGTACGCTACACCGGCGTTTTCCTCGCCACCGCGGCAGCCAACGCCAACGTTCCCGCTGTCCTGACATGGCAGGCGAACAATATCCGCGGCCATTGGAAGCGCGCTCTCTGCTCTGCTACTCTTGTTGGCGCTGGTGGTATCGGTGGCATCATCGGCGGCACCGTCTTCCGTACACAGGACAAGCCTCACTACGTCCCCGGCATCACTGCCTGCATGATCGCTGCTGGACTCATTATTGTCATTTCTCTGCTTATGAACCTTAAATTCTGGAGGGCTAACAAGCGCGCTGATGCTGGTGGAAAGATTATCGAGGGTCTTGAGGGTTTCAGGTATACTTTGTAATTCATCGATGGATGGTTGGTAGTGCTAGCTATCTAATGCGGCTGTCTGCTACGAATGTTATGTCTATTCAAACAAACATGCATTTGCAGTTCACTCTTCAACGTGATTCTACATTGACATTGACTATCGTCTGTTACCATCTGCTCTGCTTACGCAAGCCCACACTTCATCCGCAACAACCAACGATCTTCTCCTCTTCAGGCAGAAAGAAAACTCTGTCCCTGCAAGATAAAAGAACTCCAAACAACAAATCATCCAACCGTAATCATTGCATTGCAACACCCTAGATAGATATCCGTACCCCAACAAGCCGAGCATCTATGACCATCCACGTAGAGCAAAATCGCCCTCTTTCTATTTACTCACAATCCACAATCCACGATCCACACTGCTAAGAACGTGTACTACTTTTGTGACTTACACACCCGGCATCAATACCATCGGCATCGACATCGGCATCGACATCAGCATCGACATCAGCATCAATATCAACACTTCCACGACATGACAAGACACAGGACCTGCACACCCCGCGACGACAAAACACACGCACAACCCAACCTAGTAAACCCGACGAACAACAACAAGCAGTACAAAAAGAACATGATTGAATTCAACAAGGCGTTGCACGGTAATACGCCTATGTACGTGGCCTAATTTCAGGGTACTAATGTATGTACATTATTGCCCCATTTTGGCCGCAACATATTATTTTACGTCTTGGGGGGAATTATTCAACCAAGCCTCGCAGGGGGGCAAAGGTAGACGGATAAAGACAAACAAGGGGTCAGATATCTATCGTGACATGATTCCCTGGTATCAGTAGAGATGCTCTCTCGTGTATTTAAGCGTGAAACTCTCCACCTGTTAAGGAAATGTCGTAGAGGAGTAGGTTAGTGCGGGTAGGATTTTGCGGTAAGGGAAGGGGTTGGTGCTAGATATGCGGTAAAGCTAACTATGCGTAACACCCTTTGTTCATCAAGATTGTGATGAGGTATACAACGTGAGGTGTGGTGTAGTGTGTAGCCCTCAACGAGCAAAAACCAAACCTATAAGAGCGGTGTTACGCAAAGAAAAACAGGGTAAGGTGGGTTAAGAAAACACGCGCACACGCCAACATAGGGAAAGAATCTGATAAACAATAACAAGCGGTACAAAAGACCTCAATGCTAGAAAAGTAGTAAAATTAACCATGCATAACACCCTGTATTTATCAACATCGTGATGAGGTATATAACGTGAGGTGTAGTGTACTGTACACCCTTCAACAAGTAAAAACCAAAGTACATAGGCAGTGTTACGCAAAGAAAGAAAAAACTAACTATGCGTAACACCCTGTATCTATCAACATGATGATAAGTTATACAACGTGTGGCGTTGTGTAGTGCCTACCCTCCAACGCGCGAACCCCAAACCACAAAAGCAGGATTACGCCGAAAGAAAGAAAGAACAAGATAGGTTAACAATACAAACCACCACGTATCAAAATCCGCAACACCTCTACAAGAACGACTAAGAAGTCAAGAAACAAGTCAGCATCAACAGTAGTATGCTAAGACAACAAAGCAAACAAATCACATCCAATCAACCAGATGGAATAATTCGACTATTTTATATGGAAAATAGGTATCGCTATCCATGCTAACCACGTACGCCGAGCGCTAGCTGGTTGGTACTAACAAAGTTTTTCAACTGGTCATAGTCGCGGTACAATAGAGTGATGTGATACACAACGTGTATATATATGTATGTGTGCGGTGATCAGATGTTAAAGGTACCTACCTCCAGCTCCGAAACGCCTGTGAGTACCTTGTTGGGGAAGAAGTTGGATTGGAAAGGGAGTGCGTGGATTAAACGCCCACCCTCGATAATGGTGGTAGTGTGTTTGCATCGTACCTCTCCATGTCGTCGTCTTCGTCGTCCGAGTCCAGGTCCTCTCTCACTTCCAGCTCTTCTACGTCTGCCATGTCTTCGTCGTCGTCTTCGCTCCTGTCTTCCATCTCTTCTGCGTATCGCTGGCCTCTTGTTCGGGAGCTGCTACCGCTCTTGCCGTTCTCCCAGCGATCGAGGCGCCGTAATGCTCTGCCGAGCATCTTGGCGCGGTAGTAGCTCTCCTCGCCGTGGTCGTTGACTTCGCCGCCAAAATCCAGCGGTACTAGACCAGCAGGCATGGGTGGTGGCGTCTTGGTGCCAACTTCCATGTCTTGAGGGTGCTGGACTGGAGTGGGACTCTCCTCGTCTGTGTCGTAGCCATCGGCCATGCCTTTGCAGCGGATCCAGGCGCGCATGAAGGGGTTGGCTTTACGGCGACGTCTGGCAGCAGCCTTGTATTCGACACGCAGCCCGCGGTCGAGAATCACATCCACGCGTCGCCGGCGGTACTGTTCGACAGCTAGTTGGTGTTGTGTTAGGGGTCGCGTGCGCTTGTGCGCTGGGTCTGAGCCATTCAAGGGCAAGTAGAAGCCGTGAGGCCCAGAGAAGGTAGGGGCGTTGCCAGAAGGTGATTGGCCATCCTGGGAAGCATTTGCATCGAGCTTCGAGCGGAAGCTGCGCGGGCCCCCCGTGCCAGTTTTGCTACGAGACCAGTTGCCACGGCCAGCAGCTTTGCTCGGAGCCGGTGTGGACATGGGCGCGTCGTCGTTGAGGAGCGTGTTGATTCGCATGTTTGGTGTAGCTTTTGCAGGCGGCGAGACTGAGCGTGTCCTGTCGGTATCTGAAGGGTAGTCTCGCTCTATGACTGTCTTTCCTATCTTTCCGCGGCCTTTGACAGAACCTGTGATGTTAGCGAGGCTACGGGGTGTGAGTGTGCAGGGCGATGGCGTACCGTTTGGCGTGGATTGCCTATCTCTGCCAGGGGTCGAGGCGCCGTCGTCTGCCACTACGGAGAACACAGGGTTCTGGTTAAATACTGAGTTGTTGTTAGCTTCTGTTCTGTCTTTGATGTAAATAATGCATAGACACTGAATTTCACTGACCCTTCTTGTTTGTACGCTTCGGTCCCGTCACAACAGGAGCCATATCACTCGCCAGGATCGCTATCCTCTCCTTGCGCTTTATCTCGCCGAAGTTCTTCTCGTCTATGGTATCAACGTTCTCTGCCGTCTCCTGCTCGGGAGTCAGAAAGTCGAATGCGGGGCATTTTATCGGGAAGTCGGCCGTCGCGGGGTCGTCGGCTGGCCCGTATTGGCCTGGCCCAAAGGGGTTCTCTTCTGCAGCCTTCTTGGAGAAGTCGCTCTCCAGGTACCACCACATGAGCCACAGAAAGGCGGTTGCCCTGCTTCTGCTGCTCAGGTTTGAGCGCATGACGAGATCGAAGAAGTCGCGTGGTGGGAAGAAGTGCAGCTCTGAGATCTTGGGCGCGTACTGAGAGAGGACGAAGATCAGGTTGACGGGGTTTGTTCGCGGCACAGGCGCTGACATGATCTCGTCAATGGTGCTGGGCTGCTCCTGGTCTTCGGTTGCGCCTTTGAGGATCGACTTCAATCGCGGGGCATCCTGCAGCTGCTTGTAGGCGTTTGGGTCTTGGTGGGCTTGGAGGGAGGGGATCGAGTGGTAGGTGCGCAATTGTGCGCGCATCTCGGGGAAGACTGGACCATGTTAGCTCGCAAGGCGGGGGCCGAGGCAGTCGTGTCTTACAGTTGAGCGTGGTGTTCATGCGCCCGACGTTGACCAGCAGGCAGACCATGGCCATGTTGATGGCGGCCGGGCGCTCCGTCAGCAGCTTGTCCTTGAGGATCTTGCTGCACTTGCTGCTCTTGGCCATGGCATCGAGGTAGATGTCGGCGAACGTGTGGCCGCCCGTCTTGTCCGACTGCTTTGTGAATGCGCGCGTGTCGTCTTCGAAGACGAGCTTGAGAAAGTCGTACTGGATGTCCTTGCGCCACAGGGGGATGCCGTCGTCCTTTTTCAGATGCTTGATCTTGTTGCCGCTGTATACCGATGACACGCTGCCGTTGGCGTTGCGGCGCGTCGTCGTCGTCGTCGCTGTGTAGTGCGGCATGGCATCCGGGTCCGTGGCAGTCTTGGAGCCGTCCTGCGAGTGCGCGGCCGTCTCGCTGTCATCGGGCCCCGGTGTGTTGGCCAGCGACGGCGAGGGCCTGGTGTCGTCCATGCTGGGGTCTGCCGCGAGAATGTGTCGCAAGCTGTTCCTGGAGTCGGGCTCTGGAGGCGCGCTCGCTTCCATGGCTGGCTGTGGTCGTGCAACGTCTCGAAAGAGCCAAGGACAAGTCGCGTCGCAAGTTGCAGCTGCCCGGCGCTCAATCACACGTGTCCGAGTGGATCAATGCGAATCGCAGGGCCATGGGCCAGAAACGTTGACGAGGAGCCTGGGAACGTCGACACGAGCCAAAGCTTCTTGCGCTAGGAGCTAAGAGATGCTTGAATAAGCCGACCCATGTGCGGGAGCATCACGAACGAACGCCTCACGTGCGTCACGTCCACCTATGACGTGAGGCCCAGCTACAGCACGTCTTCAGCTGCAGACAGCACACATCCAACCTGAACATACCAGACTTGCTCAATCGTCACGTCACGTCACGTCACGTCACGTCACGTCACGTCACAGCAGAGCAAAGAAAACGCGCGTTGAACAACCAATGCATTCACAGGCCAAGTCAGTCTCAGCCCGTGGTCGTCTATCTAGCTACTCATCTGCTCGAAACTCTGCTTTACATGATTCCCTTGCCCAAGTCATGACCGTCACCACAGATCCAGGGGTATTTCCTTCGCTCAAGCCTTCCTTCGTAAAGGCTCATTAGAAAAGAGGGCTTGACCCTTGAGAACGCCATCTATGTGCGAGACTAACCAGCAAAACTTTTTCATCGTCAAGATATGTCGCCTGATGCCCTCCGATCCTGAGGGCCTTGCGACGGTAAAAGACGAAAAAGTGTCGCCGTGGGGTATGACCAGGGAAAGGAACCGCTTTTCCGTAAGAAATGACAAAACAAGCCGCCGGCATCGAATATCCGGAAAACGAGATCTATGGCTCCCCAAGCAGCATGCTTTGCGAGAAGAGCGAAGACATAAAATGTTCGTAATGCATTGCCTCCAGAGGGAAGGCAGATGGCTCTGCCATCTATGCTCGAGCTCGACGCACTGTCGTCGAAGGGTATCGTAATGCAGCGAAGCTCGAAAATAGGCAGATCCGCAGTAAACACTCGCTGTCTATATGCTGATCGGGGTATGAGATTCCGGAATCCGTGTCGTTCCGCAATGACCGAGAAGGACTCGCGGGGAGATGCTCGAAACAAATAGAAAATCAAAAAAAACAGGCCGCCTACTGTTGCCGCACGACGGTCCAGGGTATCGTCTTCGTTCCTAGACAGGCATTGTCGTGCGGCGTAATGTGGTAGATTTACCACCAAGAGTTGCCGCCAGGGCCGGAGGGGTTGCCGTAGCCACCACCACCGAAGCCGCCGCCGCCACCGCTCATGGGAGGTGGGGGACCGCCGTAGGCAGGAGCACCGCCGTAGCCGCCTCCGAAACCACCCTGCTGAGGAGGGCCTCCCCAGTTGCCAGCACCGCCGCCGAAGCCGCCACCACCACCGCCGCCCATGCGACGAACATCACGGGTAGCAGCGTTACCACGGCCACGACCGCCACCACGGCCACCACGGCCGCCGCCACCAAAGCCGGAACCCTCACGAGCGATGGACTCGAGGAACTGGGGGACCTCCTGGTTGGCCTCCTTGAGCAGATCGAGGAGATCACGGACAACACCGCGGTTGCCACGGTTGAAGAACGCGGTGGCAATACCAGTGTTTCCGGCACGACCGGTACGACCAATGCGGTGGACGTAGTCGTCAATGTCGGTAGGAAGATCGTAGTTGACGACGTGGGTTACATTCGGAATGTCTTTTTCAATACAGTCAGTAACGGTAACGCGCAAATGTTGAAAGAATGCCAAAAAACGGAAGGAAGTCAACAAGTGTCGCGGGGGGGAAACATGTGAACAAACCGAGTGAGGCAGTGAAGAAGGAAAAACGAGGAAGGGAGGGACGAGACAGAGGGTTACTAACCAAGACCACTGCATTACGTTAGTACAATGTTATCATGAATGCTGCTGATAGGTAGAACTTACCGGGCGGCTACAGCAGTAGCGACGAGAATGGGGCAACGTCCGGATCGGAACATCTCCAGAGCCTTCTCACGCTCGCGCTGAGTGCGGTCACCGTGAATGGATGTGGCAGGGAATCCCTGGTTGATCAAGAAGTCGGAGAGCGAGTCGGCCATGCGCTTGGTCTCAACGAAGATCAGGGACAGACCAGCACCGTGCGTGTGGAGGATGTCCAGCAGGACGGAGCGCTTGTCGACGTCTTCGACGTACTCGATCTTCTGAGTGATGTTCTCAGAAGTGGAACCGACGCGACCGACCGAAAGGAAGATGTAGTCCTTCAGGAAATCGCGGGCAAGCATCTGGATGTCGCGGGGGAAGGTGGCCGAGAACATGAGCGTCTGGCGGCCAGCTGTAGGAGGCATGTCCTCGCCCTCGACAATGCGGCGAATCTGAGGCTCGAAACCCATGTCCAGCATGCGATCAGCCTCGTCGAGAACAAGGTACTTGATGTTCTGAAGAGAAATACGGCCACGCTCGATGAGATCGACAAGACGACCAGGAGTGGCAACGAGCAAATCGCAACCACGCTCGATCTGGCGAAGCTGAGAGCCAATGTCGGCACCACCGTAAACAACGCAAGGACGGACCCAAGAGCGGTAGGCAAACTTGCGGGCCTCGTCGAAAATCTGGGACACCAACTCACGGGTGGGAGCCAGGATCAAAGAGGTGGGGTAGGCCTTGCGCTGGCGGCCGTAGCCGTAACCACCATTCTGCGTAGCGGGAGCTGCGACGGGACCAGTCTTGAAAGCCTGGGCGAGAATGGGGAACAGGAAACCACCAGTCTTACCAGAACCAGTCTGGGCACAAGCCATCAAGTCACGACCACCCATGACGATGGGGATGGAGTACTTCTGGACGGGAGTGGGAACCTTGTAGCCGGAGAGCTCGATGTTGCTCAACAGGTGCTCGTCAAGAGGGGGGTTCGTGAATCGGGTGACGGGCTCGGGGACACCCTGGCCAGAGGCCTCGACGGGAATGTCGTCGTACTTCTCGAAGTTGATACCGGTCTGCTGCTTCGAGGGGTCGTTGGGGACACCGTAGAGCTCGCGCTCAACACGGGGGTTGGAGGGACCAGGGATGTGCTTGCCATCCTTCCACTGTCCGTCACCAGAGCCACGGGGAGCACCGCCGCCGCCTCCACCTGGTTTGCCGTAAGCATTTGGGTCGAACTTGCTGGGTTGGTTGGCGCCCCAGCCGGCGTCATTAGGGGCATCTCTACCTTGTCGAGGAGTGAAGTTGGGTGCGCTTGCCCAGTTACCGCCGCCGCCGCCGCCGTTCATGGGTGGGGGGCCGCCGTAGCCGCGACTGACGTTTGTTAGCAAGACAGCTTTCCTCGGAAGATGTGTCGACGTACCCGCCCTGCTGAGGGCCAGGGCCCCAGGCGTTACCGCCAGGACCAGGACCGGGGCCGCCGTTCATGGGAGGAGGGCCGTCCATAGGAGGAGGACCGCCGCCAGGACGACCGCGAAGGTGAGGAGGAATGTAGGCAGAGCGCTCCTGGTGGCCGAAGCCGTTCTGCTGAGGAGCATGCTGGGAGTCGTTCAGGTTGAGGCGACCCATGTCGAGTTGTTCAGCCATGATGGATGGTTTACGGTAACCGCTTATCGGACTCGATGTCGTGGTGGAATGTCTTAAATTACGAGAGCGACTTTTCGACTGGCTCGGCAGTGAGCGACAGACAAAAATGCGATGGACGTCTAGGTGACGACCGTGTAGACTCGGTAGGCAGAAACGCGCCTGAAACTCGCTGAGCAGGAACGAGGTAAAACGCCTCTGTCCTGAAAAACGAGAATAAAAGGAGAGTGAAGACCAAAAGAGGGACTTCACAGAAACTGTGTTGTTGAAATCGTGCAATACACACAAAATTGTAGTTTGTAGAGGGTTGGAGAAGGAGGGACGGCAGCACTGATAAATTTGAAAGCCCTGAATGGAGGCGGTTGCGCTAAGCCCGCTAGAGCGCTCGCCTCTTACAAGTGGCGACGCGGTGAAAATGGGCGGTGAACGTCACAGTCAGGCACGCTGCGTCACTGGCTGTTCGACCTGTCTCCCCGGCTTGCGGCGAAGGAAAACGTTGCGCGCACAATTCATCATCGCAGCGCTGACAGGTCGGCGTGGCCGGCATCATTTGCGCTCACGCTGGTCCCTAGTTACGTACTCGCACAGGGCAAGTTCGACAGATCTACGCTACTGTCACTAGCAAGCACGTGCCTGTCGTTGCAGGCGAATCTGTGCGGCCTCTATATCATCGCCGTGAACCATGCAACGACACGGCTTCAAGGTCGAATCGCAGGACTGTAACGAACGCACTTTCATTTCGTCATATCTCATCTAAGCCATGCTTTTCTGCTTAAACCCACCGGAGGTGCTGGCACTTCCACGCGAGCGTAAAAAAAGGACGCAAACAGCGACAATAGCGCCAACGAAGAAAAGCTTCTGGCCCCAAGACAGGCCCTCCTCCATGAGCGCGGAACCAGGAATGGCGGGGATGGGGATCTTGCTGCCCTGGCTGGTAGCAGGAGTAGTTGCGACATCAACAGCGCCGGTGGTTTGGTCGGCGGTGACGTCGAGTTCGGTGCCATCATCGCCTGCGACGCCGTACAAATCTTGAACGAGGAAATATCAGCAGCTCTCCTGCATGGTGCCAGCCACAGTGCTGGCTTAGAGTTCCGCGTGAATACCTTCCGCTGGCACCTCGAGCTCTCCGCTCTTGGCAATCTTGACCGTCTTGACGGGCTTGTCGCCAGGTCCCTTGGGCACGTTCTCGATCTTTTCGACGACGTCGTATCCTTCGAGGACCTCACCGAAGACGACATGGCGGCCATCGAGCCAGCTGGTGATGACGGTGGTGATGAAGAACTGAGAGCCTGGAGTATGTCAGCATATGTCAACGCATCTTGAATGCGGGAATCGCCTACCGTTGGTGTCCTTGCCGCTGTTGGCCATGCTCAAGAGACCCTTGCGGGTATGCTTGAGCTTGAAGTTCTCATCAGGGAACTTGGCGCCGTAGATAGACTTGCCACCGGTACCGTCGCCTTTTGTAAAATCACGTGAAGCATGTTAGCTGGGCCTCTCAAGATGTGCTGTGTTTGACATACCCTCCCTGAATCATGAACTGGTTGATAACACGGTGGAAAGTAGATCCCTCGTAGCCGAAGCCCTTCTCGCCGGTAGCAAGGGCACGAAAGTTCTCAGCGGTCTTGGGGACGGTCTTGCCGTAGAGGCCAATGGTGATGCGACCGAGCTCCTCTTCGCCGTGGAGCATGTCGAAGTAGACCTGCTGTTGTGAGCTTGTAGTCGTCAAACGGCCTGCAGCCATGTTGAAGGATGCCGATTGCAGCACTGTAGCCAACATGGCACACTGTCTTGCCAATTGACATGCAGATAGCACCTGAAGCATTGGGTTCCTTCCAGCAGAAGAGGGAGCGCAGTGCATACCTTGTGGGTGATCTTGGGACCCTTGGTCGCCTCCGCCGACTGGGCGAAGAAGACAAAGGTGACCGAGAGGATCAGGAGCACAGAGACGACGAATTTCTGAAGGGAAATCATGATGCCGGGTTGTGCCTCGTCTGCAGGGAGAGGAGGTAGCGGGGTTAAGTAGGTGTCGAGTCCCTGGAATGGTGGAGGAGCACTCTTTGTTTCCGAGACGTGGTCCTTGGCCGTCTAGCGTGAAACTATGCCGGGGCGGTCGCACGTTGCCCGAAGCGTAACCGGCAACATTCGAGATTCGCGATCCTCGCGCAGGTACAGTTACAGATCTTCAACACCACGCACATAGCTGCCTGAGGACTGTCGGCGACATGGTATGCGTGCCATTGGAGGACCAGCTGGATGCGCTGACGGTGTCTAGGTGTTTATCAACGGTTTCAGCTTCACGGAGGCGTCGCTCGTCAAAGTATGTGCACCACCTCGGTCCGCCGCATCGAGCGCATCGCGAATCTAACGCTCCTGCAGCGCTCGCTCGAGAGCTTCTTCGGCATCGGCCCCAAGGTTTCGCAGAGAATCATGGCCAAATTCCACATCCAGCCCTGGGCCAAGGTCGGCGCGCTGAAGAACGCAACCGTCATGGACCTCACCGCCGAACTGTCGACAATGAAGATTGAAAACGACGCGCGGCGAGAAGTGCAAGACAACATACGCAGGCTGAAGGATATGGGCGCATACAGGGGACGACGGCACGCCATGGGTCTGCCTGTGCGCGGACAGAAGACAAGAACACAGATCAACACGGCGAGAAGGTTGAACAAGGTCGAACGAGGAGGCTCTGGGCGAGTGCAGATGTAAGGAGGCAGCACGCATACTTGTATGATATTGTACATGGAGCATGGAATGGCGTCAACGATACAAATCAAGAAACACTTCGCGAACACCCTGAGATGGACCGCCAGTGAGGACGTGGTGTTATTCTCGTCGTTTATATGGCTCGCTGCAGATTTTGGAGCGGGTTGGACCAACGCTGTTCGATACCGGACACCTGCAGAGACCTCAAGAGGAAGGCGCCAGGAGGCCTAGCGCGGCTTGCTGCTGACATGCTTCACACATCAACCACCACTGAACACTCCAACAGCAGAATCCAGCAACTCAAGTTTGGCACAATGGACAAGGAAGCGTCCAGTAGCGATGACCTCCCCATTCTTATAATAGGAGCTGGCATCTCCGGCTTGCTGCTCGCCCAGCAGCTTCGTCAAATGGGAAGACAGTTCCTGATCTTCGAGCGTGACGACGACTTCTCAACACGAGGGCTAGGTTGGGGGCTCACTCTGCACTGGTCCTTACCTGCCCTTCGCGAGTTGCTTCCGGAAGATCTACTATCCCGCCTTCCCGACACCTATGTTGACCGTGCCGCTGTTGAGCGCGGCGAGTCTTCAGCTTTTCCATTCTTTGACCTCACCACCGGTGAGCTGAGGGGTGCAAGTCCACGAGCCGGAGAGAACGAAAGAGTTAGGGTCACCCGGGAACGATTGCGACGGCTGCTGGCCACGAACATCGACATTCAGGTACGCTCCAGTCCGGCGTTAAAAAATTGACCAGCTCACAGACTTTTGTGCAGTGGGGAAAGACATTCAAGGAGCTGTCAAACTACATGACGTCTGTCACCGCCCACTTCGAAGATGGTACAGAGTACCGAGGTTGCGTACTGTTTGGCTGCGACGGCAGCCATTCGAGAGTGAGGCAAAATATCCTTGCCCCAGGCAACATTTCCAACTATCCAATACCGGTATCGATGTTTGGTTTCACGATGCAAGTGACGGCTGAACAAGCACGACCAATTCACCAGCTTGACCCGTTCTTTCTACAGGGAACAGCCTCTGCAAGCGACGTGTTCATGTACATTAGTCGTAAGTCTCGAACCAAGCACGTGGTGCAAACGACTGATGATCGTCTACTAGTGTTGAGAGCACACCAACCCTCTGAAGACGATGATGAGATCTTCGTCTACCAGGTGTGCATCTCAGGCTCAACGAACAAGGAGCCGTTCCGCACAATAATCACTGGAAACGCGGAGGTTGCTAACACGAACCGCATCGAAATTATTCGAGACATCGCTCAGAGCTTTGCCGAGCCATTCTTCTCCTTCTTGTCACTTGTCTCGAACGACACAGAGGTGAAGCAGCTGCATCTTGACGATTTCGCACCTCAAGAGAAGGTCTTTGCTTCGAGTGTATACAGCCTCGTGGGCGATGCAGCTCATGCCATGACGATGTGTAGGTCTCAGCATGTCACAAGGCCTCCTTGCGCATTGCACTGACCACATTTCTAGATCGTGGCGAGGGCGCAAACCATGCTATAGTAGACGTCCTTGAGTTGAAGGAGATGGTGCTGTCGAAACTCAGTCCCGCCTCTGCGAGCTTTCGTTTCCCTCTTCAGGAGTATCAACAGAGCGTGGCTAGGAGGACGCTCCCAGCTGTGCTGGCTTCAAGACAGGCTTGTCTCGATGCGCATGACTGGGCTGCTCTTACACCGGCAAGCCCTCTGCTTACACGGCGCCAGATGATACTCGATTATGGTAGTGATAGGTCAGTCCAGACTGACCACTGAAGGTACCACATATCAGGAACGTAGCTTGTATGTTGAGCATGGTGACTCAGGGGAGAGACATCTCTCCGCAACTGCATACGAAGAGGCATGTTTCTTTTGACCAAACACTTTCGTACACACCAGGAGTCGTTATACGCATCAATTTAAAAAATAAAAAATAAAAAAATAGGGGTGTACATTTCAGCAAACAGTCTTCATAAACCAGGGTTAGTGTATTATGTGTAGGTATAGTAGACAGCAAGCAGAGTTGTCCTGCGTAAAACAACATATCAAAACGCTGCCTTGCACAACAGGCATCCATCAAGAAAAACGAGCTCTCCATAAACACGACACGTTTGCACGCTATGCGGCGCATGTCAGCAGCTGGTATCTTGGTACTATGCGTGAACCCACGACCCGCAATGTATATACAGCCTTCCCAAGCTCCCCTCACGCAGGAAAAACCGCAATCGCAGCATGTTATTTCTCTACTGTTTAGATGCTACGTTGCAGGTCCTGGAAAGTGATGATGAATCGTAACCTCTAATTAATTAATTAACTACCCAACATCAGTCTACAATCTACTAGTGACGAGACGAGACAAGTACACAGCTACAGGAACAACCAACTCCATCTTAAACACCGAGACTTCTACCGCGCTGTTCTCTTGTAGTGTGTTTTTCAAAGTCCTGATACTACGAATCCACCGCTTTCGTATTCGTCTTGCTATTGCACGGTACACTCCCTCCAATGATATCAGCGCCAAATAGCTCGTCTAATGTCTCGCTCTGCAGTATCGCACTAAGGAGATTAGGGGGTTAGGTATATATTAACTACCTAGAACATTCTCTAATTAAGAAATCTTACTATCCTATCTTTTGTTATAGCCTTTTTGTACTTTTCTTCTTTCTTTTAAGGGGTACACTTGCTCTAGTGAAATTGGTAGGTGGTTGAAATGTAGAAGATGTGTAACGTTACGTGGGTTGAGGTATGTCTTTAGTGTAATTGTGTCCTACTGTGTATCTATAATATTGAAGATTGAAAAATAGCAGTGATTGCTAGAGTGAGTTAAGTTAGTTTACTATTGCTGTTGCTGTTGATATCATCATTGCAATTAAGCTCATTGTGGGATATTACACTACATGCATGGAACAGGAACAGTGTAGTAAGGTGATGAGTTACCTAGCTATTATGAAAGCGTAGGATATCTTTCTGGGCGAGAGGTAGTTATTTTTCTTCTTGGTTGGGAATAGGAAGCAGAGTGGGTGTGCTGGATGTACTGTTTCATCTCGAGTGGTCATGCTGACGTCTGGTGTGGATGTGACTTGTTAGGGATTGGTGAGATCTTGTGGTCTGTAATTGGCGTTGAACACGTCCTGTATGAGCGTATGGCTTGCTAGCCGGCGTTTCCGCAACGTGGTCATGGACCGCGGGCATCCGTGTCTGGGGAAGTCAAATGGTGGTGCAGCAGACAAAGGGGGTCATGTCCGTCAGCAGGTTCGGCGGCGGTTGGAAGGCACAGCTGCAGGGGCGGGCTCAAAGGGGAGATTGCGCTGGGGCTGCGTGGATTCGGAGGTGATGGACGGGGTGCGGGGTTCGTTCGTTCCTTGGTGGGTTCCTTTGTCATGTCGGGCGTGGCAAAGCTTCGCAGGGCAACTGCTTGATTGCCTTGGCGCGCATCAAACACGGGCAGAGCAGGAGGGTGAGTGGGTTAGAGAGAGGGTGGCCAATGGGCGGGCTGATACGCATCGTGTGGTCGCGGGTGCTGCGGCGTGTTTCTGACTGCGAGTCGTGGAGTCGTGGGCCAGCAGCTTCTTGACACGCTCCCGTCACTCCGTGTGTCGACGAGGCCGGGCTAGCCAACCGGTGACTTGCAGAAGGAGGTGGGCTTGTCAGCTAGGGGTGGCGGGCAGGCGAAAGGCCACAGGCAGGCCGCTAGAGGGTGGTGTACATGCACGGTACGTTATAGCTGCCGGTGCTCTGTTGCTGGTAGTGGGCCAATCAGAAGGCGGCGTGGGCGTGCAGCGGCTCGAACAGCGAGACGACGGCCAGGGTTGTCGACAGTTTCATGTCAAGTGTGCACGCGGACAGCACGCATTGCCGTCGTGTGTGGGTTGGGACGGAGAGGGTGCGTGCAGTACTACAGGTGGTATGCAAATGCAGAACAGATGCAGATGCAGAATACAGATGCAGATGCAGAATACAGATGCAGATGCAGAATACAGATGCAGATGCAGAATACAGATGCAGATGCAGAATACAGATGCAGATGCAGAATACTGAGTGTAGAAAGCAGAAAGCCCGAGATCAGGACCAAGGTTGAATTAAGGAACGGCCGAGTGTTTGCACCCTGTTCCTAGGCGCGTAGACGGGCGAATGAAGCGCCATGGTCGGGCACCTGACTATGCATGCCAATTTCTCCATGTGCTTGCCGGTGGGCACGCTTCTCTCTGCTGGAGGGCGGCCACGACTCGCTCATGCCGGGCCCAGTGCTGAAGCGTGACGAGAAAGATTGGCCGAGTGTCCTTTTCGACGTGTGCTCGACTGCTGGCCTGCTCGACTGCTCGACTGCTCGACTGCTCGACTGTCCAACGACTCGACCGCCCGCCTCTCGCCCACCGGAGCAGACAAGAGACGCAACGAGTCGGGGGTCTCAGCACCGGCTCCACTGCTGCTGCACGCTCGACGTTGGGCAAAGCGCTCATCCCGGTCCAGCGAGCTAGCCTGGTTTCTCGATGCTGAAGACCGACGCAGCCATGCTTCAGCAAGCGCACCAGACGCACCAGACGCAGCCAACCTCGATTCTCGCCCACGCCGCGCCCTCTCTGGCCGAGTCGATCCGCTGCCTTCGCGACCCAACTGCGCGCACCAGACCGCCGCGCCCTCTTGCGCCCACGCCCGCCGACCACGACATTGACGACCACCACCACGACATTGACCACCACCACCACCACGACAAGCACGACACCGACCACCACGACAAGCACGACACCGACCACCACGACAAGCACGACACCGACCACCACGACAAGCACGACACCGACCACCACGACATTGACCACCACCACCACGACAAGCACGACCACCACCACGACAAGCACGACACCGACCACCACCACGACCGCACGCGTCGCAAGCCGCCTCCGAGTCCGCTGAGCAGCCCTCGTTCGCCCATTGCAGCCGCTGCCCTGGCCTATAGCGACGAGCCACGCAGCCCGCGCGATCGCCTCGAGGCCCTGCTTCTACTCGAGGAAGAGCCCACGGCTGTGTCTGGCTCTGCCTCTGCCTCTGCCTCTGCTTCTGTCACTGCCACTGCCACTGCCCCTGCCTCTGCTTCTGTCACCACTGCCAGCACCGCCGCCACCGCCCCTGCCTCTGCTTCTGCCACCACTGCCAGCACCGCCGCCACCGCCCCTGCCTCTGCTTCTGCCACCACTGCATTCTCCCACCCCCACCCCCCGCGAGCCCTCGGGCATGCCCCCCAGCTGCGACACGCCTCCTCGCCCACCCTGCCCACCACCGCCGGCAGCCCCGCCCCAGCCATGCCTCCCCCCTCACGGCCCTTCCGCCCCGAGACCAAGCCGCGAGCCCCCCCGCGCAATGCCTCGATAGACTCGGTCGCTTCCTCAGTCGCCTCGAGTGCCTCGGCAGCCCCGCGACCGCCCCCCGGCCACGCCTCCCGCCCCTCGCAGGACGTCTCCACCGCGAACCCCCCAGACATGGCCGCTCTCATAGCCGCCGCCGCCTCGCCCGAGGCTGCCCTGCTAGCCATGTGGAAGGAGAAGCAGAGCCAGGCCAGCCACAACCAGCAGCTCTGGCGCCTGGTCGAGAAGCAGCGCGCCATGGTCATTGGCCTGCAGAAAGACCTCGAGCGCGCCCTCAAGGACAAGGACCGCTACCGGAAGAAGGTGAAGGAGTACGCCGAGCAGGCAACGCCAGCACCTGGTGCCCTGCAGAGGGCCGACACGTTCGATTCCCTCGTGGGACGCGAGCACAGCGAATCCCCCGCCCCCAGCGAGAGACACGCAGATTTATCCCCCAGACACGACGAGCCACCTGCCAGGCACGACGAACCACCCAGACACGACGAGCCACCTCCCAGGCACGACGAACCACCCAGACCAGCCGAGCCAGCGCCGGTCGAGCACAGGGCCGCCTCTCAGACACAAGCGCAGTTTGCCGCACAACTCTATCCAGAGTCTCAGCTGGCTACATCGCCCGCGCATTCCTCAGTCGCCTCGCCTACCGCATCGAGCGTGAACTCGGCCATCAACTCCCCCACCGACTATTCCGTCAAACCGCTGGCCCTCGGCAGCAAAGGGCTCGGCCTGAATGCCGTGCTGCACGAGAACACGCTCGACTCGCAGCTCACGGACCAGCCTCCACGGCCTGTGACCCCACCGCGCCCTGCCACGGCTACAGCGTCTGCCTCCAACGACCCTCCCGCGCAGCCACAGCTTGCCGTGACGCAGGCAACACCAGAGCTCCGCAGCGGCGGTTTCAGCTCGCCTCCACGAAAGCCTGCGCAACCTCTGCGCAAAGCCCCGCCTGCTCCTCTGAACCTGTCCAAGCCCGTGACGACCAGCGCACACCTGCACCAAGCGACCAACCAAGACGATGACGACTCCGACTACGACGACACGCTGGAAGTGGACGAGATTCCCATCGTCACCGAACGCGGGAGAAGAAAGACGCGCGAAGACGACGACCGTGCACGCGAAGCCGTAGCCATCAAGGACGAAGAAGCTAGGAGCAAGTCCGCGAAGAAGAAGAGTGAAAGCAAGGGCAAGTCCAGATCGACGCCCGTCGAAGCGTCCAACGAGGACCCTGTCCCTCAAATGGTCGCAGTGCCGCAGTCGCCTCGCCAGTTCAATCCTCTCCAGGCCGGTCTGCCACTGTCGCCACGCCACCCTCCAGCTGGGTCTTTGAATGCCATGCTCAGCCCTGCAACGTCAGAAAGCTCCATGATGGCAAACAGAAGCGTTGGATCGTTTGCCTCACCACTGTTAAGCCCCGGCCTGCCAACGAGCCCCCGTCCGGGAGACCGACCTCCCGGTTCGCCATTACCAAGAAACCCCAAACAGTCGATAGCATCCCCACCCATGTCACCCACCGCAATCGCACCGCCAGGGCCGCCGACCCTCCAACAGCCGGGCCCCCTTCCACCCAACACACCTCAATCATACCAGTCGCCTCCCGGAGCTCACGCTGAGAGACCTGCGCAGCCGAAGAGGAGTCCAGACATGTTAACCGTACCCAACGCGCAGCCAAGCCCTGACTCCACATCAAGCAGTCCAACCCTGAACGAGATGCCGGATGCAGAGCACGTATACCGCGGGCTCGTATCCGAACAGTACCCAGGACTGCTGCTCCCGCCCAACGCACTGCCTTCGATCGAGGCCAAGGTGTTTTCGTCGCGTCTCCGCCCATCTCGTCTGAGTATCCTAGCTCCCAGGCCACAAGAGGAAGATCCTGTCTTCATTCTCGCCATCTATGCGCGATCAGACAACAAGCAACTGTGGCGCCTGGAGAAGAACATTGCCTCGCTTCCAGCGCTAGATGCACAGCTGAGATCCTTGTCTGACTTTCAGGGCAGGCTTCCCGACCGCATTCTGTTCAGCGGTCACGCTCCCGCCAAGATTGATGCGCGCAGAGTCGCCTTGAATCAGTACTTTGACATCATGCTAGAAACGCCCATGAGCGAGAAGGCAGCTTTGATAGTCTGCGACTTCTTCTCCACTGACGTTATTGGTGCGCAGACCGGCGACAGACTAACACCTGAGCCAACCCTAGCTCCCGCTGTCTCTGTGCCGCGCACCAAGGGAAATAAAGAAGGCTATCTCACCAAGCGGGGTAAGAACTTTGGTGGCTGGAAAGCCCGATACTTCGTCTTGGAAGGACCCGAGTTCCGATACTACGAAGTCGAAGGCGGTGCCCATCTGGGAACGATCAAATTGCTCAACGCTCAGATCGGAAAGCAGTCTCAACAGCAGTCCAATCAGTCACCGCAGCGCCGAGAAGATGGCGAAGACAACCAGTACCGACATGCTTTCTTGATTCTAGAGCCGAAGCGCAAAGACTCTGCAAGCCTGGTGCGACATGTTCTTTGTGCTGAAAACGACGAAGAACGAGATGCTTGGGTGGATGCTCTTTTGCAGCACGTCGACTACCACGACGAAACTTCCCCTGTTGAGGCCAGACCCGCTGCGTCACAGCGCCTACAAAAGCCACAACCAAAAGCTTCAGATCGCTCACTGAGCCGTGACAGCCCAGACGTTGACCAGCAGAACGATAGGCTGCAGAGCCTCAGCTATGACGACACTGTGGCCGCCGAAGCTCCCGTACGCGGACCCAACCACCGAGACGCAATGGGCAACAAACCGTCGCGAGGGTCCCCTAAGAGCTCATCGTTTTCTCAGGACAGCACGAGTCACTACCCGGTGATTTCGGCTCCGAGCAATGCTACCCCAATACAGAACGCAGAGAACTGGGGCAACAAGCCTGTCGTTGGGCCTACGGCCGTCAAAGACAAGAAGCGTAGCATTTTTGGCTTTAGAGGGCGCGGTGGCTCCTCAGATCTTGCTCCCATACAAGTCAACAGCACACCGTTGCAAGCTGTTTCGGAATCTCGGGGCCTGCCCCAGAACCGTAACATCTTTGGCATGACACTGCAAGAAGCAGTAGAGTTTTCGCAGCCTCTTGGTCTCGGCGCGCAGCTCCCAACAGTCGTCTTCCGCTGCTTGGAGTACCTCAAAGAGAAGAAGGCTGTCAAGGAGGAGGGCATCTTCAGGCTCAGTGGCTCTAACATAGTCATCAAGGGCTTGCGCGAGAGGTTCAACAACGAGGGCGACATCCCGCTTGTGGAAGGGCCATACACTGATGTGCATGCGGTCGCCTCCCTTCTTAAGCTGTACCTGCGAGAGTTGCCGGCCTCCATTCTGACTCGCGAGCTTCATCTGGATTTTCTCAAAGTTCTTGGTAAGTGGTAGACCCGCCTCTTGGTCGAACGAGCTAACGCCTGCAGACATGGATGAGCGCAGTAAGAAAATCCAAACATTCAACGTTCTTGTTCACAAGCTTCCCGTCGCCAATTTCGAGCTGCTGCGCCACCTGGCATCCTTTCTGATCGAAGTTGTGGACAACTCTGCGATGAACAAGATGACGGTCCGGAACGTTGGCATCGTGTTCGCACCTACCCTGAATATTCCAGCTCCGCTTATCGCCTTCTTCTTGACCGACTACATGGACATTTTCGGCTCACCTCTCGACGAAGCCAGCTCTCCTATCCATGAGATCCGTGCCAACACGACACATCTCGGAGATGACGCTGTCCGTTCCCCACGCCGACAGATGTTCTCCGATTTGCCCACGCCCGCCTACAACGAGACCAGCTTCCAGCAGCGCTTTGATAGACGGCCGTCTCAGTTTCAGGACAACTCTGCTCCCTCCTACCCAGCACCCCAACCTCCGCAGCAACAGCAGCAACAGCAGCAGGAGCGTGGCCGCAATGGCAGCTACGACTCTGGGTTCATTCCCGTGCGGCCCAGTTACGATGCTCCGCAGTATGAGCAAGCCTACCAGGGCGGTGAGGGATACGGGAGTCTCAACAGTGCTGTTCAGGGCAACTCCAGAGAGCAGCGACAGCGTCGACGGGAGAGCGGTATGCTCCTCATGAACATGAACGTGGGCGGTCAACGAAAAGGCTCCAACGGATCCAGCGCGTCCAGCAACCAACGATTCCGTGACGACCCACGCGCCAACCCGCTCATGGTCCGGGAAGAGACGGCGTTCGACTAATTGATTTCACACGATCTACTACATTCTGTCTAATTTCTGAAACCTAATCTCAGGGACCCAGGGCTGGATCTGTGGGCTCAGGCATTCGCCATTATTATCTCCCTTATTCATTGGTCATCAGCAAGCGAAGACAGATCCATCATCACCTGGCGTTATTGGGACATGCAGCGTTAGCGTGCTTTCATACCACTTCGCATACCCGCCTGCTCGCCGCAGGCACTTTTGTTTACACACTTTTTTGTTTTCTCCACGAGGCTTGTGGTTGGCTTCGGCCTCTCAGCCAGCTTAGCTTGAATCTTGCTGGGTTTTGGCTTGGACGTTTGGCGCTTGTTGATGGAATACACGACGAACTGATTTGGCTTGATGGTGTTTGGGCTTGTATCGACTTCTACAGGAGGGAGCTGCGCGAGATGGCTCACTTGAAATGCTACCATTATTTTCACCTTTACATTTTTTTCCAGTTGGTGGGGTGAGTTGGAATCATGTGACTATTGCCGTGTTCATTGCTGTGACCATTGCTGTTCTCAATGCTGTTCTCAATGCTGTTCTCAATTCTGTTCTCAATTCTGTTCTCAATGCTGTGATGTTGGTTGAGGCTCTTAAGCACCCCCATTCGGATAGCGCGACGCGACTTCCCAGCCGACGCGACTTGCTCCCGCGTCGCCAGAACATTTCAAGCGTCGACGCAAGCAACAACAAATAGCACCCCCTCCCACTCACCCTCTCACACAATGGATGGCAACATGTTAAGAGGCGCGCCCTTGTAGGCCTCCCTCCCAATCCCCACAACCACCAGCTAACAAGTAAATCACAGTGGGGATGTGCCTTCCATACCCAGTCGAGCCGAATCACAATACAACCCGCTGCACACATTCGACCTGCCCAAGGGCACCGAGAAGAACTATGCACATCAGTTCGCCGACATGTACTTCCTGCGGCTGGCGCAGCTGAAGAAGGCCGTGAAGACAAAGGCACACGAAGCCTGGGACGACTTTGAGCTGGGAGGGGAGAAGGCCACATTCGTCGAACGCGTGCTCGACGTACGGCAAGGCGAGCTGTGCTGGATCGTTGGCACTGTCTACATGGAGATGGCGCTGAAGCCTAACGTGCTGGACGACATATCGAAGGAGCACTGGATCGCCGCCCCGCCTCCCCGCGAGACGTACGTATCCGGCGCACAAGACGAGATGATGCTGGAGGACGAGTCTGGACGCCTGCGCGTCACCGGCGAGAGCCTGAACTCGACGTACGTCACGGGCTGTGTGCTCGCAGCCCTCGGCACAGAGCAAGCAGACGGCACATTTCAGGTTATTGCTACTCAGTACGCAGACCTGCCACGACAGCCTCAGCGCTGGGAACGCGACGATGCAGCTCTCACCCTTGCGAAGAAGCCAATACCTAAGCGGGCAAGGGCGGGGAAACTGGCTATTGTGTCTGGACTGGACATCACAGGGACAGACGACGACGACCTAGCGCTCAATCTGCTGCTCGAATATCTCACAGGCGAAGCGACAGGGCCTCCCACACAAACCGCTGCGAGCTCCATATCGCGCCTTGTCATAGCTGGTGACTCGCTGTCGCACGCAAGTCCTATTCTATCGCGAGAAGACTTCGCCGAGAAGAAGAGCAAGAAACACGCCTATGGCTACGACGCTTCGTCCTACAACGCCTCGCCCGCCGAACGACTGGACGAGTTCCTCTCCGACCTCCTACCTTCCCTCCCCATCACCCTCCTGCCTGGCGCAAACGACCCCGCCAACGTCGCACTGCCCCAGCAGCCCCTCCATCCGGCCCTCTTCCCCAAGAGCAGGCTCTACGCCGAACCCCCCGCCAAAACAAACGAGACGATCCACGGCCTGGACACGGTGACAAATCCGTGGGACGGCGACATCGAAGGGTACCGCGTGCTGGGCACCGGCGGCCAGACAGTCGCCGACCTACTAAAATACGTCGACGACGTCAACGCCCTAGACGTCATGGAGATGATGCTCCGATGGCGCTGCATTGCGCCCACAGCCCCGGACACACTATGGTGCTACCCATTCCAAGACGACGACCCACTGCTACTCAACGACTGTCCGCACGTGTATTTCGCAGGCTGTCAAGACAAATTCGGGAAGAAAACTATTGACGGCCCTGCAGGACAGCAGGTGCTGCTTATCAGCGTGCCACGGTTTAGAGAGAGCGGACAGCTCGTACTGCTCGATCTCAAGACGCGCGAGGTTGAGCTGCTAGAGATTGGCGTCGTGCTGCCGCAGTCGTGAGCTTGCTTCAGCTGTCTTCAGTTGTAGTGGTGGTAACCCCTTCTAAGACAACAACCTACTGCTACTCAACAACTGTCCGCACGTGTATTTCGCAGGCTGTCAAGACAAATTTGGGAAGAAAATTATTGACGGCCCTGCAGGACAGCAGGTGCTGCTTATTAGCGTGCTGCGGTTTAGAGAGAGCGGATAGCTTGTACTGCTTGATCTTGAGACAAGTGAGGTTGAGCTGGTAGAGATTGGCGTCGTGCTGCCCACGTCGTGAGCTTGCTTTGCTGCTCATCAGCGTGCCGCGGTTTAGAGAGAGCGGACAGCTTGTGCTGCTCAATCTTGAGACGAGCGAGGTTGAGCTGGTTGAGATTGGCGTTGTGCTGCCCGCGTCGTGAGCTTGCTTCAGCTGTCTTTAGTGGTGGTGGTAGTAGTAGTGGCGTGTACGATTTGAGTAATACCCATTTATGTCTTGTAATTAATACTTTACACAATAAAATTGCACTGCAATTAAAATTCTGCTTCTTTCTTTCTCTTTCTCTTCCTCTTCCTCTTTAGTATCAACAACTTACTAAGAACTTTAGTAGTAGTAGTAGTAGTAGTAGTAGTAGTAGTAGTAGTAGTAGTAGTAGTAGTAGTAGTAGTAGTAGTAGTAGTAGTAGTAATTCTCCTAACGTGTACAATTTAAGTAATACCTATTTATTATTAGGACACGGCTCTGCCCACTGTGCCAAGGCATAAGTAATCTGTAGCCAGAACAGTACTATATCGTTAGCTAGGCCTAACAGAAACTATATCTTTGTATTACTCCTCTCTTTCTTCTTTCTTACTAACTTTGTTTCTTTTTTTCTCTTGTAATCTCTTACAATCTCTTGCTATCTCTAGTAGTAGTGTAAAGTGTAACATCTTTTTTACTGTTTTAGTTAGTTAGTTAACGGTGTTAGTTAACAGTGTTAGTTAACAGTTAGTTATAAGGGTTAGATTAATAGATAGGAATAGAGTAGGTATAGCTAAATTTACAATTGCAAAATCCAAGGTCAGAGAAGGTGTTTGTTATGTTGCATTGTATGGTATTTTGTATGAGTGTCTACTAAAACAGAGAAAAAGAGGAATACTGTAAGGGGAAGTAAAGACACGTGCGTGATGGAGAGTAATGTGACGTGATGTAAAGCGTGATGTGCATGATATTCATTTTTTAATTCATTTCTTGTATTTGGGTATTAGATGATCGCTCTTATAGTCATTCCATCTTATCTGTTTGTCTGTCTGTCTGTCTGTCTGTTCGCCTATATCTCGTCTTGTCTTGATTGTCGGGGGTTATAATGCTGTGCTGTGCTGTGCTGTGCCATGCTTTGCGTAAAACCGATATCTCAACCCTCAACGCCAGAAGAAAAGCCCAAAAATTGGAAGATTGGAAGATTCGAAGATCAAAAGGTCCGGAGGTGTGGATATGTCCACGGTACGAATGATAATCGAAGAATAGTGTCGAATAATATGAATCGAATGCGCAAAATGGCCATACATCTCCTCAGCTCAAAGTCTCAGAGCAAGTCGAGACGCTCACAACATCAGTGCAACGCCGCCAGCGACTATCAACCCCAGCGCTGACCCTGTAAGCTGGCTCGCGCCGCCGGTGAAGGGGACGGTGCTGGTCGGCTTGGGTGTGCTGGCGCCTGTGCCGCTGGGCGAGACGGAGACGGCGCCTGTGCCTGATGCGGAGGGGTAGGGCACTGCGGCCACCGAGGAGGTAGAGGTGCCGTTGACGGCGTACTGGGCCGAGACGGTGGCGGCGAGGGCGGCGATGAGGATGGTGAACTGCATCTTGATGTGTGTGTGTGGTTGGGTGGGTGGTGGTGGTGGTATTAAATTATGTTTAGAGGATTGGGAGTGAGAGGGTTGATTGATAGTTTGGTAGTTTTGCTTGTTGGATAATGATAGTAAGGACGGTTGGGACGGGAGTCTTATATCTCCATTTCACTCATCACATCTCCTGAGCCCCCTCCAACAAACAAACAAGCCTCCCCGCTGCCAACAAAAAAAGTCCCACAACAAGCATACGTACGCCGCCGGGTCTCCCAGCCCTGACCAACCTCCGCCCCCCTCGGCATCGACACGAAATCCAGGCTCAGGAACCCGCTCACCATCCCTGCGCAGGGGTATCCCCAACCACGCGACCTGTCAGCGTGTGCAGCGCATGCCGTGATTGGTGAGAGGGCTCGGCAGATGGACCAACCTCCGAGTATTTTTAGCTCCACGCCCAGCCACAGCCACGCACTTGCGGCTCTGCTGCGCAAGTCGCCTCCTCCAGTGCATTGGAAATCCCGCGCCGTTTGTTATCGATAGCTAGCAGGATTCAGAACCTGCTAGCCCGTTCCCGAGCAAACACTGCACGCTGGTGCGGCACGTCATCACACGCTGTTTGTCGCCTTTGGAGATGCCCCAGCGCCTTCTCGACGAGCTGGGCACGCCCTGGTGCAGCCTCAACGGTCGCGGCGCGCATCCTAGCGAGCCGCAATGAGCCCGAGGCAAACTGCGTCCCTCGTCCCTGACGTTGTTTGCTGGGTCATGGGCGATCGCCAGGCAGCTTTGTTTCACCACGCTTGAATACCCGAGCGTCGATCGCTGGTGACGTGCCGTGGAGCTGCTTGCGCAAGACGAGCGCTTGGCCGATGGCAGTCCGATTTTTTTTCCAACCGTCTGCAATAACGGCTGTCATGTGACCGTGCGACGCGTGTGCAGGAGTGCTGTTGAGGTGTCTTTGTTGTTGTTTTGTTGCTATTTACGGTGCGTGAGGCTTTCATTGCGATGCTGCTGATCCATCAGGAGGAAAATTGGCAGTGTTTGAGACGCATGGATTTGTGGAGAAGGACAAAATGATCACAATCTTGCAAGCTCATGACAATGTCTTGGGCCAGCCACATTGAGAGGATCTCCATGTCACATGTGTTCTGGCCAGAGTTATGCTGTAGCCTTGAATTTGACGTGCTGAAGGCGATTATCACAATGTAGTTGATGATCGATCCGAATGGAGACGCGTTCGCAAGGCTTTGCAGTATCAACACAGCATAACGCGTAGAGCTTTGGATGCTGCCTCTCCTTTTCGTACGTGAATTGAGATTGGACTACAGAGGTTGGTCCTACTCTTCCATCTCATCACCACTATCATCGTCGTCTGAGCCCTCATCGCTGTCCTCGTCATCGTCGTCGTCGTCATCTTCCTCCTCGTCACCTTCGAGACCGTACGACTCGTAGAAGTCGGCAAGAGTCTTAGTTTGAGGCTTGAATCCCGCCTTTTCAAACTCCTTTTGCAGGTTCTACATGTGGTTAGCAGTTGCGGTTTCGATAGTGGTATCCCACTCACCTCAGTCAGGATGCCGCCGCATGTGACAACAACATCAACCTTCTCGGGCTCGAAGACAGCCGAGATGACCTCCTTCAAGGTGCGCTTGACATCCTCCTCGGTGATCTTGCGCACTTCGCGGAGGACCCATTCCTGCCACTCCTTGTCGACGCCACGTACGACGAGATCAATGAACGAGCTCTTGGCCGCTTCAACCATAGTATCCCGCTCGTCCACAAAGCCCTTAACGATCGTCGAAATCGCACCCTCGAGTGCCATCTTGTCAAAAGACTTAGTGCCATCTGCAAGCTCTTGAATCAGTGTCTTTGCTGCATCGAATGCCTTGAACACGTTCGGACTGTTGTACACCACAAACTTCAGCTTTCCAGTCTCTACATCGCGGTAGAATGACGTGCCGTACGCAAGACCCGTACCGCGGATGGCGACCCACATCGGTCCCTCAACAGCTTCAAGAATTGCAAGAGTGACCAGGAGTGATGGTAGCTGTGGAGCTGTGTATCCCTTGGGGCCCTTGGAGGTGAAGATGCCGTAGGATGTGTCGATAGGCATGGTGACGATGTAGTGCGCGCCGCCCGGGTTGCGACCGATATCAGAGAGAAGTTCGTTGCGGTCATCGATAGGGTTCACAGTAGGATTCGAGCTTGGCTTGATGGCATCTGTGAGATGTTTGAAGGTCGACACCGGTTTGCTAAGAGTCTCGAGATTCGCTGTGACGAGTAGGCGCATGTTTGAGAAGGTAAGAAGATGCTTCCGCAGGGCTTCAAGCTTGTCAATAACTTGTTGAGGGTCAGTTTTGAGCAACTTCAGGGTCCGCTTCAGGTACAAGGCCTTGACGAGGGTGGTTGTAGCGCGGACGGAAGAGGTGGTGTCGTAATGAATCATCTTGTCGATGGCAAGTGCCATGCCGTTGCCATCACGCTTCTCGTCTGGCACGTTCGCCAACATCCTGATCACAGTAGCCTTGATCCTCTCAACATCAAATACCGAGTCTACGAGCAGTGTCTTGAGCCATTGGACAACAGTCTCGAACTTCTCTGCTTCCGCAACGAAGTGGATGTGAAGCATCTCAGAATTGCCAATGTCGGTGGCCCTTCCTAGAGTGTACTCGATGGTGTCCTGCTCGAGCTTGGTGATGACCTCCTCAAACTCGATGCGCTTGCCGTCCCTTACGACAGGTGTGGCGAAGAAGTTGGTAAGATAGATACCAAGCAGAGGCTTCAACTCTGTGGGCAGGTCAGATGTTCCTAGAGCCAGACCAAAGTGCACGAAAGAGGTCGGGATGTGCTCGAAGTGAACGAAAAGCGGCAGCCCGTTTTCGTCCTTGTCAATGATCTGCTGAATCTTGGTGTCGGCCGTGCCCAGCTTTTTCGCAAGCCCTGAGCGTGCTGAGGTCGTCTCAAAGAAGTGGATCGAATCGGTACTGGGCACCTTGAAACTTGCAATCAGTTCTTCTGGTATGGGCTTGTTGTTCTGGTCCTGAGCCTCCTTGAGCTTCTCTGCCAGCTTCTTGAGACCTTCCTCGCCGAGCTTCTCTTGCTGTGCTTTGACTCGTGCGACTTCCTCAGCTTTCATCTTCTCGTTCAAAGCCGCTGAAGGCTTGCCGAACAAGGTCACGTGGTGGGCATCTGAGATCCACTTCTTGGTAAAAGAGCGCCATTGGTCTTCGCTCCATCCATCGAGCTCATCAAACACCTTGAGATCGCCCATGGTGATCTTCAGATCTGAGCCATCTCGATTTCCGAAGATATGATCTTTGACAATGGGAGTGTTCCAATCCTCGTTGCTGACCTCGGAAGTGAAGCGGGCCTGTCGCTTGAAGCGATGAAGGCAGTCCCGCAGATAGCTCATGTCGAGGGGTCCGTCTACGTGTTCCCTGAGAACCTCGAAGAAGCGCTTTTCAGCAGCTTCAAGCTGATCGGTCTCCACGGCGCTGAGTGTGAACCAGATGATAGAATCGTAGTGGTCTTTCATGAAGTAGTAGACCTCACTCGCAAGGTGTTCTCTCTCTACCAAGGTATTGACCAGGACAGATACGGACGACCCAGCAAGGTACGTGAGTAATGTGTTAATAGCTGTCTCAGCCAGGTCATCGGTCGAGGGAGGACCAAGAAAGGCGACTTGAACCTCTCCGGTAGACTCATCCTCTTCCGGGAACTCGAGGGTATCCACTATCGTCTTGCTGAGCGGGGGCGTGCGCTTAGACTCGACCCAAGGACGCTTGAAGGGTGCGTCGTATGAGGGTACAGAATCAACGATATCATCCTCGAACTTGTCAAGTACATCAAGAAGGTTGTTGTGATCTACCTCGCCGATGAGAATTAGACGCATGTTCTTTGGCTGGTACATCTCGCGGTGAAACTCGCGGATGCGCTCAGCGGTCAGTACGCGTAGGTTTTCCATGAGCCCGCCTGTTTCTGAGCGGAAACCGTCGTCTTCCGGATACAAGAGACGACGCATGCGAAGATCCATCATGTCGCCCTGCAAGTTTTGCCGTGCTTGCATTTCAGCATAGACGACACTTCTATAGTTAGCAATTTGAAAAGACGGGCAAGAAGTCTACGCACCCTGCATCTTCACCCTTCCCATCAACATGATGTACCTCGGTGTAGCAACCAGCATCCGTGTTGGTAGGCAGTATCAAGTGATCCAAATAGACAGGAAGGATTTGCGCGAAACTCTCCCAGCCAGCCGAGGAGAGCGTGTACACGGTCTCGGAGACGTCAGTCCAGGCGTTGGTATCTGAGTAAGACCGGGTTGAAAGCTTGTCCAACAAACCCTTGTACGGGTATTTGCGCCCTCCCATGAAGATCAGATGCTCAAGTGTATGCGCTACACTTTGTTAGTAGTGTTTGACTCTCGGATTGATGCACATACGAGACCCTGAGTCATCGTGGATCTCTGTGGCGACAGCGAAATAACCATAGACTTTCGGACCTTTCCGGTCGACCACTGTTACTCGCAGGCCTGTTCGCTGCGACTCATACTGTGTGAATTCGGCATCTGCGTAATCAGCCTGGAAATTTTGGATCTTCCTGAAGTGCGACTCCTGCGATATCGACCCCATCTTTACGTATAGTAAGTTTTTAAGATCCTCAAAGGAGCCCAGGAGTTCAGATGCAGTGGTCGTGATACAGGATTGCTGTGGAGTAGGCGCTCCTTTGTGCAATGCCGAATCGGTGCTACCATTGTTGTGTCAGCCAACACTCGCGTGGGACGTGAAAGTTTTGAGAACAACTCTCTCGTACAAAGATATCGAGGTGAACGGTAAAAACCATATCGGCTTGAGCAGTACGTAACAACAGAACGCATACATGGAGTTTTGAGGCAGAACCAGTTTAGTTGATCGCGGGGTACGAGTTCAAACTTACATTGAATTGAAAAGAGTAAAGGAGAGGAACGACTGTTGGTAGGCGCAATGTAGAGAGTTATTTGACCGGCAAAGAGTGCCGTGTCCGTGCGCGTGATGCCCGGATTCGCGTGACGCCCCGCCATCACCAAATCCACCCATCTTTGACGCGTCACAACACAACCAATATGGATCCAATTTAGTCAGCGATTTCAGCAATCGAATCCTTGAAACCAGGAGAAGAATTCTCGTATACTCAAATTGCAGCCAAGTACGGTGTTGATCGATCAACATTGGCTTAGAGACACCAAGGCAATCAGACATCACACGCGACCAAGATCATCAATTAACAGCGGCTCAACCCACAACAGGAGATAGAGCTAGTAAAGTATATAGAATTGCTTACAAGCCGTCACTTACCTCCTACACAAGAGATAATACAGAATTTCGCGTCACCAATAGCTCAAAAACTAGTCTCCGATAGCTAGGTTACGCGTTTCATCAACAAGTACTCCATCCATCTCATCTCGCGTTATTCAACTGGGATAGATCGCCAACGTCATGACGCTGATTCCTATGATAAATACAAGCTCTATTTTGATCTGCTGCAGCTGAAGATCTCCAAATACTCTATTGAGAGTCGCCACACATACAATATGGATGAGAAAGGCTTCATGATTAGGATGACAGGTAGAACAAAACACGTGTTTAGTAAGCGTATGTGGATAAAGGGCGAGGTCAAAGCATCAATCCAAGATAGCAATAGAGATTAGCAGACTCTCATAGCGTGTGTGTGCGCTGATGGATTAGTACTGCCGCCCAGGCTCATCTACACGTTGAAGAAAGAAGAGATCAAATTAGACTAGGTTGCTAAAATTAAGCTAGGGGTACACTCAGTGATAGTGACAGCGTTAGCCTCAGGATGGTCAAACAACAACATAGGCCTTGCGTGGCTTGAACAGGTGTTTAATCGCTATACCAAGGAGAAGGCACGGAGGAAGTAGAGGTTGTTAATACTAGATGGCCATAGATCCCACATAACAATAGACTTTCTTAACTATTGTGACCGCCACAAGATCCTCCTAGCTGTACTTCCCCCTCACTCAACCCAGACGCTTCAGCCGCTTAATGTAGTGCTGTTCAAACCTCTATTAACAGCGTACTCAAAAGCAGTCACAACACATATCCATAAGGCTCAAAACAACGCACCTATTACTAGATCAGACTTCTTCGGCCTGTTCTGGAAGGCGTGGGTGTCTAGCTTTACCAAAGAGCTGATAGTCAAGTCCTTTGACGCAACGGGGATCCATCCATTCGAACCTGACGTCATCCTCAATCGCTTTGTCAAAACACCAGAGATCTCAGATTCAGATAATTCCTCATCCTCTGTTTTCAGTGACGAAGATTGGCTCAAAATGGAGACGTTGTTGCGGAGGATTGCCAAAGACAAGGAGAATGATGAGGCTAAAAAGATGAGACGATCCATCCACCACATCTCAGTCAAAGCCTCACTACTAAAACATGAGATAGATGGCCTTAAAAGTACTCTAAAGAAGCAGAAGAAGCACAAGAAGAAGAACAAAGCCTTGGATTTGCAGCAACGGAAGGAGTACCATGGTGGTGCAGTGATTTGGTCTCCTTCAAAGATCAAGGAAGCACGCTTCCGTGAAAGAGTTAGAAAGCAAGAGGAGAAAGAGGAGGCGCTTAGAAAAGCGACTAATAAGGAAGTTGCAGCTGCTAAGAAGCTTGTCAAGGAGAAGGAGAAGGAGGAGAAGCGTGTGGCGAAGGAGGTGGCCAAAGAGGTGCGTGAGAAGGAGAAGGCTGATGCAGCGATTCAGAAGGCCGAACGGCAGGCTGAAAAGCAGCGTCAACAACAGAAGAAAAACGCTGCAAAAGCTATACAATTATCCTAAAAGGGTAAGAGGAAAGCCTCAGAAGCAACCTAGCCAAAAAAGCGTCAAAAACGTGGTCCTATAGATGGTGTTGATGGACGTGGTCCCCCATCGCCGCCTCCGGCTGCCCCAGCCATCACCACCCGCCGCGGCCGCAACGTCAAATTACCAGCAAAATTCAAGTAGCACATCTTTTTCGCAAGCAATCAATTACTACTACACTACAAAATCTCGTGATAATAACTATTGTGGGTGGCTGTAGAACCTCATCTCTATATGAGCGTTGAGGCGGTTGGCGGGGCGTCACGCGAATCCGGGCATCACGCGCACGGACACGGTGCGACTGCCCGGTTCGTTAGCTTCGTTTTGCCGCAAGAAAAGCCGTGATCCATGTACCAAGAGATGCGTGCCAGATTTCAATAGCGGAATTGTAGGCGACAAGCCAGGTTTTTCTACTCTAGTAGAAGATGAACTCTACACGGGATTCCGTATATGGCGGGGTAGGTGTTCCATAACGCTTTGCCCCTCCATGTGAATTGAAGCTCCACGCACGGACGTCATGGTTGCCAACATCAACTGCTTTACCGTGTCGCGCAAGGAGAGAACAGCGCACGTCACCCTCTTCCAGCCTCGACATGACCTACGAATGAGCACACGACATGACTTCGACTGTATCGGACGAGCAACTCGGCGACGCAATCCTCCAGTCTGCTGAACATGGGTCGTTTCCTCAGGATGGAGATGTGGCATCTGCAGCAGTGCCATCAAGCGCACTGCCTACACTTCTAGAGAAGATCGGGAAAGCAAAAGAAGACGCAAAAGTACGCGCAGATGCCGTCATGTGTTAGCGCAAGCTGATTGTGCTCCCAGAATGAAGTTCGCAAAGTTTCCCGCGAAGCTGCCTCTGACGTCGACGGGTGGATATCTCAAGCGCGAAAGCTACAAGACGACATCAAACGTTCTCAGGACACCGCCAAGGAGATTGTGCAACACGCAGAAGAAGGAAAGGCCAATACAGTACACGTCCAAGACGCGGCTAGCAAGGTCAGCCTGCTCCACACCGAGATCGCATACAACGAGGGTCTGTCGCGGGTTATCGAACAGCTGAGAGACATCACGACGTTGCTGGATTCGGCTCAAGATGCTGCTGTACGAGGGCATGTCATGTATGCCATCGAACGACTAGAAGATGTGGACGGCGCATTCGAGAATCTAGGACCATTTGGATCTACAAGGGTGGTGGGAGTACTGAAAACCAAGGAAGCGCAGATGAGAAAGGCTATAAGGGAGACTGTCTCAGAGTCGTGGAATGCACTCCTTGTTATCGACGCTTCCAATAACAAGGTGTCGTTGAAGGACTCAATCGAACGAGAAACAACAATCAGCATCACGGCGGTTGTTGAGCAGCTGACCAAGTTAGGTCTTCTAGACGAATTCGTTACCCGCTTCAGCCGCGGCTTCGACAAGACTATTCTCTCACAGCGCCTGGCTATTGGCCAGGATCAGGTAGTCACTAGCTTCGAGGTCCACGGGGACGATATACAGCTTACAAGTCCCGTCAATGATGGAAGTGTCAAGGTCACCCTGGAAGACATTCACACAATCGCCGAGTACATAAGCACACGCCTGCCACCTTCCATCGCTGTACCGCTTTCGTCGAAGTTGGTACCCATGATCACGTCACGCTTGATCGCCCACTACCTTCTGCCCGCGGTTCCAACGTCCACAGATGGAGTTCCCGAGTTTCAGGAAAATCTATCCTACGTCTTGGGTCTTGTGGAGTATCTTGACGAGCTCGGATGGACTGGCCAAAACCGCCTGACAGAGTGGGTTGACCGGTCAGCTGAAATCTGGCTAGCCAAGCAGAAAGAATATGCAATTGCAAAGGTGCAAAAGCTCTTCCCGAAACAAGTTAAGATCAAGAAGACAGTGGAAAAGGTGGAAACACAGGTCATTTCGAGAGGCGATGCCTTGCACCCTACTCAAGACGACCAGGACAATGGTTGGGGCGCCGACTGGGGGGACGATGACGAGGAGAAGGAGGGGATGGATAGTACACCACAGGATGTGGAAGAAGAAGACATGAGCGCGTGGGGTATAGATGAGGACGAACTCGGCGAGGCTGCAGAACCGGAAGGCAAATCGAAAGAAGAGAAGCCGGCAGATGATGAGGATGCAGAAGACTGGGGAAACGATTGGGGTGACGATGAAGATGGCAAACCAGCACCATCACCGCAGGCTCACAGGAAATCGCCTCAGCGCAAGGCAAACGGACAGTCATGGCAGCAGAAGCCACCGACAGAGCAGCATGTCACGCTGAGAGAGACATACACTGTGACAGCCATTCCCGACTCGATCATTGAGATTGTACGACAGGTCGTTGCAGATGTGGAAACGCTCAACTCGACGGCCCTCGTCAAGTCTGCCATTTCGCCTGCTAGCGGAGGGTTGTTCGCTATACCCAGCTTGTTACTTGCCATGTACCGAGCTACTGCTTCTGTCCACTACTCTACCGACATTGCTGGCAATATGCTCGTCTACAATGACTGCGAACGTCTCTCGGATTGCTTACGAAAATTTGCCCAAGAACAGGCAGAAAAGGATGGGGCGTCGAGTCTGCCAGAATTGCTGCGACCTTCGGTTCGTCTGACACCGAAGATCGAGGCAGACGTCAAGATCATGGACGGCTTCAGCCGGCGAGTGTACGGTCGAGAGATGGAGTCGCAGCGGCAGATCATCAAGGATCACCTTGAGGATGCACAAGGCTTCCAGGGGTGCACCAACGTTCCGTTCGCGACCGTGTGCGATGATGCTATTGCAACCGCGATTGACCGGATTGGTGACGTAAAGCGACAGTGGCAGAACATAGTGTCGCAAAGGGTGCTTGTGCAGTCTCTGGGATCTCTAACCAGCACAGCATTTACAAAGTTCATCAACGACATCCTGGACATGTCGGACATTGCAGAGGACGAGTCGAGGAAGCTACACAGCTACTGCATGTCGCTAGCGACCCTCAACCAGCACTTCCAGACACAAGACGAGAAGGGAGAGACGAGGGACACGGCAAGCCTGTATGTGCAGAACTGGTTCAGACTGCAGTATCTGGGGGAGATTCTGGCTGGCAGTCTAGCCGACATCAAGTATCTTTGGAACGAGAGCGAATTGAAGCTGGAGATGACGGCGGAGGAAGTGGTAGGGCTGATGGAGGCGCTATTCGCACCGAGCGACCTCCGGCGCAGGGCTATAGCGGAGATTAGGAGGACGAGCATGCACTAGATAGACTGCGGCTGCTTAGACACGGTATCGACGACTTCCTCTGCTCTGAAGGACAGTGTATGCGAGGGTGCCAGGCCAGGCCAGGCCGAGGCGGAGGTTTCTGGAATGCCGACTGGTGCTTCCTTCCCCGCGCTAGCGGCTACTAGCCTCTCGAAAAGTTGCCCGGGCCAAAATTTCCCAGAGCTTCGACGACGACGGCAACGGCAACGGCAACGGCAACAGCAACAGCAAAAGACACAACGACGCACGCCATGGAGTCGACCGCAGCAGAGACCAAAGTGCAGATCCGCCTCAGCACCCGCGATCCTGGCCTCCAGATTGCCGAGGAGCCGACGGTCTTGTTGGTGCAGACATGTGAGTGGATTCCTTGGATGCGCGCATGGCCGCGCAGAAGAGACGGCATGCACGAATGATTCCATGTTCACTACGCCTTCTTGTCCACCGCTGACACACGCCCAGCTCTGAGTCGACACCAGCTCTCCACCCTCGTCAACGATTTGCTGCACCGCGACGCGAACCGCATTCCCTTCGACATCTTGATCAACGGCCAGTTCCTGCGCACCTCGATCGACGACTTCCTCACCAAGAACGGCATCAACGCCGAGTCCACACTAGATGTCGAGTACACAAGAGCGCTGGTACCGCCGCTCAACGTCACCAGCTTTGAGCACGACGACTGGGTGTCTGCTGTCGATGTCCTGTCGCGCTCCTCGCCCGCAGGCACGTGGTCGGGCGGAAGCGTGCAGGGCGGACAGGAGAGGATCCTCAGCGCAAGTTACGACGGCCTGGTGCGAGTCTGGAACACCTCAGGCGACGTCTTGGCGACATCAGAAGCACCCAACAACGGCGGCCGGATAACCAGCTTGAAGACGGCCAAGTGGTTGTCGGATAAGAAGTTTGTCGCCGCGGGTCTGGACAACACTGTACGTGTCTACAAGTACGACGACAACGCGCGCACCATCACAACGAGCCTCGAGCTTTTCAGCCACAACTGGGCTGTCGAGGACCTTGCCGTCCACGGTCCCTCGAGCCGCATCTTGTCTGCCTCGTCCGACTCCACCATCTCTCTGTTCTCCAGCAACGCAAAGGAGAGCCCAGCTGCGCCCTCCAACCTCCTCCCCAACTCGACAGCCGCCTCCAACAAGCGCCAGAAGCTCTCCAAACCCGACCGCACAGTCCCCGCTCGCGGCGCACTAGCCACTTTCACCGGCCATGCCTCGCCCGTCTCCAGCGTCATCTTCAAGCCCGACGATGCTACAGTTGCCTACTCGGCCTCGCACGACCATACGATCAAGACGTGGGACTTCCCTACGCAGTCCTGCGTCGACACACGCACAACGGGCCACGCCCTCCTCTCCCTCTGTGCAGTCCCCGCCCGTAACCTCCTCGCAACCGGCACCGCGGCGCGCCACATCACGCTCATTGACCCGCGTGTGTCTGCCACACAAATCAGCGTCATGACACTGCGCGGTCACAAGAACGGAATTGTCTCGCTCGACACAGATCCCAACTCGGAGTACAACCTCGTCTCTGGCTCCCACGACGGCACCTGTCAGATCTGGGATCTGAGGAACGTCACCACTGGCGGCCAGGTTGGCGAGGGCATGACGGGCGAGAGCGTGTACACGATCAACCGGCAGGGACAGAGCGGGCCGGCGAAGAGCCACGGTGAGGGCGTCAAGGTGTTCAGCGTGAGGTGGGACAAGGAGGTTGGCATTGTGAGTGCGGGCGAAGACAAGAAGGTGCAGATCAACCGCGCGCTGGATTTGTAGAACTCCCAATGTGCGGGAGACGACGGTCGGCGAGCAAAAGTCCAGGCGTTCAGGCGCGTGATGGGTTAGATACCATGATATCATACGTCTACTTCCCCCTTCACAACACCATCCATGCAAATCGTGAACCAGACTCCAGCCATGCAAATGCTCCAACGAACGGGTATCAAAACTTTTCCAGCGCCTCTGCCATCTGCAGCTAGCCCTCTCCACCAGCCACGCTCACCCACCAACAACACGAACTGATTCTCAACCAATCCCTCACTCAGCCAACCACCAGCGCTCGCCACAGCCCGCCATACCATAATTCTCTGCCCAACACACCCTCCCCCTCACACCAAATGCCCCGGCAGCAAGAAATTCGCAACCCCCTCCTTAACCGCATACTCGTGTCCACAGCACCCACACACCAGCTTGCCCTCCTGGATACACGTCTCCAGCAGCACGCGATGCAGGTCCCGCGCCGTCTGGCTGGGCTGCTCATCCACCTGGCCGGGGGCCGTGAGCGCGTCTGCCGAAGTGGGGGATTCGATCAGGTCGGTGGGCGAGGGCGGCGAGGGGGGAAGGTCGGGGAGGCTGAGCTGGGAGGGGTGTTAGATTGCGATTCGTTGTTAATGTGTGGGTTGTGAGATGGGGTGGGAAGATTTAGTTTAGTTTAGTTTAGTTTAGTTAGTTGGATGAGTGACAAAGGTTCGAGTGTAATGTCAGAACGAGGGACACACACCTCTTTACCAATCGTCCTCAACTCCTCCCACATCAGCCGCGGCAGAATGTTCTTCAGAAACGGTAGGTTGATGGCGGATTCTTGGATTTCTAGCTCCGCGTCGCGCGGGTGCAGCGGGAAGCTCGAGGCTTGCGTTTTGCATGTTTTGACGGCGCAGGTGAGGAAGTTGAGCGTTAGGAGCTTCATTGTGGCTGGGTGGATGCGGTCGGTGGGTGGATGCTGTTTGGGAGGGAGAGAGCGGGCGCTGCGCGTCCGAGGTGGGATGTCGCGAGTAAATTTTGGGTGATGCGGTGGGGTAGCAGGGGGCGGTTTAAGCTTAAATTTAGCGTTGCCGTTGGGGTTGTCGGTTCGTCGCAAGGTGGAGGATTGTTACCGTCAGGATTGATGACGATGTGGTACCCATCTGTTGGATTCACTTGAACCCAAATTATAGTCTAGCGTTCGCTATCCAGCCTGTACTCAGCTTTAGTTCTGATTCGGCCACCTTTGCGTGGCTCGTCCTTGTCACTCACTTATCCTAGCTGCTAGATGCTAGATCATAATGTGCAAACTACGAATTTCTGATGTTCTCTAGCCACGAACATACACAACAATTCAAGTCAGATATGCATGTTCAGTTCATTTCCATTTGTCGAAATGGTCCTCGTCCCCCAGCAACAGGCAACTGTTTGCGGAGCATTTTCGAAATCCCATCACGTATCGTTTTAACTTTGGAAATATCACAAACTAAGCATTACATCTACAATTCACCTCTTTTCAATTACTTCCTCAAGTCTGGAGTAGACATCCTCCGCAGATCGATGACACTATTGACAAACACACTATCAGTCGAACCTGACTTGTGTGACACTGTCGAAAAGCTCCAGAAGCAGGCTCTTGAGAAACAACTCATCCTGTAAGGTTCCCCAATTCCACAAATTCTCCAGTGATGTTGCATCTTGATGCACCGTGCATACGTCTACATGCTCCAGAAAATTGTGCTCCCAAGGTTCGTGTTTATACGCATTGGTGTAGACATGACTTCATTGGAAGTTCTGTCTGTGGTTTTTGCATGAGAGGAAGAAACCTCAAAAAAATGTTAAAGTCCTGTCTGCTAAACACAAGAGCTTTGCGGTGCTATGCGGAGAAGGCGTCGTGACAGATCTATATCCATGAAAACAGTTTTCTTCCTGCTGCTTGAGACAACGACTGCTGTATCACAACTTATCACTCACAATACATCAATCGATTTAGAATTCAGAAGTAACTCTAGATATTGAGTCGTATGTAGTTAGTAAGCGACCAGAAAGCCAGGCTTGCTCAGTGTTGGACGCGATGGCAGGCCTCGATATGAAACATTGCCCTCAAACTCTTGAGTGATCAATATGTACTGCTCCTACCTTCTCATTGTGCTCGCTCTCATCATCGGCCTTGTTGTCGGGTGTGGGAAGTGCATTTTGTCCTGCTCTTTCAAATCCAAATAGCTTGTCCATCTCGTCCATGCGCAGCCCCTTGGTATCGTGAATGAAGAACCAAGCATAAACGCTTGCACAGACTAAGCAAGTAGCAAAGAAGACGTAGACGCCCCAGCCCATATTAGTGTACATCTGGGGTAGGCTCTTGGTTACAATCAGAGTCCATATCCACACACTCGCCGCCGCGAAGGGCCCAGAGACGGAGCGCAACGTAGTTGGAAATATCTCTGCGGAAATGATCCATGGTAATCCGTTAGCTCCAAATCTAAGTTCTCGTTAGTTGCCGGCTCCTTTCCATGCGTTTGTGATGCTACTTACGACCACGCTGCTCCAAAAATCATGATCATAGCCGTTGCTGCTTTACCCCCGGCGATGGTGGAGTCCGACATGGGTTGGCCGACCTTCGGTTGACCAAGGTTTATATAAATAGCCAAGTAGTATTGACAGAATGCGCATATCAACGATGAGATGATCCAGGGATATTTGCGGCCGAACATGTCGATAAACCATGTGAAGAAGATAATGGAACCGCCAGCCTTGATGATGCCGTATACGCCAGTCCAGAGGGTGACGTCAGACAGACCAATCGAGGTGAAAATTGTTGGAGAGTAGTAGTTGATAGCTGGAAGGCATTAGAAATTAGACTATGTGGGTTAACATATGTAGACATACCTGCTGCGCCACTCCACGCTTGCCACATGAACATGAGAAACACCAGGAGGAAGCGGTTACGCATGCCCGGTTGAGATGCCTCCTTGGCAGCCGCTTTGATGACTTGGAGGAAGCTAGCATGCTGTTGGTCTCCAACGAGTGCTAGACGCTCTTTGGCGATCTCGGCTTCGACGAATTTCACATCTTGCGCGATGTACTCGTGGTCCTCAGGCAGATTTCGGAAGAAGCTGTATACTTTCAGAGCCTCCGCTTTGCGCCCGCGCTTCAGCAGCCACGTAGGTGACTCCTTCAGTAGTGGAATCATAAGAGCTAGAAGTCCAGCAGGGATGAGCTGCACAGCCATAGGTACTCGCCACGCAATGGACTTAGACCTATCCATGTTGTGCACAATTCCGTAGTTGATCCAGAAGCCAATGACAGCACCCGTTTGATAGAACGACTCGAAGAATCCGGTCAGGCGGCCGCGAATAGCTGGAGGCGAGATCTCAGCAATGTAGATGGGGGAGACGGCAGCGATGCCACCAACACCCATTCCGGTGAAGAATCGTCCAGCATAGACGAGGCCAATTTGGTGGGTGGGGACAGTACACATCACCGCACCAATGATGAATATCGTATCCGAGATAATGACTGTCATGCGACGACCGAGGAGTTCGAGTGAGGGGTACATGAGCAGGGCTCCGACGAGACCTCCTGCAGAATCTGCAGACGTGTTAGTCTGTCATTCGATGCTGAAAACGTCCAAAGACATACATATGGATGTGATGTTGCTTGTGACTTCGTTCTTTTCGGATGTTGACATGTTGTTCAAACCAAAATCACGTTTGAAGCTCTCGTGGGTTATTGTGGTTCCAATGAACGCAGAGTCGTACCCATAGGCCAGGACACCCATTGAGATGACCAGAGCTGCCATGTACACTCTCCAGTTGTACTGTATCTGCTGTCAATCCTTGATCTTCTCGAACGATGAAATTGTCGATGTAGTAATCTACCAACATACCACTTCTGGAGGCGTAGGCCTATCCTCGGGAGCTCTTGCAAAACCTCCCATATTGATAACAAATCAAAAGATGTCTAGTGAGGCTGTGTGGAGGTGATGCTGATCTCGAATCCGGGGTATGAGTGTCTCTTTAAGTGCTCCAGATAAAGCCGACCCCGGCTTGCAGCTCGTTTCCCCACAAAATAACCTGGTCAGTCACTGGGGCATGCATCCGAGCAACAGGAAGTTGGAATCGGATTAAGATTGATCAGGCCACGCGACGTCCGCAGCAAGTGCACAGAGAACGACTGCCGACAATTGCGTATGGAGACTCCACTGAGGAGCTCCGAATGCACTGATGGCGCTGTCGCGAAACGATAATGCGGAGGCGTCGGCAATCGCTTGCGCTAAGATGGCAAGGCGCGTGGAGAGCAAGCTAGTGTATCTTCCGGGTAAAGTGCAAGCGATGTATGCCGACGCCCGCTCACGTCCAATCGCATCATCTCAGCAACCTCGCGATACTTCGAGCACGCGATGCTCTACTCTTACACGACTACCCCACGCGTGGAGACGCTACCGGAATCTGTGGTGGGTGTCGGAACGCGTGTCGGAATTGAGATGGTCATAATGAGCGCTCCTCGCTGTTCGCTGGCGTTGCTTACTTTCGATCTACTCTCAAAATATCATTGAGCTTTCGCACAACATGCCTTCAAACGAGACAATTTCCAATGGCAACGGCCTCGCTCAAGATTACTCATTTCCGCCTGGTATCCATGTCCCATCGTTAACCTGGTTCAAGAACGATGACAGGCAGGATATCGACTGGGACGTTCAAGAGAAGCACTTCGAGTTCCTGATCTCCAACGGTCTCCACGGTATCGTCATTGCAGGCACGAACGGCGAAGCAGCAACTCTCTCATCTGCTGAGAAGACACAACTAGTTCAGAAGGCACGCAAGACAGCACAAAGGCTAGGTCGTGATGACCTGCCCATCACGCTTGGTGGTGTAGCAGGCTCAACACGCGATGCGATTCAGCAAACCATTGAGGCAAAGGATGCAGGTGCAAGTGCATTCCTCGCGCTTGTACCCTCATACTTCCACTTTGCGATGAACCAGGATGCCATCGTTGCTTTCTTCCAAGAGCTGGCAGATGCAAGCCCCATCCCTATCGTTCTCTACAACTTCCCGGGTGTTGTATCTGGTTTAGACATCAACTCTGAGATGCTGGACATGTTAGGCAAACACCGCAACATCGTGGCTGTCAAGCTCACATGTGGTGGTATTGCCAAGGTTGCGAGAGTCTCCGCTTCTTTCAAGAAGTCTGAATTCGTTGCTTTGGCCGGGCAGAGCGACTGGCTGATTCCAGCTTTGAGCGTGGGTGGAGTAGGCACAATCACCGGCGTTGCAAATTTGTACCCTAAGGTGAGAACGATGTACAACACCTTGATCCCGCCAGTCCTAACAACAGCCAGACCTGTGTACACATGTTCAACCTCTACCAATCGGGCAAGCATGCTGAGGCCTCCGCTCTCCAAGTCAAATTGTCAGTCACCGAATGGGGGTTTGGAAAGGGCGGTATAAATGGCACCAAGTATGTGGTTGCTCACAAGAGAGGATATCCGGAGTCGAGCGCCGACTGCAGGAGGCCGTACCCCCGGTACACTGATGAAGAGAAGAGGAAATGGGTCGTCAACCAAGTGTCTGGATTGGACGCGATTGAGGCTTCACTGTAGTCTAGACCCGTCGGCATGTCAGAAGAAGGAATGATCAAGCCATCTGCGTTCTTGATGAATTACGAAGCTATCACAAGGTGATACTACGACAAATATACCAGTTTGCTCTACAGCTTAGTCACACATCATTCAGTGTCGCCAGCCGGGCAGAAGTCCGAGACCCTTACTGTTCTAGTGGGGATACAAGAGCTCCAAGCTGGTTAACACCGCTTTGCTGAGTCAAATAAGCTGTCGTGAACAGACGGCGCCGTTCGCAAGAGCTTCAAGAAAGGGCTGTTGCCGCTTCCCGATGCGGTAACTACAACAGTCGACCCAATCAGAAAAAGCCGTGCCACAGACTTCTACTTCTATCCTTGCCACGGACAACTATAACCGCCAATCAAAAATGCGCAATCGCCGCAGTAGACGGGCCGTCCGCCCTAGGATAATGTGTCGGCATCTGCAGAGCTTGTGTGGAGAGGGGCAAGAGTGGGGTTAACGCGGGTTTACGATAGCGGCAATGTCGCCGGTCGTGACGTTGAGCTGTGCAGCAGCGTACATAGCTATATTGTCCGCTCTGCCACTTTTGCTTCATTCATCACGTACCCATTCATACCCAATATATATACGAATACCAATTGAAAAAATGTCAGACCCGAAGACCATCCGTTGGGGCATCCTCGCGACTGGAGGCATTGCGCTCACATTGTAAGTACCCCGCGATTCACCCCACCATGAGCTGTGACCTGACGCGCACAGCACCAAGGATCTGCTGGTCGACCCAACAACCCGTGGTGTCAAGTCCGTGAAGCACACCGTTGTCGCTGCCGCTTCTTCGTCTTCAAAATCGCGTGCTGAGGACTTCTTGAAGGAGACTGGCTCTCCCTCGGACGCAAAGGCCTACGGCTCATATGAGGAGTTTGTCAAGGACCCCAACATCGACATCGTCTATGTCGCCACGCCTCACTCACATCATTACCAAAATGCCAGGCTCTGTCTTGAAGCTGGCAAGCACGTTCTGTGCGAGAAGGCATTCACCGTCAATGCTCCGCAAGCGCGCAAGCTTGTCGAGATCGCAAAGGAGAAGAACCTTTTCCTGATGGAGGCTGTGTGGACACGCTACTTCCCGCTTTCCATCTATGTCCGCGAACAAATCACATCTGGTCGCATTGGGCCCGTCGCTCGTGTCATCTCAGACAACAGCATGGCCCTGGACCCTGAGAGCAACTTCGCCGATGGCAAGAACCGCATGGTCAACCCTGAACTTGCTGGCGGAGCGCTACTAGATCTCGGTATCTACGCATTGACATGGGTATTCCAGACTCTGTACCACACTCAGCCTGAGAAGACACGCCAGCCACCCAAGCTGCTTGCTTTCGTCAAGAACTATGAGGCCACAGGAAAAGCAGACGAGCACAGCACCATGATTCTCAACTTCCCAAGATCGAAGGAAGAAGGTGGTGATGCACATGCTGTCGCTACAACATCTCTTCGCGTCGCCACAAGCCCTGGCCAGAACCAGGACACACCGTGTGTACGCGTCCAGGGCCCCAAGGGCGAGATCCAGGTCTTCCCTCCCTCTTTCCGCCCGACCAAGACCAAGGTCATCCTCAGCGATGGCACTGTTGAAGAGAAGGACTGGCCGATACCGGGACCAGGTAAGGGCAGCAACTGGTATAACGGATTCGGTGGCTCACTGCAATCAGAAGGTGAGGGTCAAGGTATGTTCTGGGAGGCTGACGAAGCTGCCGAGGCTGTTGTTCAGGGCAGGAAAGAGGGCAAGTTTGAGAACCTTGCCGAGAGCATCTTGATCATGGAGGTCATGGATGAGGTTAGGAAGCAGGGCGGTCTTGAGTACCCCTCTAAGATCGAGTCGACAGACTACCCTGTGCAGCTATAGGCTCTCGTAACTCCGGTTAGATAACATGATTCAAAAGTAAAAATATGATATACATGGACTAAATTGTTGTGGGCATTTCGTCTGCACTTGTTGGAGCATCTCGATACAACGACGTCATCACACCAAGTCACTACCTTCTACTTCCCTTTCATCACTGCAGCAACATTTTATAATGGACTGCACCTCTTGCTTTGCGTGCAGTCAAGATAAATACCAGCGATTCTTACTCCAATTCGTATTGCTCTCACCGATTGCGCTATTATCTACAACGCAGCCTACGTCCGCAATCCAATAAACCCTTACTGACTGGTACATACCCGGATGCTCTTTTGAGTTTGTGGGCCCAAAATTCGTCATTCCACATCTGGTTGACGAATACTTGTTGAAAAGGCTGTTTTGCAGTCGGCTTGGATGGTGTCGAAGAGCGTTTCTCTGCTGCATTGTTCTTGAAAAACGAGGAACTTAAGGGCAGCAACCTACGACAAGAACCGCGGCATGGTCAGCCATGTTGGAATTCATTAGGCGTTGTCCCGAGCGTACGCTAACACATCATTCACTTACCATGTCAGACCAGCTTGCGTCAAGAGCCAGCTAGACCGGGGCTGCTCCAACATGACTATTCGATAATACAGGCCAACATCACCGATCGCGACTCAAAAATCTGGAAATAGAGCCCTAACCACTATCAAATTCTAAGACCTTGATAGTGCTGTTGCAAGCTACGATATGCATTGTTTGTTATCTGCGGTGGACATCCATATGAATTGTACGAAGGCCACGACACGTTATAGCCTTATCCTGGTGTAAAATCAGTCCGATCTTCTCGTTTCAACTGACCAGGACGCATCCACGGACAGGAACGCAGGATCTGTGCTGTCGTGTCACTGCGGCCGATTGCCGCAACGCAGACACTATCTTTCGGTCTCTCAGGGGCATGATTCCGGCTAAATGCTGAAATGTATCGTCATCTGCAACCCTCGCATACGGTGAATATACGGAACGTAATTTAATCAAGTTCCAGTAAATTTTTAGATTTAAAACCCTTGCATCGACTGTGCCTCTTCCTTCGTTCCTTCTGACGGAGATGAAGTAGGAACTTACTGTGGCACGGTCATCGCGGTGGTGTGGGTGGTACTCTTGACGAAAGAAGTAGTCAGTGGAGTACCCCGACAAAGCAAGAAGGAGGAGACATGGTCTTCATAGCAGTAGGAGAACACACCGTGAGCTCAGTGTACGGTGTCCCCCCTTGTACAGGTCATTAGCCTGCGGTTCAGCGACAAGGGAGGTATTAGGGTTTTGAGCCAACGCAAAAAATTCTTTTGGCTCCTATGCCTGATCTTGCCCATGCCACGCGAAGGAAGGCTAACAATTCCTTCAGAGGAGGACACTACATGGCTCTCAGGTTGCCAACGGTCTCACCTCCTTCGAACACCGCTCGCAGACTTGATAAAAACCATGCCATCCCAAATCTATTGTTGTCCAGGTTATTGGTATACCAGGGTTGGGCAAGAGATTCATGTACTCCTCGCAAGTAGAACAGATGATGCTTCCGCGGAAGACTGCACGTCCCACCTTTCTCTCTAGGTCTAGGCATCGCTTCCGAAAAGAGCAAAGTCCGAAGTCTCCTTGGACACCGACTCAGACCATTGTTAAAAAGCTAGAACGAGCGACCAGATAAGCGCCCGGTATATAAAATCGTTCATATTGTTACGCACCCGACAGCCCATACAAACACATTGCCCACTCGACAGTGTCAACTCTGTCCTGACTATCAACGATGTATCTCCGCGATGCGCAGCCCACAGATGAGCCCTTGATGGCAGCGATCTGCACTCGCGCCTTTTTTGACGACGATCTCTTTGGTCGGGTAATTCATCCCCAACGGAGCACCTATCGCAACGATGTGCAGATCTACTGGCACGAATGGCTTCGTCAAGCCTGGTCTTGTCCACGCAGCAGGCTGGTTCTCGCCGTTGCAGTTGAAGATCAACAAGAACGAATCGTTGGCGTAGCGATATGGGAGCGTCAAGGTGACGATGAGGGTGCGCAGAGAGCCTCCAAGGATTTCAAAGATCCTGGGCCGTGGCCTAAGCTGGATAGCACGCAGAACCGAGCACTAGACCCATCAAAGAAGACAATCCTCCATGATTCAGAACCATACTGGAAACCTCACTACTGGGTGGGCTCTTGTGCAATAAACTGGTTCCTTGCTCTATGCTGTGTGGATCCGACTTATCAAAAGAACGGCTACGGAAACCTGTTAACAGGATGGGGGCTGGAACGGGCCAAGAAAGAAGGGATCAGAGCAAGTGTCATAGCGAGTGAGGGTACCACTGAATTTTATATGAAGTGTGGATTTAAGAAGGTAGTGGGGAATGCAAGCGAAGGAGAGGGAAACCCGATGGCAGAAGTCAACGTCAGGGGAGGAGATATTCTGTTTACATAGTGAAAGTTGAGGTGCAGAGTAGCATAGTGAAAGTTGAGGTGCAGAGTAGCATCGTCCAGAGTTTCTGCAGAATCCACACAGGTAAATTACGTCGTTGAAGAGCATTGATGTTTCCCGAACTAAATTAAACACGTAGATAGCTAATGGTTCTGCACAGGTGCAGATTTTTGGCTTATAAGGTGGTCCACTTTACTCTATAATACCTGAAGCCGACCTTATTTCATTCGGTCTCCTATCCCACTGTCTTTCGTATCACTAGCCTTCGTTTGCTCGTCTGACTCGTACCGTCGAATTCCTGGGTATCGCGGTGATCCATTTCCATATCATGTATCTCCCCTTCTGTGCGAAGCCTGCTTAGGAGCTGCGTCCAGGTTCTCCCAGGTGCTTTGCCATTGTCCGCTTGTACTTTAACACCTGAGTCACCGTTCCTTCTATCATTGAGCGTATACATCTGATAGCTCTCTCCATAGTTGGTAGGCGCACAGCTGCTACTGTGAATACTTGAATGGGTTCCGTATCCGCTGGAGTCAACACAACGCCCCAATCTTACTTTTACACCGCTGCCGGTATCGAAGCTGTTCATGAAAGATTTGAGACATGGAATAGTGCCGGCTATCAGGGAAACACACAACTGCGACTGCTGAAAGACCAACGCCATTGTGCGCGCAACACCAATATCGTCGCTGTTCAGCGAAATCTTCCAATACTTGAAAAACAAGCCGGCTAGCGCAAGCAAGGGAAGCCGCAATGCAAAGATAAATAGCACCTGTAGCTTGAGCACCGGCTTCATCTGGACGTGCCGACATAGATATGCTGGAATGATCGCTAATACGAGGTCCGTTATCGCATCTGTGACGACAATGACCATATATCGAGCCTCGTTTCCGATTCCAGAACACACCTGCGACGGCGTCTTGGGAGATAGGCTCTCCGCTGAGCATCCGGCAGAGACGACCAGGGCGGAAGAAATAGTCCAGACGAACATGGCACATACCACCACGTTGCAGATTGTTCGTTCTTTTTTCATTTCTGCTCTGAATACACGCCGAACGAGCAAGATTGTAGAGATCTTCGAAATGCCGAGTGATAGGTAAATAGCTATCTGACCACCATAATAAGTCCGTCGAAACGTTAGGTCAAGCTTGAAGACAGAACAAAGAAGCCTCACCAATGCCATCCGGGAGTATTGACCACTGTTGATGGTCGCGAAAGATTTTGCTAGTCCGTTTGATAAGGAATTGTGCAAAAGAGTGAACTGAACAGCATTGACGATCTAGTCTGATCAGCCCAACGATACCAACACCGAGCTTGATTCTGAGAGAGAAGCGATAATACCTGTGCGATCAACATTGCTCCATCGTCTAACCCGAACATCTTCCACTTAATGGCCAATCGTGTGATTAAAGCAAGACTGGTATATATGAGGCCTAGCCACACAACGACGTACAAAATGCCGCTGCGATCTTCGGGTATAACACGATGGCCGGTCTGCAGTGGATCAGACATATTGTGAGGAAAGCCCCTGCGAAAGTTGAGAAATAGAGTCAACGCGTGCAACGGAACCTTTAGAGCTCATCATTGATCTGCTGTGCCGCTCAGGTTGCAGCAGCGAAGACTTGGCCTCTGCCTTGGCCGATCGACAGGACCTTGTCAGTCACATCTCGGTCATATGCAAAATACAAACCCCCATACAAAGAGAAATTTCAGAGGCACAGTAGCGGTTCGTGGCGTCACAGTGGCATGAAAATGAAGGAGGTGTGATCGGCTCGAGTTCCGTTCTGGCAGCCACGGTACGGTGCGGCACGGTGCGGCCCCACTGAGCTCTTTCCTTCCGCCTGTCGCTGAGTCGTAGCGCTGCGCCTCGTTGCTCGCTATGCATTGCTTGTCTCAGTCAACAGCCCAGACATCCATCTCTTCCATCGTCTCGGACTGAGCACCCGAAAGCGCAACAAGCAAGATGATAGGGTCACGTCTTGAAGTCGCCCCATCCAAGGGTCTGTCCTCCGCGGCCAATTTACTATGTACATCGCGCCTGATGTGGCACAATCCTTATGCAGGGACGAAGCCCAGATGCTAAGATCAGACAACTGCTATGCAACAACGCCGCACAAATGCTCAAGAGCGGCACGCGATAGGAATACTGGGTCAGTCTCTCGCCTTTCGCCCGCGATATCAGCGCATCTGCCCTTAAACTGCTCCTCACGGCGATACGCCGCTCTCGATATCCCAGGTCTTTTGTTCTTCATTTCTCTACTGCTGCATCATCATGGACCTGAAGACTAAGCTGCAGACCAACATCGTTGGGCCTTGTGATGACGAGGCGCCGCAAGATGACCCAGAAGTGCAGGGCACGAAGAAAGACCAGGTGGACATGTACCGCATGGGAAAAGTGCAAGAACTTCGAAGGAACTTTAAGTTCTGGTCAATCTTCGGCTATTCCATGATTTTGATGGCAACTTGGGAGAACACATTGACGTGAGTAGGATACCAGCAGCTGAAGACCGGTGGCTAATCTTCGGGTAGGACACTTATCATTCCATTAACCAACGGTGGCACTGGCGGGGCTATCGTTATGTTCCTTGTAACAGCAATGGGGATGGGTCTTGTGATCATCTCGATGGCTGAGATGGCTTCGATGTAAGTCTCCTGATTCCTGTCATAGTTGTATTACTGACACCTTCCACAGGGCCCCTACCTCAGGCGGCCAATATCATTGGGTCAGCGAATTCGCACCTCCAAGGCATCAGAAACTGATCAGCTACCTGGTCGGTTGGCTCTGTGTGTTGGGCTGGCAAACTGGAGTCGCATCCATCGCTTTTCTCTCCGGCGGTCAGATCCAAGGTCTCATCATTCTGAACAACGCCGACTATATCCCAGAGCGATGGCACGGCACGCTCTTGATCATCGCAGTCGCGTCTTTTGCCACCGTTTTCAACACGTTACTTGCCCGCAGACTTCCGTTGGTTGAGGGCATTATCTTGGTCCTGCACATATTCGGTTTCTTCGCAGTTTTTGTCACTATGTGGGTTTTTGCGCCACGCAGCCCAGCTGGAGAAGTCTTCAATAGCTTTCAGGACAATGCTGGGTGGGGGAGCGTACCTTTGTCTGTGTTAGTTGGTCAACTGGCCCCCATCTTCAGTATGCTTGGCAGCGATGCCGCAACCCACATGAGTGAGGAACTGCAGGACGCATCAAGAACTCTGCCGCGCGCCATGATCTGGACAGGTGTGGTTAACAGCACTCTTGGTTTCCTCATGTTGGTAACGTTTTCGATCTGTTTGGGGTAAGCCGCTTTTCGCTTTTCGTTTCTTGCATGACGCTCACACTGACCGTCCATCCAGAGATACCGAAAGCGTTATCATGACACCAACGGCGCAGCCGCACATCCAGGTTCTGTACAACGCAACGGGATCGGTTGCTGGAACCACAGTCCTCGCAACTGTCATAGTTGTCATGGCCATCTTTGGCTGCGTCAACATGGTAGCCACGTGCTCTCGTCAACTCTTTGCCTTCGCTCGCGACAACGGCGTGCCGTTCAGTGCATTTCTTCGTTACGTTCGACCTGGCTGGGACATTCCTCTGAACAGTGTTGTCGTTTCATTTTTCATCACTGTCCTTCTATCCCTGATCAACATAGGGAGCACTGTTGCATTCAACTCTGTCGCATCGCTTGGAACATGCGCGATACTCTCCTCCTACGCCATCAGCATTTCCTGCATGTTTCTAAAGCGATGGCGCAAGGAGACTCTCCTGCCTTCAAGGTTCTCGCTTGGCAGATTCGGCATTTGGGTCAACGCCATGTCCGTCCTATACCTGTGCGTTGCAATTACGTTTGCGTTTTTCCCTACGTACCCGCACCCAACGGTAGACCTCATGAACTGGAACATTCTAATCTATAGCGTCATAGTAGCATTCTCACTTGGATACTACGTGGTCAGGGGAAGTAAGGTCTATAATGGCCCCGTTGAATACTTGAACAAAGACACTTAAGAGCGGCTGGATTCAGAAACAACACGTATAACATCTGTGTACGAAACAGAGCTTGGCAGTATTCACTGCGTGCATTTTATGTAATAGCAGTATACCTTTAAAAAGACCAGTACCAAGCATAGAAAATGTCAAACGAGCTAAATTGCAAACTTCTAGAAACCAGCCAGGACAAACAAAGCAACCTGATTGAAAGCCCACACGACACACGAACAATATGTCCAGAGACCTCAGCAACAAACCAAACAAAAGCTAATTACCATCGACGTACTAATAAAAAACACGGGCTCTCTAATACAAACCAAAACTGGACAACATCCACCAGAATAGTGGCACAATTTCCTACATCCTCTCGACATGCTCTTCATAGACGATTCCTCAACTATCACCTTGCTCACTTAGGACGTCAACATCAGCCCTGCACTCCACCATCCACCACTGAAGGCCAAGCAGTCCAACGTGCGCTATTTGCGGGATTGAGGTTATTGTTGACTACGGCAAGGATGGGGGATGAGTGGAGGTGTAGTGAATATGAACTGAGGAGAATAGAAGGAACAGAGACAATCAATCATAAATAGGGGGTTTGTAGATTAGAGTTCTTGGGGGTGAGTGAGTGAGTGAGTGAGTGAACAAGTAATTGAGAACTGAGAGTGATAAATTCATTGCTACGGAGTACCAGAACCAAAAAACAAAACAAAAACAACAACAAAAACAACAACAAACACGTCCTTCTAATCTCCTCCAAATTTCATCCATACCTCACCCAACCAACCTATCAACCCAATCCTCACACCCAACACAATTATACCGCCGCCGTACCCCTACCCCACTACCCCCCTTCACCACCTTCTTCAAACACAGATCCCGATACCGATGTCCGCACCCCCCCACGGGGTGCATGACATCCGAGCTGTGCAGTTCGAGACATATGCAGCATTGCATGTACAGTGCCGAGGTGCGCGGGGTGTTGGAGTCGGTGGGCGGGTGGAAGAGGGAGGTGAAGATGTTGGGGTAGGCTTTTCGGAGGATGGGGGAGTCGTGGGGGATGGGGGAGGAGGTGCGTGGGCGGAAGGAGGTGAGGGTGTTGGGGTAGGGGGTTTGGAGGGTTGGGGAGGGGTGGGCGGTGGGGGAGTCGGTGCATGCTGGGAGGAGGGAGGGGAGCATGGTGGTGTAGACTTGGTAGAGGGTGGGTGTGGGGATTTGTTTGGGGTTAGGTGGTGGTGGGGAGATGCATGTAGAAGGGGTGTCTGTGAGGTTGTTGGTGTTGTTGGTAGAAGGTACGGTGGTTGGGAGTTCATCATCCTCGTCTGGGACGATCGTCGTTGTATCAGCTTCTGCGGAGTTTCGTAGTGTTTCGTGCTCGACGATGTCTTCTTCAGCTGGAGATGACTGCTCGAAGTCAAACTCGATGGATGTATCTTCGACGCGCGATTCACAGCCTGTCTGGTCCCCAATCGACACCGTCAATGGCGCCCAGGATAAGCTCTCTGAATTGTCTGCCCCCATACCAAGTGCCCCCACGTGTTTCCACACACCATTCTCCATTACCGGCCACCCGTCTCCCCTCCCCCGCAAACCATGCCATTCACACACCTTCATTCCCAACTCGTCGTCCCACACGCCCAGCTGCTCGCACTGCGCGCCCATGCCCGCCCATTGAATCAGTGTTTGGCACCTATCCTGTGCATGGCAGTCGTGGTAGTGGCAGTACCACAGGTTGAGGTGGGGTTGCAGTTTATCGCCGATTTTTTGGCATTGGTATTTGTCGTTTTTGGGGAGTTTGTAGGCGCAGCGGCCGATGGTGTCGATTCGTGGCATAGTCGTCTGTTTTGATCGCTGTGGTTGCGATGTATGTGGTTTGTGGAATGGTTTAGTGGATGGGAGGTTTGTGGAATGATTTAGTGGATGGGAGGTTTGTGGAATGATTTAGTGGATGGGAGGTTTGTGGAATGATTTAGTGGATGGGAGGTTTGTGGAATGATTTAGTGGGTGGGAGGTTTGTGGATGGGCTGATATAGTGTTGGAGGGTGACATTGTGTAGCAGACATGGTAGAGAGAGGTGCAGTGTTGTGAGTGGATGATGTGGTACAGTTGTGTTGACCCTCATCTCACAAAGACGTTGTTCATAACTGTAAAGACCAGTTGTATCGGCCCTCATCTCACAAAAACATCGCTCATAGCTGAAAGGATGTAATAAAGGAGTGGTCTCAGCATGTATGGCCCATCGAAACGCGTTTGGAACGGAGAGTGAGTCCTAGACGTCTATAAGAACCATTTGATTGATCTGCCGCAAGTACAATGTCGCCGAGACATGGAAACGCGGTCTCGACGATATTTAGTTGCGGTATGGTGACAAAGGAAAGGCGAGGTAGCTTCCACGGCCGTGGTGCCATCTACGTCGAGCCACGTCGAGACGGTGACACAGTCGATAGCAGGCATTGCGTGGGGAAAGAAGGTACGGTCAATAGCAGGCAGTGGGTGGGGAAGGAATGTACGGTCAATCATTGCGCTCTCCTCCATGTGCTCGAAAGCGGAGGAAACCGCACCCAAGATCGGCCAAGTTTCTGCTCTTCACTCTACAGACGGTTTTCGTGCTCATGGAAACCTCGCACCACCGGTGGGTGGCGGGTCTCTCCAAAGAAAATGCTTTATAGTAGGTGTGTTGAATTTTGCGTTGTTCAATATGGAGGGCAGAGGGCGGACGGGAAGGGTGAAAGTTTTATGGCAGGCGCGGCCGGAACAACGTGTGGCTCCGGGGGAGGGGTGCACGGGCGTGGTGCCCCGCGGCGAGTGGCTGAGTCAACGCATTTTCGCCTTTGGTGTGGGAAAAGAGCTGGCGGTGTTATCGGCGTCCACGTCTACATCACGTCCACATCCACGTCCACATCACGTCCACGATTTAGTGTCGACGCAGTACTCGACGCCCATTTCAGGACTCGTCGCCCCGTCTACTAGCACGAATCGCCCTGTCTACTACTCCAAACCGCCCCCACGAAAGCTCGCCCAGCATGGATTCCGAGTCGGAGCACGAGCACCGCGACGTCAACGATGTCGAGAGCGAGTCGGAGCAAGAAGAGGTGGAGGAAAGCAAGCCCAAGTCGGCGATGAAGAAGGCGAGAGAGGCGCCGGTGCCGGTCGAGCGCCCAGAGCTGCCGTAAGCGCGACCCCTCGACGAGCAGGAGACAAGCATGGCGACGACAACAGCATGACTAACGATTCCCCCAGCGAGCAGCCCGAACCATCCACAATCGACTTCTCCACACTGAGCCCCCTCTCGCCCGAAATCATCTCGCGCCAGGCGACCATCAACATCGGCACCATCGGCCACGTCGCGCACGGCAAGTCGACGGTGGTCAAGGCCATCTCGGGCGTGCAGACGGTGCGCTTCAAGAACGAGCTCGAGCGCAACATCACCATCAAGCTGGGCTACGCCAACGCCAAGATCTACCAGTGCGACAACCCCGACTGCCCGCGCCCCACATGCTACCGCTCCTACAAGAGCGAGAAGGAGGTGGACCCGCCGTGCGAGCGCGACGGCTGCGAGGGCAAGTACCGCCTCAAGCGCCACGTCTCGTTTGTCGACTGCCCCGGCCACGACATCCTCATGAGCACCATGCTGTCGGGCGCCGCCGTCATGGACGCCGCCCTGCTGCTCATCGCCGGCAACGAAACCTGCCCCCAGCCCCAGACCAGCGAGCACCTGGCCGCCATCGAGATCATGAAGCTCAACCACATCATCATCCTGCAGAACAAGGTCGACCTGATGCGCGAGGACAGCGCCGCCTCCCACTACGACTCTATCCTCAAGTTCATCCGCGGCACCGTCGCCGACGGCTCGCCCGTCATCCCCATCTCCGCCCAGCTCAAGTTCAACATCGACGCCGTCTGCGAGCAGCTCATCACCAAGATCCCCGTCCCCGTCCGCGACTTCACCACAAAGCCCCACATGATTGTCATCCGCTCCTTCGACGTCAACAAGCCCGGTGCCGAGATTGACGACCTCAAGGGCGGTGTCGCCGGTGGTTCCATTCTCACGGGTGTGTTGAAGCTGGGCGACGAGGTCGAGATCCGCCCCGGTATCGTGTCCAAGGACAACCAGGGCAAGATCCAGTGCAAGCCCATCTTCTCGCGCGTCGTCTCTCTGTTCGCCGAGCACAACGACCTCAAGTTCGCCGTGCCCGGTGGTCTGATTGGTGTCGGTACCCGCGTCGACCCTACCCTCTGCCGTGCCGATCGCCTGGTTGGCTTCGTCCTGGGTCTCCGCGGACACCTGCCCAACATCTACACGGAGATTGAGGTCAACTACTTCCTCCTGCGCAGACTGCTCGGTGTCAAGACGGCCGACGGCAAGCAGGCCAAGGTGGCGAAGCTGTCCAAGCACGAGGTTCTTATGGTCAACATTGGCTCCACGGCCACTGGTGCCAAGGTCGTGGCCGTCAAGGCTGATGCCGCCCGTCTGACGCTCACCTCGCCCGCCTGCACAGAGATCGGTGAGAAGGTGGCCCTGTCCCGACGTATTGAGAAGCACTGGCGTCTGATTGGTTGGGCCAACATTGTTGCGTAAGTGTTGCACTGTTTGATAGATTGCAGTTTGGTAGATTCGTTCGCTAACGCGTCACAGCGGTAACATCCTCGAGCCTATCGTCGATTAAGCGTGAGCGTACCGATACGCCTCTTGGAGTTGGGGAGTGGAGTGGAGACGATGAAACGAGCTGCGAGCCAACCATGGGATGAGCAGCATTCTGTGCATTACGCTGTTGAGCATTTCAGGCAGGAGTCGGTTGCAGCATGTGAGAATAGACGGAAAAAGGCCTCTGCAGCGGACGTCTAGATAGCGGATTGGGTGCCACTGTACGACGAGCCACGGCGCTGTGTCAGCCGTGTGTGCGGAGGAGCGGCCAGAAAAGCCAGATGTAATGAGAACATGTACCATGCATCCCTTGGGAATTTTCGATTCGATTCCCACGTGCAGTCAGTTTGTTGAGGGCTCGACATGCAGGCGGCGTGCGGAGAGGGCAGATGTGCGCCGGGTAGCGTCAGCCGACTTTCACATGAAAGCCACATCTGACACGAGACAAAGTAAAGTGTGGACTACCAACGTCAGTGCCAGCTGCAGCGACTGCAATACTAAAACGATGGATTCCCCTCTTTCTGAACAACCCACACGGACGAACGCTCTGCTCGCCATTATTCAGCCGCATCAGCGAATCAGTATCACGTAGATTGCCTATACGAGGTAGGTTTGCGAGCACCGGTCCACGTCTCCAGCATCGACGCGTGCACGTGCACTAATACGAATGACCCTGCAGGCGACCTTGGGAGCGACCTTCCCTTGCAGAAACCGAGCGTCCACTGCGGAGACGCGAGGAGCGAGCTCGGCGGCTTGCCCGGATCTCTTTTTCTCTCCCTCACGTACACGGTCTTTGCTTCACGACGTATGTTTGGCGATTGCTAGACTTTGCCGCTGTGTTGTGTTTTGTTTGGTACACGAGCCGAAACCTCCGCGACCATGGCTGAGGAGTGCTCGCAGCAGCACTCGCCTGCCCAGCAACCACCACCGCACCTATACCGCCCCGTCCCGCGGCGGAACTTGGATTCCCACCCCCTCCGCGACACGGCGGAAAGCCCTAGCCACAGCGCCTCGCACGCCCAACAGCCGCAATCGCCGCCCGCCTCACACGTCCAACAGCCGCAATCGCCGCCCGCCTCACACGTCCAACAGCAGCAATCGCCGCCCGCCTCACACGTCCAACAGCAGCAATCGCCGCCCGCCTCCAACCTGCAGAACAGCCGCAGCTCCGACTTCCTCGCCCAGCTGAATGCCCGCCTCCTCGGCACATACCACTCGCGCACCGACGATGCGCCCGACTCGCCCGTCGACGGCAGCGGGAGCGCGCGCCTGCCGCGACAGAACAAGAGCTTCCTGAACATGAACAGCAGCACCCTCTTCGGCATCTACGACGACCTCGGCGCAACCACAAACGGCGCCCAGAGCGTCGCCGACACGCCCTGGGGGACAGGCGCCGAAACACCGGGGCACACAGCCATGGGCTGGAACGGCGGCCTGTACGAGGGCAACACGGGCGGAGCAGACGCTGGGCTCAGCATGAAGAAATCACGCCGCGCATCCGACCACAGCAAGCACCAGGCCGAGCGACGACGAAGCAGCTCCACCCGGCGTTCCAGGTCCGGCGTAGCCAAATACGCCATCCTCCTCTCCAAGCTCGCCGCCCTCTTCACTTTCGGCATCCTCTACGGCCTGATCGTCAGCCACCTGCACGACACCCGCCAGCTGGCCGCCGTGCACGTCGCCGGCGTCGACCGCGAGAGCTGCCTCTACATCACCATCTGGGGGTGCGCCGGCGTCGCACTGGGGAGTCTCCTGCCCTACATCGACCTGCTATGGCGCCAGCACCACCCACCCTCTGAAACGAGCGAAATCGCCCAAGACGACAAAGACGCAGAAACACCCCTCAGCGAGCAGATCAACGACGTGGTACGCAGCGTTGCAGCGTTTGTGGGTGTTGCCTTTGCTATTGTACGTCTCTAAGAAACCGCATCTCTGAGAAGCCGCATCTCTAAGAACCTGCATCCCATACTAACTCACTCAGCGCCGCCTCCCCTGGCAATCCACCCTCCAACTAACCCTAACCCTCGCCCTAGTCAACCCAGCACTATGGTACATCCTCGACCGCAGCAAGCCAGGCCTCACCTTCTCCCTCCTCGTCACATCAGTACTAACATCCCTCATCTTCCTCTCCAACCCCTCCGCCCTCTCCTCCCCATCCACACCGCACCCTGCAAACGCCACGGCTGTGCCTGCTGGTCGCGAGAAGGAGTGGGTCGGCGCTAGCTGGGTTGGCTACGACGCTCTCGCGGTCGTTACTTGGGTTGGGAGTGTGTTGTTCTGCAGCTGCATCTGCTTTGGGAGTATTGGACGCAGGTTGGGGGTTTTGGACGGCGGGTGGAAGAGGTGAATTTTTGATATTTGTTCACTAAGGCGAGGAGGGATGGATGAGAGGGTCAAAGCATGATGACGGAAGGAAGATGTGCTGTGCTGGAAGAATGGTGACGGTACGGTGAAGTACAACACAGTACAACACAGGAAAAGTGCAATGTAGTGTAGTCGGTGTAACATGAGTCCTGGGTATCCCACGGGACCCAGCTTGAGAAGAGTAGGTAGTTGGTTATTAGATGAATGGTTTTTATTGGAAATGATTGTTAGAAATGATGTGAATGCTCGTTATAAATTATCATTACAAGAAATCTTCTTTTCTCCTTTTCCTTAGAAGATGTAGGTTGCATTGGATGGAGTGGATTAAACTAAATCAATGTAGTACTTCTTCACGATATGGATGTTGTTTACTATTCATCTATCAATCCACCTACCTCCCACTCAACCCAATTCACCGCTTTCCACTCAGCACGACTTAGTACAACCAAGAGTTATCTAAACTAAAGTAAATTACTTCACCTACATCTAAAGTTTTCATTCCAGCGTAGACGTAGAATTAGTTTACGTAATCTCTTTCATATTTCTCTAGTTCCTGCGTTGCGTTCTTTGTTTCTATGCCGTCTGGCTTGATTAAGGTTCAAGTTAGATCAAAGCCGTGTTACTTCTAACCCCACCTTCAACTCCACCTTCGCCGAGGCTGAAGTTCAGATCAAGGTACGTTGAGCTTGACTGATTTCTGCTCGATGACACATCTAATTTAATGAGATTAACGGATAGATTACGTATATTGTTAGTGCGAGTTATCTCACATCTAGAAGGTTGTCAAGTTGACTTCAACATGTCGGGTTCGAAGTCGACTCTTACTCAGCTGAGAATTGAGATGGGATTCGAGAACTTAATTACACGCAACGATGAAACAGCTCGTGGAGCCTAGCAAGGGATTCACGTCTAGTTCCTACCCGCTCTGTAGAAACCCGTTTTGAATTGACAGTATGGCACAAACAGCGCCGCATCTAAAGAACGTAGAAGTTAGTACACTAGCATGGCGTGAAAATGGATTGTGAGCTTTTGCCCTCGTTGGAAGAGGCTGGTGTAGTATAGCATACGGTGGCGTTGAGCTTTACTGTACTACCTGACTTGATGGAGCGGTTAATGCTACTATGTACGCTTGAACTTTTACATACTATCACCTCCTTGGCTGGTTTTTCTACTACCTGTCTGACTCGTTCGCGGTATGTTTGTTCCTGCAATAAGGAATCTCTGTAAGAAACGATAAACGCAAAGGCGCAGGGACGGTAGAATGGCGAAGTCTTGTTTGATTTGGGGGTTGGCACGTCTTCCTTCCATCTAAACTGAGGTTTTCTAGACTGTGAGTCCCAAAAAGCTTGAGTAGGTGTTGGTTAAGCCGGGTGTGTTGCGCCTAGTGGGCGGTGAGCTGGAGTGTTTAGTCTTCGGGCGGCAGTCATTATATTTGCGGAAAGAATGAAGGGGTAAGAAAAAAGCGAGATGGAGATAGAGGGCTGGCTTGGGGTTTTCTCACCTGTTTCAGGGGTTTCGTTCAGTCGTTTAGGTGACTGCTGTTGCTATCCCTTGATGGATTGACCAGTCATACTTCCATCGTCTTGGAAAACGAAGAGTGTAATTATTCTGATCTAGGTCTCTCAGATCATGTGGTAATACCCTATACAGCCCAATTCAGGACTATATGTGCTGTAGCACATCTCAACGCATTCCCCGGGCGTACAGTGAAGGCTCAGTAGATGAATCACGTTGACCCGCAACTTGAGGATCACGGAGGAGATCGTGGAAGTCTGTACCCACGATATCAATATGCAATACCCCAGTTTGTGATCCTGTATGTGTAGGATGAAGTTGAACTATGTGTTTGCTGCTAATATCCCAATCGTAGCATTCGTGGTAGGTCAGTTGGTAGGTTGATTGAGTGCGTGCATTTAGCTGGCTGAGTACCGCGGGGAAGGACCACATATGATCAATTACAAGAATGCAACGCATGAACCACTTATTTGTTAGGTGGTACTGAGTACCTCGTAGCCTATCCTGCAAGAATCAACACTTGTGCAGGAATTACCTCCAGCACCAACACGCTCCTCTCCCCGCCCAGGATCTAGAACTGCTAGAGCCGCACGCTCCCCTGTCCTTCCCACTCTGTGCGCTGGAAAGCAACATCCAAGGCGCCATGCTCAGATGCATACGCTTCACTCAATAAAGCTCAGCGCACGAGTGCCTCTTCTTCGTTGATATCGCGGGTAAAAGGTATGGTGTAGTTCACTGCTTGGTAGCAAGATACTGATTTGTGTGACGGTCGATAGCAGAGAATCATGATAGTTAAGAGACACGGATTTGCACGATTTATTTGTACCCACTGGCCGCATGAGTAATCGTTTATACCAGGTCATGAATGAGCGTGATTCAAGCACGAGATTAGTGGAGAAATGAGCTGCATACCGCGCTGGTGGAGGTGTTTACGCGAATTCTTTACTTCAACTTCGATGTGGTATCGAGTCTCCTGGTGCTACAAACGGAGAACATCATCTACTTTTCGTTGAGCGGTTCAAAGTTCATGGCGCTTGCTGCTGTGGTATTTGAAGCTAGAGAGTCTCAGCTTCGAGGTCGGATACAGGTAAACTTATGATAAGCTAGCTGGCCGGTTCGTTTTTGGCTTTGGTTTCGAGGTTGAAGAACTCGGTATGCAGCTCTGTTCGCTAGCACTGTGTCATGAGGAGCTTTCACCTACTCTTCGCCATGTTTGGTGGCACTGTGCGGGAAGCTGGCGTTGAGAGATCGAGGTGGCCATGGATTTGGAGAGGTGGATAGGCGTTGCCTAGACGACACAGCGGTGTGTGTAGTGTTTCCAGGTGTGATTTTGATGCTGTGGTTCAATCTTCAGGTGCTGTGAAGTGGTGTGTTGGCAGTGATGTTGGGTCCTGTCAGGGTCAAATTGGCGGCTTCCTTTGACCACGCGCAGACACCGGCGTACAGTTGTATGTGGCCATCATCGAACAATTAGTGGGACGAGTGAAACTCGCAACTTGAACACATCGAAGAAGAAGTCAGGGTCGGTGCACGATCAAAGCACAGCGGGCTACGGACGTGACCCCCAAACTTTCTAGTGGTTTTTAGCGTACTCGATAACACGTGGTGTGTCTGGGATTCTTTACAGTACCTCTGCTGTGCTGCCAAAGTGACACTGTTGGCCTTCAGCTGTTCACTGACAAACGCTCGTGGTGAAGTGAAGTTGAACACACGCTTGGCGCATCAGTGCCTGTGCACGAGAACCTGTCACGCTTTCATCTACTCCCGGTTCCCTCCCTCGCTAGCAGAAATCGTCCCACAGGGGTACATCCCAATTAACACTGTTACTTCCACAGCTACAACCGCAATGGACGAGTCCTCAACCGCTATCCCTGGGCTGGACAACGGCGCCATGGTGCAAGTGTCCCAGGCCAGTGACTTACACTCCTTCACAGGTATGCCCCGAGAAATACGAGACATGATCTACCACGAACTGTGGGAACAGACGCCTCACATCGAACTGCCCAAGACCGAATTTGTCAACAGAGACTTTTTCGAGATATGCTACAACAGCAAGACCCCAGGCGACACCATTCAAGCCGGCTTGCCCCAGTGGCTCTTCTGCAGCACTGCCACCATGGAGGAAGGCCTGAAGCAGCTGTTCACCAAAGCCAAATGGAGTCTCTTCTGGGAGCCAAAGAGCCGCCTCGACCACCGCAGCTGCCACCGAGTCTGGTACTCCAATGTCACAAACCTCACACTTCGAACGGAGCAGTTCAATACTTTCTGCGGTGCGTCCTTTCTGCCGCCCATCGTGCGAGTGCTCACGCCTTGGCCCAACTTCATAGCCCCCTCGCAGATCGTCAAGCTCTTGCCCAACTTGAATGCACTGACTCTCGACGCCGGCCACCGCGTGCCCAAGCCTCTCTTAGCCGGTGTGAGTACGAGGTACGTGGTGCAGATTCCGTGGTTCGACAAGTTCACCTCGCATCTCGAGTCTTTCGCCATACACTGCACCGCCAACGCCGAATTCGACCTGCGCGCCGCTGCCCCTGTTCTTCGCATCGCCTACGAAGCTGAAGTACGTCGCATTGGCTTGCTGCTGATTGGGGAAGAGGGTCGACTCATTTCGGATGAGACCCTAGTTGAAGATCCCGAGGCGGAGGAGGGAAGCGAGACCAAGTTCACACTCAAGTTGGACGTCTTGTTCCAGAAGCGGAGGGCTTGAAGGAGCAGAGGCATTGAAGCTCGCGAGGAGACAAGGGAATGGGCGAGTATATAGGACTCGATACGGAATGTATGTCACAAACGGCTCGCAGATGAGGTAATTGACGTGAGCTTTCTCATCGACGCTGGGTTTATGATACCTCCTCTTCGCTCTTCCGTTGCGCGAGCATCGTTTCATACGTTGGGTTTTTCCATACATTCAACCGGGTAGAAACGAGAATTTACACTCTAAAACTCTGCATCTTTTCGTACTGACCTGATGCTACAATGCCGTCTATGCAAGCGTGGTTCCTCATGGTGACCTACTTCCCAGTCTACCTGTTTCAATCAGCAACTTCTTGTGCGCCGATCCTAGCTCCAACCACAAATGCAGAGCCATCTCTCCCGAGCCTCCTCGCTAGAACAAAGGATCCAGATGCCTGATCAGTGTGGTACCTTCTTGAGAGACGGGAGAGAGCTTATTGTTTTCGAGAGGCAGGGTGGGCAGAGAGAATAAAGCCGAGGTAGATTGAGGGCTGAACAAGCGAGTAAAAACCTGTATGACCAGCACACACAAAGAAGTCACGCCACAGTCATGCATCGTATCGTTCCAGAAAGAATACAAGTACAACGTCGCTTGCCTAGTCGCAGCTGGAATGCATGCAAGGGCTCCTTTCTCTTTATCTCGCCACGGGCCCGGAGTTTTGGTGACGACCCCTTTGATTATGGTTGCCAGTGAAAAGAGTACACAGTGTTGTGAGTGTTGTTCAGGTATAGCTTGTAGTTATCATCCAACTTTTGCTTTTCCCTTTGTTCTCCTGATTCTTTCATTATATTCCTTGACCACCTCTGCCGCACCCTCGAGGTCTTCTTCCGGCAGCCAGTCGTGACTGTCTTCGTAGCCTTCCCACTTCACAAGGTAGTACTTCCGCCCTTCATCGTAGTAGTGCTCGATGATGGACTCCACGACGTATTCTTCTGCATCTTCGTCTCCAGGACTAGAAGGTGTGTTGGTAATCTCCTCACGATGAAGAGGAGATGGTATGGCAGTGGACATAGTTTGGTCGTCGTCGACGTCCATGTATTTGTGCGCTTTGACGGTGGATGGTGCATCTGCAGGGATGGAGTCGTCTTCGCTCTCCGAGTCTGATGGCTGGTGAGGCGACGATGGCGGAAACATGAGTTCTTGATGTGGTTCCACGCTCTCTGTCTTCTGTCTTTTACTTCGATGGGCGTCTTCTTCGTCTGAGCTCACTGACTCTGATGCTGCGATTGCAACGTTGCCATAACCATCCTCAAACTGAAGTTGCATGGCTGCACTCGATATAGAGCCATCGGCGGCGTCTTCAGAAGCTGAGCTCGAGCTTCCGATGTTTGGGACCTCGGGATGACCCCGCCGTAGCGCAAGTGGGGGTGCAGGCCTGTTTGGCAATACTGGTGAGAGTGGAAGAGCGCTGTTGGCAACTAATGCAGAGGGCATCAGGCCTGGTGATGTCGGTTCAGGGCTATCATCCTCAGAGTCGAGGTCTTCCGACTCGACCTCCGTCTCTGCGATTTCTGGATGTTCCGTTTGATCGACAGTCTGACTGGGTTGACTGTCGACAATCGTATCTTGTGGAAGCTCTCGTTGTAAACCGCTCAGAATGCTGCTGCCTCTTCCCCGCCAGCTGCCTCTTCCTCTTCCCCTGCCTCTGCCCCGCCCCCTCCCTCTTGGTCGTCCCCTTGCTGTAGCTGTTGACTGCAAATCAGGGTCTATCCCCAGCCCGTCTAACAAACGGCTTCCTCCTCCTTGTCCTGACCTAGCCATGCGTGCGTTCTTCTCCATCCTTCTCTGAATCTGCTCGGCTTCTTCCTCCTTCTCTGCGACGGCCTGGGCCTCAGCCTCGATCTTGAATTGTTCGTTCTCAAAACGCTCCAACTCCCTTGGCGACACATAATGCAGTATGCGACTCAAGTCAACTCTCTCGACCTCAGTACCACCTCTTTCGCTATTGTCGCTGCTCTGCACCCACGTCGATGTTGGTTCTTGCCCGCCCAAGTATGTGATCTCGACAAAGTAGAAATTGCGCCCAAAACCGTCTTCTGTCTGCCGTCGCTCGAGGATGCGACTTCGTGCGTCTGGTATTGGGCAATCGTTTGAAGGCTGAGGAGTTACAGTGGCTGGGGCTTGCCGGATGTGCCATATGTTGTCGTAAACTTCTGGACTGGGCCTATACGTCTCCCACTCCCACTGTCACGGGGTCAGTTTGGTATCGTGCAGTTGAGGCAGTCGCGCAACTATACAATCATGGTGCTTCCTCGGCCTCTACCGCGACCACGGCCACGGCCACGGCCTCCTCGTGGGCCTCTTACGGACATGCCGAGCAGTTCGACGAGCGCGTGTCCAAATGCGCAGCTAGTCGCAGCTTGCGTATTCGCAGCGACGGCAGCCAGTCACTGTCATGACGCGTCATTGTGGAAGTTGCTGCTGGTTCAGGCAGGGAACGCGAAGTCGCGATCTCGACGTTTCGCAGGCTGACGTAATCACTCTTCTCTCACTAGCTCAGCCATCGGACTTCCGCTAATGATCTACTCGCAGCCCACAACGCCAACACTTTATCGTGAATAGATTGTCGATTAAACTTTTCTAGAATCATGCCCCGATCGCCATGCGAAACCATGCGAAACCATGCAGCTTGCGATGTCATCCGATCAAAGGCAGCTCTGTGCGCGCGTGTTGTGTCATAGTAATCTCGTGCGATCAATATTTTCTTCCTCATCCTTGAAGCACATCATTCAGCTCCACCTGACTGTTCTTAAGGTCGATCAATCCCATGATGTGTGAAGCTTAGTATTCACATTCCATGCATGACCAATCCTGCCGCGCCTAGTCGCACCCAATTGTCCTTCTTTCCCGTCACTAGCTCCCGTCTCACGGCATCAGTCAGCAGGATGGCCGCAGTCCATGTCTCTCAAAAGGTGAAGGACCCAAAGACGCAGGACTCCTCGTCCGCTTCCTTCAGATCGTCGACAACAGCACGTTCTGGTATTGCTCCAGCCAACATGTCTGAACCCACACTTGGCTGCCAGATTGCGCCCAACTATGACGATGAGCAGTGGCCGTACAACAACGACAGTGATAGTACAGGTTCGGAGAGTGATGCAGAGAGTCCAGTGCATGATGGAATTGCCAACGATGCATTGGCTATAGAGAAAGTCGAGACACAGCACTCTCGTGGCATCACACCAGCTTTGTCCAAGGTCAATACCCAGCGGTCGAGACGCAGTCGTAAGGATGCCACGCAAGAGCCAGTTGGCTTCTGGCATTGGCAAATGGTGAGACCATTGCGACTTCTCAAGTATACGAACTAATGTAGCAGGCTGGCGTGCGACTACATGTGCTCAAGCTATGGCTTCGAACAAGTGAGTCTGGTTATTTGCTTCTAACAAAATTTGGACTTACCAGTACGCAGACCTCGTTCTAGCCATTGCGATCATGGCTTTTCTTTGTCTCTTCTGGGGTGCTTTGTTCCGTCAGAACGACAACGTCAAGCATCTCAAGATTCTTGTGGTGGACTTCGACGGCCAGGTTGCACCTTATACCAAAACCACGCCGTTGGTAGGACCCTTTGTGACCCGCAGAGTCACCGATATGCTCAATGGGGGCGGTATCATCCCTTCATACATTCTACGATCAGCCGAGGATTTTGACTATGACCCACTCAAAGTCCGCGAAAGTGTATACGACTTTCACGTCTGGGCTGCGGTGATCGTTAACCCGAACGCGACCGCAATCCTTGACCACGCCATCAGACAAGGCAACGCAAGCTACGACCCCTCAGGAGCCTGTCAAATCGTCTACAACTCTGCGCGTGACCAGATCACGACGTCCTCCTACATTGTCCCTAGCCTGACTGCCCTGCAGAGAAGTGTTGTTCATAGCTTCGGTAGCTTTTGGATTCCTCACCTTCAAAAGGACGTCCAGGCTCTACGCATCGATACATCTCCGCAAGCCCTGTCACCCGGCATTGACTTCACCACCTACGACCTGCGCCCCTTCGGCCCTCCTATTGCTACGCCTGCAGTCAGTATTGGCCTGATTTACCTGATCATCATCTCGTTTTTCAGCTTCACCTTCTTCCTCCCGATCCACATGAAGTACCTTTCGCCTAAAGGCCACCCACCGCTGCTTTTCCGTCACCTAATTGCCTGGCGGTACATCGCTACTGTTCTGTCTTATTTCTTCCTTTCGCTGGTCTACTCTTTTGTCAGCCTTGCCTTCCTCATGCCAATGAACAGCCAGCCTGCTAGTCACGTCTGGCCAGCCAAGAATGCCAACGGTTACGGACATGCAACTTTTATGGTGTATTGGATGGGCAACTGGATTGGGATGATAGCATTTGGGCTGGCCAGCGAGAATATGGCAATGCTCCTTGGTACACCTTGGACGGCGCTGTGGCTGATCTTCTGGGTTATTAGCAATGTAGCTACAGGCTTCTACTCGCTCGATCTGGCGCCGAGCTTCTATCGATGGGGGTATGCTTGGCCGATGCACAACAGTAAGTCACTGTCTTGCCATTTCCCGTTTACAATGCTGATTTTGTTCAGTTGTGGAACTCACACGCTCGACTCTCTTCGACCTGCACCCACGTGTGGGTCTCAATTTCGGCATTCTGTTCGCCTGGGTTGCTGTCGATACCCTGCTTTTTCCGATCTGCTGTTACTACATGCGCTGGAACACTATGCGCGTGAAGCGCAACGCTGCACAAGCGGAGGCCCAGTGGCATGCGAAGATGGAAAAAGAGAGAGATGAGCCGAGTTTAATGGCAAGGGTCACAACCAGAGGAAGCAGGAAAGACGGCAACCCGAGACCTGCGGACGCCGAAGCTGCGCGCTGAAAAGGGAAAGATGACACAGCACATCGAAAATCATGGCAAGAGAGACGAGTGAAGCCGTTCGTAAGCCTTTAAAAATACCATACAGTGCACCCTTTCCTCTTGGGAAGAAGGACGAGCACGCCGTCTTCATCGCAACGTTTACTTCTCAGAATACTCCGGCGGCGCCTCTCCTGCATCTTCCATCGCTTTCCCGTCCGACTTTTTGTGCACACCAACCTGGTTCTTAGCATCCTTTAGTCCGCTGCAATCAACGCAGTTCTGGCAGTTGGTGCAATCAACACAGTTCGTGTTGTTCCGGCCGCCTGTGCAGTCGGTGCAGTTTGTACTGTTCCGCTCGTTGGTGCAGCCGGTGCAGGATGTACAGTTCTGACAATCTGTGCAGTCTGGTTCAAATTAGTACAACGGCGGTGCTGGAGAGTTTGGTCTGAGTAGAGAGTATTGGTAGTGATACTACAGGAGTGACATGCGAGGTCTGTTATCTGAAATGGTGTGTACACAAGGGATCCGGGATTCTGGGATAAGATAAGAGCTTTGAAATGGGAAAATGCGTGTATCTCTATCGGCCACCGAAGAAAAAAAGATAGTATACCTGTACAATCCGTACAGCTTCGGCATCCATCGCAGCTATCGCACCTTGTGCAGCTGTGGCAGTTGTAGCTACTCCGATTGCTCGTGCAGCTATTGCACCGTTCGCAGCCATCACACATTGTGCAGCTCGAACATGAGGTGCAGTCTGAAATCTCAGCGAAATGCACCTAAAGCCCAGATTTGAAATGCGATGAAAGTATGAAACACGAGGAATGCGAGCTGAAGAACTTTTGAGGAAAGATTTGATTGATGGGAACGAAGCAGAGAAGTAACAAGCCGACTCGACATACCTTTGCAATCGGTGCAATTGTTACAATTCTTGCAATTTGTGCAGTTCGTGTTATTTCCGCTCAAAGCGACGCTGACAGAGGATTGGCCGCAACCCATTGTGGGGGTATTCTGGTTGTAGTTGTGCAAAGACTGCTTTTTTCAAAAAGGTACGTGGGTGGTTGTCTCAGTGTGTCAGGGAAGACAAGAGAGGTTCAAACAAGATCTAATAGTGATCTGACGGTTGCCTGACATCTAGGATCGGGGACAACGTCATTGTGGCTGTTGATAAGCTGGGGTGCATGCGACGTATTGAGAAGGTCAGTTTCTGAGGCACGGGAAAGATAGAATGTATTTCTTCATCTTCAGTGTCTTCTGGACAAGATTTCTTGAACAGTTGCTTATAGGTGGATGTAGGATATCAATTCAAGTTGAAGTCGGGAAGTCACGCCACGACACGGTTCGCAATGTACCGCAGAGAAAGGCATTTCGGCGACCTCTGTCTATGGCTAGTAACCAGATGTTTCACACCCAAAGAGCTTAAGCTTTTAGATATGTTGCTGTTTTTACAATGTTGATGTATGGAGAAGAGCGAAAACCAAGATGACGCTGGGTTTGTGCGCTAAACCCCGAAATGGCGTGGCGAAATTCCTCGAGTGATAACATTGCGTCCCGTCACTGGGTGTCTTCTCTCTATCAGTCAAGCATCGCATTGAACAGCACGAGGAATCTAGCCGGATGTGCACCAAGCCTAAATCAAGCCGGGGTAGTGAACCTACGAGCAGGATGTGAGTAGATCCTTGTGGGGGAGCTGTTGCGGTTTGTTAAGCGGCTGCGGTGGGAAAGATATTGTGAATCTGCAAGTAAGGCCCAGGTACAAGATATGTATAACGAACTCGAATAGCCCTTTCCGGAGTCTCTAATGATTGCTCACAGCCAGCTTGTTGTTATGAATAGGCAACTAAGACTCGTACTCGCATTTCTTTTCGGACTTCTACCGCAGCTCCCAAATGTCCGGGCCGAAGCCCGAGGCTTAAAGGGCACATCCCCGCGCCGAGTTTTCTCATCTCCTTTCCCATCTCCGCGTCCTCCGACCTCTCACTTTACGCAACACAAGACCAGATCAACATTGCAATACAGTTCGAAACCGCACGAGGTCACGTGTAATGCTTCCAATGTCTGCAAAAAGTGCCGATCTCGAGTCGCGTGATCACTCGCCAGATCAGGAAGAACCAGCTGATAAGCGGACGAGCAAGAAGCGCAAGGTGCTCTCTTGCTATGCATGTCGCAATCGCAAGATGAAATGTGATCGCGTGTATCCAGTCTGCGGGCGCTGCCATAAGTCTGGGAGAGCCGACCAGTGCTCATACGACCCACGCTTACTCGAAGAAGCACAGGTGCAAAATGGTCAATCACTGGCTGCGGATGCGCCCAATACTATGTTCACGATGCACGATAGTGGGATAAATGAGGACTACGCTAAGGACAGTTCTTCAGATGCTCTGCGCTGGAAGATGCGTGTGCAGGAGCGCAGGATCGAGATGTTGGAGAAGAAGCTTGCTGCAACGGCCCGCATCAAGAACCCGTCGCAATTGACAGATGTGCCAACAAAGGAGCCTGATATTCCAGAGGAGATGATGTTCCGAGGCAAAGGTTTCAAGACGCAGTTTCATGGCTCGACAAGTGTGATGAGTATGATCTCACAGGTATTACACATTCTTTCACCTCCATCACTCTGAGCCATCGTGCTTACTACGTATAGTATCGTGAATTACAAGCCTTCACACGCGAAACCTTAGCGGTGGACAACTCAATGTCACGAGTCAAAAAGGACTTCAAGAGCTTTCGAGACCATAGAAAAGTGCTCATGAAAGAGAAGATCGCGCGAACGTTCGGCACCGACGAAGAGATATTCGCGCTTTTGCCACCAAAGAATGAAGTGGATGCACAGGCTGTACTCTATTTCCAAACATGGGAGACGACTTACCGAATCTTGCATGAACCCACTTTCTGGCAAGAGTACAGCATATTCTGGGAGCGACGACCGGGCGATGACAAACAAGCCGGCTTTGCTGCAATTATCGTTCTTATCGTTGCAGCCACAAGATGCTTGGTGGTCAAAGACGATGTTTTTGTCGGTGACAGCACCTCAGACCGGGATACTGCATCCAACCTCATCGAAACATGCGAGATGTGGCTCAACAGGCAACCACGGAAGCGGCTCACTCTACCCTTCTTCCAGCTTCAGTGCTTGGCACTAATAGCTAAGAGGGCTAATTGTGTCAGGCTCAAGCAAGATTGGCTTACTGCAGGTGACGTTGTCCGGCTGGCTCTAGCGTCCGGTATGCATCGAGACCCATCATTGCTGGCCACTGGCCGGATATCTGAATACGAAAAAGAGATGAAGAAGCGATTGTGGTATACAATTGCTGAACTCGAAATACAGTCGTCAATTGACAGCGGTCTACAGTCATCGTTGACTAGTCTGTACTTCGATACGCCATCACCATCAAACATACACGACGAGGCATTCTCGCTTGAAACGAAAGAAATGCCAGTGAACAGACCTGTGGAACACTTCACAGCAACTTCATACTCAATTGCTGCCCTGCAGTCATTACCTCTACGCATTCATTTGACGAAGTTGCTGAATGATCCTTCGAACCAGTTGCAGTACGAAGACGTACTTCACTACGATGAACAGATTACATCCGTTCTTGCCGAACTACCTACTTGGACCGACCCTCGTGCCTCAATACCTTCCGCGCTTCTCGGTCTACAGCTCCGCCAGTATCTGCTCGTGCTTCATAAGCCATATGCGAAGCAAGCATTTCGGAACAAACGTTTCATGTATTCATTCACCACTAGTGTGGAGGCAGCAAGCTCTATTGTAGCGACCCACGACGAGCTGATTGCGAATGGAAAGCTCTCTCTGAATCACTTCCGTAACGATGCAATCCGCGTCGGTATGGCACTATCTCAGATCGTCAATTGCAACTGCGCACGGCACGGGGTAAAGCCTTCAGTTCCACCACCAGTCGCGCACGAGACTCACTTTGCAGACATTGACCGTCATATTGCCGACGCAAATATAGCGCCATTTTCTAATAAAGGTGGCTTTGCACCACCCAGCCGCGATTTGTACGTTGCGGTACTACCTCGCGAGGTACTCCCCCGCGCACTGATTACAACCTCCATCGAGATCTTGGAGCGCACCCTCCAACTCTTTGAGAAGAAGGTAATGCGCCTCGGTACCGGTTACATGGAGTATTGGCTTTTATCTGCCGCAGTTGGGATGCTGCCTCCCATCAATCCACCATCACGTCCATACGTGACAACCATCCCTGAGCCTGATGAGATGCGTGAGCGTTGCAAGAAGGCTTTGGACAGATTCACGGCCTTGGCATTCAGGGTTCTAGCGATGCAGAGAGATCCGTTGAGCGGTCTTGCGACAAGTCTGCGAAAAACGATGAGTAACAGTAGTCCCAGTGATATGCGTACTTCAAGTGCCACGTCAGGAAGTAGGGGTATAGGAGGATTTCCGGTGAACACCATGATTGGAGATTTGCCATTTCCTCAAATGGGTATAGAAAAGGGTATGAATGCGTTGAACGGACCTTTCAACCCTTTGGAAGACATGAATGTGGATCTGAGCGGCTGGACATTTCCCGACTTTTGGACTTTTGACCTCGCTGGAGATTTCTGAAGTCGGCAGAACCACATTTGTATTTCTCTTTGGAATGTCATGCACTATTTAGGAGTCTGCCAGCTTTGCTTGACCACGCGAATCCCTTCCCTTTCTGGTACCCTGCTGTACCACACGCCTGCAACATCCGACCCCAGCTCGCCATATTCCCACTATGATGGCTTCAGTTCACGAAGCAGCTCATCACCCACGCCAAGCACAGTAGGGCTACCACGAATGTAGCTACACAGGCACTGCATACGACCACCAATATTATGAAGGCCATGACGGGGTCCGAGGTGCTGTTGTGGGGGAGAAGAACTTCAAAGTCGTCCATTCTGTAGAATACGCGATGGGGAGCGCGTTTGTGTGAGAGAGAAGTGGAGGAGGTGGAGGTTTTCGAGTCGGTATGTAGGTAACGGCGTGGACGGTTTGGAAAGCCTGGGTGCTGGCGAGGCGGGTGGGCGTATGTGATGGGATTGTGAAGGGTTGGTTCAATGGCTACAAGCAATCGCTTTTGTTAGCTACAAAGCTCAGGCAATATGGAGATAATTTGCATACCATGCAGTTTCTGTGATGCTTGTGAAGATCAAAAGGTTTGTGCGAGCGCGAGGAAGTAGGCATGCAAAAGGTGGTCAAGGCGCAAGGCTGCTTCACGTTCACTTCGAGTAGATTTTGCCCGACAACATCGTTGCATGGATTGTTTTCAGAAAACTGTGACACGCTTTCAGCTGAAGCTCTCAGTAAAGACCTTGACATCTGTGGCTCTTTGTCCCCGTGCAAAAGCAAGTTTCGCCTGCGACACTGCTTTGTTCGCCAGTCTTGAGACTGCATTGTTCGCGCAGACAGCGACCATCGTCCCGTTTTGCTGATCATGTTCCACAACACCACTGATGATGCGAGCTATGTTTGGACGTACTCCATAGAATATACTATCAAAAGACAGCTTTGTTGGTGCATGGAGTTTTCGGCGCTGGTATTGCGAAAGCATACATTGACAGGTCCTCTCTAAAGGTTTTTGACGTGGTAATAAGGGCGAACGCATAGGAGAGGGGAGTGGTCGGGTTACGTTGAGCGCTGCGGTCTCGTCGAAAGTAAGCCGCACCTCGGAGAAGGTGTTGCTCAGCTGCCCGCTCTGTTCATCGTTGCCTCCGTCGAGCAAGGTGCTTGTCTCAGAAGAAGCGTAACCCTCGCCCTCGTAAGGGCCGATCCTGTCTCCATCTTTGCTGTAGATCGAGCTGGTCTCGTATGAGTCTACAAATGGGTCGATCTCTTTCATCTGCAGCTCCTCGAGCGCTTCCATCTCGGCCCATTGTCTTTCTTCCTCTTCCCACTCATCGTAAATCTCATCAGGGTTGCGTATAGTGAGCGTACGATCCCCAGACCCGTGTCTGGGAAGCTTTGGGCGCAGATGTGCGAATTGATCGATCTCTGCCATAATTGGTTTGATCTCGGATCGTGAGCAAGTAACATAAAGTTCTGTCTCGATCCGAATACCTGAATCTCGCATCATTGCACTGTACCGTCTCAGCAATTCTGCTACCGAGGCCTCGAACTGTGGATCAATGTGTCGCACGGTCCAGACGAAGCGAATGCTCCGAGTCTTCAGACTCGATGCATCTGAGAACCACAGTTGCTCGAGGTAGTCCATGATAGACAATCCAAAAGATACGCCAGTCGACGTGACGACCAAAACGAGATTCTCAAAGTCCTCCCAGACCGGTGGATTACCGTATGGTCCATCCACGTAAGCTGTCAGTGAGGTAGCAGTAGATGATACAGTCGCGTTCGGGCAAGGAAGTCTCAGCCATTCTGTGTGGAACTCCTTGAGACGTCGAGTCAATCCTGAATGTGCGCGGATCATCAATGACATGTCGTTCGACTGTTTCAATGACACGGAAGATGCAGATCCCCGTCTTTCTACATCTTGGCTTCTCCTTGGTGGGACGGGCGGCGGTGCTGCTATGCTGGAGCAGTTCGCTGGAGTAAAAGGGTGCACTTCAAAGGCGCCAAGTGCTGGAAGGTATAGCCTCATGTGTTGCCCTGGTCTCCAGGAAATCGGCACATTACAAATTCGAATCATCGTCGTTGACTCCTCCACGTCGGTTGGCGCACTGAGGTTGTGTGGTTCAAGCATCTCGACTGGGTAGCCGGCCACTAACCTCGCTCGACCTGGAGCCCGTCGAAACTTGGCCAATCGTGAATTGAATGGCCGCACAGAGATGTTGATCCAGAGGATTGACACGAAGATGGATATTTTATCGAGCGCAAGGAACCCAAATGCCATGTAGATCGGTGTTCTTGCGTATCTTGGTACATGTTGGAGGACAACCATCAAGAAGGCCAGTGTCGAGATCCAATGATTGATGTAGAACGCTCGATAACTCCATCTCCGGACTGGCAAGATACTGCTGACTGCTGTCCAAATGAGTAGGACATATGAAGCAATCCCGTAACGCACGATGGTCACACCCTTGTCCTGCGAGAACAGAATGTCCATCATCGATATCGATGACTTCATGATAGCAACGTGGGTAGTGGCTGAGACAAATATGAACCGACCGACCCATTTGTGCAGCCAGTTGATTCTGTTGTACGATATATTGGCAAGACTGTTGATAGGTCCCCGCTTCGTTGACAGGAAGAATACTAACGGCACCTGGGTGATGGTGATCCAAGCGGCTCTGAAGGCAACATCGTCTGCGAAGTGAGGGGTTGAGGAAGGTGCATCCACGGATAGGAGTAGCGATACAAGAGCAGTCAGGTACGCAAGTAATGAGATGAATCGCCCTGTAGATGGGATGATGCAAATCCGTTGAGTTACCTGGGGAATCGGCAGTAAAGCCACAGCGCGGAAAAATGATATTCCACGTTTCAACGAAGAAGCCTTGCTGGGCGACATAGATGTGAATTGATGTGCACGGAACCTGCGTGTTGTTAGAGTAGATATCGAGAGCGAATAATGAAATGTTGACTCACAGTCTCAATCTCCACCACGCATGCACTCTTTGGGTGAGTCGGAACAGCAAAAATGCCGCTATGCACGACCATACACTCCAAAGTATGCGTTGGTTGGCTCTGCCTCGATGCCTCAAATGATGCTGATACCGAACATCGTCCATATCGGTGACCGTGCCAGACATGGATACGGTACGTCCGCGCAGGAGCCTGCCAGCAGGGCTTCTATCAGTTTTTTTTTAGTATCACTCTTTCGAAACTATGCGAAGATAGTGAAGACCTGGTGTAGATAGGATCGCCGTTATAGAAGTACTGGGGTAGCCGCCGATCGGACGCGGTGCCTGCCGGTGCAAGGAAACAAAAGAAAAGACACAGTGAGTGGGAGAGAGATGAACGGAGACCTCGATAGCATTGTATTGATAGTTTCGGCGTGGCAAAACAGCGTTTGAACCCATAAACAGACGTTGTGTATCAGCCAGTAGGTCCTGAGACGTGGTGTGCTTGCCGAAACCAAAGCGCCTACAGCCTCACTCCGCGTCTCATGGCAAAGTCAAAATCATCGCACTGCCCAAGTGCTGAGGCATAGGAAGCCTTCTCAGAGCGCTTCCTGAATTTGTCGGCTGTGTCCTTCATCTTTCTGTGCTCTGATCCGTTGTTGTCCTTGCATTACACCGAATTGGTGAGGAACCGCCGTGACAGTGATGACATCACCTGTTTCAGATCGCTCTCACGGAGAGGCGACAAGCCCCTTCTACTCACCATCGCAGCCAAGACAGCTCTGACGTTTGGTATACTGTATCATGCAACCCAGAAGAGGTCAATGTAGCTGGGTCGGGATGTCGCGGGGGTTTAGGGGCAGCGGGGAAGATCGAAAAGTTATCTGTCGCGCTCGGACCTCACCTTTTTTAGACTTCACACGGATCATGCCCCCATCAGCACCAACCATCATCACGATGAGAGGAGCTTGATGATCATCGCCATTAAATCTGTGTCAAAGAATCAATAGGAGATGATCGAAAGAGCCAAAAGCCAGAATATCAACGCAAGTGTAAACCAACTCCTAAAAGTTGGCAATTGCTAGGACCCAGAAACCTCAGTGTCCCTCCCGGTCATAACAGCGGCCGGGCGTCCAGTGGGTACCATATCATCCAACATACCATCCACCTTGGTACTTTTCCGGGTACAAATCCTCAGGAAAGAGAACCTCGTACAGGTTTTTCACCTCTTTGGTGCCCAGATGCCCGCCGTCGAAGGAAGTCTTGACCAGAAGCTCCCAGTCCGCATGTTTCTCTTCTTGTGGTCAGCCAACTAACCTCACACCAATTGATAGGCTCAAACAGTACTTACCCCAGTGGACAGGTTGACAGGCGCGGTAGTCTCCGCTACCGCAGTTGTGGGACCCTTGGATGATCGGACGCTGGTGCGAAAGGCACCAGTCAAAGTGGCGGTATCGGAAGCACTTGACGTCGAATGTTGGACGGCCACAGGAGCTATAGGACAGTCAGCCAGGAGTGGAATCAAGGACTTATCCGCGATTTACCAAGTGCGGCTATCACCCGGGCTCTTCTTCTGCGACGACGCAGCGATCTTCTCCAAGACGAACGGCAAGAAAGTTGCGTTCTCGCTGCTCCCTGCTTTCTTGGTCGAGCCAAACCCATTTTGAGATGGCTGGTGTTGGTGGACATACGGAGTAGGCGGATACACCGGCGTGTGTTGTTGAGGCGAAGATGCCAGCGCCGTGTTTATGGGGGGTGGGGCTCGGCGACGTCGCTCGGCAAACCCAGTCGCGGTAGATCCATATGCGTGGATAGGCGCGGGTGCTGGTGGAGGCGCACTGCGAAGGAGTGGAAGTGCTGAATGCATCTGGGGTTCGACCAAACGTGCGAGGGCACTCTCTGCGGTGCTGAGCCGACGCTCGAGACTGTCGAATCGAAGGGCCATCTCAACCCTGTACTGTGCAAAGTTGCGGCGCAGCGCATCGAACTCTTGATCAAGCTGGTTCGCGTCCATCGTGGCTGTTGGAATATTTAGTGGAAAACGGCTTCGAGTGGTTGTATATGAAAGAGTGCTTGCGATGGAGGGGAGAGGTAAAGCGGGGCCGATCTCATATACGTGAATGTGCCGAAGCTCCTGTGTTGGGGTGAAGCGACCTCGCTCGATCCAGCTTAGCGCCTCAGAGAGATATAGAGACGGTTACTTCAGGATCAAGATGCTTTGTGGAATTGCCAGAAAGTGGGAAGGACGGGCCTTTTGAGCAAAAGCAATTGCTCGGATGGGCAAACCGTTCGAAAGAAGGATCTGGCCATGTTACCGACAGCAATTGATTGCTACGGAGCATACCCACAAGCTTTCGATGCCGTGTCCGCCACTTGAACTCAAATTCTAGCTGAGTGCCGGGCCACAGCAACACGCCAGGATGAAAAACTTGGGAACTACATCACTTTTCGAAAATCTACTTGAATCTCATCGCTTACCTGAACTGCGTATCTTGCGACAAGCGAGGGGTGTAGATTTCAGCAGAGGTGCCATGAGACTCGAACTTGCACATCCCACGTGCGGAACTTGCCTCATATTTGTGAACGAGATTATCAGATCAGAAGGATGGTGACTAAACCTTTTATTGCAATTTACCGTTCTAGCTGTGGCAAGCATTTGGCCGCCTACGATACCCCTTGAGACCGCTGCTGGATGCGTCTGACCGCTTATCAATCCAGGCCTTTCTTGTTGCAAGCATACTCATCATCCAACCTGCCACTCACGTACAACCAAGGATACTGCAGTATCACCGGCGCTTCCTGTTGTTCGTCTAAGACCAGTTGTCGTACGGGTGACGAGCTGGCGGGGGTGGGTTTGGCCGGCCGACGCGCTGCGAGAGGGGGTGAGCGGGAAGGGACAGAAGTCGATGAAGGACATCAGTCGGCAGACCCTTGCGGCCAACCTTGCCATCTCGGAACGCGCCAGCCACGACCTCGTCCCAGTTGCTGCTGTCTTCTGCCAATCTGTCAGCCACTGGCATCAAATCCTATGGGAAGACTTACCCCAGTAGACTGGCAAGCAGTTACCGCGCTCTTCCGGCCTCACAGAACACGAAGTGTACGTGCGAGTGATGATACGGTTGTGAGTGCGGCACCAAGCCATATGACCTTCTCGAAAGCACGTCTGGTTGAACGCCTCTCGTTCGCAGCCCGAGGTTGAACTGGGAAGACTTGTCAGTGGCTAGATCATGGTCACCCGAGCGCAACTACTCACCATCCCTTCAGGGTTCCGTGGCTACGGAAGTGCTCCTGCATGGCCTCCAAGCTCTCAAGGGCCGTGGGCAAGTTCTTTATGTTGTCGCTTCCGGTCGCGTATACGTCCGTGGGAGGTGGACGCGGAGCGCCTGTGGTGTTGGAGCGCAGTCGATGGTTCTCGGCCTCGAGGTAGGAGACACGTCCATTGAGCTGTTGAACTTGGGTCCTGAGAGCGACGTTCTCCTCGTGCAATGCATCGGCTCGCTGCGAAACACTGTTGAGTGAGCGTTGCAGTGCTCCGACGTCGTCGATTGAGGGGAGGTGAGTGTAAGGAAACATTTTTTGAGGATGCTCACTTGGTTGTGAGATGAAGAGGGTTGTTGTGGTGATGGGAACGGAGGCTGGTTAGAGCTTTTTATATAGGGCGGGCGCCGCACTGCCAAGGCCACCTTCACTGATAGAGCGAGGAGCCTGCGTCCCCAATTAGGGCTTTTCAATGACGTCTTATCACTCATTTAATAGCGCATGATCGATGGAAAAGTCACCTGCTCGCATCATTCGCACATTATGTGAGAATTCTCAAGTGAAAGGAATAAGTCAAGGTGGTCAATATTGTTATGAAAAATCCAGACAGGGTGTCGTCAGTTCATAAGCTATGACAGAACAGAAACTGCACTCAAAGTCGACTCAAAATTGTATAAAAGATCCAAAAACTCCGCCAAATCCTGCCGCAAAGACTGTACACGGAGCTCACTTGCTCGCCAACCCTGCTCATTGCTCAGAATCCGTACATGGCCCATCTGTTAAGATTTGTCAGGAATCAAACATACGGACCATTTAAAGACACTTACTGTACGGAGGAACGTCACCAAGTACATGGTGCAGGAAGTTGTATTGCATTCTCAGCATCTCTACCTCACTCTTGATGTCTGTTTCTGGGTGAGAGCGGATGTACGTCTCCAGGTCCCACAGATTCAGTCCCATACGGAACTTTGCCTCGTGGACCAATGCTTCGTGCTCGCCGAGCCAGGAAGTGATGTTGCCCTTGGTGTTGCGAGGAACCAGCTCTCGCATCTTGTCGTCGATGGTTTGGTAGTGCCCTTTAGCACGGCGAAGTAGAACTCGGAGACGGGCAGGGACGCGTGGAATGAGCGCGGGAAGCAACACCTCTAGTGGTAGAAGGGGGTTGTTGGTAGCAGACATTGTGGTTGAGTGTGATCGTGGGTGAGGATAGTAAGTTATGGTGTCGAAGAGGTGGTGAAGCGAGTGAACAGTAATCTTTAGAGGAATCTGATGAAGGTTTCAAGGCTGAGTAACAGCTCGAAGACGTGAAAGCAGCTTGAACCAGCAGCTCGATCTAAATGGGTATAGTGCTTCTGCCTCTTTCAAGGTCACCTTCGCTTCAAGCACAGGCAACGGGTGACCAGCTGCGCCCGAACATGCACCGGGCAGCGAGCTAGCGCGTGATCCAAGCGCGGCTCCCCCCCGAGTATAAAAGGGTCTCTTCCCCCACCACAGCTTCTTCTTCTTTGTGGCTTCCAAAGACGGGAGGAATTGGTAAAACAGCTATCTCTCCTTGCTGCCAGGCTTGCCTGTGACCAGTTAGCATTCGTGCTAAGCCCAACATCAAACACCCTGTATGCCTTCAAGTGTTCATGTGCTCTTTCGCTGCGCAGTAGAACAGGAGTGACTACATAATCGGGAACATAACTCTCTTTCTTGCTTGATTCTGTGATGCCGTGATCTGGCTTCAATGCAGGTCATTCGTTCGTGTCTCTCCAGTGTTGATGGTGATGTTCTCTCTGCCCTCTTTGAAGAAGTACATGCCGGCCTGCTACTATCTGGTTCGTGCGAAGTGTAGAATAGCTGAGAAAGTCTGTGATGAGGCCAGTTAGTCGAAATCAAAGCATGCGCGAGCGCTTTACAGCGCTCTGAGCCAGCACAGCTGCTGAGAAGGCGCAACTGTCTCTTTACAAGTCCACGCACATCGTTTCTCTAGCATTTAGCTGCAGCGACTGCGGCCACGCAGTGACAAGAGATATCGGCACGCGTATTGCTACACCCTACTGCTACATCCTCATCTCATTGTGGGAAGCCTCGCTTCCTCACCGCCCATCACTGCCACGTCCTGCGCCACGGCGCTCCAAGATCACAACAAAAATCACAAGATCACAACAAACGCCTCATCATCACTTCGCCGGCGTCATCGGTGCCTCAGCGAGCGGCTCTTGGTCTGTGCAGCGTTGATCTGGGAACGCACGGTGCCGCTCCCAGCCCTTTATAAACCTCTCAGTCCCCCTCCCCTCTTTCTTCTCTTCATACAGAAACTGCGGTGCGGGCCGCCTTCTGGCAATCAACATGCCCGGGATCAAGCGAAGTTGCTTTATGAGCTTCAGCGCGAACGTCAGGGGCGACATCCAACATTCTGGTGCAGTGAATTGTTTTGTGATATGCTCTTCTCTCAGCCAGGTCATCTTTCTGTGTGAATTTGCCTTCTTGATTGAGCAGCTCAATATTCTTTGTAGATCTGGCACTTCCGTGATGACCTTCTTGCACTGTGGTCCTGGTGACCTTGAAAATCTCCCGCCGGACTCACACTCACCTCGAGGAAAATTTCGTATCAGGCTTGCTTTCTCTACCCAGCTCAACTTCATACCTTCACTCCTCTCTCATACAAACCAAATCGTAACCATATACATTCACACCCACAATGTCCACCGATACCATCAAAACCGTCAATGCCTGCAAAGCCACTTGGGCTGCGGCCATCGAGCGAACTGGGCTCGCCAGAAATGAGAAGAAGAGGGTCGCCTTGGGCGTGAGATGGGGCCATGATGGTGCCGAAAAGGGCATTGAGATGTCAGTGTTCACCAATTTCAATGTTAAACCTGTCGTCGTCCATACTAACTCACTCATAGCCGCTTGAGCTTCATCCGCAGCTGGCCGTTCCTCCGCACCAGTATGCTTGTCGGAGCAGTCGCACCTCGCCCGCCAGTTTGGGACTCCCTCCCGGATGTGGACATCGAAGAGGTGGAGCAGGTGGAGATGGATAAGGAGAGGGAGGAGCACTGGGTGGCACCCGGAGAGAGCCGCAAGTCGTTCGATGGTGTTGTCGGTGGCGACTGTCCGCACGTCTGGAGGAGGTGCTGAAGCGCTGGCGCCAAAGCCCTCAAGAAGGACGTACGGCGGTCTAACATGCTGTCGCAACTACCGAGAATGGCTCCAGGCCAAGACTTTGTTGGGTGAGCGGGTGATGTCTCAGGACTCGAGAGCGCCAGGCCTACTCACAGTAGATACTTCGAGGCCAGCGAGGTGAGCTGAGAGTCCTCTTAGATTGTTTTTTTGCAATTGAATACTTTCTCTTGCAAGCCTGTAGCTGCCCTGGTAAAGCAAGTGACCCGTGATACTGAGCTGCGCTCAAAGTGAATCAATATGATTTTCCTATCAAACCGGCAGATTGGCAGTAATACACAGTCAACAGGAGGCCCTCAATGACTGTTGCACTGGAGTTTTACAGCTCGAGTTGTGGTATGCGTTGGTCGAGAGTATATTCAACCGGTATAACAAACGTTGGGGTCAAGATTGGGGAGACTTGTGTGTTGGATATGGAAGGTACAGCGGCGATGGCAGTGTATGGGTGAATTTGAGGTGCTCAAGATCATATATGGCCTATCACTCTACGCAAGCCTAGGAGTACAAGGGTACACTCCAAAGCCCATTCAAATGTCCGCTCATCAATACATCAGTATTTCACACCCCGCCATGCGTTGACCAGTCGTCTACTCCCCATCTGTGTAAGACGCCCTCCCTTAGCATCTCGCTCTGGGTTGAGATTACTCCTCGTCATCTCCATGTCGCTCCCGAAAAGCATACCGCTCGACTGGAAACGTCGACCGCTTGTAGGCTTCGTATTGAAGGCGACGTTCTGGACGGCCAAAGAACCTCACATCCCGCCAAAACTTATGCCAGGGCCGCGCTTCCCGGCCCACCTTCCACTCGTCGACGACGTCCTGCGATGTGTCAGCCCAGCCACTCACGAAAGTGGTAGTTCAATGCCAGCTAACCTGTCTGTGAACCCTTCTTCGCAATGCCGCCTGCACCTCGTCGTGTTGGCGCGTCTCTGCGCGCTTCCTCTTCGCGGCTTCGTAACGGCGGTGTAGGCTTTTCAGTACCATGGCGGCTGATCCTGGTCAACATTTGGTCTTCTTAGGTGATTAATGAGGTCACTCACTGAGGTCGTCGAATTCGAGATACCGCTCCGAGTTGCCGCTGTTACTGGTGTTGATGCTGTTCATGCAGCTTAGCAGCGGAATTCACCAGGCCAGGTAGATAATCTTGATGTGAGAGACAGTTACAGCTTGGTGAAAGAAAGCTAAGAGGGTCTTGAGAACACCGATCGGGTCGGGAACAACCATCCTCAGGCTGCTATAAACACGCACTGATGGTGAAGGTAAATCGAGGAGCGACTGATCATCATGCACTTGCTATCAGTTATACGCTGTGACAATGAGGACCTCATAAAGAGCTATTTCAAGGCGCTTTTCTTACGAGCAAAGACAGTATCTTCTCGTGTTTGGTGGGGAAGCTCGGGGGACCAGTGAATGTGCACGTCACGTGTGTCTGAGCTTGCGGGTCGAGCTCCCGCTCGTGCGCAATCTTTACCACAGCCCTTCGAAAAAGGAACAATGACCATTTGTCTCTTCACACTACCTCCCAACTTGATAGGGATATTCCACTCCTTCCTCCTCGATACAGTCCCACCATGTCCGCCAATTCGTCCCCGACCACACCGAAAGCAAAGCCTGCAGACATTGCAGCCCCATCTTCGCTATCGTCTATACATGCAGGTACTCCGGGAGCAATGGTACCCAAGGAGCACTACTCTGACCAGGGCTTGGGTCACCGTTCGGCAGATTCCCGCAGCCTCGAGTACGCCCAAGCTCCGAATCCGCAGCCACCTCGAAGCTCTTTCGAGGGTACTGCGCGCGACCCGAACACACCGGCTAGGCATTGGCCGACATTTGGTTCTTTTTTTATGACTGGTCACGCGGCAGGTCTCTCACACGTTGCTCCTAGTGGCTCTAATGTTCGCAGTTCCGCTGGGTTCAAGATTGGAGCAGTACCTGGCAACTATCGAAGCCCATTCGACCACAACATGGTACAAAGAAGCCCTACAGGTGGCTTGAGGCCATTTCCTCAGCATCACCATGCTTCTGCGATGTCGCCAAGCCAGGTCCTGTCCGCCGCTACTCCCCTAGTACAAGCGCCTCGCGCCTCTGTGCCTGTCTCCGCCCCCCAAGTTCGGGCAGTGATCCCTCCACCAGGTGTGAGTGTGATGCATGGAATACATAGTATTGGTTACTGATAAGTTACAGACTCCGAACCGCGTCGTTCTCCTTGGGACCCTCAGAATGATCCGCGGGCAGTGCGCGAAGAAGAACATCCTCCACCCAATCCTTGTCTGGATTGACCAGTACATGGGCGAGGAGCTGCGCACCCCCTTCCAGACCGACCCCCTTGTCGCCAACATTGTTTACGCAGTCAACATCCCGATGGACGAAGAACACTGGCGCGATTGGAACAAGGTGCTTGTCGTCTTCCCCCGCGCCACTGCCTGGCAGGAAGCTCTTACGCTCGGAGAAATGCCGTTCGACCAAGTTACGGGGGAACATCTTACGAAGGTTCTGTTCCGGGAAGGCGAGGAGCTGGAGTCGCTGCTGGCCGACCTGATCCAGACATACAACCTCGGAGTCCAGCACGACGTCAACCGGCCCTGGCACTTGCCAGGCCAGCGGGACTGGAAAGCGCCCGAAACTCGTGAAGTTCATAATCGTGAGTGAAAGAGATAAGGAGACAACAGCTCATGATGCAAGGGGTTCGGAACAATGCGCTCATTAGATACTGAAGGCTGCTTTCATGAATGCGTAGTTGACTAGACCGCCTCCTGATCAATCTTCCAAAGATAGATAAAATCTGACGGAAAGGATTCTGAAGCTTAAATGACAATTGTATCTTCCTGAAATTAACTCATAACGCTGCGATGTAACGTTGAATACGTGTTGTGATGCGCAATAGCTTCGTACCAGTACCAGATCTCGAACTGATACACTGCGAGCAAAGCTGCGAGTTGAGTCGCCTTGATACACTATCTCCATCTCTTATGTCTCAAGAAAATAAGACGCTCCTGCCGAACACGTCAGTTCAGCTCAGCACCTACCCACTCCGTTCATAGCTCCCTCGGCGGTCAAACTCCGACCGCCCTAGCGCCCATCGCAGATGTACAAAAGCCTGGTTCTCACCACAGATTCTCCTTTCTCTCATCACATCGTCATTTTCGAAGCATCCAGGTTCGCCTGTCATTTCCATCACCGGGACTTCGGACGTCAAACAACTTTGATCAGCGAATACTTGACGTTCGTCTCGCCACATGGATCCTCGAAATTGCCCCTGGACGCCATTGACACAGGAAAAAGGTTCGTGAGTGCCTCATGCATCTTTGTTTGGTCTTTGTGCTCACTACAACTTAGAAATGGTGGCGAAGGCCAACATATACAGCTTTGGCGGCCGCCCGCTCGTAGCTCATGCTCACGACGAGACGGGCGGCCGCTCTTCCTCTCAGAGTCGCTGTCCGATAGCACTCTCTGCGCACTTCCCGAGATATGTAGGTCGCATCATTCCCTGCGAAGTACCTGACTGATCCTTTTCAAAGCTGGCGCAGCCCATGGCATCGCCATCATCTGGCACGCCTAGACGCCGTCGTGCTGGGCTGTTTTCAATGGAGGCCTGTGGGTACATCCCTCAAGGTATGCCTTTCACTGTCTCTCTGTAAAATCTTTCGAACTCTTCTGACTCTCACCAGTGTGATGGAAGGGATTACGAGTCGAGGTGAAGGTGAAAGCATTGTAGCAATAAATCTCTTACCCTGTGCACCATTTCAATCTCTCCAAGCGTTCTTCTAGTGACCTTTCTTATCACCAACTCAACTTACCTTCATCACAACATACTTCCATCAGGACGTATCCAGCTTCAAGCCCTCACAGCGTCTTTCGCGCCATCCTTATACTCCTTTCATCGTCTCCAGACCCCCGTCTAGAAACTACAACAATGCCTGCGACCACCAACCCCGCTTTCTTCAAATGGTGGGAGGTCGCCATGTTCCTCATCATCGCCTTCATCTGGGTCCAGATCCTGCTCTTCGTGCTGCGGTTTCTTGTCGACTGGCAGATCACCCGCGCTCGAGAGACGGAGCAACGAGAACGCCGCGCAGCTCTCGCTGCCGCCGCCCAGCAAGACCGCGAGTGGTTGGAGATGATGAATGGTCATCGCTTCCAGACGGCCATTCAGGCGCAAGAACCAGCCATACCTGTTAGGAGGGGCGCAGAGTCCCGGGCGCAGCTACGTCGCGAGCTCGAAGCTGATCTCGCAAAGCTCGAGGAGATGGACAAGCAGAACAAGGACGAGGAGTAGAAGCAGAACAAGGACGAGGAGTAGAAGCAGAACAAGGACGAGGAGTAGAAGCAGAACAAGGACGAGGAGTAGAAGCAGAATTGCCGTGGAGAAGCCCAGCAGGGGCTGAGACAAGGGAGGAAACGATGGTGGTGGTCTCAACCCGAGGGCGTACTTTCAGACCTGAGGGAGGGCGTCTTACTCGATCGGAGTGGACGACTGGCTCAAGCGTGGCGGAGCTTGGCCTTGAGACAAGTGTGTTTATGGGGGTGCGCTTCTGTTTTTAGGGTCTTGTAGTCGACGAAGTTGACGGCGGCTGAAGCTGCGGGCTTTGGTTCGCAGAGAGACTTCTGAGTAGCTTACGGGCTCGGACATCGACTTCGATATGCGGTCGAGGAGGTTTACGCTGGTTGCCTTTTCAGTAGAATAGAAATCTTTTTCCCCTTGCGCCGGCTTCGAGCTGGGTGCAACCCCACATCTGATATCTATTGCGTGTTGTGAATGATGTGAGCACAAGAAAAGAGTGCGGTCCAGAAATGCACTCTTTTCTAGTGTTTTTAGAGATTGGAGCTTCTGCTTAGCCCAATTGACTGAGCTCTGTGACATGCGATCTGCTGCCGGTATGCTGTTTCCAATTATGCGAACAAGCTCCGCCGGTGTTGATGGTTCGTATCGTGCCCCAAGAGCTTCACCGAGCCACGACACAACCCCCGCGCCTTCATACGCACACAGGTCTCCTTGCACCTGCAATCATCTGCTGAACCATTCTCCAGTGCTGAAAATCAAGGCTCATCGCGTACAATCTCAAGCTCTTCAGCCTCGAACTGGCCATGCGAGCTCTCCTCATACTGCTCCCTCCACCCTTGCTAGTGGAGCAATCGACAGACAGTCTATAAGCAACAACAACTTCGGCAGATCGTTGGGTCAGTCTTTTTCCGCGTTCCATTTTCTCTGTTACGCCTGCGCACGAATCGTGTGCACACGGTGCTGCAGTGCTGCAGCAGGCGCCAAGGTGAACTTTGGGGGCAGCAGAACCTGGCAAGGCACACTTTGCACCGCCCGAGCCAGAGCAAAGAACCCCAAGCGCACTTTCACCAGTGCAAGTATCTACTTGCGGGTCTCGGGGTTGAGCTGACGTGCATTGCAGACCACTTCACCACCCGCCTCACCCCGGTGTTCGTCCTCTTGGACAGCGACCCCTCCTTGCCCTCCTTAACCGCGAATCGCGATGACCACTCGAGGTCGATAGATCGAAAGAATGAACCACCACGTCGAAGGAAGAAGATCAGTACTGAGCTGCGCTCCGCTAAAACAGAACAATTGAGGACGGACTTGGAACAGCATGTCAAGACCACATACCCCACCTCCTGCGACTCGACCGCCGCCGACAGCTTGGTAACAACATACGAGGATGGAAATAGCAACAGGGCGGGGTATTGGTGCCATGATATGACAGCTCAGCGCCAGTATGTGGCTGCCCTCGACCTTGGTACCACCCATGCTCCTCGCTCATCCTCGACAGGGATTCGGAGGGTGGAACCCGCGCAACGAGAGGTAGCTCTTGACTACAAGCTAAGTGCTGAGCTCCCAAAAGCCGACCATTTGCATCTCGACAATTCGCGCGACTCCAACATGTCGGTCTGGAACTGTCTCCAACGCGGTGCCAGACACCTTGAAGGGTTCGTAACTTTGGACAATCGTGTCCATAAGAGCTTGCAAGTAGGCACAACAGGAGGTACTCGGGCAAGGAATTGCACCATCAGCTACCCTCTATCGAACAGAAGTCGCTGTCCACGAGAACAGCTCTCAACACCACTTTGAGAGCGGTACCATTGCGCAGGACGAGCTTGTGTCCAAGACCGTACTCCACAACGTCAGCCTCGGTCAGGTAAGTCATCATGCGAAGTCAATGACTGTCACTGCGCTTGCAGCTCGGATCTCGCCGCCTGGCCGCTCGGCAAGCTCGAACCCCGTCGACGCGCGATGAAGGGCAGATAACACCAGAGCGAACAGAGGAAATCCAGGCCCAGGGCCAGCCAGCTACCTACAGCGTGATGATCCGCGAAGACTCAGATACAGTAGCCCATATCGAGGGACGGGCTGGAACGACAGCCTTGTACTCGGTACCGCGCCTCCGAAAACGTCACTTGTGCCTTTTGCCTCTCCACGCCAGAGAGAAGCTTTGCGCGCGACAGGAAGCCCAGATCTACTCCATGGGGATCTCTCTGTGCTCTAGTAGAATCGTTTGTGTCTCAGCGCCTCATGTGTCTAGACACGAAAGATCCTGAGAACCAGCTTCACACCGTCTGGCGGGCGTCGCATGCACGCCGGTCCCCTCATCTCGACACGCTGTCATTGACCCTTGTGTTTGTCTTGGAGAAGCGACAAAACGAGACCATCAGCAGCAGTCAATAAGGCGCTCAAAGTCGCAGAGGATGCAATTGCAACATCGGACTATGGCGACAGACTCGACACGATCGGCGGTCTTCGAGGCCGCTCATGTCGCGACGAAAGGTAGTGCCCAGTGAAATCGTCAAATTGAGAGCGGCGCCCCATCTCCTTTTCCATTCTCAGCATTGCAACCAGGTCTAGTTCTGTCGACCACACTGGGGGCATCTTCGCAGGCCTTCTCGACATTGTGTAGGTCTTCGAAGACTTGAAAGAAGGACATGAATCCGGGCCGCAGGTTCCTGGTGCGGATCTCTCGTCGTGTCTCGAGTAATCGTCCGCCTTAGGCAGACCCCGGAGTCGCCTTGTCTTGTTGTCCAAAAGGGCTGCCTAGCTGCAAGTGCAGCGAGGGCTCCAGGCAGACCTAAAAGACTTCTTTCAAGCGCTTCTCATTGCTTCTGCGCAAACGCCTAGTCCTTCAATTGCTCTTGTTCATTCCTAATGCTTCCATTGCCGTATCCTTTCGAATGGAGACAGAGCGACTGCGAAGTCGACTTGTTTGTCGAGGTATGTTCCGTGTCCGTGGTCTTCTTTGCTGCAATTGACAGTCTGACAGGTACCCTCGAGCCGCAACGAGCGCCCTTGTGCACCCTCCTTTTCCCTGTAAAGACGCTGATCATCTTGTGCAACCGTATTGAGCCTACCGATGGAAGCTCGTGCTTGAGACTGGATCGTGCGAATTCGGGCGAGACAAGACACCGATGATGGCAAAGTGCTTTCGAAGCTTGGAAGGAACGAGGTGGCGGGGCAAGCGTTTTTACACACTTCAAGAGCATAAGGGATAACCCTTTTGGGGCAATAATGGCGAACAAGCGGCATGCGGCTGTACTTTGCGCAAGGAGACCACAAAGAACTACGCCACCGTGCCACCCCCTACCCACCATGGAGGCGCACAATGAGTCGAAGCCAAGAAACATGTCGGAAAAGACACGACCGTCGAACAGAAGTGACCTGTGGCGCGACGTGTCGGGCGCTAACCTTCAGCGATGAACCTTGCCCATTGCAGTGGGTTGATCGACGAGACAGCGATGTGTTTATATCCAAGATCGGGATGGAGCGTGCAAAACACCCCAAAACTCAGAAGCAGAGACTCGACACAGTAAGAGGTCTCTGCGGTGCGGTAGACAGCTACCAGTGCTCTTACGAACCCCAAAATCGGCGTTCTGCCTTTCATCGCAGCTTTGGACAATGACGATAGCTCCAGGTATAGCTCGGAGGAATTTGCGATAAATCCGACCCTTGACTCCCGCTGCTACCAGGTGCACTACTTACGCCCAACCATGCACAGCATCCGACGCCCAAGCATTCTCAGAAACATCTGTACCATCAGAAAACCACGACAAAGTTCTACGGACAATACAAAAAGACAGCACTACCAGCCCCGTAACATCGGACACTTAGAGCGATCGAGAAATTCGTCAACAGGGGTCGAGAGAACCCCGTATAAAAGTCAACAGATGTGTTCCAATGCGCACCTTAGACGCCACAAAGATTGGAGAGGGGGTGGTAGAGCGTGAAGGAAGAGGGGCGAATGATGGAAGATGGACTTGGTGAGCGATGGACAAGACGGCAGAAAGAGCTCAATGGGAACGGAGACTGGACATAGGCAGGTGAGCGGTGGAGGCGAGTCCAGGAAGACGAGAGGTGCCGAGGGATGAGTAAAGAAAGTACGCATGAGATGAACATTGACGCGGAGAAACAGGTGGTAAGGCCGAAAGGGGGATGATGCAGGGCTGGGAAGATGTTAAGGCTCAGGAAAGAGAAGGGACAACGTGATAGAGGGGAGTGCGGTATTAGGGTATGATGAGAACTGTTCGAGCTGTGGCTTGTGATGAAAGAAATGCTGACATGCACAGGTGCAAAGGAAAATGCTGTCTGTGCATGATAGATGTTGAGACATGTGGTCATAGGAGCGATGAAGGGGAATAAGGAGATTCGTACGAGCAGAGATTCGACGATGAATACCACCACGTCGTGTAGCATCGCGTCTGCTGTCAGCTATGAGCAGGCCCATCGGCAAGGTGAGTGAGTACACGTTCCTGAGCTCACGATTAATCGCTTGCAGGTCTCTCACAACACTTACCTTGGCGTGGACGAAAAGCACGACTTGTTGTTTCGTGAGCATCGATTGAAGCGCACCTGATGTTGAACTACGACGTCACCGGTGCCGTTGCAGAAGCAGAACGTTAGTCGATGTCGTACGAAGGTTAGTCGTCGAGTAAAGTATTGATCAAGGCCAGATGCAGGCTCACACATGAAGTGTCTCTCGTAATACTCTCGTAATACATCATGTCTCGGGACAGATGCCTTTCAGCGTTGAAATCCCTGGTTCGAAAACCTAGGCCGTTCTGTTCAGATGTCCGTAGTCGGCGAACGATGTTCAGCTTACGATAGCCATGACGCAACTTCAACATCTTCGGTAACATCTCCACGGCCACGCTCCTACTCGATGCCAACATAACAGCTGACGTGTCAGGGGACCGATCATTCCAACAACATACCTACTCGGGGCGTGCCAGATCCGGGCCTCCCCAGCCGCCGGCACAGGTTGCTCATCTAAGCGCGCGCTGTGCCTCAAGAGAGACCGTTCATGACATCAGCCCTTTTCAGCAGAAGGGGACCGCCATCGCCATGTTACCTTTCTGTGTGATAAGAAGACAACGAGAGGAGAGTGGTGTGGAAGATGTGCGAAGAGAGGTTGGAGTCGAGATCTGAGCTGAGTCGACAGGCTGAAGAGTCGAGAGACATCGAAGGTATGAATCTTTTCGTTTTTCAAACGCTTTCGAATGATGACGATTTGACTGAAAGAGACGATGAGATGCTGATATGCTGAGAAAATCGATATAGACGGTATACGCGAACTGAGTAGGGTCGACATGAAAGAGTGGCATATCGAGAAGTCGATGCGAAGAGCTGATTGCTCAGATAGAAAGAGAAGCAGTTGAAAGAGACGGATACTCCCTTGTCGCCGGTGACTGGTGATGGTTGGCTTCTAAAGCTTCGAACACCGAGCCGGTGCGATGGTGGTAGCTGATCATGCTCGCTCACGAGGTGCGAACAGCTACTGCCTTGCCTATTGGTATCATCCTCCTCGAAGCATGGTGGGACATAAGGTCGCCGAGACTTTCAGCAGCCTCTAACAAGCTATCGTCCTCACCAGTATCCTCCAGATGTTGCATCCTTCGCTGACGGGCAGACTTGTCGGAAGACGGAGCTGTCAGGCTTCGTTGTGTGGGCAACGCGATATTGAGGGGCTTGTATGAAACTCAATCGATGGTATGAGTTCGTGCGAGTGGGAAGGCCTCGAGGCCGCTGTGCTTCATGTGCCGCCATGGTGGGGTCGCCGCTGCTGAGCTCGATATGCTTCGCCCGCTAAGTCAGCCAACCTGCACACAGGTTCCGGAGTGCAGCAGGAAGCCAGAAAGACTTACCTTGGTGTTTACGGAGAGGCCAAGTCTCATCCTGGTGGGCGCGCAACAGGCGCGACATTGCTGCCAGCTGCTCGGAGGTCGGCACCAGACCGTCAAAGACAGCAGCGGAAGAGGCAAGCTCGATTGAGGTCGCAAAAGGTCGATCGAAGCTGAAGATTGCTTATGGAATGCTGCAGGTCGAAGCAGAAGAGCACCGGAGGTCGCGAACGGTCAGGCTGAGGATACAAAAGAAGTACGAAGCTCGCCGGATGAGGACCCAGAACGGCAACGTCGCTCGGCTAGCGGTGACGAAAACAGCATGCAGAGAGAAGTGACAGCTGCTTCCTTCGTGTTGGCATAGCCGGAGGGTAGTGAGAGACGTTGCGTCGGTGGCAGGGTGGGGGTAGAGGTAAGGGCAGCAGCGATGGAGTTGGTGATGCTCTGTGGTGTTGAGTTTGGCTGCCAGCCCCGCGGACGGCTCCATCGACAGCATCCCTACAACGACACCATAACCGAGCTGCAAGATATCGGATGAGCTCGAAAGTCTCAAGAGTAGCCCTGGAAGTCACCTCCAGAAATTTTGGGTAGGCAAGAGGCATCCTTGTGAGCGACCGACGGTCCGGACGCCCATCAGGAGAAGGCGGGGCTGGCGGCGACAGCTTTCCTCGCAGCCTCCTCCGTCACTCACGATTGCTCTGCTGCGCAGAAAGCGGTGGACATCATCCACAGCGAACGCCGCGCACCTCCAAGTGCCTCTTCTCCAACACTCATGGGCCTCAGAACAACGTTCATCAAGTCGCCTCTCGTCTGCAGCGAGAGAGATGACAGGGGATCACAGCACGAGCGCTCACCTTCTGAGCCTGGTGCAAAGCAGCGCAGCAGCGTCAGGCGGGGAGATCACTTGCACTCACGCAGAACAGCGCAGCCTCCCAGCATGAGTCGTTGCCAGCATATCACGACAACGCAGACATGGTAAGAGCATGCTATAGCCTGTTTGTCAATTGCCGTCCATCGTTTCAGCACACACGAAGAGCCAGGGGATGCAGCGCAGCACTTGTAGATCAAAGAGCACAGTCCATAGCGGCAAATTTGAGTTTGTACGCACCTATGTATGAATACGATAAGCAGATAGCAGACTGCAATGCTCGACTAGTCCCATTCATGTCTCTTCATCAAGTCTCTGTATGCAAGCTTTCAGTCAATCGAACCTCGTACATATCGTCTTGACATGGCAGTCAGATACTCAGCGGGCGCGTTTCCTGATTTGGTTTTCACCGTATACGAGCTCCACACCACATAGTGTGTCCAACTCTACTCGAAACAGCGAAGATATGACACACTACAAAAACAGATCAATTGCAGCACAACTACGGGGAGTTGTTAACGTGCACCCCAATAGCAGGGGGGAATGCAGCTAAGACGCACCGCCTCGCCCAAGTGACTAAAAAGGCCAAGTTACTAGACAAATATAGTTGTTAAACTGCTTTATTAAAGGGTGCAAGTCTTACCTAACACTTTATAACGCTTAACACAGGCCTTATCTACAACGCGTTGACTACCTATCTCTATCTTAAATCTTGTTGTTACTATTACTGTCACTATCACTGTTGCCATCGCTAACGCCATTATTGACGCCATCATCAACGCTATCATTAATATTATCATTAATGCCGCCGCTAGCGTCAAAAAACAGCTTGCCCATACTAACATGCATTAGAGATAACTAGGGTTGTAATTAGCAGCTAAACAACAACACGCGCGCATCCATTTTTAGTGCTAATACTATACAATACGTATGTGCTAGGGTTCCTAGCTGCCTTGCAGCTAAATCTAACTTGCATAGGGTTACTGGGGTGCACGTTACCAGTTATCAGGGTGCACGTCAACAACTCCCACAACTACGCTGTATTTTTAACTAAAGTTCAGCCGCTCTGCTACATACAGCATCCTGGCATTCAATGAGGCTCCTTCGGGTATTTTTTTATTTAGTATGTTGATGTTGATCATGGGTGGATGACCCGGGCGTGCCGGGCTTTCCGCCATTTATTCTGAAACATGAAAGCCACCGTAGCGCTTACTACACAGTAGCACTCGTGATATTTCCATCAATGGAGTCATGGACCAATTCCAGCATCTCCACATACGACGGCGGTGCAATGTCCCGCCGGTCTCAATATGCCTCCTTATAAGGCTAGATGAAGCTCACCAAGTGCTCTAGCATAACGCACTCACCTTGAAAACGATATTGAGAGCTTCTCGCTATGCGTTTGATCGTCCTTTCCGTTATCAGCCTGCTCGCTTCTGCAGCTAGTGCTTCGTTGCAGATCATTCCTGGGGCAACTTGGACAGCGGTAAGTGGCTAGAGTATCCTGAAGGCAATCGACTGACTTGGCAATCAGACAAACACGGGCCAACATATCCAAGCTCATGGTGGTGGCGTCCTCAAGGTTGGGGACAAGTGGTACTGGTATGCTGGGTCCATCCTTACTATCCCCGTGGCTACCTACTGATGCACTACTAGGGTTGGTGAAGACAAGACCAACGGCACCTCCTTTATCAACGTCAACTGCTACTCCTCCACCAATCTCGTCGAGTGGAGCTATGAAGGGGCTTTACTTTCACAAACTGCGTCAGGAGACACTGGACCAAACCGTGTCATCGAGCGCCCTAAAGTTATCTACAATAAATCAACTAACAAGTATGTCATGTGGATGCACATTGACAGTGGCGACTACAAAGAGGCCAAGATTGGCGTAGCCACCAGCGACACCGTGTGCGGTAAATACACCTACCTGCGCAGCGAACAGCCGCTGGGTCACCAGAGCAGGGACTCTGGAGTTTTCGTGGATGATGACAAGGCATACCTGTTGACCGAAGACGTAAGTGGCCCGCAGGCTCTCAGAGCCCCTTAATATACGTGCTTACACTCGAACAGCGCCAGAACGGACTTCGCATCAACGCCCTCTCATCTGACTACCTGACTGTGCAGTCTAACACATACACCTTTGCCGAGAAGTATGAGGCTCCGGCCGTGATCAAAAAGAACGGCGTATATTTCATGTTTGCGTCCCAACTTACGGGCTGGAATCCAAACGACAACTACTACGCAACTGCAACCTCTCTCTCTGGGCCCTGGTCAGCATGGAAGAAGTTTGCCGACAGCGGATCCAACACGTACAGCTCACAAACCACCTTCATCCTACCCGTGGGCGACAATTTCGTGTACATGGGCGACCGCTGGGTGAGCAATAATCTCATGCGCAGCACGTACGTCTGGCTGCCGCTCACAATCTCCGGCACGACAGCAACTCTCAAGAACTCGGTGAACTGGATTATTAACCCCAGTACTGGCGCATCTTCCTCTGCACCTGCTGAGTCGCAATATGAAGGCGAGTCTGCTACCCTTAGCAACAACGCGCGCGTCATCACATGCTCGACCTGCTCCGGTGGCAAGGCAGCGGGCTACATTGGCGGGTCTGACAGCGGTACCGTGGTGTTCAGTAACGTCCAGTCGGATGTGGCGGGGAAGACGAGTGTCCGGGTCAAGCATCTGAATGGGGACAAGAGCCAGAGGATTGCGGATGTCAGTGTGAATGGGAAAACCCAGAGACTTGCGTTCTTGCCGCATGGAGGAGGCGATCCTGGTAGCAGTGTCTTAAACGTGGATTTGAAGAAAGGTGTGAATGAGATCAAGTTTGTTGGGGTTAGTGGAGGGTACGCGGCGGATGTGGATCGATTAATGGTGCCGAAGTCTTGATGGCGATATTGAAGTGGGAGCAGCGATCGCTGTCGTTTTGTAACTGCACATCAAGGGAGTAATAAACAAGTGTTGAACCGTATCAGAATTCTGTCCAAGAAGCTTCGGTGTGCTCAGCCTCGGCTAGTTGCAAAGAGGCAGGTAGACGGCTCGGTAGCTCGAGGGGATTTACCTCTCCCACAACCCCATTCGCCTTACACAACTGGAACACATTCCTAGGTGTCCCATCGTTCCTACTCTTGATTCGCAAGCACTCAATCCCTTGTCCTTCGCCCATTTCCTCATCAACCTCATCTGCTCTGCCTTCCGGCGCCGTTTCAGTCTCATTGTCCTCGATCCCATCCACCACATTTCTGGCAGCGTGAAGGAACTCAGCACCCGACGAATGCGCAGACCCCAGATGGACCTTGTCCTCCCTGGACAACGGAAACCTTCCAACAACCAATTCAAAACACCTTAGATTCATCGCCAACTTCAGATGACCTAAGAACGCATCTTTCTTCGCACTTGCTTCAGTGGACTCGCAACGCCAAGTATCCGCACAGCGAACAGTAACGCGGCGCAAGCTCCTCAAGCCATTCTCGCCCACCATGCGGAAGAAGTCATTTGCGACGTCCAAACTAGATAGATAGATAGAATTCTCCGCACATAGGTAGGAGACCGCTTCGTTGCGCACTTGGCGCGAGACATGGAAGATGGGGAGCACGAGGAACGTATCGGCGTGATGGAAGATGGCGATGTTTTTGAGGCTGGGGAAGGTGGCGGAGGCGTAGATGAGGTTTCGGACTTCGCCAGGTAGCGATAGAAAGTTCAGTGTTTTGCTGCTTCTGGCTGATGAAGATCCTATTCCCTGTGTTTGTGGGCTCTGCTGAGCTGTTGCGGGTCCTGGCGTCGAAGAAGATCGAGTGGCTGGCGAGGATATAGATAGCTCGTTGTGGACAGTTTTAATCCTGTATTGCGATTTAAAGAGCTTTTGGGCTAGTTTGAAGGTAGGCATGGTTATTGATGACGACGAAACAAGAATGCTGAAGGCTGCAGTGAGATGCAGTAGCCCAAAGTCAGCTAACTTAACTCGGACTAGCGCACATGGACGAGCAGGCATGGAGAGAGCCTTGAATTATGCTCTGGAAAAGAACTCGTAGTCATCAACTGTGTTTTCAACCGGGATCAAGCGATTACTCTAGCAAGAAATGCTGAGGTGCGAATGTAGATGACCATACATCGATTTCGTTTGATGATATTATCACGCCTTGTTCATCGAGTGATTTGTCCTGGGCATGACTTGGGTCGGTAGTAAATGATGACATGACGATGTTTAGACATTATGGTCGTGGAAGGTATCGAAGCTGACCTGCAGCGTTTTTCCACTAGATATTTACACGTTCTCGTAACTCCCAGACCAAGTCTCCGGCATTTTAACCTAGGCAGAGAAGCTCTTAGCAACGCTACCCGCGACAACTTTTGCAGCAGCCGCAGCCGCACCTCCCGCAGCAGCCCCAGCAGTGGACATGACAAAGGCAGCTGCGGTACCCGCATCGCGACCATAGGTCAGATGAGGTGCGAGGATCACACTCTGGCCGGCACAGATCAAGTCACCGTTGTGGCAGATGACCTTGGTGTTGGCAGCGCCAACGTTGCCAACGGGGTCACCGTTGTTTGGGTCGCCGAAAATGACAGCACTCTTGACGAAGGCGGCTTGATCTGCTGGCAACATGGCGGCTGCATTGTGAACGAGTTGTCCTCCCTGACTGTGACTGATTAGCTTTGGAGTAGATGATGGTGCTCAAGACAAGACTTACGAGTAACCTGCCATAACAAGCGCAGTGTTGGGACATGCAGCCATGACTTTGCCGACCATGGTCGCCATCAGCTTACTTCCAGCCGCATCACCACCAGCAAGGAACCCAGGAATGTCGGCGGGATACTGGATACCCTGGACAGCAAGGTTCTGTGCTCCACCCATCATCGCACCAATCGCGGAGACGAAGGGGGGACCGGCGACTGTGCCCATGTTACCCCCCTCGGTGGTACCGCGAGCGAACAGAACAGTCATGGGCTTGCAACCGCCGCCGTTGGTGACATCGTTCTGTGTCATGGATGTGAGAGCCGCCGACGCGAAAGGAGCCAGGACGAGAAGGGGCGTGAAGGACTTCATGGCGACAGGTGTTGGAGTTTACGACTTATAGGATTAGGTGATTAAAATCTGTAGGTGAAAGTGTGCAAGGAACCTGTCCGAGAAGTGAATGTTGAGAAGAAGTAGTTGGGTGTGATGAGAGGATCTGTACGTACTCCATATGTCCTTATATGAAAATAATACACATGGTGATCTGTTCAACCGAGGTACGGAGCGCAAGACAAATGATGGAGGTGACCGACCATACACAAATCTGTCATGTTTCGATACTGGGGCGACTCCGGAGTGCCATCAGACGTCATGCGTGGTCCTACAATAGCAACTACCTACAACATCTTTGACGCCCAGCAGCCGTTTGGCCGGCGGGACCATGCAAAACAAGCTCGTCCTCGACAGGAGTGGTGAGGGACTAGGGGTACACTACCGGATAGGGCTGCATTTGACAGTCGTTGAAGGGACGTCCCGGTAGATCTGAGACACGCTCTACTGATTCGTACGGAGAACTTCCGTTATTCTGGCAACGGCCGTTCACCGATGTAGTGCGGCCGTACTTTTGGCGTGGTTCAGGTCATTTCTGAGGCGGCTCCTTCAACACTCTGAAGGAGATGCGAGGGGCTTGGCATGGTGTTGCGATGCGGTGTGCAACAAGGCCGTTCTGACTGAAATTAGGTAGTAATGAGGATGGATATAGTCTGCATGACTGCCGACAATACAGCTTCACTTGCGACATCGTGCTTGGTATACCGTTCATATGCCGAGTTAGAATCGCTTCCCGTGTGGCTACATCTGATTGTTAGAGTCTTTCATCCAACTTTGCTTCGCGATGCTTCTTAGTGTCGACCGTTGAGTTCTGTTGATGGGTGTCACTCCTCTGTGACCAGTTTCAGCAACTCGTTTCGAGATGCGCCGAACCGCGACACGTTTCATCGATGAGGCTGAGGCGTTGCAAGGGCACGGTCTTCTGATCTCCGTACCTTGGTCCTTGGGCAACAGCCATGTGTTGATTAGCTGCCTTAGTGTTTTTGTTGAGATGTTCCAGATGCAGTCGTGAATATTGCTGAAACAGGAAATCTGGCTTTCCAGAAAGAGAGTGTGTGTTGACACGCTCGAGAGATCTCCAACATGGTTTCTATCTCAATCTCAAATACTGCCAACATCGTCTCGGCGACCCGCCGATGTCTGGACACAGCTGCTGACGTCTCATCAGGCCGCACGTGCCTGGGCAATTAAAGCTATCGTGGTGGGGCAGGCGGCGACGTCCGGGCGTTACCCCGCAACTTGAAGAATCTGCGGCGAAAGTCGAGCTGAGCAGCATACGATGTAGCCTTGCTACTATCTGTTCCTGCAACGTTGTTAACCATAGATATCAGAAGGGCGTCTTACGTTAATATGGTTTTGAGTCATCGCAAGCCCTGAAAGGGCGTCGCTCGACTCGCAAGACAAGGATGCGGAAGGTCCTACACCGATAAGGGAAGGTGCAGACGAGCGGCCTCATCGACTTAAGAACAAACACACTCACAAAACGAGAACCACAACTTCAATACGTATCCAAGACGAAAGCTCGTGGAGCTGCCAGCTACGTCCGCGAATATGGTTCTTGAACTCCACCCTTGCACCGAGTCGGACATTCCCGAATTTGTGCGGATCCAGATTTCCGCCTTCGGCACTGGCGGCGGCATGACAGCCTTCATGGTCGAGCACCCGCCCTCAGAAACCTATATCAACAAGGCTGTCGACAAGCATATCAAGTCGTTTCGCGAAGAGAAAGATGTCACCTATCTCAAGGTCATCGACACCGAGCTTGATGGGCAGATGATTGCGGGCGCCAAGTGGCGCATCAACCAGAAGGAGCGCAGAGAACAAGATATACAATCCCAGCTGCCGGTGCCGGGTGCGGACGAAGAGGGCAAGCACGCGATGATTGACTTCATATGGTATTTGAACAGAGTGAGAAGGGAGTTCATGGGAACGAAGCCGTTTTACTGTAAGTGTGACATGGTGCAACCTCTGGGCAGGTCTCTCTCGTAACACATCCGCAGTCCTGCACATCCTCATTACAGATCCAGCACACCACCGCCGTGGCGCCGGCGCGCAGCTCCTTAAATGGGGCACCGCTCAGGCAGACGCCGCTCAGCTCCCTTGTTTCCTGGAATCTTCAGTCATGGGCCGGCCGTTGTACGCTAGGTGTGGATTTACGCCAAGACACGAAGAGGTCTTCGACTTGAGAAAGTATGGAGGCGAGGGTGAGGACCGGAACACGGTTATGATCAGAGACCCGGTGCGCTCATAGGACCAAGACTTCACGATGGCGGCGGGTGGAAAGGAGGGGGCAAAGGGATCTGGGATGTGATTGATCAAAGCCTCGACCCTATGTTACAGCTCCCGAGGAATTCAAGGCGAGTCAACCACAGTGATATCAACGCTGAGAGCGTTCTGGCTGTGTCAGACTCTTCACCGTGGCAGGGCCCTCTGTCAGAGACGCGATTCTATTTCTCTGCTTCTATTCTGTAGAAATACCACGCCCAAGCAAAAGCTAGCAACGGGACTTTCCGAGACCTAACAAATCTGAGGAACAATAACACCATAGCTGTAACGGCGGATCTGCGACACATGAACTCGTTCTTCAAAATGCCAGATGACCTGTCCAGTCTCCTAAACCCCGCTAAGATCCAACTGTTCAATGTACCGAAACCTTCCTGTCTGGCTCCACACCAACTTCCTCATCAAGCAATACAACGTAGCTTCCGTCGAAGACTGCGCTTTATTCCGGTAATTCTTCGACGTTGCGTGTATCACAACGTCAAACTACCGAACGGCCGAAGATCGCCGCAAAGCGCCGCTGAAACCCTGAACACGCCACACCCGCATCTTTGAGTTGTCAGATTTTGTCACGAATGTCATGCGATCGTGGAGGTGCAGTGTTGTCATGTACGACATACGAGATGAGGGTCTGTGAAGAAAAAACGTGCTAGTAATTGTAAGAGTGACACGTAGGCACCACGACCCCTGTGGGAGGGGGCGCTCTAACATCACAAGACTGTTCCTTATTGAGAATGGTGTGCAATGGGGACAGTGTATCTCTCTGAATGTTTTTGTCTGCGAAGATCGTCATCTATTCCAAGGAGTAAATTCAAGTGCACATATATCGAGCCTCGCGACTATATAAGCGGGCTATGTAACAAGTCGTCCTTTGCAAGATGGTAACCAAGCCTACGTGTGACCACCGAGCCAGGTACGATTACTCTCTAAGATGATCAGAAGTAGCTTGTCCAGTTGTTCTCCACCGATGTATCGACACCACGCTGCGGTTTCCCGCCAACAGTCTCTTTCTCTTCAATGGTTTCGTACACAGTCAGCCCACGTCTCTGCAAGGTGTCTGCGGTACTTTGCGAAAAGGTCTTCCTGTTCCCTAGCTTCTGACGCCCTTCTATAGTTTCGTAAATTGTGAGCCTGGGCTGATCCGGTCGGGAACTTTGAGATCGAGGACAGACGAGCTCTTTGTGGCTTTGAACATCGTCCGAGAATTTGTTGAAATGCCGATCCAGACCTCCTTCGCTCCTGCACCGATCCAAACCGCGACCTGTGTCTGCCTCGACCATCAGCGACCGCACTCGGGCAGACATCCAACTGCAACCAATGGGGTCAGTTGAGCCGGAACCGTGGGCATCCACCTTATGGTGATTGATTGGGCGCACAGAGATACTATGGGACCGCGTCGGAGGCGGAGCTATACCCATTAGAGATATCCCATGGCCTTGCGTGGTTGGCACAAAAGCTGGGCATGCATGAGGCGTTTCAGTCAGGTAGCTCTGCATGGAAAATAAGCTAAATGCGTCGGACTCGATTGTGGGGTAAAAGGCAGGGTGCCCACACGGAGTAGGTCGCGTCATACAGGTTCGCATGAAGTGATCTCGTTGCACAATGAGCTTTTGGGTCACACTATCTGAGGGATTCAACGACGTCTCGGACGGTGTACAGCTAACTGGAGTGCTGGCAGAGGGCCCAGAGCGGAGATATGCTAAGTCGTGCACGGGATTGTAAGATCGGTCACTTACTTGAGTTGTCTGCGTCGAAACACATGCCTTGTAGTGATTTGGCGTCACTGTCGATTGACGTTCGCTAGGGACTCGGTGCGTTTCTGGTGGGTTGAGCGCGCTATCAATGACAGATGCTACAGATGGCATAATGGAGCAAGGCTGATCATATCCAGGGGTCCAAAAGTTGATCTCGCTATCCGAGCTTGGGGGTGATGTCTTAGCGGTCGATTTGCTGAGACGAGACGAGGTTCTTTCTGTCTGACATTGCCATGAACTCGTCGAGCTTGGAGGGAAGATTGGAGATGCATCTGTGCTACAGAACCCTTTATTCGAAGTCACCTGAGCACTGCCCCCACCTCTGAGCATTGTTTGTGCTGTACCTGCAGTAGACACTCCATACTGCGAGCAGGATCCTCGTGTCTGGGGCTGCATGGATATGGTGGTCTGTTCCATACCAGAAGCCTTAATTTGAGGAAGTAGAGGTAAAAGCTGATTTTTGGAGTTGTAGACCAGAGGGAAACCAGTAGCCGCCGCGAAAGAGGGCGTTGAAAATTTGTGTCCGAGTTGAGGGGGAGGACCATGCATTCTGCCCACACCAGGCAAAGCTTTCGCAGAATCTTGCCTAATACCTGAAACCTGCCATCCAGATCCTCGGTTTCCCGTCTCTTTCTTTTTCAATTCGACCACCACACGTCTGACTAAGTCTCCTATCGCGTGTCGGACTTCGCATGACGGCATATTTTGTTGTTTGAATTTCGAGCCTTTCACACGCCAGTCGATACTGGCATACCCAGAAGCCAATGGACAGAGTTGCTGGAATGCATCAAGCCCCAGCAATCTGAGCTTTCTACCATCCCCGGTCCAACACATGCAAGTCTCCAAAACCCATTGAGGATGGGCAAGGGCGATATTGTGTTCCTTAAGAGTCAGGACCTGATAGAGGAAATAACGCACTTCATCTTGGTTGGCTTTTTCTCCGGGAAGGTGGCGTGGTACACCTGTATGCGCCCCTCGTACGACTTCATCGAGTTTTGCAGGGAATACGAGGCTGCCTTGCTGGGTAGGGCTTTGGTCCAAGAGCGAGTTACTCTCTGGGGATACCATCGGCACTTCCCTGTTCGAGTCTTTACGCCAGAAGTAACGCATCGCATAGGGGGGCCCAGTGCGCCTGAGAAGTTTCAAGTCAGCTCAGAGTTGCGCGTTTAACTGTCCCGATCTTTGGTTCAACATACAGTAAGAAAAGAAGCCTGTGCTTGGATTAGAAAACCGACCAACGTGAAAAGACGATAATGAGCGAGGGTACGTCAACGAGCAAATAACCGAAGTGAGTGAATTACACAGAAATGAGCGACAAGGGATATAGTGTTGGAAACCGAGCGAAAACTGATCGTGCTGTGTCTACGGTTGTAGCATTGTTGTAAAGGGGGACGTCCATGTTAAATGTCGCTGTCATAGACTCGACGAAGAGTAGACGTTCCCGCTGTATCCTGAGACTCCCATGGCGCTTGCCCTGAGAGGGCACCTGAACGGTATTGCTGCGGGCCTTGCAGCATGCGAACCATGGGCGCATCTGATGCTAAAGCGCCGCCACAGCACTCCGGAACAAATGAGAAATATTAACCCCGCTCGATACCAAGCCTTCATGCAAAAACTTTGTGCAAACACAAGAAGCGTCAGGTTTGTGTAAATTAGTGAATCTTTCATTTGACACGTCCGGGCTCTGGTCCAAATGTGCTGTAAGGCCGCACCTCATTTTACGTGTTCAAATTGATGCGTGGAACAGATCAAGAGCCGTCTTAATCCGGTCAGCTCGTCTGCTATCCATGCATAGAAATTGTGCAATGTTCCCCTCACATCAAAGCGTGTATCTGAACTGCGGGTTCTTCATGTCCGTGAGATCATCATCATAAGCATTATCAAACCCTTCTAATGTCCCGGTTTGGTCGCGGCGTCGATTCTCCCATATGCAGACATAGCGATAAACAATCGCAAGAGCAGCAGCCATAATAGCAGTGGCGAGTACGGCGACGAATCCCGGGCCGTATGCGGGGGCATCTTCGGGCTTGAAGAGCAATGGTCCAACAAAATTTCCTGGGAACAACTGTTAGCGGCTTCAACGATGAACCCAGACCCATGTTCCTTTACCCAGACAGTATCCCACAAAGATGCCAGAAGAGGTAACTGATCGTTTTGTATAACCTGCAGTATTGGCGATTTGTAGCCCCATAAGAACAGCATATGCGCCGCCGAAACTTGCGAGGATGTAACAGCCGAACAAGAGACCACCTCTTTCGCCGCGTGGTAATCTCCAAAGCAGGATAGAGGCAGTTATGGTACCGCATTGGCATATTACGATGAGCCAAGTTCGGATACCAGAGACCTTACAAGCAAAATAAGGCGCGGTAAGCTCGATGGTGCCTATGATAGCACCTGCAGGCATCGTGAGGAGCAATGAGTTTAAGCGGTTGTAACCAAATCCTACCAGATCTGTCAGGAACACAGTACTCGGTGAATAATTGTTGCTACTACACACCTGAGATGATGATGGGGATGAATGAAGAGACAGGTCCGTTAGCAATCATCATCAAAAAGGCAATGCTGAAGATTAGCCAAAACTTGATGTCGTACAGGGACTCCCAGACCTGAGCTACCTTGAAGTGCTTGTTTCGCACGCCTGAATTGTTTTCCTTCATTCGTGCAACTGCGATGTACCTTTCGCGATCGCTGAAGCCCCTTGCGCGAATAGGGTCTGGTGGCATAAGGAACAGAATGGCCAAGGACCATAAGACAGTAATGGATCCTGCAACAAGATACATGTATTGCCATGGGTTGAGGCCACCGCCGATTATATGTCCCAGACCGTAGTTGATGAGAGGTGACACCATAGACACGTAGCCAGTCGCAGAATACCACGCACCCATCCGCAGGGCTTGTTCGCGCTTCTTATACCAGCCGCCCACAATCAGCATGAACATTGGCGATACTCCGGACTCGAGGAAACCGAGAAAGAAACGCTGAGCGTAGAAGCCTTCTCTTTGTCAGATCAGTGTCTTGGGAAGGAGCTATCAGGAACACACCTTGCCAATCGGTGCATGCAGCTGAACACATCAAGCAGACACCCCATACTGCAACAATTCCTGCTGCTACCCGCTCGATGGGCCACCTTTGGGACATGAGTATAGCCGGGTAGCTCCCAACGATGAAGCCGAGGTAGAATATTGCGGAAGAGAAGGAGTAGCGATTGCCCGTGGTGAGTCTGAGATCGTCACGTAGGCCAAACAATGCAGCCTGTGACAGCATAGCTTTGTCGTAGTACTGCAGGCCATACGTGATGACAAGCAGCGAGATAAGTTTTCTGTCAAGTCGGCGGACCAGCTTCTTCTCTTCCTCTAGCGTCCAGCTCTCATCTCCAGCATATTGAGCAAGGACACGGAGCGCTTCATCGTTGTGTACGGTATCAATGGTTTTGGTGTGTCTGAGCTCTTCTAACGTGTGTGGAGTCGTCTCCTGCTGACTGATCGTGTCCTTCTCATCGTTAGCCATGGTAACGGTGGCAATAGTGAGTCAGATGACGGTTAAATTGCGTTGATTAGAATGAAACAAGTTGCTGTGAGTCTGACACGAAGAGCAGAGAGATCAAGAGACCTTAAGAACCCCTTTCCTGGCAACAATCAAGGTGCCGCTGAGACGCTCTCTCAGTTCGTCGAACGCTTCCATCCATCATTACCAAGGCAAGGGTCCATCATCGATGCGGGGAAGTAGTGGTCTTCCAATAAAGATGCTTCTTTAGGCGACATCAAAATGACATATGACATCAAAGTCGCGAGTTGGGGTTCGCGACTCGACGGTATTGGACCGGGGACCTTCGCACGGCACACAATTACTGCAGCAACCGCTGAATTTCGGTAAATCGATTCGTATGACAAATATCGAATTGTCGGATCTGTTGTCCATTTGAAGTTGCCACGTCAAGAATATTGATCGATGTTAAAGAAACGAGGCTGGCGCTCGGCGATTTTCGAAAATAGGTCACTGCCAGAAGAGGAATAGGCTGAGAGGACTAGCGCCTCGTGGGCGGGGGCCGTAGCGACACATCGGACGTCGGCTACACCACACATCAATAGTCAAGGATATCGCTCTTTTGTCTTGCACAGTGTAATCCTCGATCACATCATGGCTCACTGCACCTGTAATCATACTGAAGGTACGCACATATCAACAACGCTTGCGTACAGGATTGGATGCGCCTTTATTGAACACGTGACTAACACCTTCCGTTCTTTATATCATGAACCTAAGTCTAAGAATCATCACGGCTTAACTCGTCAAATGCCCAACATCACGATGGTTAAGGTAGTCAAGTCGCGACATCTTTCACAGTGATAACATCTACATGTTGGAAGGGCGCCACCGATGCAGCAACGTGTGTGATGTTACTTTTAGGACCTGAGATCATCTACCATAAGTGTCGGCTACATACGAGGCAATAAAGATTGGACTTCCAGTCCGTCTTCCCGCCCGACACTGTCAGCTTCAGGCTATATTCGTGCGACGAGCCCTCTTCATTTGGCTCGTGTCAGCCACTTTTTGTTCGCGCTGATAATGCTCTGACGGTTGAAGATGACTTTGATGAGGCCCGGGGGCTTGAGCGATTCCAGGTAATTCTGATTTTTGTGCAAGATGAGATTGTTCTTGCACTCCTTCTTGTTTCAAGGTAATTGGAATGTCCAGCCAACTTTCACTTCATCGCTTAGTCAGCACAAGCCGTTTCCACTCATTTCCTTGAACGCTTGTTGAGGTGCTCGCCAGCTGCGTCTTCGTCATCCTTACGTTTACGGTTCATGGAGGCCGTCCGTGTCTCTGCGTTCGTTGCAATCGGTTCAAGAGTTGGCAGTGGAGGCGACATGAAGGTCCGGCCATACGTTGACGTAGACAGGCTCGCAGCAGGAGACTCTCGCAAGTTCTGGGGATAATGATGGTACTGGTACTGGTACTGGTACTGGTACTGTTGTGACTCCTGATGGGCAATGAACTGAGGTGTACCAAAAGACATGGCGGATGAATCATGGTTGATTCGATTGAGGTGCCGAGGGTCCTGAGTTACCACGGTTGAAACCCCACCTGACCACTGCAGAGATTGAGCTGGCAGCGCAGCAGGACCTGCTTGCGCTGTCGATGCGTGCTGTGGCCTTGTGCCAGGTTGTACGATTGACATCGACCGAGCGATCTGCTGCCATCCGTGAACAGGCTCTGGGTATTGAGGTACTGGGTGTGGTACAGAGGGTATGGAATGTGGGAGTGGCTGCCGAAAAGATCCCATCTGTGGTAGTGGTGCGTTTCCCCATGGTGCATCAGCTATATGTGAATGGTTCTGAAGAGCTTGCGCGCTAACAAAGGTATGTTGCGTCTGTTGCCTTTGCTCCTGGAAACCACAGTGCGGACCGTTCTGTGGATGCTGTTGCTGGCTCGGAGCTTGTACCATCTCCGTTGATGGCATTCTAGATGTCGCTGGTGTGGAAGGGGCTCTTACAATCTGCTGCAACTGAGCATCATCGTGAAATCCATGGGCATTTTGCTGATTCAAGTCATTTAGAGAGACTTGGGGAAATGAAGCTCCATCTGTTTGGGTTCCTGGCAATCGAGCGGTAGGAACAGCTGAGGTTGCCGGGTGCTGGAATTGTTCGACCTCTTCGATGAAAACTTTGATGTCAGCAATTGCTGTGTCGACCTGCGCTGGCTTATGAAGGTTTGCGATTTGGCCTCGCGCAAGGTAGGCCTTCTTTGCAGCCTCGAATTGCTCTTGCGTTGGCCGCCACCCGTCAGGCATATGCAGCTGAGTCCCAGGGTATGTTTCGGTGAAGACGTGTTGGTTATTTCCTACGCGATTCCGCCACTCGGCTTCGTAATCGAAAGGCTTTGGGTGGAAAGAATGTGGATCGCAATTACGGAATAGTTGAGCAGATCTCTTGTCCAGTTCGATCGTCAAGCGCTGACCAAGCTTCTTCGTGGCATTGGGATGCGGATTCATCAGTACTCGAATTGCGTCCATGTAAGCCTTGAAGTAACCTCCGCCCGCAATGAAGTGAAAAGGAATTTCAATCTGGATCGTTAGATGTGACTTGACCAGTCGATTGTAGAAAAAGTGATTGACTACCGACTTCAGTCGTTCGGCGATGCGAACCGCCTCGCCATGAGGACCATGCGGTGGCCCCATCTTCAAGACGAAGTGTCGTGGCAATTTTCCATCCTCGAGTGTCTCCTTTGTAGCTCCTGATACACCCCGTCTTGTGCGACACCAATCATAAATTTTATCAGCTGCATCAGGATAGTCGATTTCGCCAGGCTTCCTTGGTAGTCGCGCGTTCTGGGACTCGTACTGTTGATGCTTTGGTACAGGATCCGACTCAAACACCATACGGCGCTGGCAGCCTTTTGCATGGTAAGGATCGTCTGACAGAATTGGCTCGTCCGAGACATAAGCGTAGGTATGTACACTCGGCGCCGCTTCCCTATATCCGATTTCTGCGCCGTCTTCCGCATACCGTCTCGGAAGGCCGTGGTAGTTGTGAGACGTCTTTGTGCCTTTTGGTGGGCGGTTCTTCTGACCCTTGGATACAATCGGGCGTCCCTCTGTGGGGCTGGTATCAAACTGCTCTTTCGGTGAATTTGAAGAGAGTACTTGTGAGGGTTTGTCTGCAGGCACGGCTGTCGTCGCAGCGGAGCTGGATACTACGGGGAAGATATCTTCAAACTGGCCTTCCTCACTGCTGTCTTCAAGATCGACGGCACTCTCAGCGATGCTTTGGTCAGTCGATGTAAGCGGCGCCTGTATGCCCGAGGAAGTTTCGAATGCAGATGCTGTGGGACTATTGAGCAAGTCATGAGTGTTCGACGTTCGTGTTCCGACCTCCTCATCTTCGTCGCTATCGTTTTCGAACCCGGCCATGAGCTCCTTCGTCAACTCATCATCGCTGTTGGAATCTTCTTCATCCTCACTTGTCGCGTTTCCTTCTCGTTGGCTTCGGGCATCCATTAGCGTGCGTGGGTCACTGCTGTAGGGCATGTCGTGCGATAGACCTAGAGGCGCATAAATGATTAGCTGTTTCTTCTTTCAGCGAAAGCTGATTTTCGTTATCTTGCGTCATAGATGAGGAAATTGCTTACAAAGTGTGAAGCGGTGCCAACGATGTAGCAGAATTGTCCTGTACGTTAAAGTAGGTCGCTTGATAGTTGTACGATGTACATGTGATGGAAGCTGGGTGTTGGAAGAGCTTGTGCTGGCTGGAAGTTGCCAGAAGAGGTGAAAGAGCTTGCGCAAATGATCACATTACGTCCTTCACAGCGATTTTTCCAGAAGAATTTACAACACGGTTCATATGCTGAAAATGAACCCACTTCAGTGATGGCTGGTACCCCATCTCGCCTCATGAGATCTGATTATAAAGCTTGACAGTAGTTGAGGCTGTCTTAACTGCAAGTATGTGCATCAAATTGCAACAAACAATCACATGAGAGAACAATCTGTTCTTGGTTTGTACCTACTCCTGAGGGTACTTCCATACCAATCTAGCCAGGTCTTGACTGGAGAAGTCATCTAGGGATATTCTTGACTTGCCGCGAATGGTTTATGATACAGAAGAAGAAACCGCCTGCTTCCTCCACACCCTCACGTCAGGAAGTCTTTACTTCTTAGCCCAGGCTGCAGCCTCCTTCGCCCTTTTCTCCTTCGACGCTGCGTGCTTCAGCCTCACGGCCTCCTCGTTCAGTCTCTTATTCTCTAACTTCTCCATCATCTACCCACTCCCCACACCTTCGTCTTCTGGCGGCGGGCCCGCAGGTCAAACCATGCGCTCCAAGAGCTGCACGCGGGTCTTTTCTCGTGTTTGACCGAGTCCAATAGCTGCATACCACAGCAGAGAGGGGTTTCCGACGAATGAGTTCAGCGTGTCGCGGGCGACGTTGGAGGCAAACTCGTGCTTGCCGGTGTCTGCACTTCCAGTGCCGACGTATCGGGCATGGAGGAAGGCTAGCTCGCGCGCGTCGCGTAGCTTGTCAGCCATGGTGATTTGTATGAGGTTTCTGATGTTGAAAGTCAGTTTACATCGGGCAAATGGTTGCTTGGATCCTCCAAGCGGACCAGTCGCGTTGAGAAGAGCTGTGCAGTACAACACTGTAGACGTGAGAAAGGACGCTGATCCTTCGCTTACTTGTGTATATAAGAGCTTGCTAGCCATAAAGTGGGTGTGACGTGCGTGAACGATACTGATATGATCTTGAGGAGAGTTTTGTAGTGTCGCGAGCTCGAAACACGTCAAGCGGAGGTGAATGTGAAGGAAACAACAAACTTGGCCCGAGCGTGTTCCATGACGCTCACGCATGATAGTTACGGATTTCAGTAGTCACGCATAAAATCTTCTGACGATGAGCGCTTGTCTCGCTCTCGTCACCTGATGTATGGTTTTTGCGAAAGTGCACCGGCACCACAATTGTCTCGTCAAATTTTGTGACATTGCAACTTTTGCAACTTCCTACGAATGCAAAAGGATAGGCCGGGGCTTTCCCTTGTTGCCCGGGTAGGTATCTCTGATCAGAAGTCGGCCCCATGATGGAATAAGACAAAGCTCCACGCGTTGTTGCAGACAGCGAACCTCGACTAGCGGGAGTGTAGAGCGCGGAATGACATGTAACCAATTCAATTGAGATCTTTCATGGATTGCTGTCAGCTTCTAGAGCCAGATGTTTTGCCAACCTCGTTATGGAACACGAAGTTGCATTCGTGGGAGGTACTGTGCGCCATCCAAAATAGAACCTTGGGCCAAGAAATACACTCCATTGTGCGGCTGTAACGTAATGAGGAAGACTTTCATCATGTACAAGATGCCTATTGAAACAGCAAACTCGAGACTAAGGAAGTTATTAGATGTAACGAAAGGCATGGTGGAGACATTGCTAATTTCCTGGTGAACAAACTTGAAACCTTCCTCCCCCCTGAATATCTGACGGGAAACAAAGAAGACCTCAGATCCCTCCATGGTGAAAGCATACGGGTATTCACATCACTGCACACAAGGATACATTCTTACTTTCATGAGAGAATGATTGAAAATTGCGCATCCGCATTGGTTGCAATTCATAGCTAATGACAAAGCTTTGCGCGAACAAGTTTCAGCACAGGAGTAGTCTTCTGCATCGTCGATTCAATCGATGCATGACTAACCCATGTTGGCTTGTGTCCCGAGCAGCAGTGCAGAAAATCCCCTCAGCTTTCACTGCCCATCATAAAATCCATCCGACCTTCGCAAGTTTCCCGAGCTAATACTCCTGATGATGTCAAGATCTCTCTCCATCTCTGCTTGCTCTTCCGCGTAGTGCCTCAAGGACTCAGCGTATGAGATGTTGCGAAGCATGTCTCGAGAGATTGGCACAAGTGGGGAGGACACGGAGCGCTGACCGGTGCTACTTGCAATAGTCCTTGCGCTGGCAGGTCTCTGCGGAGTCCATGTTCCGTGCGCAGCAGACGGCGAGTGGCGGTTAAGAGGATCGAGGGTGCTGCTATCGGGATCGCGTTGACGCTGTCGGCGGTTGATGACCGGGTCGCGGACTGGCGTCTTACTGCGCGGCAATCTGCTGAGTGGCAATCTGCTCAACAGCCCTCTAATGCCATTGGGGTTCAGGGTCTTCAGGGGAACGATCTGACCTCTAGCCCTTGGGCCAAATTCCTCCTCGAGACGCTCTTGCAGGTGACGTTCCATCTCTGCGAGTCGCTCTGCGTCGCTGAGTGGGCGCTCAAGTCGTCGTCGTCGGAGGTGTAGAACAAGAACATACAAAGCAAGAGCAAGCACGAAAACTAGAACTAGAACGCCTGGCAGTACATGCTTCCAGTTTCTTTGGATCCTGTTCTGGGTTAGCAAAAAACTAACATGAAGCTACTCGATGGCAGATGGGAATACTATATCGAAGGCGTGAAGTGTTTTGGAGAATACGTGACAGATACGTACCAGGACTGAGGAGGAGTGTGTTCCGTCCGAGGTTCTTCGACGCCTGGTGTGGGAGTGTTACCTGGCTGCGCCTCCGGAGTCGAGCTACGATGGGTTGTCAAAGCGACGTGGGGCGACGACGACAATGACGTGGGTGTCGGAGCGAGAGTCGGAAGAGGGGTTTTGGAGGGAGCCGTTGAAGTGTATGATACGCTGCAGAAAATCTCGTAAAGCATTGAAATGACCGCTTCTTCGTCGTGGCTACAGCTAGCATGACACGGCTCTCCGTCGTCATACAGTCCACGAAGGGTGTCTGATTGGCAGAAGCAGTCGGCGTATGCGGTATCGTTCGAAGGGAGACCCTTCGGAGAAGGACAGCTATCGCTTGTGTCGGTGATCACCTTACAGGCATTTACGCATTCTGGTAGGTTTACGAAGTCCAGGAACGTTGGGGGGGAGAACAAGGTTGCGCTTGCGGTGTGTAGGAAGGCAACGAGAACGATGAAGATCACGAGAGATCGCATGGTGGCGATAGGTTGCTTTCGAAAGAGCAAAGAGCTGCAACCTGGCGGTTGATACCAGTCTGGTGGTAAGCGGTAAAGCTTCGAGGTGAATTGGTGGTCGAGGGTAAAGCTGCAACAGCTGTTCACCAGATGTCACGCTAGACTGAAAAGAGCCGGACCCGCACTAGGCAGTGCCTTCTAACTTGCCATGGGAAGTCATCGGTCATCTGATAAGTCCTCGAAAGCTGTATGGAATCGATCGGTTGTCTTTGTTTGTGTTCGCGCGTCAGTAGAGCCAAAAGCTCACCACAGATTGATCAATTGAGTCTTCTTGTCTGATTCCGACGGCCCTTCCTACACAGTGAAGTTGACTCAAGAAACCCACCGCTGTTATGAGTCATTACAGCACCTCTACAGGTCCCTCAAATCAGCTCTTCACTCCCTCTGCTTTCTTCTTTCACCATCACCCAGGCAAAATCTCAGCAAGTCCGCCCTTCAAGGAAGTGCATCACCTTCAGACATTCTCCGTGTCCAGCGACCAAGCTCTGCAACGGGTTTCTACATCCAGCTGAGTCACAACTTGACCTTGTTACATTCTGCGACGGTGAGCCACTTCAGCATTCTGTTTTGGGACCTCGACTGACTGAGTCCCAAGTTGTGTGCATCGTTCCAGCGAAAACATCGTTACTGAACGACGTGTTCACAAGTCTATTGATACCCTCTCAATCAACCGGACGTACAAGCTTGCATGACGGTCGCCAAATCTCTTCGGAATAAGCAAGACGTATCGCCAAAAGGCCGCACTCGTTCGATCGTGTGCGAGATCCTGGGTGCGCTGCCTACAGTCTACTTGTGCCGACATGAGCTTCGGCTCCAGAGATCGAGTAAGCATATCCTCGAGGAGGCAATGAAACTGCAGACTAATCCTGACAGGCTAGGACTTACATTCCACGTATACGCAAACCGGCCTCACACGCGAGGTCCACACGCTCCCTTACCTCCGTTTCGAGGTCTTTATCGAGAGAACATACACACTGGTTTGCGACATCGTGGGAGGAGCAGAGAGTCGGGATACCCCTCATTCTGTCACTAGAGGTACATTGTACTGCTGGTCAGTGAGCGTCAGTGGTTGAGACTTGGTGAAAGTTTTGCGGCCAGTCGCTTGTTCGATCTCGCGTTCGACATCTAATGGACAAGGACTGGAAGGTTTCATCACTTGTAACTCACTTAATAACACGAAAGGCATCATGTCCTTGCTGACCAAAAATCTCATAGTGATGTGCTGCATAACTCATAATTTCGTATACTACATATTTTGCTTCTCAGCCGCAAACGATCTGCAATGCACCATAAGTCTGCACAGGTGGCGAAGCACAACCCACACTGCTGCCAACAGTCAAGCCATTGAAAGGAAAACCGTGATACTGGTTTGCCAATGTTAGACCACACCCTTGTTGTGTGAACATCTGGATGTAGCATCCAGCAGCACCGGTCTTTGGTGTAGCGGTCATACTAGCAGTCACTGCACCGCCGAAAGGCTTATGCTGTCAGCACATTGTAGTCCAAACTGTACGGGGAAAAAGCTACTTACAATATTGATGGTAACGCACTGGTTCTCGGTCACAGTGACTACAGTCGCTTTACCAGCGCTGCCATCTGTAGGTGGAGGCTGCCGACGATACATTAGTGCACTTCCTCGCAGTGAATGGGGATGGTGGTAACGTACAATGTTTGGATCCGTGCACGTGTACGATCCGGAGTAGACAGTAACTTGAGCTGAAGCTGGGCCACCCGTTGGTTTGTTACCTGTCGGGGCTGCAGGAGCAGTACCTCCCTTAGCGGGTGCAGCAAGTGCGGTGCCGAACAGAGCAATTGTTGTAGACAAGAGCTGGACATAGGTTAGTGCTATTCGTAAGATGACGGGAGGTCCAAGACGTACTGTGAGAAGTTGCATCTTTGAGGATTGCGAAGTGTTAAGGTAGAGATGATGTTAGCTTGAAGCTTATGTCAAAGCAGGATGGTTGAATGACAATGGCGTACTCGATTCTTATATAGTAGTGACAATCTGATCAAGAAGACCATAGTAGTCTTAACTCATGTCTAGGTCTCCAAAGCTGGATCTTGCTTCCTTGCCATAACAGTCTATCACAGCTCACGAGTACAACGCCTCAAGTATGTCTAGAAGACCCGGAAAGTTGTCTAATAGTCTGCTTGTAAATCTGGACTCTCAATTACAGGCCCTTTCGGACGGATATCGGTAGGTGTGCAAGAGGTCCGAAGCCTAGCATGATCCATTACAGGCCTTGCTGCTATGTGGCGTCAAAGATCAATAGTAGACTAAGCGCGATCTTCGTTACCACCCGCGTTGATGTACCTAAGAAGCCAAGAGAAGCAGTAGGTCTAGTACTGATGTGATGGCATTGGAGAGACTTGTGTACCGAATCCATGTCCTCCTGTTCTTCCCCGTGGGGTGCGGCTGAAAGCCTTCGCTTGGGATGTGAGGTTGAAAGTGTAAGGCTGCCAGCTGAGAGTAGGGCTGGAAACGACGGAAGTGCCGGCGCTAGTCATTTTCCGTAAGGCTGGCGGGGTAGGAACCACGGTTGGCTGTCGCTCTTTTCGAGAGCATATCACAGATACTGTCTCCTACATCTCCGAATCCTCTAGGGCTGCGTTGTTGTGCAAGACACTTTGGTGCAGCATGCGCTTGGTCTCACTGACAGTCTGAATTGTTCGACACGCTGCCCTAGGCATCACCCTAGCGCCATCATGGCATGTCAGTGAAATGCGGGGTGCCGAACACGAGGCCGTACCAAATTTAGCACCATCCGCCAGCCACATTGCTCAGCTACACAGACAGCAACAAAGAAACGATCATGGACTCGCCCCCTCCTGGCCAGCAGGCTCCCTTTTTTCCCGAACTGAACGTTGACCTCGCCAAAACCGCAGCCCTGCAAAAACGAGAACGTTCTGTACGTCTTGGCTGTACGCCCACCCCCGCCATTTGCAGTTGCTTGGATGCATCTCGACATGCTTGTCGCAATACAAGCCCTACGAACTGACGATGGCGGAGTCTCGACTAAGTGGAAGTGCTGGATGGCTGGACGGTGACCACTTCACGATCGTGTTCCTGCATCTGGGCTTATTATATTGGTGCACGGCGATATGTACGCACCCCTCCAAATTTGGTACGGTGATTTATCAACACAAACTATGAACGCGGGCAGATAAATAATTGGCTGGATTTTTTGTGGTTGTCACGTTTTGCCCTGCACACTGTCACCCAATCTGTCACTTTCACTGTCAACCAGATATAGCTAGCCAGTCAGGACCCCTTGTTTGTCTATAACGTATTTATGATTGTACTCGTCCAAATTTGTGGAGGGTGCATACATATCGCCGTGCATTATATCATCACATTCAAGTGTCGCATGCCGGGTTCACCTTCCTGATCATGTGCGGAAGTCTAGAGATTGAGGAGGCTGAAGTGTCGTAGCAGCAATACCGTAACGCAGTCATGAGATCACCCCTATTTGGACGTACCTAGGGAGTGTTCGAGTGGGACAATCAATGATGGTACCGCTGGACCGCGAGCCGGTACGACCGATGAGAGCCCGAGGACATGGACTACGTACTAACGACGAGGGAAGCTTGAAGAGTCACCAGTTCCCAAGGCTGATATGCGAATGAAAGACTATCAGGTTGAGGTGGGTATCATTTGTTATTACAATCGGTCAATCTACCGCAGTTCTATCACTGCCTCGTCTCAACCATGTCCTGCGCTTGCACTTCAACGGGCTCACCTGCCTGCTGACCTAGCGTACTCGGATGTGTTGGCGGCCCGTCTCTGCCAACCTTTTGAAGGTCCCCCAAGAGCATCTTCAGGTGCGATGTGCGATTTTGATTCCCGCACCAGGTGACTGCCTGACTGTAGTATAGTATATCCCACGCCTCGTCACTTAGTTTCGGTAGGAAAGTCGGTAGACTGCGTGCTTTCTGGTACGATCTCCATAACACTCTCCGTACATCATCATTGGCGCCAATGTATGCGAACTCTAGCGCTTGGTTGAACGACTTGAGGGCTGGCGAGATGTTGAACGGTGGCTGGAGGCGCACGCGTAGTCGGCGCAAGGCGGCCGAGTGCTCGGGGTCAGCGCGCGCGGCTGCCATGCGTTGCGCGAGGGTTGCCGTGCGCGAATCTTCCAGTTCGTACGGGTCGGGTGCGACCTCGTGGTCGATCTGCGTCAAATCATTTGGGTCTTTTGTCGGAGTGTGCTCGGCTATCAGCTTCTGGATGTACAAGAGTTTCTCCATAAGTTGTGGGTCTTCCATGATCTTGTCAACTTTAGCTTGGAGCTCGGGTGGGATATGCTCATCATCTTCGGCCTCGGGATCAGGTGCAGTAGGAGTTTCGAGTTTGGATGCAGCGAGTTTGGTGAGCTCAGCTGCAAGCTGTGCGGGGTCTGTGCCTTCGTTGAAATTTACGCCATCCTCGTCGACATCATCGACTTGGTCGGTAGGCAGCGGTTCGGCGACCATCCTGTCGAGCTCAGATTTGACGTCGCCACTGACATTAAGGTCCTTCATGATATCGCGCATCTGGAGCATCACCTTGTGGAGCTCTTCGGGTTCCACAATTGCGGGCATGCCATGTTCGTCGTAATCATCTTCATTCGGTGCAATAAGGTCCTCCATGTCTCTCTCAAACTTGGCCCACTTCTGCTTGTCCTCAATGGTTTCGCTTTCGCTGCCTGCTTTCAACTTTGCTTGCATCTTTTCGTTGTTGTTGACCTTGGACATGGCGTTGTCAATGAGTGCCTGGTACTCGGGGTCATCGACGTCCATCATCTCGGGCATCTTGTCGAGCACTGCTTGCAGGTCTTCCTTCGCATCGCCGATGTCTGGGTCGTTGAGAAGCTCCGTGACTGCTTCGTGTATGGCCATACGCATGGATGCATTCATCTCGTTCACTGATGGTTGTGCATCCTTGTCTGCCTGCTCCTCCATCTTCTTCATCTCCTCCTTTGTCAGAATGCTTTCTTTGATCTCCTTGAGCTCCTCCGTCAGGTCGGCAAAAGCTGGGTCTGCCATGAGCCCGTCCATCAGTCGCTTGTTCAGCTCGGCATCGTCGTAGCTGGGGTTCTTGTCCGCCTCCTCAATCATCAAGAGCGTCTCCTTCTCTCTTCTCCTGTCTGCGGCCGTCCCAACGGCGACTGTTCCAAATCTATCCACTTTGCGCCGTGCACCAGTGTGAATGTCCTGCTCGTAGAAGCCGACGTCGATATCGTCATCATCATCAGATGCATTCTTAGCTGGAGGGCGCATCAGCAGGTTATCGATCTGCTTGTCGTCGTTCATCTTCGCTATTAAGTCCTTGAAGGGTCCTGTTGCAGCGATTGACGTCTTATCCTTGGAGGCCTTCTTTGTCTGGCCTGCATTTTCCTTGTCGATCTTGTCCAGAGCTTGTTGTTCGACAACTGTCGTATGGCGATCCCTTTTGGCCTGTCGCGCCAATTGCGCCTTTTCGGCTTCTCGTGCTTTGGCCGCCTTGGACTTTTTGCCGCGTGCGAACTGCACGGGTAGAGCTCGTGCGAATGGACATCGTACCGGTTGTGGTCGTGTGAGAGCACGTATCAGAGCTGCAGAGGGGACGTATGCTCTTGGAAGAGCCATATTCGTGGTGTTGAAGTTGAACTCGGATTGATGTTGCTATCCCTATCATCTTTTGGAAGGTGCGCAAACATAGCAAACTTCCGTCTTGGCACCCCCGAGAACTCCGCAATCGCGCCCGCCACACCAATAGCGCATGTCTTCCTCAACTTCACATCATACAACTCAAGATGGCTGTGGTGTTCTACTGTTGCACTAACGCATCCATTGTATTAAGTTGCATAGCTGCCTTGCCCGCTTACATGCAAATCACAATGCCAACGAGGGCCACGACCAGCGCGACCCATGCATCGCCTTTCTTCTTCTCACTACTGCTAACGTAGCTCATGCCCGCGCCTCCTTGAATGACCTGGGTTGTCACATTCTTGCGTCCAACTGGTTCATCCACCCCATTGAAGTTATCCACTGCCTTGATCGCCGGCCCAACGTTGAAGAAGTCCACAAGAACAAATGTCGGCTGTCGAGTGACTTGGCCTCCACATAGCGTCATATGCGTACCAAGACCACCTGTACCGTCCCATGAATTTGTTTCGTTGATATTACGGATGTCTGGAACTTCGATCCCCATTGCTTGCGACCAGTAGAGCATGTGGTTCATCAGGAACAGCTTGCCGGAGTCGCGCTCTTGATCGATAGTGGTTGTATTGGAAGGTCGATCAGGCTTGCAGGCAAATTGCCCAGCGTCTCGCACATCGTATGCATTCTCCCATACGAAGTCGAACTCGTTGAGGAGATACGGCGCGTTTTCTTTGTCCGGATTGATGGGGTTGACAAAAGTTACGAGTCGTTCTCCGTTATCGATCATCTCTCCGAGGGTCGGCCACGTCTTTTTGAACTCGCTCGATGGCGGGGGTGTTTTGCTGATGTCCGCAGGAACCCACCCATAATGCGCAATATCTGCTTTCGAATATTCTCCTTGAAGCTCACGGGCATCGATGCCGTCCATGTTCACCAACACCAAGGTGACCACCTCATTCGGGTTCAAGTCCATCCACGAGCGGATCTCCCATAACCAGTCCTTGAATAGCCCGACATCGAACATTCCACATGATGTATGACAGAGGTGCAACTCTCGGGCTTGCGTAACTGCGTTGGAAGCAACGTGGACTTGAGCTGAGAGCAGCCGGACGCCAGCGTCGAGCTGTACGGTGCTGTTGAAGAATTGGTTGCCGAACGAAGAAAAGCCTGTCGAGGCATCGCGCAGAAACGGCGAGTCATGCGCTCCAAGATGCGTGGTCTGATCGTACGAAGTGGAACACAACTCAGGGGCATTGTTGCAAGCTCGTTGTGCTGCAACCAAAGGTACGGCGACCAGCGCCAAAAACAAGTGAATGAAAGATGCTGCGACCTGTTTCATCGCAAAAGGAAATATCGAAATGTTCGCGAGGTTTCAGAAGGACAAAAAAGCGAAGTGTTACAAGACACCATCTGCGGGCGTTGTGGTAGAAGAAAAGCAGCAGCGTTGAGCACGTTGATTAGGGACGCCGCATCTTCAATAAGGGCGCGTTGGCAAACAATAGCACTGTTCAGAAGGTGAACGCAGATTTTGCATGCTCCGAGCAAGTGTGACGCTAGCCAACACATCCCTACTGCTGATCGACAGACCTGGCCTTTGCACAGCGTGTAAGTTGGGTATGTATATACCTCACGCTGGTGTTATCAGATCACTCCATACTAATCGACCCAAAGGGTGTTGCATCATCGTGTGCGTAGTGCAAGCTCGTGTCGCGCACAAGGCAAGCACGAAGGCCTCTGCTATCTCCTTCCGCTGCTGTTGCGCTTTGGACCCACCGAACATACTATCACAACCCCCATTTCTATACCTCAATCATCACATCGGACTTTTCTACCCCACGATTGATTATGTCTGATGACCGCAAAGGCAACCAGTCGTCTCGCTCGCCTGGGCAAGCAACTTACGATTGGTACATGACAGCCCGTTTTCAAAGTCTGTCCATTCAGACATACTCGAATAGACCAATGCCATACCAGCCTCGTACGCAAACTATGCCAGAACCAGAGCACAGCCAGTACTTAAACACACAATCTACGAAGGTAAATGCAGGCCTTGACTTCGGCAGGGCCAACAACGAGACTAAAGGCTTAGTCAAGGCCACCACCCCAGACTCCATCCTCGATAGCAACGCTCCTGTTCTGAACATAGACTTCAGAGATCTCAGAGTCCCCGCTCAAATACCCATTCCGATACCCCCAATGGCTGAAGAACTCATACTTACGCTTCTCCACCCCCCACCGCATGCCTTTCTGCACGGCGTACTAGCAATGCAGTGGGTCATGGGTGCGCTGGGCCAGTGTCACTTCCATTTCCGAAGCAATGATGAGCGGTATGTGTTAGCACCCGACTCCACTGTAAGGACTGAGGGTGCGCACCTGGGTCTACCGCCGGTATATCTGGAGTGGTTGTGTGGGGACGAGGAGGAGTCGAGTCCCACCGAGCAGGGTATGCTCTTGACCCCAAAGTTCTTCGAGGAGTTGTGGGAGGGGAAAGGGGACGCAAGTGAGTAGTCCGTCTGGCTTCCTTTTCGTATTCTTTACTTCTTTTTGTGTCTCTTTCCTATTTCCTCTTTCACGGTACTTTTTTTCAAAAGGACCGCGTGGTTGTGTCCTGATTTACGCCAATTTCTTATTCTACTATATTTTGGCCGCAAATGTCTTCCATTTTGCATGACCTTAACAATCGTCAGCGCTGCATCATCTGCATCTAGACATGGCACCAGCAGGTTCGTTTCCTCCACGCCTCGCTTGATTGTACACGTCTCTACAACTGGGCCCTCTGTGCGACGTTGGTCTATCTACAATTTCGGTTCCGGCACGGAGTACGGCTCTACAACAATCTCACTTTCATATACAGAACCGCTCCTGCATGTGCCGTCCGACCTTCTCAGGGATTTGACACGTTTTGCTAAATCCTGATTTCCATTGTTTAACAACATGAAAACATAATGAGTCATTTCGAAAGATCAATCCTTCTACCCATGTTTGCTTCTTGAACCGCTGATATCTTCGCCCTCAACGCGGCCAATCTGACAAGTTGCGGTTTCCGTAGCCTTTTTCTAAGCACAACATTCCCATTCCAATGCAGCGTCAATGGAGAGTAGCGTGACGTCTTCAAACGTTATTGATACGAAGGTCGAGGTTGTCAGATTCGCTACGAACTTCAGAGCCCCATTCGCTACCAACATGCAGAGCAAGGCAAGGCCCGAACGCGATATCGCTCCCATCTTGGTGTATCAGTCAGACGCGCACAATGCTTTAGACCTGACTCTTTTGTCACAAAGGTTCTAGCACCCATAGGTAAAGCGTCTGTCAGACCTGTGCTATCTGTGTCCAACGTCTGCCTTGTCGGCTTAGAGTTCAAAGGTTTCACCCGGCCAACTGATTCCTATGCATGCTGCTGCTGCTGACGGATGACTGCGTTTCTTTCCTGTACACTAAGATCCGTCTTTCCGCTAGGTCATTCCTTGTGTGCATGCCTTCCTCCGCAAAAGATCCTATAGTCCATCACAGCATGCGTCTTTGTAGTGCGTATGCTCTTCCAATTCTACTGCCAATCCTCCACTTCCCAAAAGAATGTCTTGTTTCCATATCCTTCTATCCCATTCCGGTTATTCAGGTCCTTCAACGCGAGACTCAGTGACCGTTGTTGTGGTAGTGGTTTGGCGAAGACTTGGGACAGCGGAGGTGACGATACGTACGGCTTGCAATCGATATCAGAAATGGAATTTCAGCTGGCATGATGCTATAGAAGACTTAGTGAATACATAATGACCATTAACAATAGAGCCTCCGTGTTCTGTGCTACTCGGCTCTTGCCACAGGGTCGAATGCATCGGGACTCGAGAGATCGTCGCCATCAACGTAGCGAAGGCAGGAGAGGGTGACAGGATGCGGGGCGGTCGATATCAAAGCGCTCAACATGGCGTCGCAGTGACCTGTTATATAGGCAGGAGGTGGACCAACGCGACCCAGCTTGACTTGAGTGCAAGCTAAACCTCAAGTACGGTCGGTAACCGCTCTCTCCCACATTCACAAAGATGTACAGTGGCTGCTTGCTGTTGAGACTTACGTTTTTTCGCTCACTCCGCGGCTGGCTCTGTTTGCTTTGAGCTCAGTGACGTCGCCCCATTTCTCTGCCAGCTCCAGACCCCTGTCATTCAAGAGCAGCCTACAGCACCAGCTGCTCTTTCGCGGTGACTGACGCTCGTCCCCTTCCAGCCTCGGGCTTGGCAGCTAATCTCCCTATAAAAGCTGCCCACTCACCTCCCCCGAACCTTCTTTCCTTCATCACCTTCTTTGGTTGACAAAATCTCTTCAAGTGTAAGTCGCAACCTTCCCCGTCATCTCCCTTCGTCGCTCTCGCTCCCACAACCTTCTCATACAGTGTGACTAACCAAACACAAGCCACAGATCAGACACATGTGTCCTATGCTCCGTGGCCGGCGCCTATTGCCCACACTTCGGCAGTGTGGAGGTTAGACAGCCGGCCACCAGCAACAGCGCCATGGGGATGGCCCACTTCGATACCCTCCCCATGGCGCCGGGCGTGGCGAAACCTCCTTATGGTATGTTCCTCTCCTTGTTTGTTGACATTCACTGACACGCTACAAGAGGAGTTTCGCCCGCCCATCCCAACAGCCGCGTCATGGACTGGGTAACCCATCTCGTCGCCCTTCCATGGCGCGGCACCCGCAAGGCTTGCCTTGCATGGTACGTATTGGCTGATCTTATATCGCAACCCCGCTCACCCTTTCACAGCCTCGAGGCACTGAACAAGTGGAAGCGGCACCACGTGCACCACATCACACGATATGGTGTGCGTGGTGTCGCTTTCATGACGCTCGATGTCCGCTGCGTCTCTCTACTCTCGACGCCACGAGAGCGCCACCACGTTCATCATACCGCAAGGCATGGTGTGCGTGGTGTCGCTTTCATGACGCTCGATGTCCGCTGCGCCTCTGTACTCTTCACGCCATGAGAGCGCCACCACGCACATCATACCGCAAGGCATGGTGTGCGTGGTGTCGCTTTCATGACGCTCGATGTTTGCTGCGTCTCGAAACTCTTGACACCATGTACGCTGCTGTAAGTTTGCGCCCATCTCCTCACTTCATGAACCTTTGCTGACCACTTTGTGACAGCTACCTGTTCGCACGTCACGGGAAACCTTCTGCATGTCGCACCACGAGTCGCTGGACAAGCCTCCAGCGCCAGCCGCACCCAAAGTCGACAAGTCCTTCGCAGCGCTTTCGCCATATCATAACAGCATCGAAACTCCTTTCCGAGGGCACTGAAGTGCTCGCTCATAACCGGAACATGTCTGATGGAATACTGGTAGCTGGTGCTCTGGTGTTGTTGTGTTTCTTTGATGGCGAGTTCGGCTTTGGTTGTTGTTCACACTATTTGAGCTGAAAAGAATTATGAATGCGCATTTTGAAATAAAAATTTTAAACTACTTGCCATATGCTCACCTTTGCCTACCCCTCATGCTTGTGCTTGGACTTACACATGTCGATGCTGCCCTTTCATGCTTATGACTTATTGTTACGCTCCAGAAGTTCTCTCCGTCAAACGATGCGCCCACATTCATGCAATATCGCTACGAATGTCACTGTCAACATTGCCATTCTTTCACGCTCACGGGATCTGCAGCTCTCAACCTGACGCGCTCCCGCACCCGCGACCAAAAATCCTTGCAGACCATTATCCAGGATCAGATCTCGGGCACTTTGTAGTTCGACTGACACTGGAGCCTCAATGGATGCTGTCGATGGGGAAATAGCATCGAAAGTTGAGAAGATCAGACAAAGGTCACAAGCGATTCCAAAGCCGCAAGGCGAGTTAGCTGATGAAATGGTCCTTTGTAACGCGAGTCTATAGGAAACAGGTGCTTCTATACCCCTCCGAAGGTTTTTCAAGATGCGTAAAAGTTCCGAAACGTCTCGCGCGCGTGAGGGTGCCAACTGGCTCCGCAGTCCTCGCAGCTCGAAGATTCTTCCTCGCAATTTTCTGAGCCCTGAAGTCCTCCAGGATGTAGTGTCATCTTCCAATGCCGACACAGAGGTGGCGACAAATCGTTTTTACCCAGCGCAAGGCTCTCAGTCCGGCGATTGCACTTCAGTGTTACGATCAGCATCTCTACGAGTAAGGTGTTCCCGATTACCTCCGGTCTATATTCAACCAGCTGACCAGGATATCTTCGTTGTGAGCGACGGAGTCTTGGATTCTAAGACGTTGACGGGTTGGTCTAGGGGAGATGTTTAGGAGTCGGCATCACCATTCGAGCGGACGAGCGCGACACCTTTCGTATCAGATCACGACATCACAAATAACACCGCAACTCCGCCAAAGCCGCTGACACTCAATCCGTCGAGCATGCATCAGAAAAGTCCAAATCCTGCCATTAATGCCGCAAGAAGGAGAGGATCGTTGTCTCGCGAGCCAAATACTCCACAATCCAACAACAGATCCAGCAGGGCGATCAACAAGGTTCAAGATGGACCTGAAGCGGACCTCTCCTCAAGATACACGAGCGGGCTATCGAGCCAAGATAGCGCTATGAGCGTCTTGGGCCGAGAAAGTGCTATTCAGTCAGTTTCTGAACAAGCTAGCTCTCCAGGCTCAGAAGCCTCAGCTACGCAGCCAATTGTGGAGGAAAGGAAGGTAAAAAGGGCTTGTTGGATGCAATGTTTCCTCGCTTTAGCACTTTTTCGTTATCGAAATCCTCGCCGTACAATCAACACGCTGTATGTGATTTTGAGGAGACGAAACTAACAAAGGCTGGAAACGCAAGTATGGTCGAATTCGTGGGATCTCAGGATACAAGTGGAAACATGGCAAGATCGTGGGGAGGGTCAGGATCGACTTGCTAGCACTCTATTTAGCCTGTCTACTAGCGATCGAAGCGACACTGGGGTTATACGCTACAATGTTGCGGCTGCTCTGGATGACAGTACCTAGTTCGCAAAGAAGCAAATGGGGCTATTGTGGTGGGGGAAGCTGAGGATAACTGGAAGCAGGAGGTATCGGTCCTGGCAGTGCGGTGGTTTCGGCGATGCGAGTCGCATACTGATAGCGTCTCGGTCTTGATTGAGTATAACGTCTGCATCATAGCGTGCAATGGGCGCAAGTCGTTGCAATCTGACCTTGTTGTTGGCACCTGGGCTTTTCTTTGCTGGATGAATGCGATGCTACTTGTTACTGAAGGACTCCTGCCAAACCGTGGGTATCTAATGCTAACGCCGGAAGTGCACCATGACGACTACGAAGCTACTCCACTTCCTTGCTCATGATGATGTAGTCAGCTTTGATGACCTTCCTCCTTGTCACCCTGTCTTCTGGACTGCTTTCGTCCCTCTCGTAGCCCTCCCTCTCGTATATCCTCCTTGCCCCCTCATTGACCGTGAAGACGGTCAGCATCATCTTTGAGATTTTTGCCAAGCGAGCTTGGCTCTCCGCCCACTTCAAGATTCGCCCCCCAAGGCCTTGTCCGCGCAAGCGATCGTCGAGGTGGACCTCGTAGATGTAGAGGACGGGCCTCATCTTGCGCGACTCTTCGTCCTCGGGCTCGAACTTGAAGGAAAGGAAACCAAGGATAGCGCCTGCATGCTTTGAGCTCGAATCCTGCTCGTCGACCTCGTCAAAACCTATGTACCCCTCTGTTTGTCGCACTAGGAAGTACATCATCTCCTTGTCCTGCATCTCCTCCATCTTGTAGGTGGGATGCCAACCCCGGCTTGACGCCTTGTAGTCCTGCTGTGATGTCTTCGAGATGAGGTCGAAGCACACGGCCAGCTCATCGTTCTTCATCTGCGTCGACCGCAGTAGTTGAAAATGAAGGGCGGGGTGGAAGGTGAGATGAACGTCTTCGGACGCATGGTAGGATTCGACGAGCGCAGTGCGGTGTTCGAGAGGGGTATCGTCGCTAATGCTAAGAACGGGCAGAGTGCGTTCTGAAGATAACGAGGTACGTTCCAGAGGGTCTTGACGGGTCTGGAGCTCTTGGATTTGCAACAACTCGTTGTCGACGCCGGTGCTAGGCGGAGAGTGCAGCTTTGAAGGCTCTTGTGGACCGGGCAGCTTTGTTGGGGACATGGGCTGTTTGTTGGCTAGAGTGGAGACGGTGGAGTCGAGTTTGGTGAGTTTTCGAGGATCCTGGGGCTCTATACGGTCTGTCTCGGTGCGGCTTCTCCTTCTCTTGAGCTTCGAGTTGTGTTTGTCGCCCTGAGTGGCGTTCTGCTCTCCCTCCCCGTCCGAATCAGACTGCCCGAAACACATGACGTCCTCCAATATCACCGATATGGCTTGTGCGAGGTTTGACCATAGAAGTGTGGCTGTTGCGGAGAAGCTGGTGGTGATGGACGCGTTCGAGTTTCCAAGGAAGACGCGCCTGTGGGGCAACGAACACAAGGCTGGTAAGGCTGACAAGGCTGAATTTGCTGTCTAAGACACCGAGAGCCTAGCTTCGTCATTACGTCAGCTTTCATTGCAAGACAGAGCCTCATCGCAGACCTGGTCTCGAACCATCTCAAATCGCATACTCTTATCTTGTCTTCTTCCCAGATCGTAGATCTAGTCTCGTTCAGACGTTGATCAGGGGATGTTGCGCAGGTATGCAACAATAGCCGCAAAGCCGGCTTCTCGGTTGCGCACGCGAGGGAAGAGCCCCCTGGGACTCGACCATGTGAGTTTTGTCCAGATTCTGACGCCTAGATGGGCCTGATGATATCGTATAGTTCATACAACGGCAGAAAGTGCTATCGCTGTGGCGCGACATTGTTCGCAGCACCAACAACATACCAGATTCCGCCACCAAGGCCGACATGAGACAGTTCGCCAGAGTGGAATTTGAACAACATCGTCACGTCACTGACCTGGTATGTGCTGTGTGACGTATATACTGAGGATATTCTCTGCTGACCGTCTTTGCCCAGGATCATATACGTTATCTGCTTTCTGTACGATATGCCCACGTGCAACTGCTATGCACCCAGCTGACCACTGCAGACCGGAAAAACTCAGTTTCAGACCATGAAAGGCACCTTGATCAACTCCGGGGTTCTTACAGAATGAATTAAATGTATATGTTCTCCTCTCACTCCATCTCAAGTTTCAACTTCCCTGCTATTTCTCATTGGCCGAAAGCCGAGGGCCTTCTGCTAGCGTGCTTTCCACGCCCCCACCCATGCACTTGTCCGCGTCTCGAAGTCCACAACGCCATACATTCCTTATTTCAACCCGTCCTCGCACGCATGATCCTCTTGTGCATTGCTCTCTACAGCTTCATCAGTATGTCATATTTCCTCCTGAAGTGCTTCTGGTCGCGTCAGGGTTAGACCAACTAACACGGGTGCAGCATTGTAGTCGGCAGCCGGCATCATGGCATTCACAAGGTCTGTTTGCATCGTGGGTGCAGGTCCTTCCGGCTTAGTGGCCGCAAAGACGTTCTTGCAGCATGGCAATTATACTGTCACTGTATACGAGGCCGCAGATCGCGTGGGCGGCATGTGGAGAGCGCAGCCTGGTGAGTACGGTGACAAATGTAGTCCGGACATGAAGACAAACCTAAGCCGGTTCACCGTCGCTTTCCCGGATCTTTCATGGTCATCCGTGGATCTCTCGGATCCCATGACTGGGGCACCTTCTCCTGCTACCCCGCCAATGTTTCCAAAAGCATGGCAAGTTGGGCGGTATCTTCAAAAGTACACTGAGAAGTTCGGCCTCATGTCAAACATATTTCTGAACCACAAAGTCGTCGACGCGGACATCCTTGATGATATGAAAACCTGGAAGATATCGACATACAACATTGTGACGCGTCGATCGAGCACACAGACGTTCGACTACCTGATCATCGCAAGCGGGTTCTTCGACGAGCCCGGTCGTACCTTCAACCCCTCGCCTGGTAGCAATCTCCAAAACATACAACACTCCTCAGTATTTCGTAGCCTGTCTTCCCTCTCACAGCAGCCTGGTAGCATTGCCGTCATTGGTGGAGGGATCAGCGGGTCTGAAGCTGCAGCCCAAGCTGCCTTGCAAATATCGAGCGCCAAGCATTCACCGGGCAAGAGCAAGCCCGCTCATTCAGAAAGCAAGGTCTACCACATCGTCAACCGACCTTTCTACTGCCTTCCTCGCTACCTACCTCAGAACCCTTACAGGGATTCTTCACACAATGCGAACCTAGCACCGACCTTCCTTCCTCTAGATCTTGTCCTCTACAATCTTTCGCGCCGCGGTGAAGGCGAACTGTCAGCTTCAATTACAACTGTACCGCCTGAGAAAGCAAAGAAGGGACACGACTTCATGCGGTCTGTCATCGGCGGCGATCAGCAAGAATACGGCAGCTCAGCACTTGTGTATGCGCCGGAACAGACTCAATACCCTGGTTACTCCGGGATCACCGACACATACACGGAGTTCGTCAGGAGCGGACTGATCATACCGGTTCAAGGCTGGGTCGAAGAGGTCCAGCAAAAGGAAGGAGGCGTCTCATTTGACATCATGCTGCGGCACAATTCTCCGTGGTCCGAGGAGGCAGGTGTACGTTGATTGTTGTCATATGTTAAAAAACAGTATGTTAATAAAGAGCAGAGTATGGGCAAAATCTCAAGCGTTGTCGGCATAATCGAAGCCACCGGTTACAAGGTCGGCCTTGATTATCTCCACGACACACCAAAAGGCTTCCTCTACCCCGACGCAACTTGCCCTCGCATACCCTTCTTACTTACTCGCGGTTCTATTCTCTCGGACAATCCTACTCTTGGGTTTGTCGGCTTCTACGAGGGCCCATACTGGGGTGTTATGGAAATGCAGGCACGCTTCATTGCCGACACATGGTTCAAATCCACTCCAGATCTCGACAACCCAACGAGGACCGCGCTGAATCAGCTTGATACAACAGAGCGCATGCGACACAAGATCCGATTCGAAGGCTGTTTGCAGGTTCCACAATTCTGGATGGCTGACTACCTCGGTCTTGTCGAAGAGCTTGCGCGGGAGGTCGGCATCAAGCGGGTGGACACAGCGTTCGATGGCCAAAAGGGACCTGCTTTTCCATCTCGCTACCAAGGCGTTGGTACCGATGCCGAGGCTCACACCGTCGTGCAAGAGGTTGCTGCTGTGCTGACAGCCTCAGACCAGGATGCCAAATTCGTCGCAGCGGCAGTCTTTCGAGCAATGCAAGGCGTCTGGTCCCTCCATCGGAAGATCGCCACCCGCAACACTACCCCAGGTGGCATACTTACTGGTACAGCACACTTTCATCCACGCAATCCTACCGATCCTATGTATGCCGCCGAGTATCTTTATATCGAAGAGGGCACCTTCAAGATGGACAACGGTTTCTCTTTCTCTGCTACACGCCGCTATGTCTACCGGTACAACGAGACGACTGATAAGATCACAGCTTGGTTCGCTGATGAAGACGGAGAGTCCACCGGATTCTTCTTTAACATGTGGAATTTCTATCCCCCAGGAGATGAGAACCATGGGTGGATGGCGAAGGGGCATCACTGGTGTGATCCTGATACGTATAAGAGTGGCTGCGAATTCAAGTTTTGCGGTGCAACCCTGCAAGCTTTCAGTATCACTTATGAGGTTGATGGGCCAAAGAAGGATTACAGTCATGAGAGCTGGTACGAGAGGCCGAAGGACGAAGGCAACTGAAACGACCTGCAACAACAGTTTACCAAACCTAGGAGCGGTGAAGCGGGCAGCTTTGTGTTATCACCCGAGTAAATGGCGCAATGACATTTACATGGCTGATCAACGCTGATGATTGATAGATGACATCCATTGCCGTCGATCTTCGCAGTTTAGGCGAGGCGCTATCTAGCATTGCTTTTCGTCCAATACAGGAAAAGTTGACTACATATCAGTGAAACTCGAATGAGTCTATCGCAATCGGTCCGGTTCTTCTTGTGTCGCCTCTTATCACTATTCACGATCGCATTTACGCTACGCACGATAACAACCACATGGCCTGTTTAATCGGTTTGTGTTGGGTGTCATGTGTCCAATTTCGTAAGACCAGGGGGCTTGCTCGGGATCGTATTTCACCGTATGGGTACGACATCGTATTGTGTGTGTCTTACTTGTTTTGTGGGGTGTTGCAAGACAGCCCTGCCTCTTACCTATGACAACTTTCCGGTCACCGACTTAGGGTCTTACTTTTCAGAAGAGCTGCTGTTGCTAGCATTTTGTGATGCGAATTGTGGCTTCTTTGGACATTTCAGAGTTCCAAAGATACTCTAGTTCTTAACTTGTGCCACCGAACCAAGCTGTTCTCCCTTTCAAGTGTCAGGATCAGAACATGAATGTCGTGTATGGCTACTGCCTATCCTAATCGAATCAAAGATGTCTGCATGATGAACCTTCGCTTGACCAACTTGGCGGTGACAGCTTCATCCTGGACCTGTTTGTCTCAGTTTTAGAACTTTGATTACCACTGCATTAAATCATATGTTCGCTTTCGACCTGGTCAGCATCAAGACTATGGATCTACACCACTCATCATACGCTCAAAACCTTTCGATGCTTCTCGAAAGCTGCCACAATGTGTGACCGTCACAACGGGAGTGAATGTTTGCTATGGACCCATAATCAAGTCTGCACAGAAGGTTTCATGGTACGTTACATCAGATCCAACTGAACACCCAAACCTGCCCTACCACAGCGAGAGATGCTTTTATGTCTTGACTCACAACGTAAGATCCACTTCTGGAATGCGTACGGAACCAAGGCGACCGCGCTATCAGCGCATCGAGTCCAATCTACTAGTCGGAATGTCCTCAGTAGTACTGAACACTGCAGCCGAAACTGACCAAACAGCCTTGTCCTTGTTGCCATGCTATGTCGGAGTGCCTTCTAACCCCATCCACATCATTTCCACCTTCGCTAGCTATGCCCAAGTTCAGACAACAGATCTTCAGGAAGTGGCAAACAACCTTGTTGCATGGCACCATCGCGTAGGTCTGTTACTGTAAGTTCCAGACGGGAAGCAACGCATCCAGGTGGAAGCATTGGAATTGGCGCAGATCTCTCGATCTATCAGCTAAGGAAAGAAGAGTGCAAAATCTGGTGTGATGCGCAAGGAAGAAGACATGCTATTTAATACCGCGAGAACAGCTATGTAGGCTGGCTTTGTCCACCATACTTGGATCAACGCGACGCAATCTCATTCTTTCTTTCTTTTTACACCGAGTCATCTTCTCCACTCGGTCCAAAGCTCCGCGACCAATTGCGGACCTCCATCTTGTTTGCGCTCACACTATCCTGTACAGCGCTAGTCGGTACCTCTTTGATTGTACTCTTTCCGCTCTTTTGCCACCGTTACGATGAAGGTGGAGCTCGTCATCGCCTTGGCCATGACAGGCGTAGCTTTGTCTGGCCCTGCCAGACGAGACTGCGGTCAGGAGAAGTGCTACGATGCCGTGAACGAATGTGGCATGACTTATGGCGGGTACGTATTTACCTTATCCTTATGGTGACTGACGTTACTGTTCTGTCAGCTCTGAGGCAACCTCCGTCTGACATAGATACAGCTGTTGGACCGAATGTGGTGGCGGCGTCACGGAGATCCCCACTTTCACAGCTCCACCGTGTTCTGACGTTGGCTATCCCACGCAGACCTCGGACGCTGGGCAAGACAACCCCTCATCTACGGACAGTGAAGCAGTGTCTTCGATTACGCCCCCGCCTTCGTTGACTTCAAATGTTGCCACTCCCTCAAGTGAAAGTGCTCCTAGTACCTGCTCTCCTCTTTGGCTTTGTATCGACTACATGGCTGTCTGCGGCGACACCTCTCAGATGTATGGCGGGTGAGTCATCTTCTGTCTTTTACTGTCTCCCTATCTTTTACCAAAAACTCGATCCTATTAGTGATTTCCTACGTTGTTTCTCACTAACACATTCAGATGCTACGATACTTGTACTTCTGCTCCACCATTCGAGTCTCCCCCCTGTACCCTCTCGTCAACCGCCACCGAGACCGGCTACGCCACGAACGTCGCGACTCCTGGGCCTGGAGTAGCCTATACTGAAAAGCCCGCTTCTGACGACATCAGCCCTGCTATAGACGACAGCAAAGCTCTGGTCATGGCGGAGATGCCGAACACTTCTGAGCCCGCTCCTGCTCCCGAGGCATCCGAAACCCCTGCTCCTGATGCGGGTGAGTTCAGGGTAGCTGAGGCTCAGGCCAACGAACCCGAACCCGCAGATACTAATATCGTCGAAGCGCCTGCTGTTCCGGAGGGTGGCACGATGAGAGGAAACGCCATTCTCAAGATCATGGCCGACATGGACAGGGTCCCGAACACAGCAAACGTACCTTGCTATGATGCTTTCTGTAAGGAGGCACAACTCGGACCATCGCAGGTACCCGAGGCATAGTGCTGGTGAAGCAAGGCTGTAAGCCGTTTTTTTCTTTGCTTAATGTTGCTGCAGATAGAACCACTGCAGTGCGGTTGATGAGAGGCTGCAATATGTTACCTGATGGAATACGGTCGCTGGTTATTTCCTTTCTGGCGTTACTTTCTTTCTCCTGCGTTTTTGCGAGGGCTCTTTACGATATGAGGTACAAGGCTTTGATGAGCGTGGTGGGGAGTTGTGTTCTTAGTTTACAGATTCTTTGCCTTTTTTTGTAACGAAACCTGTCTTGAGTCTATCGAGTATATGTGTACAAGGCTTTTAGGCTCGAACATATAAGACTCGTACAGCAAACTGTGCAGACTACTTCTTGTAATGTCGAGTGCTTTGTCATTTTCCGACATCAAGGGATGAAAATTCTATAGGTGCATGATTGTCTGCCATACAAAGATAGTTCCTTCAATTCTTGTGCAATGTAACAAGCTTCTACCATTGCCTGTATCATCGTTACAGGGTCATCGAACAAAGCCTAGTGTTCCCCAAGTTACTCGTTTACACGCTCTCTACCAACGTACCCTTCCTCCCAACGCACCACAAGTTCAAAATCTCACCAGCGCTCCAAATATCCCGCCGTCTACCAATAGCAAGCCACATTCAGATGATCTCTATCCACCATCACGTCAGCCATCATCTTTTACCGTACCGTAAAGCTGTACTTACCAGAATCACCAGCTCCACGACCAAACAATCCAGTGTCAAAATGAACAACCTCCATCAAAGGTTGCCCACTCAGCTACTCAACAATCTCATGCAGAAGCCTCGTAACCTGAAGCTCCTGCTCACCAAACGGCGAATCAGCACGCAATACTTTGCGCATGACCCGCCCCTCTGTGAACTCGATCTCGCCGGTGAAGCTGGCAGCCCAGTCGAAGGAGAGCGTGTATGTGTTGTACAGGGGCTGTGGGAACTAGCTGGCGGGAGAGGAGGACTGCTACTGTGCGAGTGACGAAAGACCCATGCCAATAGAGGCAACGGTGGCTGGTGCTGGGTTGCGGTCAGCGATGCGACCAATATCCTTCGCGACAAGTGTTGGTCGTTCGCGCTCGATGGCTGCGAGGGCGCGGCGTGGGTCGAGGGTTTCCATGTCCTCGTCGGAGTCGTAATCGGAGGCGGCTCCGAGTGTTGTGGTATGTGAGGTGGTAGAAAGCTCTTCCAAGGGGTGGTTTTGGGTCACTCTTGAAGCCGGGCATCCAGGAGGGGAAGGAGAAGGAGGTGGCGATTGGAGGCGGCGGATGACATTCTGGAACAAAGTCGTGTTGACCTCGTCTTCGCCATCACTGAGCTCGACCCAATCAGAGCCTAAACTTGAGATCTCGTCGGCGTCGTGGGCGGTCTCGTGCCTGCGCTCGTCATCTGTGTTGCCGCTGATGTCGACTGCGCTCGTGGATGAGACGACGACGTATTCATCGTCCCTGTCCGAGATGGGGGGATCATTGCGTGAAGCCGCAGCCTGGAAGAGTTGGAAGTCAATATAAGCTCCCACGGGACATGGAAGACTTGCCTTGGGGACGCGGCGAGTAGAGTCCGACATGGCGAATGCAAAGTTGGGTGAGGTGATGGTTATAGAAAGGTAAATAAAGTTGAGCTTGAAACCAACTCGCAATTCTTCGGAGCAATATTCACGGCTGGAACTAGTCCGCGACGGATGCCAAGAATACTAGCGCGAGGTCGCCGTGAAGGCCTCACCACGCTGCTGCGTGACCAAAGGTAAATGCAGATAAAATCAACGCAGCAATTTTCTTAAACTATTTACTGCTGCAAACGATACTGAGGTGAGGTCAAGAACTCGCAGCACAAGCCATTTGTCGATTGCTTTCGAGCTCGATCACGGCTTGCCAGCATCCTGTCACAAGCAGGTATCGTAACAACTTTGGCAGGAAATGCTTTGTTCGTGAGAAACCTTGAACTTCTTCAAATTTTGCGTCTTAGCTTTGCTCAAGATAAGAACAGCAAAATCACGCTTCCTACCCTCGATCGGCGGCAGTGAAGAAGCTATGGGCTTGACGGAATTGCTCAGCACCCCATTCGTGGTTTAGAAATGGGTCATGATGAGCAACTACTCCTCAGCGCCTGCTGGAACCAATAGCAACGTAAGTTTGACCCCGCCTCCCAATCCAATAGAGCCTTCTGACACTCGCCCAGCAACCCATCACCGACAGCGATCCATTCGGCCGCACCCCAAACCCTGACCTTCACGCGCAATTCCTTCACTGCGGCTTACCCTCCAACGACTCACTGCGCACGCTCATAATCTACCGCCTCATGAGGCCTCCCGAATACCTGTAATCCGATAACGGGCAAGAGGTTACGCTTATTGTAACATGGGCGGTTGGCGTGGTCGGCCGTGAACGCTGCGCGCCTGTACCGTTGATTCGTGGCCTGAGTCTGCGCCAGGAGGACAAGTTGACGACGAGAGGTTTGCATTGGGGACTCAGTCAGGAGATCGTGGAATGGATCAGGAGTGCTGGTGAGACACTGATTCTGCCGAGGAGCCATCTAGATGAGGGGTGTGAGAGGCAGGCTGGCTACAAGAAGACTTTAAGATTGACATCCCCTGGCAGCGGTGTTCGTGGATGGTCTCGGTAGCTGCGGTAGAAAGATTTCGATGCTTGAATACGATTGCAAAGTCTATAACAGCATTCGCAGCTCAGGGCGCCCAGGGATAGTTTGCGATGGTCGAGATGGGACTTGGAATTGTGTTTCACTAAGAGACCAAATAATCATTTGTGCATCTCGTTCGAGCTACATGAATGACTGTCACATATACTTAGGGTTCGATGAACAGAGATTGAAAGAAAGGGGGGATCTGTAATGTTTGATTTATTCAAAGAGGTAGAAGACCTTAGTAATGTACATTTACCTCGCTGCTGCAGAGGTCCCTTCATGATACCAAATTCCCGTGTGTACCTACTCCACCAAAAACACTCCGTATCATCGACTCATTGTAATGAAGTCTAGAACTCCCCAGTAGCGATCCAGTTGCCTACCCACCAGCTCGCCCAGATCTGCTCGCGCTCCCAGAAGTCTTGCAGATCTTCAACTTGGATGCCGCGATGACGCGCCAGTGCCTGCTCATCGAGGAACTCGACCAAGTCCGGAAGTGACCCTTTATCCGTGTAAACGCCACCCTCACCGACCCGCTCGATGATGAGCTCGTGGAACGCCATCCCGGGGAAGAAGTTGTATGCGCGAGCATTGAACTTGAAGAGCTCTGGCATGACGTGGTAGGCGTATGTCTTGGGCCAGACTAGGGAGCTCATGTGGTGGAGACTTGTGTTGCACGGAGCGTAGTCGAAGCGGTAGGTACCATCTTTCTTGGCCGTGGTGAAAATCGGCTTCTTGGTCCACTTTGAGCGGATGTCGAAGACGAAAGTCTCGGTGTACAACATCTCCTCCGGTGACCAGTGCACAAGCTCGTTGGACGTCTGTCTGCTGTTGGTGTGTTCAGGGTGTCGAAACAAATGAAGAGCTGAACAGTGTTGTGCTTGGGGGAAGACACAGTCCTGCTCAGACTGACCCCCCTGGCCTCCATTACTGTACATGTAGTGATAGTGATCGTTGCCAAACGAGTGTTCGGCTTGGTTGAAGAACGGGTTGATAGGAATACGCTCGTAGAGACTGAAGGCCATTGTGAGGGTACTGGAAAGATAACAGTGCCCCCGATGAGTAGTTTTTGTAGTAGTGAAGAATGCTTAAGAGGGACAGTGAAGCAGTCGTGCATGATGTGAAGCGACAATGCTGTGCCAGGTCCATGCACCTTCGCTGCTACGTCACTCCATCGATGAAAAAAAACCAGCAGCTAGACTGCTTTTCACTTGGTCATTGTGAGAGAGAGAATCCTCTTCTTTAGAGATAAGCAATGCGAAAGCATTCAACGAAAAGATACGGACACAATCCAGAGCAACATCCAAAAGTTCCCCTGCCAGCCCACAAGAAGCCGTCACGGTCGCACCACGGACTGGCTCGGATCAAATCCTCATCGCCAGTGACAATCGAAGCTCCAACTGAAATCCATCAGCTGGTGCTGTGAGGCCGGCCGTCAAACTAGATCGACCAAAGGTGCAACGATTGTGCTTCCCAGCGGCGCAGAAGCAGCAACAGCTTGCCGAAACCAAAAGTTGGTCCGGTCTAGATCTTTTCGAGGTATTGGGTCGAGACCCAGTCACGCAAGATGTGCAATGCGTATGACTGAGCCAGCACGCGAGTCTCTATGAGCATCTGGGGCTATGGAGCAGCTTGGTACTTCTTTCAAACAGGAGGCAAAAGAGAGAGAGCTGACTGATTACCCTGCTGCCCCGGTGCATCGGCGTCAGCAATCAGACTTTTCCACATCATGAGGCAATTTCATAGGCACCAAAAGCGTTTGTTACGTCACTAAGTTACATTGAACACACCCCCGAGCATGTTGAGCTGCCTCAAGATCCACATGATGTCACTGAGCGAAGTATTGCACTTTACAGCGGACGTTCAAAAGCGAGGGTTGGTCCCTGATCTAGCCTGGGAAGTTGCGAGGCAAAAAGACTGCCAAATACATCCGTGTTGATCACCTTCAAAGGCGTTGGAACAAAATGCACTCCAGGGATCCCTTCACACTTATTGTACACCTGCTCAACCCAAAAGCTCGTCATCTGAACATCTGATACCACATCAAAAGAGGGGAATCCTCCCATCCACAGGAGAGAAACGGTAGGGAAAAGCAAAATGACATAACGGCGGGCTATCACCTCGCCGCCGCCAGATCACACCTGAGCTTGGGCGTCGCGCAAGCAGGCCAAGCCATGTTGATCCCATCTACCAATCAGACGCGGGCCGCTTCAACCTGCTCAAGCTCGAGCGCTTTCGCAACAGGCAGAAACGTGATCTCGCAGCCTTGGCATCATAACAAAACCCCTCCCCTCCAGCCACTTCCCTCTTTCCTCCACAACCGTACGCGGACTGGGTTTGCCACCGACCCATACCGGGGATCACTTCGCTCCAGAAGGGTGTGGTCTGCTTGATACTCTGCATTGCACTCCGCAGAGTTTTGAGTCGGAGCTTTGGTCATTGTTACCGAAAGCTTGCGCCGGACAATTTTTGTTTTCAAACGAGCTTTGCTCATCCATTTCTTTCCATTGACCTTGCTGGCTTGTCTGGCTTGTCGAAGAAGAGTTTGACCTTTTGTCCACGTTTGAGGGTTTCTGAACTGGTAGCGCTGAATTTGCATGTCCCGTTGGCCTCGGATACCCTTTGCTGGCTCCTCATACCGCAGTCCCTAAACCTTCCCCAATTGCTGGTCTAAATGACTGGATTTTGACGTGCTGTACATGTTACAAGGCGCTGATACGCGTACCTGCTGTGTTGTTGTTTAACAGTGAGCTCGGTAGCAGGCTCCGACTACCATCAATCCTTCACAATGCTCAGGAGTCGAGCCCCTTCGTAGCACTGCCTTTAGCTCCTCTCAATCTACTGTGAATGACCATGATAATGATACGAGCTGGCCCCAACGTTCTCAATGCTATTGTGAATGTTGCATTCAATTTCAGTGTGCGCAAGCTCGAACTGAAGTGGTCAATTCTGCTTCACCTTCACTAATCTCCCACAAAAGCTCGTTCGCTGCTGATAATTGCTCCATAGCCTCTACCCTCTCTTCTCACAGCGACGAACTTCCTCAAAAGCATACCAAACTCTCCAACAGCTTTCCAATACCCTCTCTTTACATCTTCACCACCACCAAAGCCCTCCAACACCCACAATGCCCTCCAACCGCGACAACCCAGCCCCTCTCCATCCCTCCAACACTCCAGAAGCGCTCGAGCATCTGGCGCCGTTCGAGCCATGGGCTCCCCGCTCCTTTCCTCTCCCAGAAGGCTACCTGCAGCTCAACGGAGAACCAGCAACGTACCTCCCACCGCACTCAACGGTGAGAGATCTGCCGCTGGCACGGATCGGTGGCAGGGCGGCGATGACGGCAGAGCCGCTTGCTTGCCCTCGTCCGCGTCGTGGGTCATCGGCGGATGGACTGCGACTGGGCGGTGCGAGGGAGAGGTTGTGGGAGGAGGCGCAGGAGAGGAGACCGCTTCTCGACGAGATGAGACCTGTGTGGAGCCGTGAGGCCGAGCAAGAATTTTTGGGCTTGCGGGACGTCAGCTCGAGTCCGCTGCGTCGTGTGTCGGATGCTGGGGTGGGCGTTGGTTCGCCTTGGTCTTCGCTCATGGATGGGTTGAGCGAGAGTGACTTCGATCCGTAAGTGTTTCCATCCTACTACTCCGCCTCACTGCATGCGCCGGCTCTTGCTTCCTCTCACTGCTAACGCGGTGTGTTGGATTCATTGGACCAGCTCTGCACTCATTCTTCCATACTTGCGCACTGTCTCGTATACTTCAATAGACCATCTACTAACAACAACTAGCACAACCCTCCTCTTCGACCTCCCACCTCCTCCTCCCCCGCGACCCTCCCTCCTCTCTCAGCTCCTCGGCTTCCTCCGCCACCTCTTCGGTCGTCTCTTCCCCTCTCTCCGCCGCGCTCCAACTCCTCCCTCGCCCGCGGCAGCTCCAGATCTCCACTTCCTCGAGGCCGGCGAGCTGGAGTTCGACTCGGACGACGACTTCATCGTGGAGTACGGCGACGAAGAGTACAGCGCCGAGCAGTACGACAACCCCTGGTCAGACGAGGAGTAGGCAGTGGCGAGCAGTGCGTGGCGTAGGTGGTGCTTCATCTCAACCCAAAGGCGTTTTTTCAGACCTGCGGGAGGACGTCTTACACAATCGGAGTAGACGACTGGTCAGTGCGTGGTGGTGCACTGGCCTTGAGATTCGATGTATGTATACAACGGGCTTGGGTGTACTTTGTTTTTAGTTGGGTTGTCTGGCGCTGGTGGACTCCTGGGAAGATGATCAGGGCGCTGATGATAGGCTCTTGTGGGTTGACGGGCTTCTGGGCGGTGCTAGTGCTGTGGTTTTGGGTGTGGATGCAGCATGGTGTGTCTTCATGGCGTTCACGGATTTGGGCGATACCCGGCTATAGAGCCTCGATGAATACGATTTTCTCCCCTTTAGCAACGTTGGAAATTACTTTCTGGGAACTCTACTGAAGGGTCATGATAACAAAAGGGGCTCTTGGAGATATGTGAGACACTGGAATAGGTTTTCTGGGTATACTGAGAGCTTGACAGGGTGTTGGAAATATTTGACAGGAGGTCCGAGGAACGAACTGTGGTTATCTACGCTGGTTTCTTGCGACCTCTGTGTTGCTCATCGCTTCGCATTTCTATCCCTGTGAACAGCACAAGTAAAAAAAACTTTGATCAATACCGGAGATGTTCATAAAGACCTTCACATGTACTAGTTTCAGCGTCGTCGGCGTTTCCACACGCCGACACCACGGTCCGAAATCGATGACGCGCATTTGCAGCGGTTGCGCGAGGCGCAGCCGTTTAAGCGAGGCGTCGAGGGAAATTGGCATCGCGATTTCTGCCTTTTCAATGAAGTGGTTCACTCGGCGGCTGGGCGTTCTGGGCGATGTTGTGACACGCAGAGTGCCGAGGTCGATGTTGCTGTTCAAAGCTCCGCCACTGCGATTAAGTGAAGAGTGTTGGCTAAAGCGACTCTGAATAGAGACACCGGCAAGTCCTTTGTTCTCGACGATCGAACTGGAGATAGACCCTGGTGAGCTATCACCAGCATCCACGTTCTGGCAAACTTCGGGTGGCAGCAGCCGGTCGGAAGTCGGGGCGCATCGAGCTCTCATTCGCCGCTCAATGGGCCGCGGAGTTTCGAAGGCGGGAGAACATCGACCCGCTCTCGACCCGCTCTCGACCCGCTCTCGACACCATCCCTAGTCTGGGGCATCGCGCGAGGCAAATGAAGACGACGACAAGATGTTGCGGCTTGGCGTCCGTTTACGTGTGTGTTGCTTCAGGGCGACACTGTCCTGACACCTTCTGCTGGCGAAATACCTCTACTAACTCGCCTCCTGCTCTTTGTTCTTTTACACCGTACTGATACCCCTGGAATTCTTGGAGCATGTTCGCCGCTTTCATCTAGTAATCAGTAATACCGAAACCGACTCTGCAACATTCGAGGAGGGGCGTCACTACCCTTGAAGATTCGGTCATCCCACCCTCGAGCGCGCCCATTGTGGGCAACGACAACAAAATGGCGATTCTCAGCCAGACATGGATCCTCACAAAGAAGACGCTGCTCATCGTGGCATGGCGGCAATGGTTCTTCACGAGCGTTCGCGCATTTTGGGCCCCTATAATCTTTGTATGTCTGTAGTATTAGGCAGTCAGAGTACAGCTAACATGGCTTAGATGTTCTTCATCACATACGCAAAGAACTTCTTCATCCCACCTTCTGAATACGGCATCGGCAACGCTACCCCCATTCGGTCCTTCCCCAACGCCCTCGCCGCAGCAACAGGCGGCCGCGACAAAGTCGTCTTTGTGAACAACGGCTATACAGGTGGCGACATCGAGAATGTTATTGGGCAGCTCTCGAACCAAGTGCGCGATGCAGGACTACAAGCCATCATTGTTGGGCAAGAGGTGGAGCTTCTCACAACATGTGCCGGCTCACTGCGAGGCGCGAGTACGTGTTTCGGTGCAGTGAACTTCCACTCGAGTCCCAATGAAGGAGGTGGCCCGGCCTGGAACTACACGCTCAGAGCAGACGGCGTACTGGGCTCGCAAATCTACGTCGACCAGGAGGACAATGATGTGCAGATTTACATTCTACCCTTCCAGCGCGCCGTCGACGAGACGATTGCGAGCCTGAATGGTACCGCTGGAACGATCCCCGCCATCAACGAGTTTCCGTACACTGAGCGCACACAAGAAGAGAGAGACGAGCGCATCAGAGTGCTGTACATGGGCGCACTCATCAACATCATGGGCGCAGCGCTCTACATTGGTGTTTGCGGTGTGACGTATCAGCTTACAGGACAAATGGCCGAAGAACGAGAGCGCGGAATCTCTCAATTGGTGGAAGCTATGTCTCCAGCGAAGAAAGCATGGCACACACAGTTTGCGCGCCTTCTAGCGAACCACATCGCTTTCGACATCATCTACTTCCCCGGCTGGATTATCATGGGGCTGATTGTGTGGGCCCTTGCCTTCAAGTCGTCTAACGCTGGGATCTTGGTCATTTTCCATATCCTGGCCGGTCTATCGCTGACGAGTTTCTCCATCTTTGGCGCTGCCTTCTTCCGTAAAGCTCAACTTTCCGGCATCACCATCGTCATCATTCCAATCCTCCTAGCGATCATCGCACAGGTCGCGGGCCCGTTCAGTACCTCGGCAGTCTATGTCCTCAGTCTGATTTTCCCGTCCATCAACTACGTCTTCTTTATCATCTGGGTCGCTCGATTCGAACGCGAGCTAACCGGCGCCAATCTGGCCCAAGGCGCACCCGTGTATGAGGACCATGTCTGGACAACCCCCGGAATTGTCTTCTGGGTGTTTCTGATAATACAGACGCTTGTGTACCCTTTCCTTGGCGCACTCGTAGAGCGATGGCTGTACGGCACCGTTTCTGCGGATCGCAAGACCACGACTGATTCCCCTGACCACAACATCATCTTGAGGAACTTCTCCAAGCACTGGACACCAAGCTGGTTCCGCAGGAATGTTCTGGCTAAGATTGGTCTCAAGCCCCCAGAGACTGTTATCGCCGTCGACGACTTTAGCATCAAAGCACGCAAGGGTCAAATCATGGTTCTGCTGGGTGCCAACGGTAGTGGAAAGTCAACAACCCTTGATGCTATCGCAGGTCTCAACACCATCACAAGTGGTTCGATTGAGATTGACGGCACGGGAGGTCTGGGGTTGTGCCCTCAGAAGAACGTCATGTGGGACGAACTCAACGTTTACGAGCACGTTCGAATCTTCAACCAGCTCAAGTCAACTGGAAAATTCGATACCAAGGACACCATCGAAGATCTAATTCGCGCTTGCGATCTGGGACACAAGATCAAAGCTCGATCCAGTACGCTGTCAGGAGGTCAAAAGAGGAAGCTGCAGCTCGCTATGATGTTCACGGGTGGAAGCAAGGTGTGCTGCGTTGACGAAGTCTCCTCCGGCCTTGACCCTCTCTCACGTAGGAAGATTTGGGAGATTCTCCTCGCCGAGCGAGGCGATCGCACCTTCCTCCTTACGACCCACTTCCTCGACGAAGCGGATGTTCTTGCAGACTACATTGCGATTCTCTCACGAGGTGTGCTCAAGACAAAGGGTACATCTGTCCAGCTGAAGCACGAAGTTGGCGCAGGATACCACGTTACATACCCGAGAGATGCAGCCGTCGCTGCGCCAATAGACGCCACGAAGAAGCCAGCGCCGTCAGCTGACATGGTTCAGTACTGGTTCCCAGACGCTCTGCCTGCGACCCACTTTGTAGAAATCCTGATGTCCAAAGGTGTCAAGAACTACGACATCGTCGGACCCACCCTGGAGGATGTGTTTCTCGCGATGGCCGAAGAAGTCAAAGAACACAACCTTATGGACGCTAACGAGCAGCAAGCTGTTCTGGCTGCGAAAAAGGATACCGACCATCCCTCAGACCAAGTCTCTGATACCGACAAAGGGCTCGAGATGGGCAAGGGTCGAGGTACGTCAATGGGCAAACAAACGCTCATCCTGATGCATAAGCGCTGGACGATCCTCCGACGCAACTTCTGGCCATACGTTTTCGCTTTGCTACTTCCTATCATTGCTGCTGGCCTGGTCACACTTTTCCTCAAAAACTATGTGGCAGTTGGCTGCGATCCCGGAGCGAACGCCAACGATCCTACGGTGTACACACTCGCAAGTACCGACGCAATCCCCCTCATCCCCATTGGTCCGACAAGCCTTGTGGGCGATGCAATTTCAACAATTGTTCAACGATCCGGCATCAGCAACGACAGTTTCTACATCGTGGACACTCTCGACGAGTTCAACGACTATGTGCAGACCAATTTCCGCAACATCACCCCTGGTGGTTTCTTCGTTCGTGAGAATGAGCCAACTGTCATGGCATACCTCGGAAGTGGAAGCGTAGTCGGTGGTCTTATCACGCTCAATACCCTCGACAATGTGCTCTCGAATATTCCCATTTCGACGCAGTACCAGCAGTTTGCTGTTCCGTTCTCGCCCAGCATGGGTGACACTTTGCAGCTTACGTTGTACTTCGGTTTGGCAATGTGTGTCTTCCCAGCACTATTTGCGCTGTACCCGACGCAAGAGCGGTTGAGGAAGGTGCGAGCGCTGCATTACAGTAACGGTATCCGAGCTGTACCGCTATGGTTGGCGTACACTGCGTTCGATTTTATTTTCGTTCTGATCATTGCTGGTGTGACTACAGCGATATTTGTCGGTGCTTCCGATGCCTTCTATGGCCCCGGATACCTGTTTGTTGTATTTGCTCTTTACGGTCTGACTGCAATCTTGTTCTCGTACCTCATCTCCATTGTGGTCACATCGCAGCTTGCAGCCTTCGCCTTCGCTGCTGGAGGCATGGTCTCGCTGTACCTGATCTACTTCATCGGATACATGGCTATCCTTACGTATGCTCCCGCCTACAAGATCGATGACTGGATCGACATCTTCCACTGGACGATCTCGCTCATCGCACCCTCTGGTAGCTTGCTCAGGACACAGCTGCTCTCGCTCAACTCATTCAGCGTCCTGTGCGATGGTAATCAGATTCCAAGCTACCCCGGCAAGCTCCAGGTATACGGTGGCCCGATCTTGTATCTCACTGTTCAAGCTATTCTCCTCTTCGTCGCCCTCGTCTGGTGGGACTCTGGGTACAGGCCGCCCTTCCTCAACCGTGCAAGCAGCCGTCAAAAGCACACCGAGGAAAACCTGGAGACTATTCCATCTGCCGTCGCAGCTGAGACTGCACGCACCGAGCAGTCGAAGGACAGTCTACGCGTGCTCCATCTGCAGAAGACCTTCGGGTCTAACCACGCCGTCAATGACATCAGCTTTGGCATCCCACAAGGTCAAGTCTTCGGTCTTCTCGGCCCCAACGGCGCAGGAAAGTCTTCAACCATCTCCCTCATCCGTGGCGACATCCACCCGACAACGCACATCAATGGCGGTGGTGATGTTCTCATCGAAGATATCTCCATCATCTCTAAGCGCGCTGCCGCCCGTGGTCACCTCGGCGTCTGTCCGCAATTCGACGCCATGGACACCATGACTGTCACTGAGCACCTATACTTCTACGCACGCGCTCGTGGCGTACCCGACCCTCAGTCTTCCGTCAATGCCATCTTACAGGCCACAGGCCTTGCACGCTTCCAGACTCGTCTTGCATCCAAGCTTTCTGGCGGTAATAAGAGGAAGCTATCCCTCGGTATAGCACTCATGGGCAACCCCTCTGTTCTGCTTCTCGACGAACCGAGTTCCGGCATGGATGCGGCAGCCAAGCGTGTCATGTGGCGTACCCTCCTTGGTGTTGCGGCGCCAGGACGTGCATTGTTGATTACGACACACTCCATGGAGGAGGCAGATAAGCTGGCAACCAGAGTGGGTATCATGAAGAGGAAGATGTTAGCGCTTGGCACAGTTGGACAGCTCGGCGATCAATACGGTGACGCCTGGGTTGTCCAACTCGTCCTGAAGAGCGCGCCCGAGACGACCGAGGAGGAAATGGAAGCCTGCAAGGAGTGGGTCCGTCGAAGAATCCCCGGCGTCCAAATGGACAAATGGGGATCCAGAGGCGGTGGCCACGGACAATTACGCTTCAAGGTCCTCAAAGCCGCCAAAGGCGAACACGACACTACCCCCACCGCGTCCACCACCAGCGATACCGCCAGTATCGAAAAGCCTCACGCCGACGAAAACGTCCAGCTCGTGCGCACGCAATCCAGCGATCTCGGCGGCATCCCAGGCCTCATTCAGCTCCTGGAATCGAACCGCTCGGAGCTGGGGCTGGAGTACTACTCAGTCAGTCCGACGACGCTGGACGAGGTTTTCCTCCGCGTTGTTGGTGAGGAGGAGGAAGAGAGCGGGAAGAAGGAGAAGCATTTTGGGGGGTTTAGAAAGGCGCTTAAGTGGCCGTGTTTCTAGGTCTGGTATAGATGAAATAGTGTGGGATTGGGCATTATGGGCGTTTCTAGAGATACCAATACTAGTACCAAGCATCTCATCATACATTGAGAAACATATCGATGTGAACCTGTTTCTAGTTCCAAGAAACTTAATCATCCGTATTCACTTCCATCTTCTCCATATACTAAATAACACAATACCCCTCACTTACCCCCCTCCCATCCCTTCAACCCTTACCCACCTTATCCCACCCACCGAAAACAATTACACAGCCCGATCATCGCATCGCACCGCACAGCGCCGCACAGCACCGCACCCCGACAGACCATCACGCAGCTTATGACGTAAAGACACAGACCAAGTAACGTGCAGTATTGCACGAGAGCAAGTCCCGCAACTCGAGCCGCATTGAAAAGCCCCGTGTTGACGCGGTGAGTCAGTGACTTGACTGCCGTTTTCTAGTTCAGGTGGTGGTATACATTGGGGAGAGGAACGAGGGTGGTGGGCTGCTTGGTGGGAGGGGGTGGTGTAGGTAGGTGTGAATATGGAGGTGGACGTGAATGTAAATGTGAGTGTACAGGGAGGGTTTTGTACCGTCGTGTGTCTACGGGTTGAGTAGCGATGGATGGATAAATGAGATGGTGTTCAGTGCGTTATGGTGCGGTGAAGGGCCGAGATCAAGAGTGCAGTCTACAGGCTGTGGTTTATGGTGAAAGGTTGTACTGGAGCATTATGGGATACTTCTAAAGCATTAAAGCCGGTTCCTAGCTGGCTGGGAGGCTGGATGAGAGGCTCCTATGCTCTGCTGTTCGTGCTGGTGTTCTGTGACATAACAATGTAGTAGGCAGGTGAGGTGACGGGGCGTGGAGGTTTGTTTACTGCGTCCTGGATTTCTCCAGCCTGCTGTTTTCTCACCACACCGCCCCACTTCACACCACCACCAACACCACCACCATCAGATATTACGTGCTCTTACAAATCTTCACACAGCAATGTCGTTCGTGTCTCTTCCTGCTCCTGTTTTCGGTGATTGGCCCGGCGTGGTCACTGGCGAAGACGACCGCCCTGCAAGTGCGCCGCCTGCACCGTACCTTGAAGTCAACACCGGCGACGATTGCGGAGAACGAATGGATCGGCGGCGCAACGTATGCGCCAGAGTAAGCAGGGTGTTGCGTGAGACGGTGACCCGGTGGTACTGGAGGACGTACAACTGGCGAAGGCCATAGAGAGTGAGCTCGGTGTCTGGTTGAAGCCAGCGAGGTCGGTCAAAGTATTTTCTTGGATCCTCAACAGCATACTGACTTGGTCCAGGCTGCGCTCTGCTTTGTCAAACTAGCTCCGTTTGCGCCCTGGCTCGTGTCACCGCGCCCGAAATTCGTTCATCTCGCTCGCCATCTCCCAGTCTGACACCACCAGCCTCTCGAAAGGGCCTGGGCTAAGCACATATGCATCCCTACCAAACGATGCCGGACTGAACACATCTCCTTCTTCCTCTTCGTCTCCGTCTTGCCACAGCGATTGCTCGACCCCGCTCAAGAATTCCCACGTTGCCTCGAGTACATCTTCCATGGGTAGGATGTATGCCATGGAGCGTCTATCGCGCCCTGTACAATCTCCCCATGCTTCGAGCTGTTCCAGTAGAGGGAAGTGCGTGAAGAGGGATTGGGCCCAGGCGTGGATCAGGTCTTCTTCGGCGTCGAGGGTGACGTGAGGTCCTTTGCTGAGAAGAGTTTCCGGTCGGGCAGTTGAGAGATGAGTTAGGCTAGAAAACATTGGGACAAGGGCAGCGGGGGGCGTTGCTGATGGTGTGTCAATGGCTGCGACTAGTTTGATGGTACTCGACATGGCCTGGTGCGAGTCAGGTCTTCTCTCCTCCTTGGTCTGCGGTGGCGTCATGATGTCGCTGGTGTTAACAGTGGGCTGAGGCATCGTGCCATACAAGGGTAGATTAGGTAATTGCAAAGGAATGCCCATACGCAGGACTTCGAGTTTCGGACAGTGCCGTGCTAGACTGAGGAGCGCAGTAGTTTGCAATATTGTCGCGGTTGTAGGATGCAATTTCAAGCTCAATTCCTCAAGATGCGGTAACCCTTTGCAAAAGTCTTCGAAATGTGCGCTGGATATGCCTGAGCCATCGATAGCAGAGGGGTCAAGAGCTGCAAGATCGATACTACGCAGTTTCGGACAACAGGCGGTAAGCTTGACAAGAGCCGTACCACTCACTGGCAGGTTCAATTGCGCAGTAGGAAAACCGATGGCGAGGTTGCCGATATTGATCTCCAGCAGCTCGAGGTTCGGGCAGGCAAGAAGTGACGTCACAACGTCGTCCAGAATGCTGAGGTCTGATAGTCGAATTTCTCCGCTTGGCAGGCGTTCTACCGCGAGCCGCAGCTCCTTCAGTGCAAAAAGATGGGAGGGAAGCGCGAGCGCTATCTCCGGATCACATACGATCTGCAGTCGCTCAAGGGATGCGAACGGTTTGTGGAGCGCATTTGGGCCTGTGAAAAGCGGCAATAATCTCAACCCTGGGTCAAGATCGATGGCTAGGGACTTCAGGCCCGGACGTTTGCTGAAATGGCCAAACAAAAGGTCTTTTCCCACAATGCTGCTCATCAAAACATCGACCTCCTCCAGACAGGACAGCGAGTCGAAGTGATAAGCAAGGGTGTTGGCATGGATTGGGTCTTGGGGACTGAACGTGTCAGGCCCAAACTGTATGCGCTTCAGCTTCTGGCAAGGGCCGAGCAACGCTGGCAACGTTACTTGCGCAACGTACGACGAGCCTCCAGATTGCGTGCCAGTGACTACCAAATGTTCCAGATCTGCATGTAACAGTGCTCGAAGATGATGTTGATGTAACTGCCAGTCGAGATCCACTTCCAAGCTCTTCAACTTGGGCCATTCAAGGTCTTTCAGGTACTCGTAATCTTCATCGCTTTCGTCTGCTGCATCAGAGAGTTGCACCTGCTCGATTTTGTTTGCGTATATTTGCCGTCGGCCAGGTTGCATCCGTTTGAGTGCCGAGATATCAGGGGTCTGCTTCCAGATAATGGATGTTCCCGCTTCAGCCCAGAGACTATTGACAAGAATGGCCGGCAACAACGAATGTCGAACTTCCAGAAGCTCGACGGGGTACTCCAGGCTTCTTTGATGACGATGTTTGTCGCTTATGTCCGAGAGATGGCGCAAGATCAACGACACGATGTTGCGATTTGCCGTGGCTTCCGCGTGGGCCATTGTGCTGGTGTGACTTGAGACGAAAGCAGGAGGTCAAAGAATGGACGACCACAGCGTTGGGGAGACCCGAACACCAGGTTAAGGAAACAATGGATGTAACGTTGAAGGAAAGAATCTGCCTACCAAACAAGACTCATTGTTTTGCAATTTTAGCAGATCGTGCACCTCGTGCACTACGTAGTTGACCGGGATCCGGTCCTGCCGGCCCATGCGGCGGGAGTGCATGAAAGCCTGTTCTACCCATGTCAACGTCTATCGCAATGTCCAATTTGGGGCCAGATATTTGCAAGGGGTTGCGGTTAGATGAGATTGACGATGTTGACGAGTTTTATGGGTCGCGATGTTTGATGTTTGACGTTTGACGTCTGAGATGTGTGTTGGTGCTGTCCCCTCGCGAACGACGCGCTTATGTCACTGGCGCAAGGGCCGCGGCGACCGCCCGGACGAACGCTGCACGGCCACATCTCTACTGAACCTTGTCTCCACGGTGATAACCATCTTTATCTCCATCAACCCGCGCAATGCAGCTTCATCTGACATGCGCCATCTCACGTTCCGCACGAACTGCGGCCATGTGTCTGCAGGATTGTCAGGAGACAAGAAGTCAGCTTATTGCAGCTGGCGAGTGATAAATCGTCGTTGATTTCCATGTTACTCACATCTGTAGCGCTTACCTTGTCCTCATCTACTTTCTACACACAACACACCTGTTGAGTCTCTTGACAGAACTCTACCACAATGCATCTCATTCTCACGGGCGCGACTGGCCTCGTCGGCGCAGCAGTGCTCGACAGCATGCTGGCACAAGAGACCATCAGTCGAATTTCAATCCTTAGCAGACGACCGGTGAAGATGGCAGAAGGCCACGACAAGGCGAAAGTCATCATTCACAACGACTTCAAGACCTACGACAAATCTCTGCTTGACCAACTCAAGGACGCCCAGGGCTGCGTATGGGCGCTCGGCGTATCGCAGAACGATGTGAACAAGGAGCACGTCACCTCACCACTACCCATGGACCTCTGCTTACTGACTCTGTTACAGAAAATACGTCCAAGTCACACACGACTACCCGCTCGCCGCTGCCCACGCCTTCAATACACTCCACCCCGACTCGCCTTTTACTTTCGTCTACGTATCCGGAGAGGGCGCGACACAATCACCCGGCATGTTCACACCCATTTTTGGGCGTGTCAAGGGCCAGATCGAGACAGCGCTCCTGAACTTTCGCAAGCAAAACCCCAACTTCAGAGCCTACAGTGTGCGACCAGGTGGCGTAGACTGGACAGCGCATCCAGAGATTCAGCCGTTCATCCCTAGCCAGCCAGCCTGGAAAGGCGCAATGGTTGCGCCAATGAACCTCGTGTACAAGAGCATGATGACCCCAACGAAGCCGATGGGTGAGGTCTTCACCAAGCTCGCGATGAGTAACGGTGAGCCGCTCGAAGGAACTGGTGTAGGATTGGATGGTACATTGCTCAAGAATGTTGGCATCAGGAGGATGTCTGGACTGTGATTGTGCACCGTAAAGCTTCTTCTCTTCGTTGTGCCAGCTGATAAGATGTTCAGAGTTGATCTTCAACGCGCCGGTGTCGCTTTCCCATGTCATGTATTCTCGTCCTTGGGCCTTCACACGTCATACTACTTTTCATTGTGTCACCTCATGTCAACACAATCATTAAATCCGTTGTGGTTAATACGTTCTACAATCGAGGGGCTACCCTGGGTTACACTGGACGCCTTGTCGTACTCGAATCCTGCACTCATCTCGCTTCTGTAGAGGCACAGTTCACCACCCCTGAAGACTTGTCCTTTAACAGCCCCGCGCCCGTTCAGCTTCTGAGAGCTTGAGAGCTTCCCACGGTTCGTATCTATCTTACGATTAATGTCACATCTCTCCGATCCTACGACTGGACGTCTCTCCACCTGAAACATTATGCCGTCCGCGTTATGGCCCTTGACCTTCGCTCTCCTTGCCCTGCCGTCGCTGGTTACCAGTCGCAACTGTTACTCACGCAACGGCACGTTGATGACGGACGTCGCTTACCAGCCCTGTTCTTCCTCCGGCGAGTCCGCCTGCTGTGGTACCAACCACTCTGGTGCCGGTCATACTGGCGTCGCAAACGACGTGTGCGATGCCAACGGCCTCTGCCAAAATTACGAAGGATTCGACGGCACGAACGAGGGTGTCAAATTATGGTGGCGCCAGGGCTGCACAGACTCGACTTGGTCGAGTCCAAACTGTTTGGCAAGCGTGTGCGACACCGCAGAATACGAAGACGACAATGCGCCAGTCTATGATTGCGGCAATGGCAACTGGGCGTGTGGTGTGAAAAGCTACTGCAGCACGAGTAGCAGACTGTTCACGCTTGATGCGACTGTTGGAGCAGAGGTTGCAACTTCGACTCCAAGCACACTGCTCAGATCTTCGTCAGCCAGCACGTCACCCTCAGAATCAATTTCGGCCAGTGCGATTACTTTGGCAGCAATGACAACAGGCGCCTCGGCCTTTTGGCCTACGATGGTCTCACCCCCCGCATCGACTTCTAGCAACCCACAGTTGTCAATTATAACAGGGAATACCCCTGTCCTCAACACAGCAGCAAAAGCCGGCATCGGGGCTGGTATCGCGGTGTTCGTAATTCTTCTCGGCATCATCCTATTTCTCCTGCACAAAGTTAAGAAGGCCAAGAAGCAACAGCTGCCGTGGGACAAGGCCGAATTATCTGACAAGAACGAGCACCCAACGGAAAAACCGGTGATGATGACTTACGCACGGGAAGTTGGAACTGTTCCCGTCGAACTACCAGGACATGAGATAGCACCGCAAGAGATGAATGGGCAGAGAGAAAATGCCGAATTAGCAACAACTGAGCGCGCGCAAGAGATGGGCCATGGAAAGGAGAGAGTCGAACTGAATGCAAGTCCATCCTTGAGTGGTCAAAATAAACATACCTAGTTTCGGTCCGTTTTGACGACCGTCAATGAACCACATACCGAAACCTCACATTCAACAAAACCGGCACCGCAAAACAACCCCTCCAATGCCGAAACAAAAATAGAAAGAAAAGTGCACTCACGCCCAATCCTCCACCCCGTCTATCCCAACCCTCAATCCGCACCAACCACCCCAACAACAAACCCACCAACAACCCCACTCCCCTCCCACACCTCCACCCACGCAAACAGCAACACAACCTTCCCCAGCCCCGCAAAAACACTCGGAACCTTGAGATCAGATCGCGTCAAGAAAAGTGGAGTCCGGTGCCCAAGCCACGCCATCAGACGACCGGTGCTTGGCGGCGGGCACCGCGAACGTACATGAAGTGATGTGGGGCGGTGGGTGGAGTGGAGAAAGGGTTGCAATATGGAGGTATTATGTGTGTATGTATGAGATAATGGTGCAGAGTCAGTTGGGCAATGACGAGGAGGAAGCATGAGTCGTTACGAAAACGGGTGCGAGGGACGGAGATGCTGGGTTGGTGGGGAGGGAGTTGGTGTCCGGTGTGGGAAGTATTGTGATGTTCGATGGTTTGGTTTCACGCGATACGAATGGGAGATTGTGTGTTGGTCGTAATGTGTTGGTCGTAAAGTGAAGGGTGTTTTGATATCAATATTTACAGTGAAGATGGAGAGAACCCGAGTCTGTCTAATTACAACAACAAGGACGGGGAGCACGCATGCTGACGCCGTACATCGCTAATGCCGAGATCCATCGACCTAATCATATCCAATTCGATTCAGTTCAGTCAAGTTGCAATGTAAGGAGGAGGTGAAAATAGCGGCCAAAGACAGGAAGAGCGAAAGCTTAGTAGTTGTACTTGTAGCACAACAGCGAGCTCTGCGTGTTCAGGATATCCCTGATGCGCACAGTGGGGCGGAAGTCGTAGACGTTGACGGTGGTGTCGAGGGTGAGGCGGTTGCCGACAGCGTCAGTGCCGCCGACGGTTGTGACGCGGGCGTTGCCGCCATTGTTCTGCCAGATGCGGAAGTTGCGGTCGATGAAGGCGTGGTGCAGGAAGAAGACGGGGTCGGCGGGCGAGGCGTATGTGTCTTGCATGACGGCGCCGATGCCGTTGTGGCCCCAGGCGTGCGCACCTCCCTCGGAGCAGGATGCCATGTCGGCGTAGGTGGAGCGGCTGTTGCACGCGTCGACAATGGCGGCGTTGGTGTTGGCTGTCTCGGACTCGTCGCCTTCACGCGCCAAGCAGTGGCGGGTGTTGCCGGAGCCAGGACCGACGTTGATGGCAAGACCGGCGAATTGCTGGTGTTTTGTTAGTCGCGGTTCTTTGTCTTGAATGTGTCAATACTTACGCCGTTGGTTACACACTGGCCGCCAATGTTGATGCTTCCAAACCACTGCGAGCTGAAGACAGACGACTGGGCAAAGCGGCCGGCATACCTGGTCTCATCAAACCAGGGAAGATCACGGTTGAAACCGCAGTCGCTGCGGAGCATCTGCTCAAAAGTCCAGAGGTAGTACCTGTGCCAGAGGAGGAACTTGGCGTTACCGTGGACGTTGGGGGTCAAGGTCTGGTGGAGAGCGACGAGATCCTCGTATCTGCTCTGAGACTGGCGGAACTGACCAGAGGCCGGGCGGGCCTGCAGGCACTTGATGGCATCGACGTACGCCTGACGGTCCGAGTTGGAGTAAGAGTCCCACTCGCGGCGGATACGGGGGTTGGAGCAGGTGCTCTGCCTCTTCTCGAACTTCTCGAGCTCCTCATCCAGATCACGGGTAGTGACGGGGAGGAGAGAAGGGATAACGCTGGGGAGCTGGAGCTCGGGGAACTTGTTCTTGGCGTCTTGAATGTTCTCGACAATGGTGGTGACGGTGGCGTTTACACCAGACAGAGCCTCGTCGAGAGAGAGCGGGCGGGCGAACTTGGGAGTCTTGAAGTTGGAAGCAGATAGAGCAGGAGGAAGCGCGGCGTTTGAAGGAAGCGATGTGCCCTGGGCTGGAGCTGGGTTCTGAGGGAGCGCGATGGCGGATCCGGCGACAGCCAACACGGCTGCGGTGAATGACAGATGCATGTTGATTGAGCGAAGGTTGAAATTAGATTAAATAAAGATACTACAAGGTTGATGAGATGTTCCAAACGAGAGTCGGTAGAGCGAATGCTGCAGAAACGTTTGCGGACGCCCGAGGCGTTGCCTATATACATTGCCTATGGGGCCCACCATATCTCCTGAGCGATACGATAAAAGTCGATCCACCAGTTCGTGTCAACCTACGCCAATGTGCTAACAGCGGGCCAAAGTGAGAGGTGCGAGGACGCAAGAGGAAAGATGTCAGCTTACCAGAAGACGCCAGCCTGAATAGTAAGGGGCGAGAGCGAGTCACCTAGCCGTCTTGGTGCTGGCACTGGGGAGATTTCATTTCCGAGTCACCGCCACCACCGCGTACAGTAAGGCTGAGCTTTTTCATGAGCGCCAGGTCATTGGGACCACGCCTCGCGCGCGCGGCGGGCACAAGGCCATGCCATGGCTTGGACGAAGCTGTGTTTTGCCGGCTGCCGGTTTGCTGATTGGCAGCAGGGTTTGGTTTTCGTATCCGAGAATAGAATACCGTGCCCGTGCGCGCAACGAACAGTGTCGCGCAACGACCACAAATCACCTCAGCGATCACACAAAAATGAGGCTATTGAGCCACCCACAATAGCTATTATCACAGGAATTTGTGGTGGATTAGTAAATAAGACACTGCGATTAATTTGTGCTATTTATATTTGGCTGGAAGTGTGACGTTGCGGCCGTGGCGGGTGGTGACGGGTAGGGTGGCTAAGGGCACCTCTGCAGCTTCGGCACCACCTACAGCATTAACACCACGTTTTTGACATTTGCTTTGCTGGGTGGAAGCACGTGAGGCCTTCCTCTTACCCTTTTAGGATAATTGTATAGCCTTTGCAGCGTTGTTAGCTTCTTTTTAACGCTGTTTTTCAGCTGCCTGTTCAGCCTTTACAGCAGCTCTCTCTGCCTTCTCCTTTTCACGTGCCTCACGCTTCTGCTAAGCTATCTTCTCCTTGTATAGCTTATTAGCGTGCTGTAGCTCTCTCATCTCAACCTTTTTAAGCTGGTCTTCCTTCTGCTGTTGATGTTTGACTCTCTTATGGAAGCGTGCTTTATTAACCTTGCGAGGGGACTAAAATACAGCACCCCTGTAGTACTCCTTCTGCTGTTGAAGGTTAAGAGGCTTGCTCTTCTTCTTGTGCTTCTTCTAAGTCTTGAGTACATCCTTAAGGCCTGCTACCTTATAGTGGAGGACTGAGTTTTGAATAGATATGTGGTGGAGTGAGCGCTTGATCTTTTTCAACTCCTTACTGCCTTGATCCTTGGCAATTTGACGCAACAGAGTCTCCATTTTGAGCTAATCCTCACTAGAGTATACTGAGGTTGTACTGTCATTGGTATTAGAGCTCTCTGGAGTCTCCTTCTTAAATCGATCAAGGATAACGTTGGGTTGGAGGGGTGATATACCTGTTGCTTTAAAGGACTTAAGTATCAACTCAGGCGTCATTGTATTGACCCAGGCCTTCCAGAATAGATGAAAGAAGTCACCCTTCTTAACAACAGATAGCCCCTGGCCATTGTGAAGGTATGTGGTGAGCTCCTTTGAGTATGCTGTAGAGAGAGGCTTAAAAAGCACTACGTCAAGTGGCTGGAGAGTATGAGTTGAATGTGGAGGAAATACGGCCAGGAGTATCCTATTTTAGTTACAATAGTTGATAAAATCCTTGGATAGATGGGATCTATGGCTGTCTACAATTAGGAGTTGCTATTGACGCCTAGCTTTCTCCTTGGTGTATTAATTAAACACCTGTTTAAGCTAGGCAAGGCCTATATCATTGTTTGTCTAGCTGGAGGGAGATGAGGTGACTAAGACTGAGTGCTCCCCTGGGTGGATTTGCTCTACCCAGCTCTCTTGTATGGTGTTGTTGGCTGACTCATATATGAGACCTGGCGGCAGCACCCCTCCATCGCCACATATACAAGCCAGGAGCGTCACCTAACCCTATTGCCATCTTGGATAGATGCTTTGACCTCTCCCTTATCCTACATACGCCTGCTGAACACGTGTTTTGTCCTTCCCGTGACTCTAATCAAGAACCTTTTCATCTATATTGTATGTGTGACGTAGCTTAATTGAGTACTCATCAATTTTGAGGCGTAGCAGATTGAAGTAGAGCTTATATTTGGTATATAAATTGGCGTTGTGGCGGCAGGCGTCCATACCCGTTGAGTATTTGGAGATGAGATGGATTGAATACTTGTTGATGAAGCGCGTAACCCAGCTCTCGCTGACGCGCTCCTTGGCGATGGATGACGCGAAATTTATGATCATAGTCCTTGTAGGTGGTATATATTGACTGCTAAGCTCCTCAATATATGCTACAAGCTCCTTCTCCTGTTGTGGGCTAAGCTGTTGCTGGTTGTTGTCCTTGGTTGCCCGCGACGCCTGAACGCGTTTGTGTCTCTGCGCTAACGTTATACGATTAACACTATACTTTTCTGCAATTTTGTAATACACAAGTTTTTCTCCTGGTTTTAGCGCATCTATTGCTGCAAGCGCTTCGTCAATAGCTGCCATGGTTGTTGAGTTATTACGGGTTGAAGTTTGGGGTAGTTGGGGACGATTGGTCGTTGCGCGACACTGTTCGTTGCGCGCACGGGCACGGTAGTCGGGGGAACGTCGCATCCGCCAACTCTGTTGCGACTCGAAGCTTTGAGGAGCACGCCGCTCGGCGACGGTGCGTGCAAAGCTTTTTCGCGATGCGCGTCATTCGCTCTTTGTTCCAATTATCCCGTATGCCGTTGGCTAGCCTGAACCTTGCAAGAGCACTGGATGTTCGGCAGTGAAGTGCCTGATAGTACGGCTGTGTGACGTCGGCAGTGTTATTCCCTCCGCTATGCCCATTGCATCTGTCGCTCTTGGGTCGCAACGTCGCCGAGCGTGTTGTTGTGTAGATTTACGAGGTGTAACATTTGCCCGTGTTGAGGATTGTGATGATGCGCTATGTTGACCGGACACACATAGTCCGTGCGAGCTGCAGGTACGCAGCCACTCAGCTTGTGCATGGATCGCCAGCCCCACAGAGGCGTGTCGAGAGGGACAAATCGTGACCAGAGAGGAACCCAAGCCGTTGCCACGTCGTAGGCGGTGCGCCTCATGACTCGCGCTCGTACCGTGCCGTTTTCGCGTGGTAGCGCTGGCAGGAGCATTGCTATCATCAGCACCCCTCACATTTCAATAGATCCTGCATGACCGTGCTTGAGTCGCACTGCATGTGCAATCTATCCTGCTTACCTATTCAGATACGCAGTCGACTCGTTGCGGAGAAACGTGAAGTTGTTTGCGCTCGACCATGGCTGCTGTGCTGGTGACAGTTTGTCCGCAGGAAGCGTTCCACGGTTCAACGTCCGCGTTCTGGCGTCGCCGAACATCTGGCCAGGTTTTCTACAGTAGCCGCTGTCATCGCGCACACAGTAGCACGTTGCGCTTGGGCTGGTGACTCTGCCATCGCCCAGAAACGGCCTGGTTCTCTACGGCGTCAGATCGGCGACGGTCGTGGGGCTGGAGCTGGAGCTGGAGCTGGAGCTGGAGCTGGAGCCATTGATGCTTTCTCATTTGCGCATCAAAAAATACACATCGAGTGTCGCAACAGTGAAGCTATCTGAAAGAGGCACGGCCATGCAGGTGGATGTTGCTAAATATGGACCTTGGCGCTTCAGAAATCGGTTCGTTGATGGACATGCAGATCACGGGACTTGTCGATAATCTCGTGCATACCAGCCAGGCTCTTCTTACCATGGCTGGACAAGGGCGCGTAAGAAGCGATTCGTTGAAACCTTGACCTGCGCAGGACTACCCCGGCGATGGTTTACTGCGACAATAAAGAAGCGTTCCCGTAAAGTCGACAGCTGACGGCGAGAGTGCATAGGCGTGCACGCTTGCCGTGATCTGCTAAAAAACGCTCTCGGATGACTGATGGGCCGTGGCCTTCACCCAACCGTATTGACCTATCATACCCCGGACATACGGAAGAACGCTTGGAGTATCGAAACGTACGCCATGTCGGCTGAGGGTGTGATGGACAGTGTGGAACGTGGTAAGCAACTGAGTACGAGGGCGTTGATTTGGATTGGGGATCGAAAATCGAAGATGGAAGATTGAAAATTGAAGATTGAATGGACAAGAGTTAGTTCAGCAGAGCGAGGGGCGACACTGGGTTATATGATCGATTTCGCGGCCCTTCGGCGTAAAACAATCAAACTCGCTCATGCTCATCTTGCCTCAAGTCTGACCGAATGTGCAAGTGCTATGCTATTGCCGGTTTCTTGACTTTTGAGGAACATGGCAACAAAAAAATGTAAGTCGTCCGTAAGGGAAGTCGCTCCCATTGCAGCACATGTAGGCCTCTGCTGAAGTTTGTGCATCATGCTCGCAACTGTGCTGTGAATTGCGTGGGTGGTGAAAACCGTGCCTTCCACGTTGCAGGACTCAGCTTGAGCCAGTCTAGAAGGTTTGGCTTTTGAAGCGTCTCATATCGTTGAGCTTCGTTTCATGACATGGACACAAAAGCCGTTGTCGTGTAATGTGTGCCTGGGGTTTTGTGGTGCACGTGGGAGCGTTGTCGCAGCGCGCGGGTGATGCCGTCATCTGAGACCCTTGAATTCGGAAGCTAGCGGGGTCGCGTCGAGCTCCACAACGCGTCCAGGGCTCCTTCCCACAGTTCCGCATCGCCATTTCCTCCAGCCACCGAATTGAGAAGGCGCAATCCTTTCAAGAGTCGCGTTCGCGTGGCTACCCTCAGTCTGTCTTGGAAAATACACGGCCTCGACGCTGCATCATGGACAACGACGCGGTGCCACCGTCATCGCCGCCGCCTGCGATCGCGACCAACCCCCCGAGTTCACCGTTCTTCGAACCTCAGCGATATGGCGCCTTCTCGCCAAAATCGAGCTCCCCACCACCGCTGTTCTCTAGTGACGACTCTGGAGAAACGCTTGACATCACAAACTACGAGTCACCGCGCATCTTCAAGAACAAGCGCAAAGGTGCTTGGTATGAGACGGATAATGGCGACTCAGCGCAGCACACACCAGAGCCTAAAAAGACAAAGATGTCGCGCAACTACGACTCGGGTGTCTACATGATGAGCGACAACAGCGATGGCTCTATAGATCCCCTTCCCGAGCACAAGTCGCCATTTCCGTTCACTGCCGAGATCGATTGTGATGAAGATGAGCCAGAGCCCATGAGCATGACAGAAGCTGCCTTCTACTCTGCGCTCAGAGTGGGCCTAGACAGGAACTGTCAGAATTACGACTTCCAGGGACTGGATCTTGGAGATGATGATATCAAACAGATAGGTGACCTGAACAGTGTCATCAAGAACCTGCCAGATCCTGGGAATGACTTGCCTGCAGAAGGCCAGTATCGCTCCATGGTACCTGAGCTATACATCAATCTTAGTCAGAACTCTCTCAACCGATTAACCCCTTCTCTCTTCCATCTGCAGCATCTTACAACCCTCGTCTTGCGCGACAACCAGATCGAAGAACTGCCTTCAAAAATCTGCCAGTTGCGAAACCTCCAGGAGCTTGATCTTTCCCTCAACAAACTCCAATGCCTACCTTTCGAGATCCTGCAGATGCTCGAGCCGCACGGAAAGCTGGAACATCTCCTGACGCTTGGCAATCCGATCTTGGAGCGCGTGTCCCAGACTCGGTACCGAAAATTAGATGAGCGGGTGGTCTTCACATCGTCAACGAAGGACATGTACCCCAGGTTACAAGCGTGCCAAGATCGCGAAGCGCTCGTTTGGCATATACGCTACATCGAATCGATGGAGCACTTCCTCAATGCTGTAGAGTCAAAATATACTTCAGGAAACAAGGCTGTTGACGAGCGCATTTTCTCACATCATCCTGCAGTCCATGGCCGCACAGAAGACTCTCCCTCAGCACGTTACATCGGCAGAACGTTAGTATCATATTTCGATCAGACAGGCCAGCTTCTGAAAGGGTCTCCCGCTCGCCCATCGGCGAGCAATGATGATTACGCAGTCATCGTCGACACAGATGGGGGTGCATTTGGGGTCCCGTCAACCCCTATCTTTACTCCACCCACGTCATCCAGAATAGCATCTCTCCTCACCATGTCCCTCAATACTGCGCTAGCGAATATCACAGTCGAGGAGACCAGAGAGCGGATAGGCGAACCCTTGCCTTTTGATGCCGCTGCGATCTTTGCGCGAGCATCGCACAATGATGCAAATGCTGGTTTTGGTTACTTCCACCAATGTCACGTTTGTAAGAAAGACTACGTTGTGGCAAGAGCAGAATGGATTGAGTTTTGGAGTACAAGTTTCACAGTATTCTATCCGTTCAGGGTCAAGGTCTGTTCATGGGGGTGCGTGCCAACAGAAATGATGAAGAAGCCGATAAGAGAGCTATCATGGTGACGGATATAGAGTGCTCTAGTCTGAGTGCAGCTCGTTGTGTGCCTGTGTTGCATTTCAGCGAAGCGTTGTCAGCCTTGCCACTTTCAGGACCTGTATCACTCTACTTTTCAAAGTACGAGATGGGCAGCAATGCAGCCCTTTGATCGACTATGTGCATTTTAGTTGTCCGCTCGGCGCGCTTCGAGCGTCTTTTCATGTCACGATGTACGTGGTCTTGGGTTGTCTCAGGCTAAGCTGGAACATGGTGTTGGATCATCCGCCACGCGTTTTCCGGATTGGATTGGGCATGGCAATTTAGTGAGCGTAGACAAAGAAGAGCAACGTTCGACTCAAGCAAGTCCATCACGACAAATATTGTTCCAGCCACTTCTCGTACACAGTAAGACTCAACATGCAGACGCTTGTCACTGTATCGTGCGTGGCTATTGAGCCCAGCAGCATGTAGGTCTCGATCAGACCCGGCAAGCCATCGCCGCATCATTCGACTACAATGTCTCCAACGCGGCATGTGTGTCTACGACACTTCAGCTACCAATCCCCTTTCCGTCGTATAAAGTCCTGCTCAACTCCCACCACGCCTCACATCACAGCAAAACAACAGAGATATCAAATCACATCTACAACCGAGTCTAGAAACCTACAATGCCTATACGCGACCACATCCGCGCCCTCCTCCACCTCCCCACCCGCCTAGCGCGCACAGCGACCCTCATAACCGCCGCGCAACGCAACCTCCCCAGCAAACTCGGCACCTGGCCCTGCGTCTGCGGCCACAAAAACTCTATCTACCACTTACCCTCACACGCCCACCCTCTGGGTATCCTAACATGCACGCGCTGCGCCTCAACGTGGCATCCGAATAGCTGCCCCATCGCCCCATCACCTACCGCGCATCTGCAGATTAACATTCTCCTCCCTGCGCCTGTTGGTGCGGTTCGTGGGGAGGAGGAGGAGGAGGAGGATGCGTATCGTCTTCCCCTTCCGCGTGTTTCGGTGGGCGGTGTTGGGTATGGCTATGTTTGTTTGAATGAGCAGTGTGGGTTGTCGTGGTCTACGCAGGCGAAGAAGGAGTGGTGGGGGCGGAGTCGATTGGTGCTTGCTGTGGGTGGAAGGCGTTGGAAGGGGGCGTGTCTTTGTGGACGGAGGGTCTGTGGAGCTGGTGGGTTTGCGGTGTTTGAGGTCGTGCCGAAGTGAACGTCTCTAGGGGCGTGAGGGGAGTGGAACGTTGTGGAGATTGGGGCTTTGTTCGGTAGAAGGGGATAGATGAGGGTGGAGCATGGAGCATGGAGTTTGGTAGGTTCTGGGTTTAGTTGCGCCTTTAAAATGTGTTGTATATCGCATGAATGATGCTCAGCTGCCATAGCAAGGACATTGTTGCATTTCAGCCCTTGTAACAAGCACGAATTTTCGATTTCTAGCCACTACGTTTTCGAAAAGTGTGGTTAAATCTGCCGCAGCTAATTCTATTCCTTATCAGTATCAATCAAGCTCCGAGTCTCAGCAAGTGCGCAGCGACTAAGTGCCTGAGACGGCAAATAGATATCCAAGCAGCTGCACCTTAATATAACGGCCAAAGATTACGTGAAGCTCACGCTTGGGGATCGTGCTTGGACTGATATCGGGATTAAGGGATTTACGTGCAGAAGTGTGGGGTGTTTCTTTTTGGAACAAAGTCTCTGGGGTAGTGTTTCTTCAGAAGACTGTTCAACATATATATACTATGGGAACAGTCTCTCCTTCGATGTAAAGTACTTCAACCGGGCTCAACAGAAGTACAAAGTCAGAACCTTTTTTCATAAAACCAAAATGTATCTACCTTACTATCTCAAAATTCCATAATCAATCACAGTTTCCAACAACGCTCTGCAAGGCATCGTTTACTTCAGAAGCCCATGCACGAGGAGAAGCTACATCGCCGTTGGGCCAGTCCTTGGTGCAAACGTGTGGTGAAATAGTAATCGTACGCTTCAACGATCGGCGCAATAGCAAAGGGCGTGCTGACAGGGTACCATCGCTCGCGTTTCCAAACTCCGCCTGCTGTTGCTTCAGCACTGTAGCCGGATGTTGAATGAACACTATGAGTTCTGGTGGAATCTCATCGCATGTTTCATCGAACTCTTCTTCTGACTCTTCTTCTAACGGGTTTAGATCTATTTCTAGCACTCCCGTGATTGCTGGGTGCACGATGTAGACGTCGTTTTCTGCATCGTAGAAATCTGCTCGTAGTGGCAATTCAGTTGCCTTCGCGCAGTAGATGTACTTAGGCCGAGCTGGTCCGTCGTCGAGGAAGATCACACCTGGCTCGAGGGGTGTCAGTAGTTCAGTGGGGGTGTCTTGATCTTCATAGGCTGACACTGGGAAATCGTCATGTTCATTAGCTTGCCGCTGGCATTTTTCGCATAGAACGTATTTTAACCCATTGTAGTGACAAACACGCGTCTTGTTGTTGTCTGGAGTGAATATGGTCATAATTGTTTGTCGATGTACGTTGATTAAGTTTTGCAGTTGATCAGATCGAGTTGTTTCTGATGTGAGAGTGCTGGTGACAGTGAGAAAGGATTCGGGCGGTTTTCATAGTATTGAGATGTCTACATCAGAAAGCTAACAAAAATGTGGACGTTGTGCAAATATCTTCGTTCGCCGACACCATCGCTGACATTGTTCATCGACGATGCCACCCAAGGTCATCTCGAGCAAAGTTTTGACCCAATTTCCAAACATGCCAGCATTAGTCTCGCTAGCCCATTACTACTTGAGCTTGAAGATGAAATACCAGTCTGTGTGCGCGACTCCATCGTGGGAAAAATCATGTCTAGCATCCAAAGCGACCTTCTTCGTTTCTAACCTCATGCGTCCATGACCGATACTATCCAGTACCTCAATCTCATGCTGAAGAGAACGGTGGAATTCTTGCCGCGCGGCGACAAACTCGGGGTCTTGGTTCTGTACCTCGTGCGCTTCCCGGAAGATAACCTCGAAGGTTTGTAGCTGCGGTAGCAGTGACCATAATTGATAAAGACCGTAGAGGCGAAGAGCGCGTGGCATCATGATTCCCGACCAAGTCATCCGGTCAGAGGTACCCAGGGTCAAGATGAAGCTCTCTTGAAACGTGAGTTTGAAGTGCTTTGTTCGTCCTTTCGCGATGAGTTCAGATGCCAGGGTAAGCAGATACGGTGCGTGTTGAAGGGAGATAACACGTTGGGTTTCGTAGCACTGAGGGACACTGGTGTCAAGTCGCACATACACGTTCAGCTGTGTTGCAAGTTGGTACCAGCGCTCGGCGGAAGGCTTTGGCACACGAAGGAAGTCATCGCTATCGTCGTGGAGGTGGAGCTCGATGGGAGAACGACGCAGACACTCCATACCTTCATTCCAGAACGCCTTACTGGCCAACAACCACGGAGGCAGGATGAAGTCTCGCTGGTCCTTTCTAAGGCCCGGCCAGTTCGTTGTCTTTGTAGAATAGTGACCCTGCGCAACAATGCGCACTACGCCAGGAACACAATCAAGGCTCGGAACAGGCGAGAGACTCCAGGCCGCGTCAAAGATCTGATCACGGATCTCGCGCGGCAAGTCGTAGAAGGTAGTCGGCATTTTGAAACGTGATTTGCACGTGTGGACTGCCAGTTGTCAGCCTCCAGTCAGCAAAACAGCCGCTGAACTGACCTTGCAGTGCGTTCGAAGGAATCCAATGGGAATAGCTACGGCGAACAAGTTGGTTGGAAGATTCGAGGATGTCGTTGGTGCTGGTGGACTTGGGCGCGCCAAGAGCAAAGGTGAGTGGCAGCGGGATGGACACAAGGTGAGCTGGCAGAGGAGCACACTGGCAAAAAAATTCCCCTTCACTGCGTATATTAATTTCATCGAAAGACAGTGCCACTCTGCTAACAAGAACAGCTCTGGAGGCCTTATGTTGGCCGACTACATGCTCCGTTCATCTACGTTTAAGCGTTGCAAATGAGTGCACGCACACAAACTCAAAACTTGCAGACGTAGTGCTTCATTTTCTTGGAGACATGTTCGATTTGATCACGATACAGCTTGACTACTCTACTGTGGAAGGTGGTTCATGTGACAGTCTAAGTACAAATTGCAGGTGACTCGGTGAACAAAACTATCGCAAAAGGAAACTGGAAAATACGCTCTTAAAGAGCAAGCAGTCGAAGCGCAATAAGAACGTTGGGGCTGCGAGATGAGAAGTGTACAAGATACCAATCCTACGCGTCCAGTTGAGGTGATGGACATCAATGTCGCAGTGATACGAGCTGCAACTCCTAGCGTGCATATCATCCCACCATGCAGCATCAGTGCCAACAATAACATGTCAAAACTAAACGTAGATGTTCGCAGATGGCAGCATGACAGAGAAACATCGTTGTCGAGAAGGAAGTGTCCGATGTCGGGTCAAGTCGGCTGCTGTGTCGGCACATCAGATAAGATGATTGATTAGACCCACTTGTGCCAAGCACGCTAGACGGAACGTACCTACTGAAACGACAGGGCATGATTGACCGGGCACACAGTTGTCACATCAAAACCTTGGAAGTGAAGGACACTACTTATGCGATGGACGGCCAGTTCATCTTACATGCAAAAAGGCTCGTCCAGGGCTGACCACTTGCTCTCTCTGTTGATGTGATCTGGCTCCACACTTCATCGTCAATGAGGACCATTGGACACTTGCTCTGCGGGGGGAGGCGTGTCTTGAATGCAAAATCCAGACTTGAAAAGAGATTTCAATCTTTATCGGTACGCCTATGGTCTCACTAAGAAGCAGAAATAATCATAGCGAACACGCTCAACCTTCACAGCTTGTCGACAGACCGGCTATACGGAACAGCTTTAGTGCTCGGAGAATATCGAAACCAGTCGCTCAGTAGGCGATTGTATCGGGGGCCACGACTCCCTTCTGCCGTCGAGACCAAACTCGACTATTCTAGACGGTTTACGAGCATTGAGCCAAGCCATGCGGACGTTATCCATCAATCAGATTAGATGATCGTTGAAGAGTCTGCGAAGCGATGGAGCACTATATTGAGGCCTCCCGTCGCCTAATTGCTTAGCATGCATCGCGCCAGACCTACTCACGCCATGCAACCCGTCCTGCGAGTCCAATCTGCGTGTCGCACAATCTTATCAGATGAAGCTTATAATCTCAGTAGGTACCCAGATCTTGAGCAGTACTCCTCTCGTCTTTAAGCCTACCGCGCCTCAGAAAAATCATGACCTCCTTGAGTGATTTCCAACATACGAGAACACACACTGTCACCTCTGATGTTCACCCTGCGTCCACAGTCAAAGATGTCCAGATCAACGCACCCGTGCCCATGGTCGAGCTCGACTCCGAGAAAAGCAACGCCGTTGACGCTACCGCTGATCTGGAAGATCTGAAGGACTTCCCAGATGAGGTACCGGATTATGACGCGCAACGTGGTGTTCAGAAGATCGAAGCTACGACATTGGCGTGGAGTAAATGGTCGCTCGCTGCTCTGTTGATCAAGTGTGTCATGTCTATCTTTTCCGGGTACGATACAGTCACTGACTGCCTTCATAGCATCTGGCTCATCTTCTTGACCAATGGCTTGCGAGGCTCGATCCTTGTCGGTCTGACGCCTTACGTGACGAGCGACTTTCAGTCTCACTCGCTGCTGACGGTGATTGGGATCGTCTCCGACGCAATGACTGCAGCAGTCTACATTCCCATGGCGAAATTGCTAGATGTATGGGGACGTGCTGAAGGCTTCGCACTCATGGTCGGGTCTGCCACATTGGGTGTGGTACTGATGGCCACTGCACACAACCTACCCACGTTCTGTGCTGTCCAAGTATGCAATTGCCGAAAATGAATCGTATCGAAGGCTAATCCACTCGACGCCAGGTTTTCTACTCCATCGGATTTTCTGGGATCATCTACACTGTCGCTGTCCTTGCCGCAGACGTTACCTCTCTGCGCAATCGAGGCATTGCCTTTGCATTTACATCGTCTCCGTACATGATCACTGCATTCGCTGGATCAAAGGCCGCCGAGGCCTTCCTCCTCAATGTCAAGAATTGGCGATGGGGTTTTGGTAGCTTTGCCATAATTGTCCCTATCGTCACCGCTCCTCTGTTCGTGTTGCTGAAACTCCAGCTCCGCAAGGCAGAAGCACAAGGTCTCATCGCTGAGCAAATCAAGAAGGGCTGGACATTGGACAGAGTCTGGAAAAACATTGTCGCCTTTGATCGTAAGCCCCTGAACCCTCTCTGTCTCTTTCGGTCACTCATCGGATCCTACAGTGCCGGGAGTCATCCTCTTCGCAGGTGGCCTGACCGTCTTCCTCCTACCCTTCACTCTCGCCACCCGCGCCCCCAACGGCTGGAAGACAGACTACATCATTGCTATGATTATCGTTGGCTTTCTCGTACTCGTCGCATTTGGTCTCTACGAGACCTACGTAGCCAAAGAGCCCTTCCTCAAGAACAAATTCCTTACCGACCGCTCCGTGATCGGCGCATGCCTGATTGACATGACATATCAGATCAGCTACTACTGCTGGAACAGCTATTTCACGTCTTTCTTGCAGGTCGTGTGCAACTTGACCGTTGCACAGGCAGGATATGTATGCACCCTCTCGCCGCGGCACAACCACCCTATACTAACGCGAGCATTAGGTCAACTCCACCTTCCAGGTCGTTTCTGGTGTGCTGCTCTTCATAGTTGGCTACCTAATCCGACGTACTGGCCGCTTCAAGTGGCTCTTCTACGTGACAGTGCCCATCTACACCTTTGGGCTGGGCCTGATGATCTACTTCCGCCAACCCAACCAGGCTGTAGGCTACATCGTCATGTGCGAGATCTTCATCAGCATCGGTGGCAGCGTCTTCATCCTGCTAGTGCAGCTCGCCTGTCTGGCCGCAGTGGACCACCAGTTCGTTGCCGCTGTGCTCGCGCTGCTGTACGTCTCCGGAACGGTAGGGGGCGCAATCGGAAACGCGATCAGCGGCGCAATTTGGACAAACTCGTTTCTCAAAGCACTGATGCAAGAACTTCCTGAGTCGGCGCTCCCCGATGTGTTGAATATCTACTCGAGTCTGCCGGCGCAGTTAGCGTACCCTGTTGGCTCGCCCGAGCGGATTGCAATTCAGGAGGCATATGGGTACGGGCAAGCGCGGATGCTAGCGGCGGGCGTGGGCATCTTTGGCTTGTCGTTTATTTGGATGTTCCTGATTCGGAATCATGACGTGAGCAAGAAAGGTCAGACGAAGGGGATGGTGTTCTGAGGAGAATTGCCGGTTTCGACTTTGCGAGCGCATGCTGTACTGGTGTTAGTGCGTGCTTGAATTGGATTGTGTGTTCTACATCAGCATGGTGGATGTTGAGATACTCCGTCTCTTTACCGCAATGCCTTTGCAAGATTTCCATCGCCATAGCCGTGCAATTTCATCATCTACCCTTTGATGCCATCAAAACTATAAAGTAAACATTCAGCCTATACTTTTAACAAAGATCACAATAGTCTAACCTCGCAGTGCCAGACCGATCCAATGGCAAAGGCCAATCGTACTGACGCCCCAAGAAACGCTCGCACATATCAACGTGATATGTCAGTAACTTTATTAATCTTTCGGGACACTGGCAATAGCCAGTATCGACGAAGTATCCACAACACATACAGGCTACCATTGCGCAACATAGCCGGGGCCTGCCAGAGAAAGCGTTGCCCGAACTATGCATGCACTTGCACTGTCGCGGCAGCTCTTGCAGGTTGCGTCGATACCGCGCATGGAGACGGGTTTGTTCTTCAAAGAAGCTCCCGAATTACTTCTTATCCTCTTGGATGCGAATCGAGACGATGCAGGCAAGTGACTTCCTGGCACGCTGGTGCAGTGGAACTTACCGAAACGATCAAAGTACTGCACCCCGTAAACTTGACTAGTCTTACAAATGCTGAATTGGCACGGTCGGAACTGAAACATGATCAGCTGAACGCATTCGAAATGGCTACACTCACTAATGGTCCCTGTAGTCTTGAGTGTTGTGGTTCTCGATGTGAACATCCAGGACAATCTTTCTTAAATTTAATTAGATACTGACGGTTATGGTAGTGATGTTTAGGTGTTGTCGCATGTTTCTGATTCATTTCTGGGTCATGTCGTCCTTTCGTACCGGATCCGATTCATTCAGGATGACATGGATGGATTCACATGCGGCCTTCTAGGCAGCTGCATGTGGCAGTAGGACTTTGGGAGTCTTGACCCAAGGGGCCGGCTGAGGAGTCGGCCGAGGCACTGCTGAGGCACTGCTGTCGTTGCTGTGGCGCCTGAGGTATGGAAGGCTGGGTCGATGACATGTTTGACATTGCCATGGTTTTCGATTCCAAAACGCAAGCGATGAGGTCAATACTGGACCCAAGCTCGGAAAGTCTGGCCCATATCTTGACCACACCCGCTGTAATTCAGTGGCACCAGGCTGCAGTCTGGTGAGCCTGCCAGCTGCCGACTTGCGTCGTTGGTCAACCGGTGCACATCACGCTGGACTCGTATCTGAAGCTTATGATGCACGCTTAGTATAGGCTGTAATTGGCGAAAGACTTAATTCGAGCTATTTGCCAAGGATAAGGACAAAAGCTTGCATCGAGAGAATGAACACATCCAAGTAACCGTGAGGCAATTCCTTCTGGTCCTTTGAATGTTGCTTGCTACTGTGGGGCGGTCTTCTACTGTCTGAAACTTTGAGAGAGTATTGTTGAATAGGCATTTAAACTGATGCGCGTTGATGGTGCTGCAGAACACCTCCGCTGAATGCGTACTCACTTGGCGGCAGTCATTCGTAACGAGGTTGTATTGGTCACCGAACTTACTCGCTGTTGGGCGTCAGCTAAGACCCTATCTAGTGAGGCTGTGGGATTCAAGAAAGGATATAGTGTTTCATTTCTTCAATCCGTTCTGTGTTTGGCCTGGTGTTCCCCTTGTACACGTAACTGTTTTCGTGTTTAACCTTGTTTCTCCGGTTGAATTTCTTTGCCCTTGCGTTGTCGCCTTGTTTAATGAAGTTTTCTCAGGTCATCTCACGCCCCCAGAAGGCCCCAGTCAAAAACAACACCCGTTGTAGTTGCTGAGGGTCGTTTTTTAGCAGAAGTATATACTAAATCAGCTACAAGAAGAAAGTAATCAAAGTTTGATCTCCCTGCTATATTTCTGCCTCAGTGGATGACTTACACACCGCGTCCTCGGAGATGAGCGGGTACATAGCTTCGATAAACTGCGGGACTGTTCAAACCTCTGAGAATTGTCTTCGCCACGTATTTGTTATCGAGCTCTCTTGCTGTTTCCGTCCCGAGGGCGAGTATTCCGCGATCGAGCTGCGTAGAAAGGAAGCTCGTAAAAAGATATTTGCCAGTCATGTGAGAAGGATATAGGAGGGCTGTTACACCATTTGTGGCTTAGAGAACCAATCGCATAGAAAGTAGGGACCATTAAGATATGCGACTGTGGCATTCTCCTCTGACAGCAGATCAGGATGCTAGTTAGCTGCTGCATTTCCCCAGCCTTGAGTATGAAGGAATGGTTTGCAGCTAGATAGGATATCATAGCGTATGATGCTTCAAAACGATTGACCCACCAGGCCATCACAAAAAGCCCGTGTTCTAAAATTGGTATTACATGCAGTTGCTCAAAGATCGATGAAGCAGACCGAAACCCGACGTTTCCGAGACGGTAAGAACATTCATGTACCAGCCTTGTGCATTCGCTTAATCAAGTAGCCAGCATAGCATGTTGCTTACTTTTAAAAGCTCATGCATCCACTCGAAGCGCTGTAAGTCCGATCGTACTTATTGACACGCGTAGAATAGCACTCCTGCATTCCCAGATATCTGACTGCAAAAATCACGATGTCTGGTGCCAATGGACAGCCAATCATCGAGACGATTCCAACCGTACCGAGTGGATCTACACATATGCCTCTCGAGGCGTATCAAACACCCACAGTCAAGGTAGAATCGAACAAAATGATTCTCTTGGGCATACGCATGCCAAGACTTCTCTGCAGATGCATGCTAATAGGAAACATTTGTAATCCCCAATTTTGACACGTAACACGCAATAATTTCTCAACCTGCGAAAGTCTCTTGAACTTAATTCACTCTCCCCTACCCCATCATCACGCGTCCAGCAATACCCCCAGGCGACTCGATCCCATAGATTCCCCTAAATCCAAGCAACTACTTGAATAAACCAATCAATCAATCGACCATCCCCAGCTTCGCGCACCGCAACACCCCAACACAAAATTTGAGGCCTGAAATGTTGGGGAAATAGTTAGTGTAAGTAATACAAAGCAAGTACCCAACTACCTCGTCACTGCTTCATCACTTTCTTCCTCACTGTGTCAAGTAACACTACAGTAAATAGGTCAGGTTTTTTACCTAAGATTGTTAAAAAAACACAGATTTTATGTGTTTATTAATAGATTTCTGTGTTTTTTTTAGCGAAGAGGAGATAACAGCGGAAGGATAGGCCTAATAAGGTAACTAGAAGCTATCTATCTATATAATTTCCTCTTCTTTCCTTCTCTCCTTCTCTCTCTCTCCTTTTATCTCTCTCTTCTTCTCTCCTTTCCTTTCAGAAGAGGATATAATAGCTAAGCCCCTTCTTTACTTCTAGAAAATCTACTAATGCGTGAAGGCAGAACAAGACCTTAAAAGGCATAAAGGGAACTAAGAAGAGGGGAAAGAGAGTTAAGTGCTTAGAGCCGCAGATGTCAGAATGTAGGGAGAGAGAGTAGAGAAGAGAGAGAGAGTAGGAGGGTCTTAGAGCTTGGCGTAAGCAGATAGATTAGCTAATAATAAAGCAGTAAATACCTAGATTATACGTCTAAAAACACCCATACTTTCTAGGTATAAGCCTATCCAAAATCTGGGAAAAAAATTCAATCTGTGCGGGTTAAAAAAACCCGACCTGCTTACCGTAGTGTAAGGGTGGTGGACCATCGAATATCCAACCCGTCAAACCGCCCAGACCACCTAATTACCCCATCATTCAAAAATAAAAGCTACGCCAAGCCAGCCCTCGCGTCCTGAGGCTTTACTTCTAGTGCTACGTGCGGGTTGTAGTATTCTGTATCCAAGACTACAGAAGCCATCATCACTAGTTCTCCTCCCACTAAACACATTAGAGTGAGTTATCCAACACTTCAGCGGCACATACCCCGGAAGGGAAACTAAGGGCAATTTCCAAGAGCCGACAAACAACAGGCGCTACCCGAACCACAAACGCTGTGAGATGCAAAACCACAGACCCGCACACCTCAAAAAGAAAAACAGGAATATAGGTAGGTAGATAAAGAATCAATCACAAAGCCCCCACAACTAATAACACAACACCAACACCAACTCCCAGCGCGCCGAAACTCCCTCGCACGCCACTAGCACCGCTCGAGGCGCTGGCTTGCTGGTACACGTTTTCGGTGAACTGCCCGAGCACGTTGCCGGCGGGGTGGTAGTTGCAGACTAGGTACCTGGTGCGGGTTAACATGTGTCTTCTGTACAAGAGGGGGAGTGCGTGGTTATGAAAGGGGGAAAGGAGGGGTGAAGAGAGTGAGAGTGAGAGTGAGAGCCATACCAACCCGGCGCATTGCCCTTCCCTCCCTTCTCTCCGCCGTTACAGTCTGTGCGCGCACAGCCTACGCTCGTAGTGTTGCGCCAGACGAGTTGTGTGAAGTGGCCTGTTTTGGAGCTGTGGGATGGTTAGCATGCCAATTTCGCGGCGTCGTTTGGTTTCGCGAGGTGGTGGACGTGGATGGAAATGTGAAACGTACGAGAACTCTCCTTTCTTGAACTCGTAGTCCCGGCGCTCGTCGCCCCAGGCTTGGATCGCGGCTGTTGCGTTGGGGTAGCCGGATGCGAGGTTTTCGCCTGTGGGACCGCCCTGTGGGTGTTTATTAGTGTTAAGCAGATACATCCGATTTACAGTCTACGTTGGATGGCCATCCATGTCCTGAATCCCAACTCTTGCTAATGGCTCTGTGAATGTGATAACTCACCGAGTGTTCAAACCCACACTCCTCGCTCCACTCTCCCGCGATTCCGGCTAGACTCTCGTTCCAACTCAATTCCACAGCGTCGTGTTGTCTGCGGTACAGGTTTGTCGTTTCTAGCACCGCTTTTTGGAACGCGTCGTCGTTCGTGTACTCCGCAGACACGTTGGCGTTGGTCGATTGAGCGAATGTGCGGCTGGAGAGAGAGAGGAGGAGGAGTGGGAGGACGTGGAAGAGTGATGGCATGGTGATTGTGTACGTGGAATGTGCGAGTAAATTTGGCGGCAGATTGGAGAGTTTGTAGGATGTTATTGTACCTTTCTTTCCGTTATACGTTCAAAACAACGCAAGAAGAACAACTGAATCCGTATCCAAAGCAAAGCAAAAGAAAAGAGAAATTAAAGTACCTATAAACAACCACGTTCGCAACAGGTACCGTACCTACACCACACAAGCCTACCAACAAGGATGCCACCCTGTTTCCCGTCCGCCGTTACAAGCACCGCCGCGCCGAACCATGACGGGACGGAAGTCAACTGTAAGAAGATAGTGTGGACAGATCCTGGTCTGAACCATGGATAGAGTTGGCGTGGGGAAGGAGTGGTGACGTAGGTGGTCTGTGCGGGCGCTATGGAGTGTAATCTGACCACTTCGGTAAGTATTACTGTTCGTCCTTGGTTTGCGGTTGGTCGGGGTGGTGGAAGGCGTGCAATGCCATTGGGGTGTTGTTCGTGAGTGCATGGTTGGTACGAAGAGTGGAGTGATGGGATGTCGCACGAGGAACGATAGATGCGCACGGGTATCAAGTATAGGTAGCGGGAAGATCAAGAAAGAAATACGAGGAACTTCGCCAAGAAGAGGAGATACTGAAAACATCGTCATTGTGAGGATCGTATAAACATAACCTCCCTCCCTCCCTCCCTAATCCATCATCCCAATGACCTACGCCACAACACCACTATTAACGCCATTTATGGTATCTATCAAATCACAACCCAGCACTCATACATACAGGAAAAAGTCGGCTAGTGCCCGACACTCAGATCAGCAGTGAAATCCCGCCGGATAGTGAGGTCCTCAAAGTTCTCGGTGTTCTCGATGACAAGGCCTTGCTCGTTCGCGAGATGCAGGGTGCAGATGAAGCAGTAGCTGGTCGAGATTTCGGCGAGTGCTTTCTGGGGGTAGACTTGTTTGAGGTTGTTGACAATGTCGGTGAAGTTGAGGGGGTCGGCGAGTGTGGGTGTTGCGGTGTCTGCGGCAGTTGGTGTGGGGGGTGTGATGGCCTGGGGGTTGTCAGTTGGGCATGTTGCGTGGATGCGAAGGGGACGTACTTCTTTCAGACCCATGCTGGTCCATAGCTCGTCCTTGAGCCGCTTGACGTCGACTCTCTTCGCTGTGCGCGCGTACTGCATGTATTCTGGTCGGAAGCGCCGACTCTGCGTGATAAGGTCTGCGCCGAAGGGGTTGGCTTGCGAGCTTGGTATGTCGGTGGCTTGTGTGCCGAGAGGGAGCTGCGTTGGGGGTGGGGAGAAGTGGTCGCGCGCGTCTGCAAAGTCGTCGTCGTCCATGAATCCACCTGCGAATGGCAGCGCGTCGTCGTTGAAGAAGTCAGCGTCGTAGTTGCCTTGTACGGCGTCTCCTTCGTTGGCAGCAGCCTCTTCGTTGGCGCGGGTGGCCCAGAAGGCTTCGTCAACCTCGCCGTTGACTGCCTCTTCTTTCCGTGTCAGTTCCTGGGGCCGCTTTTGCATGCGTCGTGACCCAACACGGGCTTTGGGCTTCAGGAACAAGCGCAGGAGATTCTTCGAGTTGAAGTGTTTGTCGTCGGGGAGCAGGTTTCGTGTCTTGGACGTCCATTGTGCTTTCGGTAGGGATATGGCGGACGCCGATGCTGCAGGTGTGTAAAGAGCATTGGCCAGCTCCTGCGACATGGGGGCCATGAAGTCGATTTCGAACGGCTCTTTCTCTTTTCTCTTGGTGACGGGCGCTGCTTTGCCAGCCTCCTTGACACGTCGGATGCGCCAGTGCTCCGGCCCGGCCCAGTTCTTCTTGAGGGCTTGGTCGAAGTAGCTCAGAATATTCTCGTGCTCTTGTTCGCGTGCGTGGTTCATGGATATTGTGTACTGCTGCTCGTCGGTCCCCTCGCCGCTACCGCCGACATCCGCCTCTTCATCGCCCTCGGCTACTTCGTTGTCGTGCACGCGCGCGTTAGGAACCAGAGCCAGCTCCTGTGCCCAAGCCTCTCCTCCCTCGCCAAAGCCGACGTCGGGGGCCATGTCGAAGCCACCCATGTTGTCGTCGTCGTCGTCGAAGCCGCCGGCGTTGTTATCGTCGAGGAACATGCCAGAAACATTTCCTGCTTCGTCTTCGGCGTCGTCCTTGTCGTCTTGCCGCCAGTCTTCAGGGGCCTTGAGGAAGGGCAGGTCCATGGATCCATTGACGTCGCCGAGATCGAAGGTTTTCATGGACGGACAGACGTCTTGTTCGTCGAGGAGTGCGAGGTTGGGGAAGTACTTTGCGGCGAGGCCGGAAATGTCGATGTCGATGTCGGTGTCGTTCAAGGCTTTGTCTTCCTCGTCTTCGTCTTCGCCCTCGGCGGAGGCTTCTTGTGCATCCCTCGCAGTCGCATCGCCAGCGTCGTCGCTGCTGTCAAAGACGATCCTCCCGTTGGCATCGATAGCGAGGTGGTTCATCAGCAGACCCTTGGCGCCGCCCTCGTCGAAGTCAGCGGTTGCCTTTTTGAACAAGGGATCCTGCGCAAACTCCAGATCCATCTTCTTGTTCTGCAGCTGCTCGAACGAGGTTGCTAGCGTTGCTTCGGCAGAGCGCACTGCACGCTTGCGCTTCTTCTTCTGGCCGTCGTCACCCTCTTCGCCCTCGCCGTCGTCGCCGTCGTCGCCCTCTTCGTCAGCACCTCGTCGCTTCTTGTTGCCGTTCTCGGCCAGGCCACTCAAGAGCTTGCCCGTGTCGGTGGCGACGCTGTCTACTCGGCTGGTGTAGATCTTGACACAGCCATCGAGGGTGCAGCTGGCTTTCTGGAAGTTGACGCCGTCGCCCTCCTTCAGCAGGGACATCTCGTGGAAGTAGTCGATGAGGGCAAAGTTCCACGAGTTGGTGGCGTTGATCTTGTTGTCGGTGGCCATCTTGATCCAGTCCTCGAAGTTGGAGGCGAGGGGCAAGACGCGCTTCATGGGGGTGACGGCGCTGCCGGCGACATCGGGCATGTCGTGGTCGTCGTGGATGGGCGTGTGGGGATCGATGACAGTGGCGGCCAGCGAGCGGCGGGCTTTCTTGCCCACGGGGGTGGACGAGGCCCTGAGGGAGTTGCGCTGCTGCTCGGCGAAGGCATGGCGGCGTGCGGCGCGCTCTTCGTCGTCGTCGTTGAGGGGGACTCTGGAGGTAGTCAGTCAGCGATGCGCCATGTCGAAATGACATGCAGCCTACTTGGTCCCCTTTGCGGGGGTGCTCTGGGGGGCGAGGCTGTATCGCGAGCGGGCCATGGTTGGGGTTGACACGGGCGTGGTGTGGTGACTGCACGGGCGTGGTGTGGTGACTGCACGGGCGTGGTGTGGTGACTGCACAGACGCGGGTGTGGTGACTGCACCGACACGGGCGTGGTGACGGGCAAGGGCGACGTCGACGTGGTGTGGTGACTGGTGTGGTGACTGGTGTGGTGACTGGTGTGGTGGACGGCGTCGTCGGCGGCTTTGTTTGTCAACACCGAGTCGAGTGCCATCCGCGCTAGCAGTCCCAGGCCAGACGGGACGGCGCAGGCGTGTGCGTGGGTGCAACGTGGGACGCTTGGCGCTTGCCCCGCACAGCCACTTCTCCAGCCACTCTCCAGCCACAGTCCATCATCATCATCAAGCTTTCGCAGCCGGTTCCCAGACGTGGGCGTAGTGCTTAAGGCTTAAGAGCTTCCACCGGCGCAGGGCTGCCCTCCCCTTGTACGCACCTAATTGACCGCATCCTTATCGCGACGCATCCCCGGCTCCTGCGCGCATGAAGCAGCATGTCCTGACCATGCACGAGCGCTCCCTCCTGGACACGGTGCAGCGATGGCGCCGCTCCAAGTACTCGGCGCGTCCCTTTGCGCTGACCATCCTCGCCATCACCCTCATCACCCTGCTCGCGTGGGCCAAGGCGCAGCACGCAGAGGCCAGCCGTGGTAGTAGTATCAGCCGTGATAGTAGTATCAGCCGTGACAGTAGTATCAGCCGTGACAGTACTACCAGCAGTGACAGTCTGCACCGCCGACATGTCACAATCCTCGACGAGGAGGTGCGCCAACACAACCAACCACCTCACCCCCCCCAATCGCTGACTTCACGCACAGTGCCGCCTCGTCCACCATGCCGCCGACCAATGCGCCTTTGTCCTCGCCAACTGCCCCGACGAGGAGGCCGGCGTCATCTCGTACCTGACGCTCTACTACTGCCGCCTGCCCCACGCCAAACCAGTCGCCTTCGCCATGATGACCCTCTGGCTCGCCCTCCTGTTCAGCACCATTGGCATTGCCGCCAGCGACTTCTTCTGCGTCAACCTCAACACCATCGCCAGCATGCTGGGCATGAGCGAGAGCCTTGCGGGCGTCACCCTGCTGGCTTTTGGCAACGGCAGTCCGGACGTCTTCTCCACCTTTGCTGCCTTCCGCACCCACGCCGCGAGCCTGGCCGTGGGCGAGCTCATCGGCGCAGCTAGCTTCATCACCGCTGTAGTCTCGGGCTCCATGGCCCTGATCCGCCCCTTCAACGTCGCGCGCAAGAGCTTCGTCCGCGACGTCGGCTTCTTCATCGTTGCGGCCGGCTTCAGCATGGGCTTCATCGTCGACGGGCGGCTCCACCTGTGGGAGGCTGTCACCATGGTGGCCTTCTACCTCTTCTACGTAGCCTTCGTCGTGGCATGGCATTGGTCGCTCAACCAGCGGAAAGCGCGCCGCCTCAAAGCTGCTGCCATGCGCAGCCACTACGTCACCCCAGGCGGGGAAGAGGAGGAGGTCCCAGAGTACATGGACGACGACGATGCGCCTCCACCCAACTCCAGGGCACCCTCGCGCGGCGTCTCCATCGACGACTTCAACGCCCTCGAGCGTGGAGGGGAGGACCCCCTAAACGCAGACGAGAACGAAGAGGAGCGTGAGCGCTGGATGGGAGAGATGTCCAACAACATGCGCGTCAGTCGCCCGCAGCTGGGCGCTCGCCGACCCACCCAGACGGCCATTCGACCGAGTCTGGTGGGCGCCCTCGAGTTTAGGGCCGTGTTGTCGTCACTGCAGAAGTCTAGGAACATCCAGTCCATGCCCATCAGCCTGCGACGCTACTCGGACGACCCAACCTACACGACAGCCCAGCAGCAAGACCTCATCTCGACCACGTCCGATCCCGCTCCCCGCCCGCCTTTTGATGTTGCCTCGGTGTCGTCGGGAAACTCGCCCAGCCTCACCAGGCCTACCTTGGAGGTGCAGCAGAGCATGAACCGTGCCAGAGCTGTCTCTACCAACGACCTCGACAACGCCCGTCTGCAACCCAGCACACTTCAAGGCAACCTGCCGCACATAAGCTTTGCGCCAGCAACCCCCGACCTTCAGCAGAACTTCTCTACTCGAGTGGGCCAAGCACCGCCTTCTCCTACCATCTCGCTGTCACCACCCCCGTCGCACATGTCATCGCACATGTCATCGCACATGTCATCGCACATGTCATCGCACATGTCATCGCACATGTCATCGCGCGCAGCAAGCCCAGCGCCCTCAAGAACGCGAGGATACTCGGACCTGCTGGCGCCCCCTGGCCTCGACTCCCAGGGGTTGTCGCAGCGTTCCGGCACACCAACCCAAAGCCCTCTTTCGTCACCGGTTCTGCGGCCTGACGATCGTCCTGCGCCGCCAAATCTGAAGCTATCTGTGCCTGGCGCTGCGTCGCCGCCCATCCCATTCCCAGCCTACACAGACTTTCCGTGGTCGGCGCACAGCTCGTCTCGCGCTCCAAGCCTGCGTCTGCCTTCGCCCAGCGCCTCGCCCGAGTCTGCATTCCACAACGAGAGCCTGTTTGGCGTTTATGATGTCGCCCGGACGCCAAGATGGTGGCCTTCTCGACTTCTCCCCGCGCCGCACATTTTCCTGTCGACACTGTTTCCCACTCTGACGAGTTGGCGTGACAAAAACATCTGGGACAAGCTGCTGGGGCTCGTGGCTGCGTTGCCCGTCTTCCTCCTCACCATCACATTACCGGTTGTTGAGCCTGCAAGCAACGATGACGACGAGCAAGCTGGCCATCCAGACTTCGGTCTGCCACCTGCTCTGACGCCTGTCGGTGGCACCTTCGACTCGCAGTACCGCCTGGACGGGCCAGCACCAGCGAGTCGCACCAACACCGACCCATCCAAGACGCAGAAATCCGCTGCCAACCCGAATGGCACCTCGTACGCGTCCAACAACACGACTGGCTCGCAGCCACCCCAGGTCTTCATCACCACCGACGAGAACATCATCGGCTCCCCAGAAGCCCTCCCCGAGAACCCCCTCTCCGCACACCCACACCCCTCCACCGAACCCAAGGAATGGAACCGCTGGCTCGTGATCATCCAAACCTTCACAGCACCCTTCTTCATTGTGCTCGTGGTGTGGGCAAACGTAGAACCCGACTCCCCCCGCGCCCTCCTCCGACAAACCATGTACTCCAGCACCGCCTCCCTCGTCGGCCTCCTCTTCATCCTCGCCACCACAACCCCGACCCGCGCCCCACGCTGGCGACAACTACTCTGCTTCCTCGGCTTCGCCGTAGCCATAGCGTGGATCAGCACGATCGCAAACGAAGTAGTAGGCGTGCTGCGCACCCTAGGCGTGATTCTCAACATGTCCGACGCGATCCTCGGACTCACCATCTTCGCCGTCGGCAACTCGCTCGGCGACCTCGTAGCCGACATCACCGTCGCGCGCCTGGGCTTCCCTGTCATGGCGCTGTCGGCCTGCTTCGGCGGTCCGATGCTCAATATCCTCCTCGGTATTGGATTGTCGGGCTGCTATATGATTCTCACAAAGGGCGAACATAGACATGAGAAACATCCTTCTGAGCCCGTGCATTTCAAACCGTATCATATTGCTGTTAGTACGACGTTGGTGATTTCGGGCGCGAGTTTGCTCGTTACGCTTGCGGGGTTGCTGGTTGCGGTGCCTGTCAGGAGGTGGCGGATGGACAAGTGGATTGGGTGGGGGTTGTTGGGTACGTGGTGTGTTAGTACTGCGGTGAATGTGTTGGTGGAGGTTTTGGGGTTTAGCAGTGATGTTAGTTGACTGTGACGGTGTCTAGTTTGCGCCACTTGTTTTGTTACGATGCTGTTTATATACCACTTGCTGTTGCTTTGTTTATTCTACATACATACATACATACACAGTCAACTACACCCATTACATGTACACACAACAACCCCATCCACCTCATTCATCATTCAACCATACCCTACCCCACTATACCATACCACACTATACTTCATTACAAATCTACTCGCACCACCCTCCCATAGAGCAGGAAGTAACAAAGCATGCCACACCACACTACACCACCTTTCTTTCTACCAATTAACCAACCAAACAAGCAATCAACCAACTACCTAATAATCAAGCAACCAAGCACTTCCTCACAATCCCTCTCCTGCCTTACTACTACTATCACCGTCACCATCACTATCTAGAAAAAGCTATGTAGTTAACTACTATCTTACTTTGTAATAGACCTAGACATAATTTTAGGGTGCTGGGTTTATTGCTAGTGTAAGACTAGGGTTTGCTTAATAGACACACTACACGCATACATAGGTCAACACACGCACACATAGGTTAACACACATAGAGTTAACATATATAGGGTTAACATAATACAGCGCAGTGTAGTATAGGCAGTACAGGCAGTAGAGGCAGTAGAGGCAGTAGAGGCAGTAGAGGCAGTAGAGTGCAGTGCAGGCAGTAGAGTACAGGCAGTAGAGGAAGTACAGGCAGTAGAGGCAGTACAGGCAGTAGAGGCAGTACAGGCAGTAGAGTGCAGGTAGGGTAGGTGCAGTTCCGGTGACCACAAGTCCAGCCATGCATCGCCCAAAGTGTTACTACGGTAGATGCATGCGCTAGGAGAGCCTCACTTGGGGGCTAGAATAACGCTAGGATGGGATACACGTGGCGGGCTGTTGTGGCATTTCCACCCGTTAATTGGTTAGTCAGTCAATTGGTTAGTCAGGCAGCAATTGTAGTTACTCGCGTATAGCCCGTTCCTTGGTCGCAAAAAGGTGACGAGTAAGACAACCACAGCCTTGTACCACACGAACGTCAAGAAGGCGACCACCCACGGCCGTGAAGTGGAATCTCACAGTCAGGTAGTAGGTTAGGGAAATGCAGGGCCATGGCCATCTATAGGCCACGGGGGAGGAACAGGCGCGGTGGGGTCGCGGGCGTTGGGTTGAAATGCGGGTGCGTTGGGCGCTCGGGCGGTGGCATGGCTAGGTGGTGGTGTTGCAGTGGTCCACGTGTTGTTGGTAGGGTTGGAGTCATAGTTTAGTTTCTGAGAGCGCGGCCGGTGAAGGGCGATAAATAGGGAGATGGGGAAGGGGAGGGAGTGTGTTTGTAACTATTGCTATTGCTATTGCTATTGATTAATTGCTGTTGTTGTTGACTGCACCGATTGTCGTCTCGTCTACCACTCGTCAACGACTCACCTGCAGCTTTACACATGTCCGAATCAGCCCAGGAGACAGCGCATTTCTATCTGATTCGGAGAGTTCGGCGCAGGCCTTGAATACCTACGCACGCATATTTCGTCAGGCTGCAGTGCGCATTCCTCCGTACCCAACGGATCTGCAGGGCTTTGGCTGTGTAACCACGTCTGCCTCTGATCGAGCGGGCTGACAGCTGCCACGGAGGTCAGACGAGACGCCAACGTCATTGTTGTGCAGCGCTGAGTGTAGCATTTGCTGGGCCATTACCATTTGCTGGCGGCCATCTGCCATCCTGGTGTCTCTTATCGATTGCCGTGTCTCCTCTGCTGGTCTTGTTCAGACGACCCCTCGATCCTGCGTACGGTCCATTAATCCATCCCGCGGTCCATTACCATCCGCGTACGGTTAGTTAGCACAGCACGCAAAACTCGCCGCGCTCTCTCACACGCCAAACAGCAAACCAAACACGCCCACCCTCGCGCGCAAGGGACTCTTGACCAGCATCTGCCCGGTGCTCGTTAGCTGCGACAATCTGCTGCGGCGTCGAATCAGCCCTACCGAGTCTTGTGCACCGCTGTCCCCCTTGCTGCGCGCATTGGAGCGTTGTCTACAAATCCAACGTCGCCCGCTGTTGTTGTTGGTTGTGTGTTGTGTTGTCGCTGTTGCTGTCGCTGTCGCTGTTTACGCTCAGGGACCGGCTGTTTACACGCTTGACATCCACCAGCACTCGACCTGCAGCTGCACCGGTCAACCATCAGCCAACTGCACATCGCCCACCCCACCACGACGCATCACGACGCACCACGACGCACCTCAACGCACCACGACGCACCTCGACGCCACGACGCACCACGACGCCACAACGCACCGTCAGCACGCCCAACCCAACCCAACCCAACCCAACCCACGTCAGAAACCTCGACGCTTTCCTGCTTTTCACCTCGACCTCGACGCTCCCCCCTCTCCCGCATCCGCCTCCCGCTCGCCTCCCGCTCGCCTCCCGCGCACCGCCCGCACTCCTGGTATCCGCACTCGGCCTGTCTCTGGTAGAACGGGCTAGAGTACGGCATACCGCACGCACACATCAGCCTCATGCCGTTAGTCATCGCCCTCCCCAAGTCCAGCGCCCGCCCCTCTGCTGCCGCCATGCCCTCTGCCCAGCCCTCCCACGCCCGCGCTGCTGCCTCGTCGCGCCGCTCGCTCTCGCGCCGCTCCGTCCGCAGCAGAGCCTCCCACTCCACCCGCACCACCAACACCACTGCCACCACCACCACCACCTCTGCCTCGCGCTCGACCGCCCCCTCGAGCGCCTCCGTCTCCGCCTCCACGTCCGCCTCCGTTTCTCCCGCGCGCACTCCGCCCGCTGCGAAACGCGACACTAACATTACCATCAGGCCAGGGCGCGGCCACAAGGGCATCGACATCCGCGTCGACAACCGCACCGGCGCCTACGCCGACGACTACACCGACGACTCCGACGACGATCTGTCCGACGAGAAGTTCCACAGCGAGGACGAGGAGGACTACACCTCGGACGACGACGAAGACGACGAGGAGACGAGCTGGGACCTGATTGAGGAGATCCACCCCTCCGACTCGGCCTCCAGACCGCACCACGCCCGCCGCCCACCCTCCCACCGCGCCCCGCCCCCAGCGCCGCCTGCTCTCTCCGCCCCGCTCGCTGCCCGCCCTCGCCCCTCGCGCCGCGCCTCGTCCCGCCACGCTGTCCCCGCCCCTGACCCGCACTCGGCCCACCACAGCAGGAGCAGGAGCAGGGGCCCTGAGCTGGCGCCCCGCGAGCACCGACAGCGGCGCCGTCGACGCCCCTCAGCCCACCACCAGCCGGACAGCTTGGGCGAGGAAGACACGGGCGACGACTTGTACCCACCCCCACCCGCCCAGCACGCCGCCCCCGGCCACCCCAGCGCCCAGTGGTCCCACGTCCCGCCCGCCCACGGCTATGCCCCAAGCACCATGTCCCACCACGACCCCCGCTACTACCAGGGCGGCGCGCCCTCGCCAGCCGGCCAGCTCGTGCCCCCCGGCTACCACGGCTATGACCATCACTACCAGAACGGCTTCAGCCCCCAGGCGCCGAACCCCTTCGCTGCAGGCCCCCTGGCTGCCGATCGCGAGGGCTACTTTGCCGGCCAAGGCTACCCCCAGCCCCCGGGCCCCCGTGCAGGGAACCCCAACCGCCGCTCCATGGGCGCAGCTCCGTCCGATGCCATGACGCAGTACGGTCACAGCCAGATGGGCGGCCACCAGCCCTACCCCGGCTACCCCTACCCTGGCTACGGAATGCCAGGCATGCCGCCCATGCCCCATCCCTACCAACACCAGTACTCGCCTCCTCCCGAGGAGCGACATCACGCTCGGCCCAAGCAGCGAGGTACACCGCGACCGAAATCCACCCTCTATGACCCCCATTCTGACGATGATCCTCACCAAGTTGTCGCAGGGCCACCGCCTCCCCCACCCCAAGCTGTCGTCGTCCACGCGCCGGCTCCACTCCCGCCGCCACCGCCGCCACCGCCCCCAGATACAGCAAAGGAGGATGCCATGCTGAAGAAGCTGAACGACCTGCTGCTCGGCAAGGCTGAAGAGGAGGCACGCAAAGAGGCAGAGGCGAGGAAGGCGGCCGAGCTAGCCAAGTTTGATCGCCTCGAGAGCCTGCTCATCGCCCAGCAGGAAGCGCAGATTGCAAAGGACAAGGCGAAGACGCAGGCAGCTGCTGATGCGGCCAAGGCTGCCGCTGAAGCCAAGAAGAAGGGCGACGAAGACAAGCTCGCCAAGCTCGAGAAGCTCATCTTGGCACAAAAGGACGAGCAGCTCAAGCGCGAGGCTGCCGCAGACGCCGCCCGCAAGGCCGCAGCAGAGGCAGCGGACGCCGAGGCCAAGAAGATTGCCGAAGAGAAAAAGGCCGCAGCCGAAGCCGCAAAGCTGCTGCTCGATGCAGCACAAAAGGCGCGCGAGGAGGCCGAGAAGAAGGCCGCCGCAGAGGCCGAGGAGACCAAAAAGGCCCACGAGAAGGCTCTTGCCGAGGCCAAGGCGGCTGCTGACGAGCTGGAGAAGGCGAAGAAGGCTGCCGAAGAGGAGGCGGCCAAGCTGAAGCCCTCTGACGCACCGAAGGCGCCTATCAAGTTCAAGGATGCTGTGGGCCGCAAGTTCAGCTTCCCATGGCACATCTGCAAGACGTGGAAGGTGAGTTATTGTGTGATTATACCGTGATCATGACTAACAAACCCAGGGAATGGAGGAGCTCATCAAGCAGGCCTTCATGCACGTCGACGTTATTGGTCCTCACGTTCACCAGGGCCACTACGACCTGGTAGGGCCTGACGGGGAGATCATCCTGCCCCAGGTCTGGGAGACGATGATCCAACCCGACTGGGCCATCACCATGCACATGTGGCCGATGCCCGAGCCGCCGCCACCTGAGCCACCGAAAGAGGCTCTCCCACCGCCACCGCCGCTCGACCACCAGCAATTCATGATGGGCCACCCTGCGGTGCGTCCTCCAAAGGCGAAGAAGGGAACCAGCAGTAAGAAAGTCCCCCGCGTCGTGGCCGACCCGATGGTGGTGAACGTGCCCCCGCCGCCTCCTGGCGGGGGTGCAGGGCCTCCACCACCCCCTCCCGCGCCCGGCGGTGGCCTCCCCCCAGGCGTCGTCGTCATGCCTGCCCCCTCCAGCGGCTCTTCTCACAAGCCCAAGTCCAAGCCCAAGCCCGGCGGCTTCTTCGCGTGGGCCGCCGGCGGCAACGGCCGCTCGAGCTCCGTCAAGAAGAGCAAGAAGGCGTGAATTCTTGCGTGGCAGCAGCGCGTCGAGGATGCTTCGTACCTGTCCTCGTGACCGCTATGACGATGACGACTATCCAGGCATGTTGCTGACTGGACTGCAGTGCCGGCTTTGCAGTGGAAAGAGCGTGCCTCATTCCACTACAAGCCGCCACGCCTCGAAGTGCAGTCAGTCATCAACGTTGCTATCCCCTGCGCTGCAAGTCTCCAGCGTTGTCTGCCACAGGGCTGGGTTGCCCACTTCCATCTCATTATTTTGGTTTCATTTGCTTCAAAATAGCCCCCTTATACCCTTTTGTCAGCCAGCCAGCCAGCCAAATAGACTGCGAGTCGAGTGTTGAGATGTATGGCTGCGATATGGTTACGACACGGCTACGATTCGTTTAGCGAGAGCGGGGAAAACGGTGCCAGGGAAGGAAGGACGCGGAGGGGGAGGCGAAGAGAAAGGAAGGAAAAGTCAGATACCACCTTCATCGCGTGCCCCATGTCGCTGATATTGCCGGTTACTTTGCTTCACTTTGAGCGCGCGCTTGTTTTTGGTTGTTGGTTGCAGCGTTTGGATCGGCTTGGTTTGGTTTGGTTTGCCTTTGGACTACCCTCTTTGCGATGTTTTTTGTTTGCGGCGTTTAGCGAGCGCGGGTTTGGTGTTTGTGATGCTTGGGCGATGGATGACGATAATGCGAGACGAGACGAGACGAGATAAGAGACGAGACGAGAGATGCGATATGATAGTACGTTATGTAGGTAAGTACAGTACGTAGCTAGCTAGATGTTCAAATAGCGGGATTTTGGATTACATGACCTTTACGCGCGATTCTGGTGTTCGTGATGCTTGGGCGATGGATAACGATAATGCGAGACGAGAGACAAGATAAGAGATGCAAGACGCGATATGATACTACATTATATAGGTAAGTATAGTATGTAGCTAGCTAGATGTTTAAATAGCAGGATCTCAAATATATAACCTTTACGCGCAATTCTGGTGTTTGTAATGCCTAGGCAATAGATAACAATAATGCAAGACAAGAGACAAGATAAGAGATGTAAGACGCAATATAATACTATATTATATAGGTAAGTATAGTACGTAGCTAGCTAGATGTTCTAATAGCGGGATTTTGGATTATATAACCTTTACGCGCGATTCTTCGCACAATGAGTCTATCTCGCTTTGATCCGTTCCCTGCTAGCTTACGGCCAAAGAATCGAGTTTTTACGGTACCTCCTGCAAGATCTCGAATTTGAAATCCTGCTTGACTCTCAGATACGGCCGGTCTTGGAAGTCTCGCGCCGTGCCGGAGCTGGGGACTGGATGCTGGAATTCCGACATGTGCTGCCACCTAAGACGAGGAATCAGGTCCTCTGTCCTCTGTCCTCCCGCTGAAGCCTTGTCGGAGGAGATAGTCGTGGAATTTGCTGTTTTGCTATCGATGTGTCGTACGCAATCGAGTCATCTGCAGACTCGGTCTTCCGTCGGGGGAGCGGTCGTATCGTGGTAGGTCGGGATAGAGCGTCGTGTAGGCTGGTATGAACCGCTGGTTCCGCGGCGCGGTTGAGATGCACACCTCTTGGAGGGAAGTAAGATTCCAGATCGGTGACTGAGCTGCATATGGTATGCTCCAGCGTTTGAAGCTCCCTCCTCCATCGCCACCAACCGCGACCAATCCGACTGTGGATGCTGATATTCTTCACTCATTCATTCCTTCACCCAATATTATGTCGATCCATCTCCTCATCAATCCAACTTCCACCCCTCTTCGCCCCGCGCGACCGCCGCCGCCACCGCTCGCGCTCCTCCGCCGTGGCACTCTCCCAACCGCTGTCCCTCACATCCCTACGCAGCGCATCAGCACGCGCATGCGTAAAATCCCCACTAACATGCCGCGGATCGACAAAATCTGGCAGATGGAGGGTGTTCGCTCCGGTGATGCTCAGACTACCATGCGGATTGGCCACTGCACGGCCGGTGGTTCCGCGGCTGGTGTCGGCGCTCTTACTCTTCTCGAGTGTAAGACCCGTGGCGTTGCGGGGACTGTTGTTGTTGGAGTCTGTGCGGACTTTGACGATCTGTACGAGTTTGCCCAGGACGGCGAATTCGAGCTTGAGTTTGATGGAGTAGACGACGCCTTTAAGTGTTGTTTCGATTAGGTATAGGTTGGCGAATTCGACGCCGAGGAGTGCGAGGTCCATGACGATGATGACAACGTTGATGGCCAGGATTTGGTACATGGTTTTGCGCACGCTGGCGCTGCGCAGTTGGCCGCTGCCGTCGTCCAGGGAGGCTACATCGTCGTGTACGGATTCGCCTAGCTGGAGGAGGCGGACTGTCTCGCGGATGTAGATGATGGAGAGGATGAGTTCCTGCAGGAAGAAGCCGACCATTTGGATCTTCTCCATGATGGAGTAGCCGTTGACGAAGCGGGACAAGATGGTTGGCGTGAGTTCGTTCGAGTTCGAGGCGAATGTCAGCACCGTTGTGACGGAGTGCAGGATGGTCCCGTTGATGATGATCATGTACAGAGTCCAGCGCAGAACTCGACGAGAGTTGGTCAGCAGATGTAGGCGCGACCACAGTACTACTGATTGACCTGACACCATGGTCCACCACCCAATGGTGAGCAGCACAACAGCAACATATCCGGCATCCTGGTTCGGGTCCAGCAGTTGGAAGAATTTGATCAGGAAGCCCAGCGAGTAAGGCAGCACGCCAAACCCTGCAATCAGCAGACTCCAAAAGTACAGCCCGTGATAACGCTGAAAGGTGACGAGGACCAGAAGGATAAGCTCCACGGCGTTGTACAGCGACAAGCCGAGAAGCACTGCGATGATGATCTTGAGAGCAAGCGAGTTCCCCGTGTAACCTGCACGTAACGGTTAACGGCATTCGAGTGGCAACGCAGGTACCCTACCTCCGGTAATCCCAGCTCCAGCAGAAAGAAGCACGCCCTGTGCCGGCGTCGACTCTTCAGGCAGCGCAGAAGTTGTCGGGCTCGGAGTTGCACTCATGGATATGGAAGCCATAGCGTGATCCACCTCCTTTCCTCTGCCATCGCACCACCACCAACAAACGTGCCAATCGACACTACTATTCCTTCTCTTTCGCAGTGCAGGCACAGCGTCGTTGTCGGCAGCACGCTTTCACGTTGCTTCTGCAGCGTAGTCGCGTTTCCGGGTCGTCCAATTCGGTTCGCAGTGGAGAAAACTCTGGTTTAACCATGGCGACGGCTGCGCGCTTGACCAAGCTAATGAACCGCGCACGCGCGCAAGCCCAACGTGTCGGAAAAACATGCTGGATCATCGCGGTAGCATGACGCTAGCTGCTCCACCCGCTAACCCCTTCCAGACTGACCATCCTGGGGAAATGGATGCCGTGGACAAGGGGCCCTTGTTTTGATGTGTGCGGCAGCCGGCGTGCTATTTACGGCGACTCTGTCTCGACGTCGTGGCAAGCAAACAACAATCGCATGGTAAGGGTCACGGTTATTCTCGTTCCTGTTGCCAGCTGAAAGAGGTGTTGTCGATGCTGCCCAACGCTCGTACGATTAGCAATTTGGTGAGATGCATCAACACGGGATGCGCAGAAGTGAGGCCGGGTGAAGGCCGCAAAGCACCGAAAAATGTCATGATCATCGGACCTTTCTTCCTTCCCGCTGTCGCCAACCTGTTCACACGCGCTCCAGCGACGTTGTTTCCACTCAACGCGGGGTGTAGAAAGTTTGCATCGCGAATCGCGTGCCGCATATTAGTGTGCGAGTATGCTGTAGGCTTGGTCTACCTGCTAAAACTCGTCTCGAATTTGGCGAGGCTTTAGTGGTGAGATTCACCGCAGATCGTTGACGACCTACGCAGCTGCACGATTTGCATCTCCTTGCCAACGCCCGAAGTCGGCGCTTGGGATCTTGTCTGCTTTAAGTTTTGCCGGGAAGGTTGGCTCGCTCCCGCTGTCCTCTCAGAACGGACAGGGATGGCATGAACGCAGATAGGTATAGACTCCAGAGTTTACATGGATGTTACGTCCAAGAAAACGTTTCACCGGTAACAAAAAGCGGTATAAGAACAGAGAGATAACGATCTCGTAGTAAATCATCGATAGGTGCTGTAGCAAGCAGAAACCAATGCCGAAACTTGTTTTGAGACGGGAAGACGTGAGAAACCAAGCGCGAAGATCATTGACTATAAATCCTTGATGGCTAATAAACTGGCGGTAAGTCACATCACTTGTCAAACAGGTTCTCTTGAATCGGAGAGTCTCGCTTGATATGATGTGAAAGTGATGTAGCGTGCAGCGATGTTGTCGTTGCTATTACTGAACACAGTTATTTTAGCTGGAGATTGAAAGCACTGTTTACTTTGACTTCTAGTCAGAATAGTAACAAATCTATACAAAGGAACGGACACTTACTCACCACTTCAGAAGCAGCTGGTCAGATTGACTAACTCGCACATAATAATTTTCACACCCCTTCTGTGCGGAAGAGTGCCACGTGGGATGACGCTGGTTAATCTGGCCTTGCTCGCGGATCCCTGCTCCTATATCTGTCGTTCATATCCCTGGACTTGCGAATAAGCCTGAGCCGAGCAGGAGCGGTGCAGAAAGTCGGCCCTAACGTTCTTGGTTTCTCCTCTCTGGATGTTCAGCTCAACAGACAACCTCGCCAACTCCTCGAGATAAGACTCAGTCAAGCATCGCACAATGAAAATCCGGTACTCGCAAATCGAAGAACGGACATAGGGTTACAGTTGACGGTGTCTTTCTACTGATCTACGCAAGCCATCAAATGACATCCTGTCCGTATCCTCGGTCTTGATCCCTGAACTCGAGAGGAAGCCGTCGCCAGTCAAGAGTTGTCCATTTGGAAGCGGTGAAATCTCAGGTTTTCGATCTCCTCTCTCTGCATCTACAACTTGTTCTGACGATTTTGTCGACTGGGTTGGAGACAAACTCACGTCGAGCAGCAGAAAACTAGTATAAAACCGCGATCTCTGCTCAAATTAGGCAAATAGACCTACACTCAACAGTATTTTTTGACTGTAGATGCAAGCTATTGGACACCTACAAACCGAACCTGTCAGGGGGTTACATCACATAGTATTCGTTGGACTCAAGACGACTTGAGAGACTGATGAACAGATGTGTACAAATTACATGTAGTACAGATCTGTGTGTTCGGTACCCAAACTTCAATGTCACATGAGTAGCTCGGGCTCCCTTACGTGAATTGGTCTGGAGTAGGAGTTGTATAAGGACTACTTTACTTACCAATACGTGCCCCAAAACCGCAGTGTGCACAGAACGAACCCGCACAATAACGTTACATCTCACTATAAAGACACACGTCATCTAATTCCAGCAAAAACACAGAAAGCACATGATACGCATGAACTTGACATTGTAAAAAGCTGACATGTAGACACAACAGCCTAAACACCGTTTCAACCCCTCCTTCAAGCCCTATCACCAATTCCCCAACCGCTCACCAGATCTGCTTGTCCAGTCCTAACGCGCTACCTGGTCTCATCCATCCATCTTTTTCATCCTTTTCTTTACGCCTCTTTCCTACATCTCCGCTACTGTCTACTGTCCCTGCTTCTATCTCTTAAGCCCCTTTATCACACACAGCCCCCACCCACCAACCCCATCTTCTCACCTTAGGTGTGGCGTAGGTTTAGGACTGGTAAAGGCCGCTGCAACGCCACAACGCTAATCACCAACAGGTACCTATCATCTTACCAGGGCAAGACAAGTAAAATTCTACTGACAGCGCCTTACCTCGTAATTACGTCTAACGATTAACCAAGCCCATTTAGCCGACCCCAAAGCGCAGGCTGGTGAGCCAAGAAGAAGACGGCTGTTTCTATCCACGCTCTTAGCGCCACTACCTAGACATGCTGGTAGAGGTTACTTGCTATCCCCTCGCTATACTTGCGCACCCGCTTTGGACATTCGCAGTAATGCGCAATCTTTACATAACATTAAGGGAGAAGAGCAGGCTAGTCCCTCTATGTTCAACCTAGCTCTAGGTCCCTCATGCCAAACCACCTCATTCTAGTATTTCATTTCACTGCACTACAGACAAGCTCAGCTTCCCTTCTTACCTTGTACTCGCTTCGACTCTCTTCCAGCTTATAAGAGCGTCATCTAGTCTCCGTGAAGAACTAAAAAGCTCTTTTGCACAACACAGATGCGAACTTCCTTATTAAGGCACACTGGCTCCTTGATGGTAGCTACCCCAGCTCCACCCACAACGATCCAGCGTTCCTAGCCAACGCGCAGAACGAACAGGTTGATTACGGGGTTGAAGCCAGAACAGCAGTTACCTATTACACAACGACACTGTTGAGGTTCGGAGAGGTGGAATCACAGACTTCTGGGACATGTTTGTAGAGACTTGCACAGGGCAAAGAGAGGAATTGTAAACTAATCTTGCGTGTCCCTATAATATTAACTAGAAGCGGGAGGCAGTAAGAGTGTATCAAAAGCACTGTAGCTTTATATCTATATGCTAGGTGCAATACAATCTTCTAGAAAGCAGTAGAGTAGCTAATATACGTAGTATAGTTAAGGGGAGAGGGTAGGGGTTGGTGGGATACTAGAGGACTGGTTGGTTGGTCGGATGTATGTATGAGTAAGTAAGTAAGTAATCGTGCAGCCAATTGGCTTGTGGGAGGTAAACCGTTAACATCTGCGAATAGAAAGTCTATGGTCTAAATATTTCAACAAAATACGTTGGTGTTGTCTACTCATGACCTTCTCTATTCTCTTTCTACTGCAAAAAATGCAATCCAGTCGCCAAACCGCTCAACAAACAAATTGGATCTTCACGCGCTCTCCTTCTCGGGAACCTGCGCATTCGCCTCGCCAACCTCCTCGACCTTTGGATCCCGCTTCGCTTCCTCCTCGACCTCAGGCGGGAAATCGCCGTCGACGATGCCGAAAACACCGACGTCGCTTCTCCCCATACCGCCGCCCTTCTTCTCCGTCTCGGGCCACTCTTTCAGCACAAACCGACCCTGCTTCTTCGTCTCAGCGTCGTCGAAGTCGAAGACGCGCCAGTCGGCGTTGAAGAACATGCGGTTGCAGACGGCGGTGCGCAGGAAGCCCGAGTGCGTGACGACGGCGATGACTTTCTCGGGGCGGGAGTACAAATCTTTGAGACAGGTTTGGCCGCGCGCGACAATGGCTTTCTGGGTGAATGCGTACGGGTTGGTTTTCAGGTTACTGGTTTTGTCCGGGTACAGGGGATCGACGCCGGAGAAGTCGTATTGCGGGTACTCCTTGGAGATGACGTCCATGGTGTTGCCTGTGTCGCAGGGCTTGTCGGCGTTTTCGTGCCAGTTTGCATCTGGGTGGACGGGGACGCCTTTCTTGATGAGCCAGTCCAGGCCGATGGTCATGGTTTCCAGGGTTCGCCTCATGGGGCTGACGACGATGAGGTCCGTTTTGTTGGCCAGGTCACTCGCTTTTAAGCTCTCGTGCAGTTCAGCGCTCTGTTGGCGACCCAGGTCAGTTAGTGGTGGGTCGTGGATTGACTGTGGTGTGTTAGAGACGTTCATGTTGCGCATCAAGCCACCCTACCCAATCGCTGGTGGCGTTGTGCAGCGCCTGCGCATGGCGAATGAGGATGAGTGTCGGCGGCATATTTTGATGTTGAGTTGGTAGGCAATGGCGGTGGTGTAGGCGTCTGGCTGCTGATCGAGTTTTAGTAGCCACGCTTTGGTTATCGGCGTTTGACTGGTGAATGACGCGCTCGCCCCACCAGCTTCCCGCTAGCTGCAGCTTTACGACGTTTCGGTGAGCCATGCTTAGCATGCCGAACGTGTCAGTGCAGCCAACCGAGGCTGCTGCATGTGTACGTTAATCAATGCTCACATCACAGGCTTGCACAGTGAAAAGGAAATGGTGGTGTTTCGTGATTGCGCTTCGTGGAGCAGGTCGTTATCATGGATGACCGTTTGTTCTGGCCAGTGCAACGTCGTGATTTACTCCTGCATCTTCTCTTCCTCTTCCTCATCGTCGTCGTCGCCCTCCAGCGCCTTCTTGGCCAGCCGCTCGGCCTCTTCCCTAATGTCCTTGGGCACCTCCTCGTGTCTGCCCTTTGTGGGGCCGTCCAGGTTGCTGATCCAGGTCAGCTCCAGCTCGAACTCCTTGTCCTTGTTGTCGTCGTGTGCGACGTAGATGATGCGCGCGGCCTCCTTGACACCGTCCTGCAGCGACAGCTCGCCATCTGCGAGGTTGAGCTTCTCGAGTTCCGACTTTGCGATCTGTCGTCCCTTGCCGGTGGCGGCGCCGTAGTAGCCCTGCGGGGTTGGTTAGTCCAGGCGTTGGGTAGGGTAGTGGGCAACGTACCCAGTACAGACCGCTCGGCTCGATCATGTACAGAGAGGGACCGCCGTGCTTGGCACCCTCCTTCTTGCCGCCCGAGCCAGCCTTGGGCCCAGCGCCGACCTGGCCGTCGACGGGCAGCTCGGCCTCCGAGTCCCAGCCGGCGACGATGGCTGTGATACCGAAGGGTCGGACGCTGGAGTAGAGCGTGTATGCCTGGGCATAGCTTCCCATGCGGTCGGCGAGCGAGGCAACGGGGATGGGGGCCTTGTAGAGCTGCCGCCATTGGGCCGCCTCGTCGCGGGCTCGGGAGACGAAGTGGCGGCCGTCGGGGAGGAGGCCCGAGGAGACGATGCCCATGTTCCTGTCGACGGTGGCTATGCGCTTGTTGGCGCCGGCCTTGAGCAGCTTGCTGGTGACGAGCTTCTCGAGGGCCAGCACGACGCCGTCCTTGCACCTGATGCCGACTGCTGTGCCGCCGTTCTCGACCGCCTTGACTGCGTATTCGACCTGGAAGTTGCGGCCATCGGGGGAGAAGACCGAGTTGGACAGGTCGTAGCCTGTGCCTATTGACGTCTGTAGGGGTTAGCAAGCATCCTGCGCAAACACGGCGGCGGCGGCGGGGCTGACCATGGCGGAGGCGGCGTGTGTGTGGGGGGAGTGATGGGGGGCGAATCAGTCGGACGGTGGGGTGAAGCTGGTCAGAGACAGCAATCGGGGCGGGCGGGGGCGAGTTGGCTGCGGAGCTCGGCGATGGTGTTGATGAGGCAGATGCGTTGCGTGTTGGAGCTCACGGCGCCTTGAGCTAGCGTGGTGGTCCAAGCTCGGGCGAGGTGCCTCAATGTTCAGGCATCTGCTGCCCCATCACGGAGGTCTTCAATCACGTGATGCGGGAGTTGCGCCTTGGCCCCATCCATGACTGTTGACAGAACCCCGCCAGACCGCCAGACAGCCCAGTCAGCCCTGGAGTTTGGGCCCAGGGGGGTACCATAGTATGCTGTCGCTGGCACGCTTCGCAGCTCGTGACGGGCAGCTGGCACACTACGAACACTGCAACACGGCTTTTTCTTATTCTTCTCGGCGAGCTGCCTCTACATACATAGTAGTGTGAAAGTAGTATACGAGCCATTCGATGCAACCGTGGTCCACGACGGTCCCAGCACTGGCTCCGCTTCTTCACGTCTGATGAGTTGTCGACCATAATCGGCAGGCACCACTCACCAACCCATTGGCTCTCCGCCTGCTAGCCGACGTTTTATGTTTCAGGCGCCTGCTAACTGCACCTGGGCGACAAAATCATCCCGCCTTTTTCTCTACCCTCAACCCAACCCCATGACCCATGACCTGCCCGCTACACAGTACATATAGAACCACGGCCACGCCGCCCTGCTGACCTCCACCTGCGATCTTGTTCTTGACTCACACACAGCTGTCTCTTCCTTCTCTGACGACGAGAAGAACCTGGACAAGGGAACCATTGTTGCAAGCTTCCCTTGTCAGCGCCCAACCCATCTGCCAAGCATCACCAGACCACAGTCTATATAGCAACCGCCCTCGCAGCCCTTTGACCAAGAGCCTCGAGCGGACACCACGGCTCCAACATCTGCCGTACTGACGTCTTCAACTAACACGCTGGTGCGTTTGGCGGATCGACAGACCGACGGTTCTACGACCATTGACGTGCATCCACAAATGCAGCCTATGCTTGCACACTACTGCCACTGTACCTACAACACAGCCTTTGCTTACAGCCCCTCTGTATTCTCCCAGAACACTGCCTGCTCCCATGTAAGCTCTTGAACATGCACCGTGTCGACATACTGACCATTACGTCATAGTGCGGCTCTATATCAACGGGCATCAACATTCGAGCCAAGGCCGACCAAGACGCAAACATGCAGCAGGATGAGCTTGCGCAGCTGTTTGCAGCTAACATGCAGCTGTCACAGCAGCAGCAGATACAACATGTTCAAGAAGAGCAAGCACAGCAGCAACAGCAGCAACAGCAGCAACAACAGCAACAACAGCAACAACAACAACAGCAACAGCAACAGCAACAGCAACAGCAACAGCAACAGCAACAGCAACAGCAACAGCAAGAAGCACCCAAGGCGATAGTGTATGCTTCGAGCCACTACACCCACTCACACCATGTCGCGCCCACCCGTAGTGCCTCAGAGCCGCCACCAAAGACACATATTGACATGTCCGAACTGGGGACGATACTGCTGCGCAATAGCATCAACCCCGAACTGCTTTTCCCGTCCCAAGTCGAGCTGTTTCAGAACGCAGATGATGACCAGCGGTTACGGCTGCTCGAGCTATGGCGCATCTCACCACCACAGGGCCGCCAGGGCTATCCAGCAGGCACCGACTACAACATGTCGCGGCAGCTGTACGACTGGCCGCCCACGAGCCTGGCGCAGGAGGAGTCGATGGCAAGGCTCCGCTATGAGAAGGCCCAGCAGGAAGAGCTCAGCACGTCCCCGCAGACAGCCGAGCCGTACATGTCCTCAGGCTACGACATGCTTGCGCAGCGCGAGTACGAGCAGTCGGCCAAGGAGTCGAGCTACCACCAGGCGACGGACCCCGTGTACAACAGCACGGGCGGGACTGGACTGTGGCAGAAGAACGTGGGCAGCATTTCGGACATGGAGAACAACTACGGCGCGTTTGCCTACGCCCGCGAGTACGGCTTCCAGCAGCCGTCGTACGCTGACGAGGAGATGGTCATGTAGGGGGGTAGTTGGTTGGTTGTGTGTGGCGTTTTCTTTTATCAAGGCATTCCATGGCGTTGGGCAGGGCTTGGATTAGTTGAATACCCATTTCAGACATGTCAAGATGTTGCATACTATATAAAATACACGTCGAGCAGGACTTGGATTAGTTGAATACCCATTTCAGACATGTCAAGATGTTGCATACTATATAAAATACACGTCGAGCAGGACTTGGATTAGTTGAATACCCATTTCAGACATGTCAAGATGTTGCATACTATATAAAATACACGTCGTTGTCGCTCTACTTGTTCTCGTCCCACACATGCATGGCCTCGCGCTGATATGATACAAAGCAGGATGCCGACCTGCTCGAAAGCTATGACTATGGCAATGGCAATGGCAATGGCAATGGGCTCCCGCATCCAAACACATAGATATACACAGCACAGCGCCCAAGCACTGCACCTCTGACCTCCCTCCACCACGTCGTCTATTGCTTCGCTGCACCTCTGACCATCTTCCTCGACATGCTCTATTTCTTCGCCTTGCCACTGGGCCACTTCTTCCACCCACGCCCATGACCTTTCTGCACCAAGATTAGCACTGACGCACGACGCACCACCACAACAAAAACTCACCTGCTTCCACTCCTGAATCAAGCGCGGCATATCCAACATGGCCTGTCTCCGCATCTCCAACCGGCCCTTGAGCGTCCGCTCCCACAGCTTTCCCTTGACCCGCTGTCCCTCGCCCGTCCCCTTGACTGTCAACCCGCGCTCCATCCGCCGCGCTTCTTTCTCCCCGGGCTTCTTGATCGTCCACGGTAGCAGATCGACTACGCCGTGGGCGCTCGCGAGCTTCACTAGGTCGGCTTGCTTGCGCAGGCCGTAGACAGGACCGTGCCAGCGGCCTGTGGTGAAGTTTTTGGTGGGCTGGAAGGGGTTGGGGAAGGCGAGGTCGGTGGGGGAAATAAGGTCGGTGGAGGAAGCGGAGTCGGTGGAGGGTGTTGGTGGTGTGGTGGCTTCTGTGGTGGATGGCTCGACGGTGGCAGGCGGTGTTGTCGATGCGAGTTCGGAGCTGTGTGCAGGCGCGGCAGCGATTTGCGATGTGATTGTGGGAAATAGCTGCGGTGGGGGGTAGCGCTGGAAGAAGCGTAGTAGGCGCGGGGGCAGCGTCTTTGCGAGCTCGACGGCCTGTGGTGTGGCCATGTTTGCGGGCGTGCGTGCGTTGGTTTGCGTTGGCTGTTCCTGTTCCTGGGCACGGGGAGTTGGGATGGAAAATCGCGCCAAGGACGGAGGAGGGCGCTTGGGCCAGCGGGCTGGTGGTTGATGGCGGGCGGGCGAGCTCGCCGCGTTAGCTGTTGCTACCTGCGAGTCAACTACCTCGACCTCTACCTTCTCTACTACCTTCTACCTCCTTGCTTGTCGCTCGCCCACTGCTGCCTCACCACGATTACTGAGAGTACACCTTCACCGAGACCACACACTTCCACACACTTCCACACCGTCTAGCGTTCTGTTGCAAGCACCACAGCCATGGTGAGCTCCCCCACGCCGCCGCACCCTGCATCCATAGCTAACCGCAGCAGTCGTCCCCGTTCTCGATAAGTACGACGCCCCCACAGACGTCAACCCAGCCCTCCTTCTAACGTTGCATAGACGGCGGCGCTGCCGTGGCCATGGTGGGCAAGGACTGCGTGGCCATCGCGTGCGACCTGCGCCTCGGCATGCAGGCCCTCACCGTCTCGAACAACTTCCCCAAGATCTTCCAGTACGGCGACGTGTTCCTGGGCCTGACGGGCCTGGCCACAGACGTCTCGACCGTCTCAGACCTGTTCCGCTACAAGGTCAACATGTACCGCCTGCGCGAGGAGCGCAACATCTCGCCCCAGACCATGGCCAACCTCGTCTCGTCGTCGCTGTACGAGAAGCGCTTCGGCCCCTACTTTGTCAGCCCCGTCATCGCCGGCATCAACCAGACAACGGGGAAGCCGTTCATCTGCGGATTCGACAGCATTGGCTGCATTGACTTTGCCAAGGACTTTATTGTCAGCGGCACCGCGAGCGACCAGCTGTTCGGCACATGCGAGGGCCTGTGGGAGCCGGATCTGGTGGGTGTAGTCAGCTGTATAGAACGTCACCGCCCAGCTAATTCCAAACAGGGCCCGGAAGACCTCTTCGAGACCATCTCACAAGCGCTGCTCAACGCCGTCGACCGCGACGCGCTCTCGGGCTGGGGCGCACACGTCTACATCATCGAGAAGGACAAGGTCACCAAGCGGTTATTGAAGGGCAGGCAGGACTGAGCTGGGCGCGCGCTACGACATCTACGACTTGGGGCGAGGGCTGGTCCAGTGCAATGGCTGCCCGGCTTCGATATAACGACATGACATGCAGGCATCGGTATCGGTTAGAGGGTGCAGGAAGCATGAGACTAGCAAGGTAGAACTACAATAGATTGTCGCTACCTGACGTGCAATGAATGGCGCTGAATAATGTGACGATAGTTATGACCGCTCGTGATAGCTGCGGACTGAACGCGCACGTGATAGCGTGCCTGATCGCCGCGACCTGTGCAAGCTCGAAACTTCCCACATCGCACCCTTGCACTTCCACATTCCACCAACCCCAACGCCCGCCGACTTCACTCTCGCACGCGCACCTGGCCAAGAATTCCCTTTACACACAGCGCACGGCAGCATGGACTACCCACCACCACCACCCCCTCCCCCCAACGACGTACCACCACCGCCGCCGCCGAGCCTCGACGCACCACCACCACCACCCCCACCAGAAGAAGACAGCCCCTCCCTCGGCCCAACACTACTCGTCAAGAAAGCGAAAAAAGGATGGGCGTCGCAGAAAAAACAACCGCCCAGCATCGACGACATTCTCAAAGCGAAGCGCGAGCAGGAGGCGGCTGCGTCGAAGCCCAAGTTTTTGTCTAGGAAGGAGCGGGAGAGGATTGCGGTGGAGAAGAGGGAGAGGGAGGTGGAGGAGAGGAGGAGGAGGGAGGGTGGGGGTTTGAGTGGTAGTGCTGGTTCTGGTGCTGGTGGAGGTGGGAGTGTGAATGGGGGGATGAATGCGAATGCGAATGGGAATGGGAATGGGAATGGGGCGGCGATACCTACTGGGCCTAGGTCTATGAGGAGTGAGTTTTCAAGAGATGGCCACGCCCAGAGAAACCACAATATGGCGCCTCCGCCTCTGCCAGACAAAAAAACTGGCAAGCGGCCGCCGCCTGAGGACGCAGAGGCTGCCATGATCAAGAACCGCTACATGGGCGCCGAGCAGAACCTGTCGACATTTTCCGCAAAGAAGAAGCGTAAACGAACGACGGAGAAGAAGTTCAACTTTGAGTGGAACGAAGAGGAGGACACGAGCTACGACTACAACCCCATCTACCAGCAAAAGGCCGAGGCCAACTTCTTCGGCCGCGGCAAGCTGGGCGGATTCACAGAAGACAAGACCGAGCGCAGCACGCAGCAGTTCATCGAGGCTATGATTGAGCGCGACCCCGAGTCTGGCCGCGCGCGCGCAGAGGCTATCCTCGAGATGGAGAGGCGGCGGAAGGAGGAGGGCGGCCGCGCGCAGCTGGACAAGCACTGGAGCGAGAAGAAGCTCGAGCATATGCGCGAGCGCGATTGGCGCATCTTCAAGGAGGACTTCAACATTGCTACAAAGGGTGGGGCGATTCCAAACCCCATGCGGAATTGGGGAGAGGCTGGTCTTCCGGACAACCTCATGCGGATTGTGGACCAGGCTGGCTACACGGAGCCCTCGGCTATCCAACGCGCCGCCATTCCTATCGCCCTGCAGTGTCGCGATCTCATTGGTGTTGCGGTGACGGGTTCAGGTAAAACTGCAGCCTTCATCCTCCCTCTGCTTGTCTACATCTCGCAACTCCCCCCGCTTGGCCCAGCGAACCGCAATGATGGCCCGTACGCCCTCGTCCTCGCCCCGACGCGTGAGTTGGCGCAGCAGATTGAAGTCGAGGCGAAGAAGTTCGCAAATCCGCTTGGCTTCCGCACAGCCGTCATAGTGGGTGGTCACTCCATCGAAGAACAGGCCTTCCAGATGCGCGACGGATGTGAGATTATCATCGCAACCCCCGGTCGTCTGGTTGACTGCATCGAGCGCCGCGTGCTCGTCCTCAGCCAGTGCGCGTATGTCATCATGGACGAAGCCGACCGCATGATCGACATGGGTTTCGAAGAGCCTGTAAACAAGATCCTCGACGCGCTGCCCGTCGGCAACGAAAAGCCGGATAACGATCTCGCAGAAGACCCCGACGCCATGAAGCGCGGCATGTACCGCCAAACCATGATGTACACAGCTACGATGCCCACAGCCGTCGAGCGCATCGCACGCAAGTACCTCCGGCGGCCCGCCATCGTAACCATCGGCAACGCCGGCGAAGCCGTAGAAACAGTCGAACAACGCGTCGAGTTCATCCAAGGCGAAGAAAAGCGCAAAAAGCGCCTCTCGGAGATCCTCAACTCGGGCGAATTCGCCGCCCCCATCATCGTCTTCGTAAACATCAAACGCAACTGCGACGCCATCGCGCGCGACATCAAACACATGGGCTTCTCCGCCGTCACCCTGCACGGCTCCAAAACCCAAGAACAGCGCGAAGCAGCCCTACAATCCCTCCGCGAGGGCCGCACCGACGTGCTCGTCGCCACCGACCTCGCAGGTCGCGGTATCGACGTCCCGGACGTGTCGCTCGTCGTCAACTTCAACATGGCTGGCTCTATTGAGTCGTACACCCATCGTATTGGTCGTACGGGTCGTGCGGGTAAGAGTGGTGTTGCTATTACGTTCTGGGGTAGCGAGGATGCAGATGTCCTGTATGATCTTAAGCAGATGCTTAGTAAGAGTCAGATCAGCAAGGTTCCCGAGGACCTTAGGAAGCATGAGGCGGCGCAGCAGAGGGGCGGGAGGAAGAAAGAGGGAAAGAGTGTGTTAACGTAGTAGTACCTTTCTACTGCAGGCTTGAATAAGTTGTACACCTATTGTATTAGTCGCACAGGTCATGCAGGTAAACCTAGTATCGCAGTTACCTTCTAGGGTAGCAAGGATGCAAATTTCTGTATAATCTTAAGCAGATGCTTAGTAAGAGTCAGATTAGCAAGGTTCCAGAGGACCTTAGGAAGCATGAGGCGGCGCAGCAGCAGGGTAGGAGGAAGAAAGAGAGAAAGAGTGTGTTAACATAGTATTACCTTTCTACTATAGGCTTAAATAAGTTGTACACCTATTGTATTAGTTACATAGGTTATGCAGGTAAACCTAGTATTATAGTTACCTTCTAGGGTAGCAAGGATGCAAATTTCTGTATTATCTTAAGCAGATGCTTAGTAAGAGTTAGATTAGCAAGGTTCTAGAAGATCTTAGAAAGCATAAGGCGGTGCAGCAGAGAGGCGGGAGGAAGAAAGAAGAAAAGAGTATATTAACATAGTTTTAATCTTCCTATACGCTTTATAGTAGTAAATTTTAAATAAAAAAGTTAAAGCTTTTCTTAAATAAACTCCTGTTATTCTTTAAGTAAAAAGAGCTAATACGCAACTTAATAACTATAGAAAGCCTATAACGTAGATAAGAAGTAGAAATAATAGTAGTAGTTAGTAGTTACCTTTGCAGTACTAAAGTATCTAGGATAAATTAAGAGGCTATGTAGTTAAAGAGTGTTAAGGATAGGTAGTTGTTTAGAAATACGAGAACCTTTTTTAATATTTAGATATTAGGCGCTTTTAAGTGCTGCTTTTAGTGTTTATGTTAGGGGCCTTCTACCTTAGGTATGCTAACCCTTAGGAACACCTTAGGGCGACTATAGTTACCTCTTAGAGCCTACACACACGTATATATTCCCCTAAATTCTTAAGAGCTTAACCTCTAAGGATTTGTTTCTTATCTTATCTAATACTATACGTTTTGTCTTATCTCTTACCTGCCTGCAGTGCCCTTACATTTTAAATCCTTTATACTCTCTCTTAGAAGAGGCAGTTAAGAGATCTCTAATTTTTTCTATACCTATTATAATAGTTAGAAATTAACGTTGCTAACGTGCTGCTAGCAACAACAACGCACTAGGCTTACAATAGACTAGCTTTAGTAGCAACCTAACAGATACCTAGTGTTAGCCTAATAGCTAACGCCTTAGAAGGTTGTTACAGAGTAACTTATTCTAGGTTAAGCCTATTATAAATAGTCTCTTGTACTAGATTAATGCCTATTATTAAACAGTCTATAGTTAATTATACATCTCTATTGCTAATTATATTATTACTACTTGTGTTGTTACCTTATCTTTTAGTACACCTTGCCTTAGGGCCTAACATTCTATTTAATCTTATACTAAGAGACAAAGTAGCAGAATCCTATAATAAGTATTACACTCTAACCCTAAGTAGAAGAATTAACCTTAGAGCTAAGAGAGGGAACTCTCTTTATGTCTGTAGGCAAATCCTCTATAATAAGGCCTAAGGAGCTCTAGAATAAAGCGTCTAGAGGCACTTAGCGTATAATGTCTAATAACATGTTAAATAAGCCCTAGGTCTAGCTTCTGCTATCTAGCATAAGGCTAAATAGGCTACACTAGGCTATAGTAGCGTAAGATGTCCTAATAGTTAACAAAGTAGACTAGAAGCTCTAAGAGTTAGAAGCCTAGTATAAGAAAGCTATAAAGCTCCTAAAAGTAGCACACCTTTAAGAGGCATAGGCTAAATATCTTGCAGGTAATATAAATATGTTGTAAACTACCTATAGTAGTATCTAACTTGCTGTAACAGTACTAATAGTATTAATAGTAGGCTTACTATGCTTAAAGCTGCTACACGTGTTTACAAAATGCAGCTATATAGACTATAACTACTAGAAGTATAATTATAAGCAATACTTTAAAAGGCTGCTTACTAACTTCTTATAGGAAGTGTAGAAGGTTAATTTTAGTGTGTAATATCTTTTAGAGACTATAAAGATTCTATAAGAGGTGTATTAAGCTAATTAGCTATAGTTGTTCTTGTTATAAGCACTAACCTAGGTAACTATAAAAGCAGTTATACTAGGTTCCCTAGGTACTCTCTTAGAGAGAAGGCAGTAGGCATATAAGGCCTTAAGCAAGACTTGTATACTTCCTTAAAGTAACCTAATAGATCTGTTAGATTATATAAGGCCTTACTAAGAGGAGTTAAGCAACACTTATAGCCTAGTACTATAAGTAATAAGATACATCTATATATTGCTTAAAGATGTCTAGAAGCAGCTCTTTATATACCTTCTAGAGAGAAGAGAGACTCTTACACAGGTAGAAGAGGCTGCTAACTAGATTTTCTACTAAAGGACCTTTTTTAAGAACTATTAAGGCAAGAAGCCCTAGAAGGAACATAAGAATAAGAAGAATAAATCTAAGAGCAAAGAGAGATCTAAAGAGACCCCTAAATAGTTAAAGAAAGAAAGTTTAGGTTATAATAACTATAAGCGTACTAAAGGTAGGAACCTAAAAATAAGAAATATAAAAGTTATCTATTTTAATTATAAAGAGCTAGGACACTACTAATCTAATTGCCTAAATCTAGAACAGTCTAAGAAATCTAAAGACAGATTAGACCTAGGAAAAGGCAAGAGGCAGAAGGCATAGATCTACACCTTCTTGCCTATATTTCCTACCTAATAGAAAGTAAGGATCTTAGTACCCTCTATAACACGTTATACCTACAACTAGCTTAATTATTAATAGTTAAGGCTGTAGTAGGGTCTTTAGGCCTATTTAAGGCCCTAATAAACAAAGGTTCTTAACTAAACCTACTATAAGCAGTAGTAGCAAAGGAGTAAGGACTCTAAGTTAATCTCTTACCCTAGGTTTTAGCTAAGGAGGTAGATAGGAGTAGTATACTAGTTTATAGTACTATAATAGTTAAGAATACTATTATAGACTTATAAGAAAAGGAAGAATTTAGTAAGATACTATTTGTAGTTATAGACCTAAGAAAGTACAAAATATACTTAGGTCTACTCTAGATTAACTAATATTAACCTAAGGTAAACTATGTAAGCTAGCGTATATTGTTTAAAAGAAACAAAGCTAAAGATTAAGCTAGTTTCTAGAAGATAGTAACTAAAGACGCTAAAGACTTTAAACACACTATATAAGACCTAACAGTAGACGTATATATGTGCGCAGTTAACTTTATAGGTTAGAATAGAATAGAAGGACCTAAAGGGACTAACCTTCCTCTACAATACTATAAATACACTAATGTAGCGTTAGAAGACAGCTTAAGAGAGCTTACTAAGCACAGCTTAAACAATCTAGCAATTAACATTAAAGAGGGAGCTGTGCCTCCCTACTAGCCACTGTATAGATTATTAGAGGCAGAATTAGTAGTACTTTAAAAGTACATAGCTAATTTTATAGCTAGGGATTAGATAACCTAATTAAAATCCCTAGTAGGAGCCCCTATCTTCTTTGTAAAGAAGAAGGACAGCACTTTAAGGCTTTATATAGATTATTAAGGCCTAAATAAGATTACTATAAAGAATTGCTATCTACTACCCTTAATTACAGAATCTCTAGAGTGTCTGTCCTAAGCAAAGGTATATACTAAGCTAGATATTAGAGACACTTATTACAGAATTAGAATTAAGAAAGGGGATAAATAGAAAACTGCCTTTAAGACAAGGTATAGCTATTTTAAGTACATAGTAATGCTATTTAGCCTTACTAACACACCTGCCTAATTCTAGGCTTATATAAACAAAGCCTTAGTAGAGTTAGTTAATATAACATGTATTGTCTACTTAGACAATATTCTAATCTTCTCTAATATAGAAGAGGAACATATTAAATATATTAAGGAAGTCTTAACAAGATTACGCAAAGCAAAGCTATTTATAAAGCTTTTAAAGTGCAAATAGCATATATAACATATAGAGTTCCTTAGATATATAGTATCCTCTAGAGAGGTTAGTATTAACCTAGAATAGGTTAAAACAATCTAGAACTAGCTAGTACTAGCTACTATATGCGACATCTATATGTTTATAGGTTTTATAAACTACTATAAAAGGTTTATTACAGAGTTTAGCTGTATTATGCTACTCTTAACTATATTAACAAAGAAGTTACTAGGGTAAGCCTAGGGCAGGCCAGCTATAAAGAGAGAGGAAGGTTAACACCTAGATTTGCTAAAAGAGGCAAAAGAGGCAGTAAGGTACTTAAAAGACGTGTTTCTAGGGGTACCTATACTTGCTTACTTTAAGAGAGAGAGACTAACAAGACTAGAGGTTAATACCTTAGGTAGAGTAATCTTAGGTATCTTAAGCTAGAATAGCCTAGGATTAGACAACAAAGACTAATAGAGACTAGTTAACTTCTACTTACACAAACTTATCTAAGCAGAGTACAACTACAACACCTATAACTAAGAATTACTAGCTATAGTGCAGAGTATAAAGCACTAGCAGTATTACCTCTTAGGAATCTACTTTAAGATCCTTACAGACTATATAAATCTAAAGTAGTTTATAGAGACTAAAGTACTAAACTACTAACAAGTTAAGTTGTACTTAGTACTAAGTTAGTATAACTTTGTTCTAAACTATAGACTAGGGAGTACAAATCTAGCAGATAGGCTATTACAAAGGCTAGATTATATAGAAAAGGCATAGAAACTATTTTAGAAGTATAATAAAGCTTTTGTACAACTACTAAAGGATCTACTTTCTAAGAAGGAGGATTACACTACTTAAGTATTAGCAGTACAGATAAGAGCTGCTAAATGTTAAAACATGTTGCCTAAGACAAGGATAGCTCTAAAGAAATTCTAGAAAGCTAATAGACGCGCTCCTAAAGAATTTTAGCCTACTTAAGAAGAAACTAGTACAGAACTAGATACTAAAAGTTAGTTAGATAATTCTAGTACTAACACAGGTTATAATAACCTAAAACAAGGCATATTAGCTTAGTTAAGCATAAGACACCTTACTATGTCTAAAGAGAAGGCAATAGCGCTACAAGAGTGCTATAACAGCCTACTTGCAGAACACTTTAGTGCAAGAAGAACACTTAAAAAGCTCTAGCGCTAATATAGGTAGAAGAACATAAAAGAGGATGTTAGCTAGTACTGCTAGGAATGTGTGCCTTATAAGAGATTAACCCTAGCATAATACAGCCTATATAGATTGCTTACGCCTTTACTACTACTAGATAGGCTATAAGAAGAAGTAATAATAGATTTTATTACAGAGTTACTCCTAAGCAAGCTAGCTAGAGTAGTGTACAACATAATACTTATAATTATATGCTAACTAACAAAGATAGCACACTATATTCTAGTAAAAGGAGATTAGAATAGAGTTAATCTTGTACAGGCATAGATAAGAGAAGTAATTTAACTGTATAGAGTTCTAAAACGCATTATCTTAAATTAAGGTCCCCTAATAAATATAGGTTACTAGAAGACCTTCTAACACTATTTAAACTCTAGAAGGGTATTATTGTCTACTTATTATTTATAGATAGATAGACAGACAAAAAGATAGAATTAAACCCTAAAATAGTACCTAAGGTGTTACTACTCTCTAGAGTAGGATAATTAGGTAATATAGATCTTAGTTGCAGAATTTGTGTACAATAATAGCCTCTATACTACTATAAGGACTACCCTGTTCTAAGTAAACTATAGAATAGCTCCTAGAGAGGCAGACTAGCTGTTAAGTTTCACACTTTAGCCAAAGTCTGTAAGTGATTGTTTAATTAGGTCTTAGGAATAAGTACGAGAGCAGGGAACTAGAAGGGTAAGTAGTATGCGTCTAGGACCTTAGCTACTTAGGTTGCAAGGAAGAGTATAGAGTAGACTATCTGTTTCGCAAGCAGGCTTAAGATATTCTAATAACAAAGTTAATTAACAAAGTTAAACATAAACTATAAGGGTTGTGTTCCTTTATACTATATACTTTAATAATAGTAGTAGTAATGCAGACTAATTAGTGTTGTGCATCCTCTAATTGCACTAAGCACTAATTATACTAATTACTAATTATACTAATTGCGCTAAGCCCTAATTAAGTTATATGTCCTCTTAGTTCCTTGCTAAGTGCTAACACTGTAATTGTTGCTTACTTATGTTTATTCTGTTGTTATAATTACTGTGCTGCAGCTACTACAATTAGGCAGATCCTTTCTGTGTTCTGTAAATTATAACACTATCTTCCTCCTGTCTTAGCTTAGTCCCTTAAGCTTATTTATATAACGCGGGGCCCTTCCTTAATTATTAAGCAAGTCTTAACAATGCTAAAACAACTAACTATCTTAAGTTTAGCTTGCTATTATTGTCTATACAAATTTATTAAGTTCTTTAGAGAGATTATAGTGCAGAAATGCAAAACCTGTGTAAAGCATAACTACGTGTGCAAAGTTTACATTTAGTTTAAGAAGTGCAGTAAGTGTGTTTGTCTAGAGCAATGTTGTAACGTAAAGGTAACTTAATCTAAGTTTACTTAACTAGCGTCTAAGAAAGAGAAGTTGCGTGTTTGTATAAAAGAGAGTTGCAAAGCGCAAACTAAAGCGCTCTAGATATCTAAAAAGGCTATAGAGGACCTGCGTGTAGCTTATGCGCGCAAGGAGCAGTTGCAATAACAAATAGATTTGTTAGACTATTGTGCTAACAAGGCCATTACAGTAGAGAAGCGTAGTATTAAAGAGCAAGAGCAGCTAGAGACAGGGACTATTAAGTTAACTAGTCTGTCTAACGAGTTCTTGTTGTTGCCTAGTACCTAGGGCGCCTTTAAGGGTCATCCTTTAGAGTACTAGGAGAGTGACGTGTTGTTGCCTAATTAGTCTCTTTAAATTGCTTTAACATCTACTAGCAGTTTGTAAGGTGCGTAGTTAGTTCCTATGTGTTTTCTAAGTCTAGGTATCTTAACTATTTAACTAGGTATTTGTTGCTGTTGCTAATGTTGCAATATTGTACTATTTTTTTAACTTCCTACTTGTTATTAATGTTGACCTAGTAGTAGAAGTCCTTCTAAATTAGCATTCTAGGGTTAGCTAGTTCTAAAAGGGATATATAGAACACTAGATAGATCTTTGCATCCTTAGGCAGAGCAAGTCTATAGTTAACTAGGCTTATCTGCTTAGAAATAAAAAATAGTCTAACTTTAACGTAATCTAGTTTCTTTGTAGGTCTTTGTGTTTAAAGGTTTTTTGTAAAGAGATAGACTTTATCCCCCTCTTTTAGCTAAGGTGCTGTTTTTTATTTCTAGTTAATATAAGAGATTGCTTGTTCTTAAGCTTTGCTAATGTTTTCTAGCGTTTTCTCGTGTACTTCCTTTAGTTTCTAAACTAAGGAGATTGCTAATTCTGTTTGTACTAGCGTGTCTAGTGCTCTAGTAAAGAGATTTAGGTGTTTCCTATAATTTAAGAAGAATAGCGTTGCGCTTGTTGCTTCTAATAGCTTGTTATTGTATGCAATCTGTGCTATAGGTAACAGCAAAACCTAGTTGTCTTGCTGCTAGTTGCTATATATCTGTAGGAATGTTTCTATAGTTTAGTTTGTTTGTTTAGTTTATCTATCTGTCTGCAGATAATAGGCTGTAGACAGCTTCTTCTTAGTGCTAATAGCTGCTAAGAGCGTTGTCTAATAGTTTAACGTAAAGAGCTTATCTCTATTGCTAATAATTAATTTAGGAATGCTGTGATGCCTAACAACTTAGTCTAGGAATACTTAAGCAAGCTGCTCTGTAGTATAACTGTGTTAGAAGAGTATTATTTCTGCAGCTTTTGTAAATCTATCTACTACAACAAAGATTAAGTTGTAGCTGTATCCTGTAACAAGGTCCTTAGAGATAGGTAACTATGTAACAAAGTCTATTATAATGTTTATCTAAGGAGCTGTAGGTAGCTCTATTGCCTATGCTTCTCTATATTTAGTATGTATGCTGTGCTTGTTTTTCTAGCAATCTACACAATCTTTAATGTATTTAGTAACCTTGTCCTTTATTTTTAGGAACTTGTAGTGTCTCTTAATAAGTTCTATTGTCCTTGTAATACTAGGGTGTCTATAAAGTAGGTTATTGTAGTAACTAGCTATAATTTCTTTCTGTAATTCTTCTAGTACTTCTAACAGAATGCGTTGTTCTGCTTAAACCTACATTATGTTGTTAAGCTGCTATAATAGTCCTAACAATCTATCCTTGTTAACTCTAAGTATAGCGTGTTTGTTAATTATCTTAGTTCCTACAAGGTTGTGTTGTTAACTAAGTGCGTTAGCTCTACTATTATCCTTTCCTAGCGTGTATAGGATCTTAAACTTGTATTATTCTAGTAGTTTAGCCTATTAAACCTATCTCTAATTAAGTAGTTTAGTTGTAGTAAACTGTACTAGGTTCTTATAGTCTGTATAGATAGTAAGGTCTAAGCAACTTTCTGCATAAACTCTCTAATATTCTAAAGCAGATATAATTGCTAAGAGTTCTTTGTTGTGCATATTGTAGCGTTCTTTAGGTCCTATAAACTTGCGTAAGTAGTAGGCAATTAGGTGCTATAAGCTATCTTGTTCCTAAGTTGCACATGCTCCTAATGCCAAATCTAAGGCATTAGTTTTAAGTTAAAGTAGTTTTCTACTCTTAAATGTAATTATAGTAGGTAGCTCTACGCATGCTTGCTTAAGCAATTAGAAAGCATCTTCTTGCGCTTATTTTTACTTAAACAGTACGTCCTTCTGCATAAGCTTAGTAAGTAGTAAGGCTCTAAAGGAGTAATCCTTAACAAAGCAGCAGTTAAAGTTAACAAACCTAAGGAACTCTTAGATGTTCTTAACAGTTTTAGGTGTTAGCTAATCCTTTACTACCTGTATCTTTGTTTTGCTTATCTTAACTCTGTACCTTCCTACAACATAGCTAAGGAATTCTACTTTGTCCTTGTGCTATTTGCACTTCTCTAGCTTTAGCCTAAGGTCTGCTTTTGCTAAGCATTCTAACACTTGTTGTACATAGATCTTGTGTTCTTCTAGTGTCTTGCTGTACACTAGGATATTATTAAGGTAAGCTACTATAGTAATGTCTAGGTGTGCTTGCAGCATGTTGTTAATAAGAGCCTAGCAGACTGCTAGTGCATTAGTTAGCCTAAATAGCATAACTATATACTTAAAGTGTCTATAATAGGTTCTAAACGCTGTCTTTTATTCTTTACCTTTCTTTATGTGTATTAGGTTGTACGCTTTGCGTAGATTAAGTGCAGTAAAGAACTTTACTCCTAATAACTAGTCTTATAGTTCTGTTATGTTAGGCAGCAGATACTAATTCTTAATAGTAATGTTGTTAAGCTTTTAGTAGTTAACACAAAGTTGTAATTTGCTGTCCTTCTTTAGTACAAATAGAATAGGGAATCCTGCTAGAGATTTAGATTTCTTAATAAATCCTTTTGCAAGGTTCTCCTTAATGTAGTTTCTTAGTATCTTAAGTTCTTTCTTAGATAACTAGTATATAGCCTAAAGGGTAGTTCTTTCCCTTCCTAAAGCTTAATCTCACAATCCTAAGGTTGGTGCTTAGGTAGCGCTTTTGCAAATAGCTCTTCTTTAAACATCTAGGCGTACTAACAGTATACATCTAGTATAGCAGGAGTTGCACTATCTTTCTCCTTAATTATTGTAAAGGGGCTTTCTAGGTCTACATAATTAACTGCTCTATCTTAGCACATCTAATAGTTTAAAGAGATATTGTTAATCTTCTTCTTATCTACTAACTCTAGCGTAGGTTACGTAGGCTAGTGTGCAGTTATGCTACATTTGCACCCTTTAAACAAAAGCTAATAATCTTTCTAGTTAATCTGTAGGTTGTGCTTTTGTAACTATAGTAGTCCTAGTATAATATTGTAGGTAGCTATGCCTAGAATGTCTAGTAATAGTACCTTGTAGTAGTTCTGTACTTAGAAAGGTACACCTTGTACTTTAAGTGTAATTCTGCCTTCTCCTAGCATTAGTTGTCTATTAGCTACTTATAATAGGTATAGGTTTTCTTTGTTTTATAGAAGAAGTCTAGCTCGCTTTACTACTTTAAGGGATATGTAGTTTCCCTAAGCTCCTAAGTCTAATAATGCTAATAGCTTCCACCTATTTACTATAATAGGGAGCTTAATAAGGTTATAGGTCCTAATAGAGTTAATAGCGAGACTCTAAGTGCTCTTGTTTATTCCTCTAAAAAAGACTTGTTGTCTGTCTTAAACCCTTTAAATTCTTTTATACCTTAGTGCTTCCTGCATCTAGGGTTAAGGCATAGCTGCTAATAGTTATTAAAGCAGTTGCTATTAACTAGTAGCTGCATTTACGTTGCTGCAGTTAGATTATTGTTTCTAGGGAAAATAACGTAGTCGCGTTTGTTAATTAAATAAATGTTACAAAAGTTGTTAGTGTACTTGTACTATTATACGCAACAGCAGTTGTAGAGCAATAGAAAATAGTGCGCTTTTAACTTATCTTTGTAGTGCGTTGCGCATCTATTATCTCTACATGCAGTCTATAAAAGGTTTACATGTTTTAAGTTCTAGGAATCTAGAGTGTACTATATGCAAGGATTAATAGTAGCTAATAGTAGCTAGCTTGTTATATGTTTCTGTGTGTGTTGTAATTTCTAATTGCACTAGTTCTCTTCCTCTAGTTTATTATTAATTTTATTAACAAGGCGCTAGCAGTCTGTAAGGTCTTCTTTAAGTTCTTTAATAATTGTGTTAAGGCTAGGTCTTAGCCTTACGTGCTCTAGTAGTAGTGTTAGCTAGCGTACAAGAGATTAACACATGTTATAATATGCTTTGTTGTTTTTATTACGTTCTTATTGTTGTTAAGTGCAGTAGCACTCCTTGTAGCGGTGTTAGCATGCTAATCTAGATCTAATTTAAGCTAGAGTCCTGCCTGTTGTGTCTAGGAGGTTGTTTATCTTATCTTAATATTCTTGTAATTCTGCATAAGGTGTTGCTGCGCGCTTAGGAGGTTTAATATACTCTGTATTGTCCTTAGGACTAGACTCTAGGTCTTCTATAAGTTGTCCTCCTTTATTAGTAATTACTTTCTATTTATCACTAGCATCTGTGTCTTTATAACTACAGGATAGTACGTTAACCTGCTAAAGAATCTTGTTCTTTATATAGCAGTCCCTAGCAAAGTAGCCTATCTTGCTACAGTTGTAACAGGTTTTGTTGTTCCTATTACTTAAGTTGTTGCTTCCCTTGCTCTTTTTGTTCTAGCGTCCTAGTAGGCTTAGTCCTTTATTAAGGTTTAAGAAGTCTATAGCTTTAGGTCTGTAGTATCTACTCTGTGTGTTGCTATAGATGCGTTAACTACTGTTAGACTAGTAGTTGTTGTAATTGCCTTAATTTCCTTAGTTTAAGTTGTTGCGCTACTAGTTACGTAGAGGCAGGTAATTGTTAACCTTAGTTACAACGCGCGCTCTAGAGTTGTCCCTCAATTCTATCTAAAGCTTGTATAGCTTAATGTTAATACTAATTGCTTTGTTAACTAGTTTGTCTAAAGTGTTGGTACTAGCGCTAGTGCACATTAGTTCCTCCTTAACTTTAGGCTTAAGGCCTTATTTAAACATAGTTATTAACGTAGTGTTGTTCTATTCTATGTTAGTAGCAAGTTGTTAGAACTCTGCAGCGTAGTTAGCTGCAGACTAATTTTATTTAATGCGTTAGATGTTGCAACGTGCAATAGCTAGTTTGTTCAAGACTCTAAAGATTAATTTAACTATCTTCTTAAACTTATTAAAGTTGTTAAACTAGACTAAGATTTTATTAAGACACTTATCTAACATAGCCTTCTAAAGGAAAGGTTTAATCTATTTAAAAGCGTTGCTACGCATGTAGCTTGTAGCTAGCATAACACGTTTGTTGTCTAGAATCCTATTTCCTTAAAACTTAAAGAACAAGTTAAACTAGAGGAGCTAGTTGTTAAGCTTGCTTTATTCGCTATTGTAGGTGTTAGGCTTAGCAATATTTATAGTGCTGTTTGTGACAGTAGCATCTATGTCAACGTTGCTTAAGCGAGAGCTGCTAGGGGTAGCACAGGTTCCTAAAGTACTTATCTTAGGGGTGTTTAAAATGTTAAGTTTTACACTTTAGCTAAAGTCTGTAAGTGATTATTTAATTAGGTCTTAGGGATAAGTACAAGAGCAGGGAACTAGAAGGGTAAGTAGTATGCGTCTAGGACCTTAGCTACTTAGGTTGCAAGGAAGAGTATAGAGTAGACTATCTATTTTGCAAGCAGAGTTAAGATATTCTAATAACAAAGTTAATTAACAAGGTTAAACACAAACTATAAGGGTTGTGTTCCTTTATACTATATACTTTAATAATAGTAGTAGTAATGCAGACTAATTAGTGTTGTGCATCCTCTAATCGCACTAAGCACTAATTATACTAATTACTAATTATACTAATTGTGCCAAGCCCTAATTAAGTCACGTGTCCTCTTAGTCCCTTACTAAGTGCTAACACTGTAATTATTGCTTACTTGTGTTTATTCTGTTGTTATAATCGCTGTGCCGCAGCTACTACAATTAGGCAGATCCTTCCTGTGTTCTGTAGATTGTAACACTAGCCTAGTATGCTCTTTAGGCAGGGAGAGTTGCTTCTAGAGTTATAAGTTGTAACTAAGGTACTTGCATTGCAAAGAGAGTGTAAAAAGAAAATACTTACTGCAAATACATACTAGGAGGCATATTAGAACAAGAGTAGGCTACTAATACTATTTAGTGTAAAAGACTAAGTAATAGTCTTTAATTGCTATATTAAGTCTACAAGGCTAAAGTAGAAACTAGATTAAAAGTATATTAGACTAGAGCGTATAGTAGCCTAGATTAGGCTAATATTGTTTAAAGTAGACCTGCCTAGCCTAAAAAGTATATATCTAGTGTTTTACGCGTCCTTCTTAGAACCTTTTAATCTTAAAGAGATAATTCTACACCTAGATAATTAGATTATAGATACACTTTGCACTTTTAGTAATAATATATAGAACGTAGAAAGAATTATTAAAAAAAGCTAAGATAATAGTAGACAATAGCTATACTATGTAAAATAGGCTAGATATAGTAATAAAGAGAATACATAAGAGCCTAGAGTAAATATCTTCTCTAACGCCCTTAAAGAGTTTTAGGATAGGGAGAAGATCCTCCTAAAAAGACAACAAACCTTAAAGACTAGCAAAAGGCAGCTAGGTTAGCCCCCTAAAAAGAAGGGGTATAGTTAGGCCTAGTAGCTAAAAAATTAGAAATCTCTAAGTTAGATAAGAAGAAATCTAAAGTTACCTTTACTATTTTTCCTATAGGATTTTAGGTATTTAATAGCACTTAGATCTAATAGAGAATAAAGTGCGCTATAATAGCCTATAATAGTCTAATATAGTTAAGAATATAAAAGAAGAGGTTATTATATGTTATTAAAAGCTGTAAAGGCAGCAAGTATCTTAAAGCACCCTAGGTGCAGTATTATAGCCTAGAACGCTACAAAGTGTTAGAGAATACTACAGAATTATCTACTATGTCTACTAGCAAATTATAAGGTAGTAGCATAAGCAAGAAGCCTCTTACGCTCTTTCTTCTTAGCCTTAATGCGCCTAGTTAGCTAACTCTTAGCATTACTAGTAGCCTTATTCTTTTAGGTTTCTAAGGCTGTAATCTCTACAGCTAAGTTAGCAGCCTAACTAGACAATTCCCTTAATTAGGCGTTAACAATAGTGCCCTTAGCCTATTATATATTAGAACACGCTATAATAGCTAAGAATAGCTAAAAAGAGGGAAGACTTACTTTCTTAGTAGAGGTTAAGGCCTTAGTAGTAATTTAGGCCTCTAACTTGCGCTTCTAATCTTTAACCTTAGCCTAGAGAGACACCTTATTACGCTTACAACTATTAGGCTAGACATTAGTAATTAGATTATCTACTAAATAAATTATACTAGAATAAAGGTACAACTTGTCTGCATAAGGGCTAAAGCTGCTAGAAATAGTTAGTTATGTGCTATAATAGCTTAGAACGCCCTATAGTAGGATAGAAAGACCTACGCTAAGATTGCCTTAGCTAAAGAACAACAGATCTTAGTAAGGTAGGTAACATTAAGCTTCTTCTTGTTAGCAGTGTGTTCTTAGAGGGCGTAGTCTCTAAAATAGCTGCAGATAGCTGCAAGATGCTTATAATGCTCCTTAGGGAGCTATAAGGTATTAGTATGCGCTAAAATGCCCTAGAATGCCTAAATATACTGTAAAGCAGTTAGAGTTGGTAAGAAAGCACTTCTAGCACCTTATAGTCTAAACACTGTCCCTGTTCTTAAGCTTAAAGAGCTAGGCCTTATAGATTAACTAATTTTTATTAGTAATTAGAGGGAAGTAGCAGCTAACTATGCTAGCTATACAACACTCTCTAGTGCTAAACTAGGTAACACAGCAGACACAGACATAGGCAGATAGAGCAGTATTGTTAGCTATATTATTAGATGCGTGCGTAAAGTCTATAATAGATAAAAAGAGTGTATATAGTGCTAACTTAGGTAGATATAAGCTAATATAGTGTAGAATAGTGTTAAATAGTCTACTATACACTAGTTAGCATTAAAAGAGTTTAGAAAGGCTAACTTCTACTCTAATAGACCTAATCTAGCTAATATGCGCTATAATAGCGCATAATGCCCTAGAAGGGGAGTAAAGAGAGGAAAAGGCAGGAAGTTAAATTCTAGGTAAACTTACTAAAGAAGGTAATAGGGTATAGGAGTAATAGACCAAATTAACAGAGGAGAACCTAATATATACTACTTTGCTAGCAGCTAGAGCAGCTATGCCCTTACTGCTAAATTTAATAGTAAAAGTAAGAGAGAAAAAGAGAGGCACGCACCTAAGTAAAGGTAGAATATTAGGCCTCTAGTTAATTAGGACAAGGGGGTTAATACTGTTCTAGAATATACTATAACAGAATATAATGTACTACAATACCCTATACTAGGGCCTAATAGTCTAACGTTTAGTTAATTAGGGCAATTAATCTAAGAAGGGAGATAATGTTAGCCTAAAAGCTAATGCCTTAGAAGGTTGTTACAGAGTAACCTGTTCTAAGTTAAGCCTATTATAAATAGTCCCTTGTACTAGATTAATGCCTAGCATTAAACAGTCTACAGTTAATTATACATCTCTATTACTAATTATATTATTACTACTTGTGTTGTTACCTTATCTTTTAGTGCACCTTGCCTTAGGGTCTAACACCTAGAGGTATTCTATACACAATGTAGTAGCAAACTTGTTACTACTAGGTATACCTATAACTAACACAACGCTTAGTATATCTAACAACTAAGTGTTAGGTCCTACAGAATTAGGAGATAAACAGGCTTACAGCCCTGCTAGCCCTTTAACAGATGTGCTATCCTATTAAGGTTAGATAAACCTAGTAACTAGTTTAAATATAAGCCCTCTAGCTGCTACTAAAGCGCTCTAAGTTAAACCTATAGCTATTCTAACTACAGGCTAGCCTTTATTTGTTAAGCAACTCCTTAAGAACCTTTTTAAGGCGGAACTTGCTAGAGCTACTAAGGCTAAACTAGCTATTTAAAGGAACTAGATTAGCTAAGCCTTATAAGCCCTAGGCTTAACTAAGAGTAGGAACTAGCTAGAACCTAACTAGCCAGCGTTTAATAAGGCTAGAAAGATTATCTAAGTGTTAAACAACATTTAACCTAAACCTAAGCTAGGTACTAAGAGCAGAGCTCTATCCCCCTAGCAGGTAGACTAGTAGATTAAGGACATTAAGACAGCCTTCTAATACGCCTAAGTACTAGAAGACTCTATTACAAGAACCTACTAGGCTATAGGTACTATTTAGTTCAGCATCTATCGCGAACTAATCTAGCAACAGATTAACTAGGGATCTATTTAATTATAGTCTAACTTTAAGATAGAGGAGGAGCGACTTGTGCAAGACTCTATCCTTATTAAGTACAAGAACTATACTAAGTTCTTTAATATTAAGTAGAGAGAAGGTAATACAGTTAACACCTTCCTAATACTATTAAATTACTAGGAGTTACTACTGCTACACGGCTTCTTTAAGTTTAATAATAGTACTAAAGACTATAACTTTAAAATTGCTTTTATATAGTCTAAAACCCTACCTTACCTCTAGTAGGAAATCTAGCGTAATAGCAGCCTAGACAATATTTAGCAATAGTAGGAGTTTAAATAAGCTCTTTGTAACACAGAGATAGCAGCCTATCCTATAGTTACTTATAAGAGTAATAATACTAACTATAGTAAGAGGCATACTACATCTCCTAATTAGAAGGGGAATAAAAGACATACTAGCTGCAGAGGTACACTATCCTATAGCTAGAGCAACAGTACCCTAGTAGCTACCTAATCTAATAACAGTAATAATAGCTAGAGTTAAAACAAAGACAACAGTAGTTAGAAGAGTTACTAGAAAAACTGTAGTAGCTACAACTCTTACTATAAGGGAAGTAATAACAGGAACTCCTAGTTAACAGGAGAGTTAGAAAAAGAGAAGCCCTAGTTGCTAACTTATCCTAACTACAACTAGGGCCTAAAACTAGGGGGAAATAAACTTATATTATAGTTACTATATCCCTCTAGGACCCTAATAGGTTTCTAACACTGCTCTAAGCCCTTTACAACTCTAGAGCAGAGCTAAACCTTATTAGCTAGCAAGTAGTAGATAATCTCTACCTTAAATATAAATTGTTCTATTAAAGGCTAGTAGCTACATTCCTTAATAGTAACTACCTAGACATCTAGTAACTCTACAACCTAACTATTAATTGCCTAGATAGTAATAGTATAGTTAAATCTGTAGGACTGCAAGAGTTCTAGTTAGCTACCTTTAAAAGATACAACCTAGTACTAGGTTACCTATAGTTAGTATCTGTTACAATCTATAGAACATAGAAAGGATTTATCTAATTACAGTAGCTGCAGCACAGTAATTATAACAATAGAATAAATACAAGTAAGCAACAATTACAGCGTTAGCACTTAGTAAGAGACTAAGAGAACATGTAACCTAATTAGGGCTTAGCGCAATTAGTATAATTAGTAATTAGTGTAATTAGTGCTTAGTGTAATTAGAGGATGCACAACACTAATTAGTCTACATTACTACTACTATTATTAAAGTATATAGTTTATAGGAACACAACTCTTATAGTTTGTGTTTAACCTTATTAATTAACTTTGTTATTAGAATATCTTAACTCTGCTTACAAAACAGATAGTTTACTCTATACTCTTTCTTGCAACCTAAGTAGCTAAGTGTCAGGACTTTCGCTAAGATGAGATGGCACAACCTACTAGTAGGTGCCTTTTACCTTAGCAGCTTCCTTCTAGCCTCCTTTCACTTGGCACTTAGAGCCTTAGGCCTTCTTTTACTAGCTACCTAGGAGCTTAGGCCTATCTACTATAAGTAGGTAGCTATCTCCGCCCTTTTGTAGCTCTCTGTCTCCTATTTTGTTTACTCCTTCTTAAATATATTAGCTTTCTAGATTGCTTCCTTTTGTGCTTATAAAGTCTGCCTTATATAATAGCAGACCTAACAGCTTAAAACTAAGCTTTTCTCTTAGGCTTCTGCCTTTATTTAGCACAGTAGTTAGCTACTGTTGCTAAAGGTTGCATAATTTTTTGCCTAGTTTAGTAAGCTATCTCTTAACTAAGCAATAGCCCTAGCTGTTAGAGCTTTTTTTCTTAGTCTCTATCTCCTTCTTGCGCAGGTAGCAAGTGCCTGTTTCTAAGTATAGATTAGCCTTACCTGCGCGCTTCTTTAAGTACAAACTAGCTGCTAAATCTTAGTGCGCTAAGTGTTCTACCTCCTTGCAGGCTTTAGAGTACTAGCCTACAGACAGGCTTTAGAGTACTAGCCTGTCCTTCTTTTAGCACCTTTTAAGTAGTCTAGCGCCCTACTCCTACCTAGTTTTAGCGCCTTTTTAAGCGGTCTAGCGCCTACTGCTTTAGCGCCTTTTAAGTGGTCTAGCGCTTCTATCTTTTCTCTTACTATTTTAGCGCCTTTTAAGTAGTCTAGCGCCTTCTCTTTACTATTTTAGCGCCTTTTAAGTAGTCTAGCGCCTACCCTTTTTACTATCCTAGCGCCTTTTAAGTAGTCTAGCGCTAACCTTTTAGCATCTCTTTACAGGGCAACTTAGCTCTAGCTTGCTTCTTTTACTCTACACCTTTTACTAGTTTAGTATCCTTTTACTGCACACTTAATTCTTTTACTTAGCTCTTACTCTTAGTCCTTTCTACTACTTTAAGCACTAGGTGCTCTGCTTTTCTTGCTAACTACCTAACTTACTCCCTACTTAACTAGAATTAGCACTTAACTACATCTTTAATATAAGCTGCTTAGAAGCCAACTTATATAACAACATTACTAAGGCCGCCTAGCACTAATAAACTCTAGTAATACATAAGCACCCTATAAAGATTCTGTAAGCATTCTAACTACAGTATAACCTAGAATACTGCTTAGATTACAACACGCTCTTGCTAGATCTTACTAAGATACTATAGAGCACTATTGCTAACTATTTAGACGCCTTTAATCTAGGGGAGCTTGCTTAACTCTCTGCCTTTCTTATGTTTGCACTTTAAGAGGCACTTTTAACGCTACTAGCTGCTGTTCTAACTAGTTTAGCCCTAAACTATCTTCTACACTACTGCCTACAGACGCCCTCGCCCCTAAGAGCCTACATTACTAACTTAGACTCTTATAGTAATAGCTTAGAAGAAGACCCTACGTTAACTAACAATTAACTACTAGCTATAGGAAATTACTCCTTAGGCTATGCTTCTATAGATGACGATTGTAGATATTAATTAGATAATAGCTTAGGATTCTCTAATAGCAACGCCTCTCTTAACTCTTAGGATAGTTACTAGTTAAATTCTAAAGCATACAACTATGTAGGGGCTAACGCGTTTAAAGCTAATTAGCCTAACACAAACAATTACATTAGCTACAATTAAGAAGAAGCTAATTAGGCTAACGCAAACAATTATAATGGCTATAATTAAGAAGAAGCTAATTAGCCTAACACAAACAATTACAAAGCTAATTAGGCTAACGTAAACAACTATAATAGCCACAATCTAGAAGAACCTAATTGTAATCTAGAGCCTAACGCATACAACTATAATAGCCAAAATTTAGAAGAAGGCAGGCAGGAACCTAATTCTAAGGCAGATGCAGATGCATATTAGCTAATTTAGAGCTAGGAGCTACCTTAGTTTAATAAGCATATTATAACAATCTCTATGCTTAAAAGACCTCTTAGCCCCTAACCTTTTAGCAGATCTTAGAGAAGTAGCGCATTAAGTATTACTTAACTGTTACAACTTTAGCGTTACTCTACAACTTTAGCTATTTAACTGCTAGTAGAACAATTAAAAGTAATCTACTTCTACTAATCGCTAGCTCAACCCCTAATAGAATAAGCCAACACTGCTAAATGCTAGCTTAAACACCGTTAGGACAATTAAAAAATAAGCTACTGTCGCTAAATTACTAGCTTACCCCCCTGTTAGAACAATTAATAATTTATTACCTACAAACTACTGTAGGTTAGCACTACTCTCCCCTATAGATGCTTTAACTAGCTTTAGAGACAATTTTTGCGTTGCAGGGTTTATGCAGCAGAAAAAATCTTAGAGGTTAGTTTTTTGTATAGGAATCTAGGGAGACCTGCGCAGCACTATATAAACTATAAACCTCTATTCTACGCTAACCGCTGTTTTAACTAAGGGCTTCTACTAACTGTTCACCTACTTTCTATTGCTTTTAACCAACCTTTTCCTTTACCTCTACCTTAGTTTAGCTTGTTTTTACTCTCTCTTTTCTTTAGCACTAGCGTCTAGCTTAAGGGACTTCGCTATTAGTAGGGGGGGGCACGTGTCAGGACTTTCGATAAGATAAGATAGCACAACCTACTAGTAGGTGCCTTTCACCTGAGCAGCTTCCTTCTAGCCTCCTTTCACTTAGCACTTAGAGCCTTAGGCCTTCTTTCACTAGCTACCTAGGAGCTTAGGCCTACCTACTATAAGTAGGTAGCTATCTCCGCCCTCTTGTAGCTCTCTATCTGCTATTTTGTTCACTTCTTCTTAAATATATTAGCTTTCTAGATCGCTTCCTTTTGTGCTTGTGAAGTCTGCCTTATACTAAGGTTCTAGACACATACTACTTACCCCTTCTAGTTCCCTACACTTATATTTATCCTTAAGACCTAATTAAACAATTACTTACAGACTTTGTCTAAAGTGTAAAACTTAGCATTTTAAACACCTTTAAGATAAGTACTTTAGGAACCTGTGCTACTCCTAGCAGTTCTTGCTTAAGCGATGTTAACATAGATGCGCCTATTACGCATAGCACTATAAATGTTGCTAAGCCTAACACTTATAATAGCAAACAAAGCAAGCTTAATAACTAGCTCTTCTAGTTTAACTTGTTCTTTAAGTTTTAAGGAAGCAAGATCCCTAATAACAAACGTGTTATGCTGGCTGCAAGCTACATGCATAGCAACGCTTTTAAATAGATTAAGCTCTTCCTTTAGAAGGCTATGTTAGATAAGTGTTCTAACAAAATCTTAGTCTAGTTTAACAACTTTAACAAATTTAAAAAGATAGTTAAACTAATCTTTAGAGTCTTAAACAAACTAGCTATTGCACATTACAATATCTAACATATTAAATAAACTTAGTCTATAGCTAATTATACTACTAAGTTCTAGCAGCTTACTACTAACATAGAATAGAACAACACTATGTTAATAACTATGTTTAAACAAGGTCTTAAGCTTAAAGTTAAGGAAGAACTAATGCGTACTAGCGCTAGTACTAACACCTTAAACAAACTAGTTAACAAAGCGATTAGCATTAACATTAAGCTCTACAAGCTTTAGATAGAATTAAGAGACAACCCTAGAGCGCGCGTTGTAACTAAGGTTAATAATTACCTACCCCTACGCAACTAGTAGCGCAACAACCTAAACTAAGGAAATTAAGGCAACTACAACAACTACTAATCTAATAGTAGTTAACGCATCTACAGCAATATGCATAGTAGGTATTATAGACCTAAAGCTATAGACCTCTTAAACCTTAACAAGAAACTAAGCCTACCTAGACGCTAGAATAAAAAGAGCAAGGAAAGCAACAACTTAAGCAATAGGAACAATAAAACCTATTATAACTATAGTAAGATAGGCTACTTCGCTAGAGACTGCTGCATAAAGAATAAGGTTCTTTAGCAGGTTAATATACTATCCTGTTGTTACAAAGACACAGATGCTAGTAATAAATAAGAAGTAATTACTAATAAAGTAGGACAACTTATAGAGGACCTAGAGTCTAGTTCTAAGAATAATACAGAATACATTAAGCCTCTTAAACACGCAGTAACACCTTAAAAAGAATTATAAGAGTATTAAGACTAGATAGATAATCTCCTAGACATAACAGGAAGGACCCTAGGTTAGATTAGATCTAGCTTAGCACATCGCTACTGCTACAAGGGATATTACTGCACTTAATAACAACAGGAATACAAAGAAAATAACTAAGCATATTACAACATGTGTTAATCCCTTGTGCGCTAGCTATTATAACACTACTACTTAAGCACTTAAGGCTAATATATAGCCTTAATACACTTATTAAAGAACTTAAGGAGGACCTTATAGACTACTAGCGCCTTATTAATAAAATTAACAATAAACTAGAGGAAGAAAACTAGTGCAATTAGGAATTATAACGCACGCAGAACTATATAACAAGCTAGCTACCTTTAGCTACTATTAACCCTTGCACACAGTACATCTTAGATTCCTAGAACCTTAAACATGTAAATCTTTTATAGACTATATATAGAGACAATAGGTGCACAATGTACTATAAAGACAAGTTAAAAGCGCACTATTTTCTATTACCCTACAACTACTATTGTGTATAATAGTATAAGTGCACTAACAACTTTTATAACATTTATTTAATTAACAAACACAACTATATTATGTTCCTTAGAGACAACAATCTAACTACAGCAACATAGATGCAGCTGTTAATTAATAGTAACTGCTTTAACAACTATTAGCAGTTATGCCTTAACCCTAGATACAGGAAGCACTAAGGTGTAAAAGAATTTAAAGGGTTTAGAACAGATAATACATCTTTTTTAGAGAAATAAACAAGGGCATCTAGAGTATTACTATTAACTCTATTAGAACTTATAACTTTATTAAGCTCCCTATTACAGTAAATAGGTAGAAGCTATTAGCATTATTAGACTTAGGAGCTTAGGGAAACTACATATCCCTTAGAGCAGTAAAGCAAGCTAGACTTCTTCTATAAAATAAAGAAAAACTATACCTATTATAAGAAGCTAATAGACAACTAATGCTAGAAGAAGGCAGAATTATACTTAAAGTTTAAGGTGTACCTCTCTAAGTACAAAATTACTATAAGGTAATGTTACTAGACATCCTAGGCACAGCTACCTATAATGTTATACTAGGACTACTATAGTTATACAAGCACAACCTACAGATTAACTAGAAAGATTATTAGCTTTTATTTAAAGGGTGTAGATATAGCATAACTGCACACTAGCCTATGCAACCTACGCTAGAGTTAGTAGATAAGAAGAAGATTAACAACATCTCTTTAAACTATTAGATACGCTAAGATAGAGCAGTTAATTGTGTAGACCTAGAAAGCCCCTCTATAATAATTAAGGAGTAAGACAGTGCAACTCCTGCTATACTAGATGTATACTATTAGTACACCTAGATGTTTAAGAAAGAGCTATCTGCAAAAGCGCTACCTAAGCATTAATTTTAGGATTGTAAGATTAAGCTCTAGGAAGGGAAAGAACTACCTTTTAGGCCTATATACTAGTTATCTAAGAAAGAACTTAAGATACTAAGGAACTATATTAAGGAGAACCTTGCAAAAGGATTTATTAAGAAATCTAAATCCCTAGCAGAATTCCTTATTCTATTTATACTAAAGAAAGATAGTAAACTACAACTCTGCATTAACTACTAAAAGCTTAATAATATTACTATTAAGAATTAGTATCTGCTGCCTAACATAACAGAACTATAAGACTAGTTATTAAGAGCAACGTTCTTTACTGCACTTAACCTACGCAGGGTGTATAACCTAATACATATAAAGAAAGGCAAAGAATAGAAGACAGCGTTTAGAACCTATTATAGACATTTTAAGTATATAGTTATGCTATTTAGGCTAACTAATATACTAGTAGTTTGCTAGGCTCTTATTAACAATATGCTGTAGGCATACCTAGACATTACTATAGTAGCCTACCTTAATAATATCCTAGTGTATAGTAAGACACTAGAAGAACACAAGATCTATGTACAATAAGTGTTAGAATACTTAGCAAAAGTAGACCTTAGGCTAAAGCTAGAGAAGTGCAAATAGCATAAGAACAAAGTAGAGTTCTTTAGCTATATTATAAAAAGGTATAGAGTTAAGATAAGCAAAACAAAGATATAAGTAGTAAAGAATTAGCTAACACCTATAACTATTAAGAATATTTAAGAGTTCCTTAGGTTTGTTAACTTTAACTATTGCTTTATTAAGGATTACTCTCTTAAGGCCTTACTACTTACTAAGCTTACATAGAAGGATGTACTATTTAAGTAAGAATAAGCGCAGGAAGACATATTCTAATTACTTAAGTAAGCATGCGTAGAGCTACCTACTATAATTATATTTAAGAGTAGAAAACTGCTTTAACTTAAAACTAATGCCTTAGATTTAGCATTAGAAGCATACGCAACTTAGGAACAAGATAGCTTATAGCACCTAATTGCCTATTACTTACATATATTTACAGGACCTAAAGAACGCTACAATATGCATAATAAAGAACTCTTAGCAATTATATTAGCTCTAGAATATTAGCAAGTTTATGCAGAAAGTTGCTTAGACCTTACTATCTACATAGATTATAAGAATCTAGTATAGTTTACTACAACTAAGGTACTTAATTAGAGACAGGTCTAATAGGCTAAACTACTAAGATAGTACAAATTTAAGATCCTGTACACGCTAGAAAAGGATAATAGTAGAGCTAATGTACTTAGTTAATAATATAACCTTACAGGAACTAAGACAATTAATAAACACGCTATACTTAGAATTAAAAAAGATAGGTTGTTAGGACTATTATAGCAGCTTAACAATATAATGTAGGTTTAAGCTAAACAACGTATCCTATTAGAAGTACTAGAAGGATTATAGAAAGAAATTATAGCTAGTTACTATAATAACCTGCTTTATAGACACCCTAGTATTACAAGAACAATAGAACTTATTAAGAGACACTACAAGTTCCTAAATATAAAAGGCAAGATTACTAAGTATATTAGAGATTATGTAGATTACTAGAGAAACAAGCACAGCACGCACACTAAATATAGAAAAGCATAGGCAATAAAGCTACTAACAGCCTCTTAGATAAATATTACAATAGACTTTGTTACATAGTTACCTATCTCCTAGGACCTTGTTATAGGATATAGCTACAACTTAATCTTTATTGTAGTAGACAGATTTACGAAAGCTATAGAGATAATACCCTTTTAATATAGCTATACTGCAGAGTAGCTTACTTAAGTATTCCTAGACTAAGTAATTAGGCATTATAGCATTCCTAAATTAATTATTAGTAATAGAGATAAACTCTTTACATTAAATTATTAGACTACACTCTTAGTAGCTATTAGTACTAAGAAGAAGTTATCTACAGCCTACTATCTGCAGACAGACAGACAGACTAAACAAACAAATTAGACTATAGAAACATTCTTACAGATATACAGCAACTAGTAATAAAACAACTAGGTTTTGCTATTACCTATAGCACAGATTGCATATAACAACAAGTTATTAGAAGTAATAGGCGCAACGCTGTTCTTCTTAAATTATAGAAGACACCTAAATCTCTTTACTAGAGTACTAGATACGCTAATACAAACAGAATTAGCAATCTCCTTAGTTTAGAAACTAAAGAAAGTACACAAGAAAACGCTAGAAAACATTAGCAAAGCTTAAGAACAAGCAATCTCTTATATTAACTAGAAATAAAAAACAGCACCTTAGCTAAAAGAGGGGGATAAAGTCTATCTCCTTATAAAAAACCTTTAAACGCAAAGACCTACAAAAAAACTAGATTACATTAAAGTTAGACTATTTTTTATTTCTAAGCAGATAAGCTTAGTTAACTATAGACTTGCCCTGCCTAAGAATATAAAGATCTATCTAGTGTTCTACATATCCCTATTAGAACTAGCTAACCCTAGAACGCTAGTTTAGAAGGACTTCTACTATTAGGTTAACATTAATAACAAGTAGGAAGTTAAAAAAATAATACAACATCGCAATATTAGTAACAGCAACAAATACCTAGTTAAATAGTTAGGATATCTATAATTGGAAAACATATAGGAACTAACTACACACCTTATAAACTGCTAGCAGATGTTAAAGTAATTTAAAGAAACTAATTAGGCAAAGCTACGTCGCTCTCTTAGTACTCTAACAGATAACCCTTAAAGGCACCCTAGGTACTAGGCAATAATAAGAACTTGTTAGACAGACCTATTAGTTTAATAGTCCCTATCTCTAGCTGCTCTTGCTCTTTAATACTATGCTCCTCTACTGCAATAGCCTCTTTAGCATAATAGTCTAACAAATCTATTTATTATTGCAACTACTCTTTACGCGCATAAGCTATACGCAGGTCCTCTATAGCCTTTTTAGATACCTAGAGCGCTTTAGTTTGCACTTTATAACTCTCTTTTATACAAACCTACAACTTCTCTTTTTTAGATGCTAGTTAAGTAAACTTAGATTAAGTTACCCTTATATTACAACGCTGCCCTAGATAGACACACTTGCTATACTTTCTAGACTAGATATAAACCTTGCATATATAGTTATGCTTTACATAGGTTTTGTATTTCTACACTATGATCTCTCTAAAGGATTTAATAAATTTATACAAATAATAACAGCAAGCTAAACTTAAGATAGTTAGTTATTTTAGCATTATTAAGACTTGCCTAATAATTAAGGAAGGGCCCTGCGTTATATAAATAAGCTTAAGAGACTAAGCTAAGACAGAAGGGGGATAGTGTTACAATCTACAGAACATAGGAAGGATTTGTCTAATTACAGTAGCTGCAGCATAGTAATTATAACAACAGAATAAATATAAGTAAGTAATAATTACAGTGTTAGCACTTAGCAAGAGACTAAGGGAATATGTAACCTAATTAGGGCTTAGCGCGATTAGTATAATTAGTAATTAGTGTAATTAGTGCTTAGTGCAATTAGAGGATGCACAACACTAATTAGTCTATATTACTACTACTATTATTAAAGTATATAGTTTGTAGGAACTTAACTCTTACAGTTTATGTTTAACCTTGTTAATTAACTTTGTTATTAGAATATCTTAATCTTGCTTATAAAATAGATAGTCTACTCTATACTCTTCCTTGCAACCTAAGTAGCTAAGGTCCTAGACGTATACTACTTACCCCTTCTAGTTCCCTGCTCTTGTATTTATCCTTAAGACCTAATTAAACAATTACTTACAGACTTTGTCTAAAGTGCAAAACTTAACAGTATCTACTAACCTATACATCTGCTTCTTTAAAGGCATATACAAGTAGTTCCCTAACAATATAGAGAGAGTACACCTTACTACTACATAGGATCTGTTCTACTCTATAGAACTAGGAGAAAGAGCATACTTAATGCACCTAGGTAACCTAGTCTACTAAGTCCTAGAGGAGACAATTAACAACCTATTAGAAAGTAACTAAGAAGGCAGTAGATAACTACTAGCCTAGGGGCTAAGTAGAGACGCTGTCTTTAACACAGAATACTTCTATAATAAGAGACTCCTCTAGCTCTAGAATAAAATGCTTAAAGTTGTTAACTACCTTTAGCATTGCGTTGCGCAGTACCTAGATCTATTATAGCTCCCTAAAGCTATAGGTAAGCGTATAGTAGCAAGTATTATCTATAAGCCCTCTTAACGCCCTAGGATACTGCCTACAGGCATAGCCTCAGTTCTCTTAGATAGCAATAAAGACTACTCTTTAGTTAACCCTATAGATAATAAACTAGACCTAGAGGAGCTTAAGTACGTCTCTCTAGAGCTACACTATAAGTAGTTTGTATTTAGTAAGCACTAGTCTAGTATATTAGCACTATATTAGGACTATAATTACTCTATTAACATTAAGCTAGAGAGTAAGATACTAAATACACCTATCTATAACCTCTCTAGGAAGGAGCTAGAAATACTACAGGCCTACCTTAATACAGCATAGGAGAAAGGCTAGATACACCTAAGTAAGTCTCTTACTAGGGCACCTATTCTGTTTATGCTAAAAGCTAATAGTACACTGCAACTCTGTGTAGATTACAAGGGCCTTAATAAGGTTACTATTAAGAACTAGTATCTCATTCCCCTTGTAAATAAGATGCTAGATAGGCTATTAAAAGCTGCTATTTTCTCTAAGCTAGATCTATATAATGCCTATTATAAGCTCTAGATTAAGGAAGGCAACAAGTAGAAGACAGCTTTTAAGACTAGGTACAGTTATTTTAAGTACCTAGTTATGCCTTTTAGATTAGTAAACGCTCTAGCAATGTTCTAATCCTATATCTAGAGAGCCCTAGGGGGTCTTATTAACTGTACCTGTGTAGTGTATCTAAATAATATCCTTATATACTTAAAGTATAAGGAGGATTATTAAGCCTATGTTAAAGAGATCCTAGATTAACTTGTTAAATAGGGGTTGTTTTGCAAGGTAAGCAAATGCTTGTTTATAACAAAGTTAGTTAAATTCCTAGGCTTTATTGTTACACCTAGCAGAGTAGTTATAGACCCTATCTGCATGCAAACAATCTAAGAGTAGCTAGAGCCTAAGAGATACAAGGATATCTAAGTTTTCCTTAGCTTTACTAACTTCTATTAAAGGTTTATCTTTAACTACTCTAGGATTATCTGCCTGTTAGTAGACTATATAACTTCTGCCTAGAGGCTAGAGTTAGAGCTAGGAGGCTCTACTTTAACAAAGAGGGGGAAGAAAACGCTAGTAAAAACCTAAAAAGGCCTAATAAGATAGTACAAACTATAGAGTTAGCTAGAGGAAGTACACTAGGCCTTCCTTACTATTAGGAAGAAGTTTACTAAAGCCTCTGTGCTACAGCACTTTAATCCTAACAAGCTAATTATAGTCCTTACTAATGTATTAGACTTTGCTATAGCTGCTATATTACTGCAACTACAATTGTTAGAAGTATTAACAGAACAGCACTAGAAGCTAGTAGTGTTCTAGAGCAGGAAGTTCTAAGGTCTATTAATTAGATAGCATACCTATAATAAGGAATTAGCCGCAATTGTTAAGGTATTTAGGCAGTAGCAATATTACCTAGAGCATGCCCTGTTAACAGTCTAAGTACTCTCTAATTATAATAACCTGTAGTATTTTATAACTATAAAGGAGCTCTCCCCTAAGCAAGCACGCTAGGCAGAGGAGCTAGCTAGGTATAACTTTAAAGTTAAATATAAGCCTAGACTAGAGAACTCTATAGACAGCCTCTTAAGGCGCCCTAATTATGCAAAGGGACTAGTTATTAGAGAGCAGTAGGCACTATATAACACTATGCTGCTAACTCTCTAGTATAAGCTTTAAATATAGACTATCTAGAAGTCTAAGGCTTAAAACGTTAAACAGGCAACTAGGGTAACAGGCAGCTTTAGTAGAGGTCCTGTAGGATCCTAGCAACTCTCTAAAACTACCTCTAAGGAATTCTACCTATTAACAGGTACTAGAGATGCGTCTCTCTTAGCTCTTAACTAGCTATCTACAGGCTATAGCAGCTAGAGTTAATCTAAATTATTTAAAGCTTAGGAACCTAGCTTTAATATTACAAAGGCTCTCTTTTGTAACCTTAATAGACAAGTTAGGTTACCTGCCTACTTTATAAATAATACTGCGTAAGGCAAATCTGCATACGCCCTAGACACACTAAAATGCTTAACTAACTATATTAGATAGGTTTAGGAGCAGGACGCTGCTTATAAGTTGCTAATAAGTTAAGAAGCAGGCAGAGCAGCTAAGAGTTACTACTACTAAGAGGTTGACCCTAGTAGGATCCTACGCAGAAGTAGAAAAGTATAGATTCTCTAAGATGTAACTCTTTACTAAACTATCTTTATAAAGAACTATAATAACTCTATAGAGAGTTACTATAGTTATAAGAAGACTGCCTAGCTGCTAAAATAAAAGTACTATTAGCTAAACCTAAAGAAGGATGTATATAAGTACGTTTAGTGTTGCGTAGCATGCTAACTAAACAAAATCTGCAGGTACAAGCTATAGGGGCTGCTAGTCCTACTCCTAGTACCTAATACACCTTAGCAGTATTACTCCCTAGACTTTATAACAGACCTACTAATGTTAAAGGATAACTAGGAGAACAAGTACAACTTAATCCTAGTTCTAGTTAATAGGTTTAGTAAGTACGTCTAGTATCTACCTGTAACTAAGACAGTTATGTTTTAGAGAGTAGCTAAACTACTGCTTAGGCAGTGCTTTCTTAAACATAGTCTCTCTAATACCCTAATATTAGACTGTAGGTTAGTATTTACTAGTTAATTCTAGTCTAACATCTACTATTATTTAAAGATTAACTATTGCCTTAGTACAGCCTTTTACCTACAGACTAATAGACAGACAGAGCACTAAAACTAAGAGTTAGAAACGTACCTACGTATCTATATAAACTACTAACAGGATAACTAGGTAGATTTATTGCTATACACAGAATACGTATACAACTTAAAGGCCTACTTAGTATATAGAGAGTCTCCTATTAAGGTAGCTTACAGGATTAACCTACAAGGCTTTAATAGAGTTCCTAATAAGCACTAGTTACACTGCCCCCTAGAACCCTAGGCTAATAGTAGAAAGGCACTAGACCTCTGCTAGTAGGTAATTAGACAGCTAGAGCAGTAGCACAATCTGTAGATAGTAGTAAAGGATAGCTTAGAGTACACCTAGAAGAGCAATTCTTATTAGTATAATACTAAGTAGGCAGACAGACACTTTGCTAAAGGTAAGCAAGTGCTACTCTAAGCAAAGAACCTAACAACTAGTTAACTATCTAAAAAGTTTAACGCTTGTTACCTAGGTTCCTTTACTATTGTAAAGAAGATTAGGAAGCTAGCTTATAAGCTAGACCTACGACTATTAATAGATAGAGTGCACCTAGTGTTTAATATATTATTACTTAAACTATAGAGGGAACCCTTTGCAGAAAAGGAGTTCTAGCTAGGTCTTACACAGATCCTACAAGACACTCTCCTAGCAGAGAGGTATAAAGTTAAAGGGATTCTACAGTACTATAATACTTAAGCCTGTAGGCAAGAGTACCTAGTAAAGTAGCTAGGTTAGCTAAATAAAGAAGCTACTTAGGAGCTACTAGAGAACCTTAACTACTGTAAGGAAATCCTTAACAAGTACCTTAAAACAATAACTAACGCAACACAGCAATCTACTTACAAACATAGGGCTAAGTCTAAGTTAGGTTAGAGTGATCTAAATCTATATTAGCAGAAGAGGGATTGCCTAAGAAAGTCCTTCTAGGATAATACTTATGCTATAAAACTGTAGACAATATATTAACCTAGGGTTACTGTCCTAAGGCTGTAGATTAGCCTAGCAACTATCTAAGGTAGGGGATAAGGGTTTTAAGAGCATTAGAGTAGGCATAGATTTTTATATAGTTACCTATATTTAATCTATTACTATATATTATCTAAAAGAGCAACCTAAAATAAATAAAAAAGACCTTATAAGCTTCTAGTAGAGCTAAGCTTAAAGTCTAAACTACCTTAACAGCAACGCTTAGGAGTCTTCTAAACTACAGGCTTAGTTAGAGAAACTATTAACTACTAGAAGGAAGTAACTAGAGCGTTATTAGCAGAGAGTATATTAGTACTATAGTAGTACTAACACTTTTCTACACTCCTAGCAGCACTATCCTGCTAGAACACGCGCTTAATATCTACGTTAATAACTATATTAGAAGCTGCCTTTTAACTAATAGTACCTAAGGCTGCCTATATAAAGTTAGCTGTAGTAAAGGTAAAGGAACAAAGGTACTTATATTAAAGCGCTACAGGTTATACTTATACAAAACTTAATAAGCTTTATTGTAGTCTACTAAACCTAAACCTAAGTCTTTTATACAATAGTTTGCAGCAGCCTTATACGCTACAGCACTAAGGTAATAGGCCTTAGCGTAGTTAAAAGCAGTCTGCTAGTAGTGCTAGGTTGTAGCTAGGATGTTGTCTTTAGTTATAGTGTTGCCTTATTAAGCAGTCTTCTTATTTGTCTTGCATTTAGCTTGCTTAATAAGGAAGTTAAGCATATTAATAGCACAGCAGAAGTAAGGCATAATCTATACAGATTAGTGTTAGGCAGGCACTAAAGAGAGTTCTAGACTTACCTTAACGCATCTACTAGTGTTACTGCCTAAGTATCTAAAGCACACTAAAGCACACGCTAAAGTTGTTCTTACACATGCAGAACTCTTTAGAACGCCTAAAGACCTATATAAACAACTTAATTATTCTATTAGAGTTAGAGCTAGACTTAGTAAACAGCTTAGTTACGCACCTATAACACTAGAACTAAGTAAGAGAAGGCTGCAGAGCTATGTTATTAGGTAACACGTATACAAAGTCTAGTAACTTAGCATTGTTAATGTGCAAAGGCAGAGAAGGTATAATAGTAAAGAAGTAGAGTAGAAAGTATATAGAGTGTAAGTAGAGTGCAGATAAGGAAGAAGAAGTTAAGGTATCTACTCTTTATATACTGTTACTCTCTTACCTCTATCTACTGCTCTACTAACGTTCTGCTACCTTACTACCTACTTTCTAAATAGTTAAAATGCCTAAAACTTTACATAGTTAGTAAGGAATAATACGCGCCTAATAAGACACTTACTATATGTCTACAAAGCCCTAAGTCTAAAGTAAACAACAACTAAATTTATAACAAAGGCATAGCTAACACTATGCAATTAGTAGATACACTCCTATAACAGAATTAATCTAAGTATAGAGTAACACCTAATATTGTTATAATAAGCTACCTATACATAGTGTGTTGCTTAGGGCCTACTTACACAGAAGATAGACAACTCTTAGGCACTAACTAGATACCCTATAAGGTACCTCTTAGGTAAAGGTAATAATATATCTAGCTAAACTACTGTAGTAGTTAAATAAATAAGTCTACGCCTCTAGCAACTGTAGTTATTTAAACTAAGAGTAATAATACCTCTACAGAGCTTATAGACAAAGGGCCTAGACACTTAAGTAACCTATAAGAGATAAGTTGTTACACTAAGAAAACAGCCTAGAGCAGCACATTACTGCACTTAACACTAGCTCTTAAGCAACTGCAGTCTCTAGACTTAGAGTAGTAGTACCTTGCAAGAACTATAGTGCAGTATTAGGTATCTTATAAAGGGAACCTACTATAATTACTAATATAGTTTATTCTATATCTTCTTTTTACTATACTTCTAGAGGTTAAGGCTACTAGACTAAGAGCACTATATCCTTAAGGAGACTAGAGTAAGGCTGCAGACACCCTATAGAGCAGTACTAGCTAAACACTTATTTAGTAATCTACTAAACTATTACCTAACTTCCTAACAGCCTTAACTACAGGTTCTAGAGTTTTTAATCCTAAGAGATCTAGAGGTAAGGTTACCTAGCAAGTAGTAAACTAGTGCTAGCTGCACTCTATAGAGAGTTGTTTGTGCTAATATAATTAATAGATTTAAGCACCTACTAACAAGTAAACTAGCTTTCTCTTAACTATTTTCCTCTTATATTAGAGGTTTTTTTAGAGTTTAAACTAGTAAGTATTAGCATATAGAGTTTAGTAGTCTAGGATAGACTGCAAGAAGGGGGGGGGGCTATTATTAGGGGCCTTCTACCTTAGGTATGCTAACCTTTAGGAACACCTTAGGGCAACTATAGTTACCTCTTAGAGCCTACATACACGTATATATTCCCCTAAATCCTTAAGGGCTTAACCTCTAAGGATTTGTCTCTTATTCTATCTAATACTATACGTTTTGTCCTATCTCTTGCCTGCCTGCAGTGCCCTCACAGTTTAACTTTTATTCTCTAGATTTAACTAGCTTATACACCTTACGTGTAGACTTGTTATAACATAATAAACATATATATAGAAGTTCTAAATATAATTATTTATATTCTTAAAACACACTTATAGATAGATTCGCCCAGGCATTGTATGGCCAGGTAGTAAGTGTACTACGTTTAGTAGTACGCCTACACTAGCCTCGCTCTACCCTAAACCACCTCTCGCAGCTAAACACGAGCTCTAACCTCACCTTACTTCACCACCTACATCCAAAATCCCCATCTCATGTACACACCCAGTCCGCGCCGTGTCCAAACCCAGCCACTGCCCACCGGCAAGAAACGGCCGCCAGCAGATCCACTCCACCTCGCTCCACTCTGCGCACCGACCAGCACGGCACCATGTACCTCAGTCCAGAACCTCACGGCACGTGACGTGCACACGCCTCCCGACCGCTCGCTTTTCGCTATCTTATCAAACGTAGGGGGGTAGATAGACGGTCCTTGGTAATCCCAACGTGCGCTTTCTGGACCGCTGGTTTAGCGCTGTGTGCGCTGTTGCCCCTTTTGTGACTTCCTTCATTTCTTCCTTTTTTTTTGTTTGTCTTTGTCGTGTGTGGACTTTGTGGGTCGTGAATATGCGGTCCCCTCCACCATCATCATCGTCGTCGTCGTCGTCGTTTTCCGTCTTCTCCCTGTTCCAATACGCGTTCCTCGCGCTCGCCGCATATGTGCTTGCGGGCGCGCCGCTGCTGGAGATGCTGCGTCGCCAGGGAACGTATTCGCATGGCGATGGGGCGATCAGTCTGCAGAAGCTGGAGAGCTTGGTGATTCCGGATGCGAATTTGACGTGTGCGGAGCATAGGTTTGGGGCGGTGCATATCCTTAGTCGCGAGCCGTTGGTGGTGTATATCGAGGGGTTTCTGGCGACGGAGGAGGTGGGGGAGGTTGTTGGGTTGAGGTATGAATTATTTTCCCGTATTTCCTTTTGAGGGTGTGTGAGTGTGAGTGAGTGTAGTGATGTTTGTGAAATGGGTCAACTTATCGTCTCTAAACAACCACTCATTCCCCATAGCACCCCCCTCTTCCAACCCGCCACCGTCTGGTCCGCAGGAGAAGAACGCCTCGACACAAGCGTCCGCCACTCGAGCAAAGCGCCCGTCCCGCGCTCGCACACAGTGCGCTGCATCGAGTCGCGTGCCCGCGCCTTCCAGGGCTGGCGTCCTTTCGTCTTCGTAGAGAAGCTGTGGGCCCAGCGCTACGGGCCGGACGGCCACTACACGTACCATTACGACTGGAGCAGCGTGAGCAGAAAGCAGGGCAGGATCAGTAGCTTTATGGTTTGGTTGGGCAGCGAGTGCACGGGAGGTGGGACGCATTTCCCGCGCATCAAGAGGCCAGAGGGGAGGGAGTGGTGTAGGTTTGTTGAGTGTGGGGATGGGGATGGTAAAGAGAAGGAGGGGGTTGTGTTTAAGCCTGTCAAGGGTAATGCGGTCTACTGGGAGAACATCCGTCCCGATGGCACAGGCTATGATGAGAGCTGGCATGCGGGATTGCCGGTTCTGAGTGGTGAGAAGATTGGCTTGAATATCTGGAGTTGGTTCCAGGATGGTTATGTTCCGCCGAAGGAGGAGAAGAGGGATGTTGAGATGGACTGAGAGCTAGAATGAAGGTTTTGGGATTTGGTTACAGTGTTACTCAGCAGGGCCTTTCGCATCTCCCAGGCACAATCGGGTCATAGTGATGGGAGGAATGGTTAGGGCTGAGATGTTTCTTTGCCAGTCAGGATATTCTGACAGTCCACGGAGAGAGGTGTACCAGTGATTCTGAGTGGGGATCTTAGACTGCTCGATTGCGTGTGACAGGTCAACTCCGACTAAGCGTCTGCGTTATAGGGGGCGGCGATTAGTCTGTGGCGCCGTTGACGAGACATTAAAAAGGCGATGCACAATCGAGTAGACCTTCACACATGAGAGCATATAAGATCCCACGCAGCGGCTTTCTCTTCCAAGTGCGATACTCACAAAACAACCAATGCCGCTTTCCAGGCCGCTGATGCCCAAATTATTCCATAGACGGCCATTACCGTGCCGGTTCCTAGCTAACAGCTACATCCACCTCGAAGCTATCTTTGGGCCCGCACGCTACTCATCATAGAAAACATTTGGCGACTGGCAAAAATTCCGCCTAAAAAAACCACCCCCTCGTCACGAGGACAGCATAGTTGCCGAACTACCATGTCTTCCAACCGTTAAAAAAGTCGGGCGCTGGACTTCACCGTGGTGCTGACGGATTTCGAAGCCCTGGAGGAACAGCAGCGCAAGTAGTATAACATCCTGCACCACCGAAGTCCTTCCAGTGCATGACCCAGATTGTCGTCTCTGTCAACTTCACAAGACAATGTATCGAGACTTATCAAACGCTCACCGTTTCCATCTCTCTCCCTCTCTCATTCTTCAACCCGCTGACCCGCTATCTGCACTCGACTGCCACCCTCACCGCGCGGAAGAGAAAAGCCGCAGTGCTCCCTAAGCTGACTCCCATGAGTGTGTATCTTTGTATGTTGGAGGAGTGATGTAGACGCACTGCCATCGTCTCGAGCGTGAGTGGATTGTAACAGATGTGGATGCTGCTGTGGTAAATTTGCAACGCTGCTTCTTGGAGAGGATGCGCGGAGGAAGAGGCCGGTGGTGAGGTGTCTGTGGTCCTTTTAGTTTGCGAGGATGAAGTAGGCGAGTGGACGGTTGGAGTAGGGGCTGTAAGCGTGTGATAGTCATTAGGGGTACTGTGAGATTTTAGCTTGCTGGACCCTCCATTGATTGTGGCTACGAGGAGCTTTGACAGACCCAGAACGATACTACATACGGTGATTTCCAGGCCAAAGAAAACACAGTTTCTCAGTGGTATTGATGCAGTTTAAACGTCCGTAACCCTAAAGATCTAGGTGGTACAGCCTTGACTTCATCCGCGGAAGTGCAGAGACGACTCTACAGGCCAAGCTCTCCCTAATGACATGTAGCATCGTCAATCCCGAGCACAGCGCATATCTCCGATTTCGAATTGACAACAAGAATGCTATATGTCCAAACACTAGACTTGAAACAACTCGAAAGAAGGGGCAACACACACAGAGGAGAGCACGAAACACTGCCGCAAATTGACTCACAAAAATCTTTTCTGCGAGGCACTGGCGGCACAGTGTCAATTTCCCACTGTCCAAAGTAGGAAAAAGCGTGCGAGGACACACACACCGCAAGTTTCCTTGTTGAATGGATCCTCCCCACATGCGGGTGAGAGCATGTTGACCAGTGCAAATACTTTGCACGGATGTTACGGCACAAGCGATAGCAGTTCCGTTGCATTCCACTTAGGACCACTTCACACATGGGTCTCACATCATCTCAATCACCACAGACAAGATGCATCTGAGGAATATGGTTTGAAGAGCCTCCCACAATACGTGACCAGAGTTGCAAAACTGTCAAACAAGCGACCGCACGATAGGGGCCGATTCTAGGCGCGCGCCTTCACAGACGTTTGGTTTCACCCACCGGTTACTTGCCCATCGCTGCTCCGAGATTCTAGCCGAGTGGAATCTTGATGTGAAGGTACTGAATTTCTTCTGTTGCTGCTGCTCACTTTACTCTGGAGATTCTGGTCAACTAAGAAAGGGTTTTGTGCGGCTGTGTGGAAGCTAGGCTTACTAGCTTGTGGGCGCGCAGAAGCGGACGGGGCGTTCGTGGTGGAAACGGGGTGTAACCACTAAACTATCTTGCGGGTGCGAGAGCTTGTATTGAAAGAGCACGAAAGTCTGGTTTGTGGGCTTTGAAAACGGCGCCTCAACTCTCGATTGTCTTTGCCCAAGGTGAAATTGGGCGTAAAGAAGGGAGTGACGTTATTTAGAAAAGGGCGATCACAGTTCCTGGAGGTTAACCTAATCTTCTGCTTTAGTGTTATATCCATATCACACTTCATGACTGTTGTGATATTTGTACAGGACATTTGGCACAGCTGCCACTTCGTTGAAACAGCGAGACATAGTTGAAGGGATCATGTTTGATGTATTCAGCTGTTGGAGATCAACGCGACCCAACGATTTCTTTTATTTATAAACAGTTAAAAGGCTCGATAGAGACACCTCAAGTTTGAGGTGAACAGCGTAATTGATAACCACCCATCGGCCAAAGAAGTAAAGACGCCGTCCACAGCGACAACAACTGGTAAGAAGGACACGTCATTGTACTTGCGCACAACTGTGTGTATCAGCTTCACCAATGCACAACTTGCACACATCATCCAGACAAACTCGAGTGCCGCCAAAGCCTAGTTGAGGCACTGGGAGTACCACTTGTTGACTGCTTTGCAAGCACCCGAGGCACAGCATTTAGCACCAAAAAAGCCCTGGCCACCGCATTGTCCAAAGAGGGTTGCACATCCAGCCTGAGCGGTGGGCTTAGCAGTAGACGCAGTGGAGACACGAACCGTGGCCAAAGTGGTGGGCTTGGCAACAGGGGCGGTGGACACTTGATCCTTGACCGGGACGGTAGGCTGAGGGCTGCTGCTGCCGCTGGCCCCGCCGCTCCAGACGGCTGGTCCTGGGAAGGGAAAGTCCTTGCGACCGTTGTAGATACTGAAATTGGCATAGGGATCGGTGGCTTTGTACGCGCCGGGGAACTTGACCATGGGACCAGGAGTGCCGCTGCCGCCGCCCTGGACCTTGATCTGCATGCACGAAACGTAGTGCTCAGGTTGGTTGACGTGAGAGCGGTGGACACCGATGTGCTCAGCGCGCACCAAGTACTCTCCGTTCGGAGTGTCCTTGGGGATCTTCGCAGCGACCCAGTCCCTGTCGTAAGTGCACCAGGCACTGTTGGTGAAGTCACCGTTGTTGCAGACTCCTTCCTGGAAAATCTTGAACCAGTCGCCAGACCCATTGTATTCCTTCACACTTCCAGTGGGGGCCTTGGACATGTAGACCAGACCAGGGCCAGGGTGCTGGAACTTTGCTCCAACAGCCAGCTTGAGACGAACCTCCTCACCCGCGTTCACTGTCAGCACCTCGGTGCGGCCAGCCGAAGTGAAAGCACCCTGGTTGCAAACGATATCAGGACCATCAGCGGTGGATCCGTCACGGATGTCAGCCGCTGGGTTGGACGAGAACTTGATCGGGTTGTACTTGACAGCGCGGGTCGACTGACGGACATATTTGAAGGCCGGTTGCGCAACTCCGCCGACGATATTGGTGTCGAAGAAGTAATGAGCGGTTGCCACTTGGGCGACTGCGCTGAGGACTAGAGCGGAAAACTTCATTCTGACCGAGCAGGAATGGAGGTTTTGTAGAAGTGAAAAAAGAGCAAACAAACGAATGTATAGAGCGACTGAAACGAATGTACTGATTGCTCGTGAAGAATCGGATAATGACTTCACAAGGGATCACTTTGCATTTTATATCGTGTTCCTCAGCCTCTTGTTTCGACAAGTCCTTCACTACCAGCGCCAAGATGTAGACAATCTTAACTGGACCGTCTCCGGTCTTTCCTTGGAGATGAGCAAGGGGACGACTTCAGGGATGTATCGACCTCTTCTGTCATCTTTTCGTGCCCTCGGGCGCTCTGAAACTCTTGGGGTCTTGTCGTACTCATCAAAAATGGCAGTGCATGGTACGAACTAAGCCGTTCAAGCATGGTGGCACATGTGCCCGCTTGCTCTATCAAAACGATCAGTCTCGCTTCTGATGGTCTAGGTCGAGCCTCGTGGTGCCGAAACACGAGCGAGCCGTTCATAAACTTGACGGGTGTAGCCCTGCTTCCAAAAAACGAGGTTGCAGACTCGTGGGCTTGACGCGGTGATTCAAAAAAGAGAGCTCAACCTACGCATACTCGGTGTGACTGAAGGTATGTGATTGGTCCCATGCTAAGTTCTACATGACTGTACATTGAACATGCAGTGTGAATTCTCGCTTAGGCCTGCATACCATACTGACCTCTATCTCCCAATGTGGGGCTCATAAAAGAACCGTGGCTGATGCTCAAGAGCAAGGAGGCTAGAGCCGTCGCCCACTCGGAATTTTCACCGCTATCGGGCACATTGCACGTCATTGGAAGCAGGGAAGATAGAAATAGATGCGGATAGATCTGATTAAACGCTGGATCTTGAATATTCACAGATTATGGCACAACCTAGACATAGTTATCATACGGAACCATTGCACTTGGAGATATCGTAGTGCTTCCGCGTCGCGAGCTCTACATACCACAAGCTTTCAGGTACGGTATGGTCCAACAGTATCTTCCTTCCAACTCTGTGATAACGACGTCATCAGTTGGATGGCTTCTATAATTCTGCACACCGAAACGGGAAGAAACACGAAGATAAACCACCGGCTATTTGGGAACAAACGCCCCATTTACCTGAGACACTGGCCAATACAAGCATATTTGTGCGGAAAACTGTGCTGGGAATTACCATGTATCCCTTTTTTTGAGTTGGAGCAGTGTTGGTCTGGAAGCCTGCTCCCGCAGCTAGTATGTGGAGCGACGTTAGTCTGGAAGCTTGCTTCCGAGATATAGTCATCACAACCGAAGCAATGCTAGTGTGGAAGCTTGCTTCCGAAGCCAAAGTCACGAGCGAAAACCTTGAACACGAAGAAGTCTGTGTGATGGACGGAAGATACGAAGATGCGCATACCTTCGGGCAACCTCAGGCGTCCACAAAGACATCTGTGCTACAGCGAGTATCAACGCTGTTCCACGCTTACAACTCAACTCTTGTTGTGAGTTGCTCTGCTGTACGTCCAATGTCAAGCGTGGCTCAATAGTCAGCAAACCAAGTGCGCCGTCAAGCTGTATCACTATGCTCACAGCCCACGTACTTTGCAGCTAATGCTACGAGATCAACAACGTAACTCGAGAGAGCGGATCAAGCAGCTCCAGTAGCCAAAGCTTCACTGTTGAAAATCCTTCCGGTCCCGATCCCAGGCGGCCCAAAGCTCGGAGTCTGTGAGGAGATCGGAATGATATCGAGAGGTATTCCAATGTTAGCGAAAAATTTGCCAGAACGAGATAAACACAACCACAAGTACCCAACTGTTATCAGCGGCGGACGTATTAAGCATATGTTAATATTGGCTGTGACATTTTTGTAGCAGAGGATACCAAACTTAGCAAGTGACTATGAACTCATGGTTTGGGGAGCTCGCAGAGAAATCTTCATTTGGCTTTTCGCTAACATCGTCTACACTTGCACGTGATGGTGGTGTTGCCAATTGGCACCAAAATCACGAGTGTAACCCTCGCTGAACAACTAGATACTTTAAGTGGAGCTCAACGTTCGAGAAGAGCCCGCAACTCCAAGGTTGCTGATTGAAGAGCAAAGAATTCATCCTCCCCATCATAATTGTTGGTTAGGTCTCACGGTTATTTTCAGCTGGGTGTTAGATCCGTCGCTTAAGGCTCTGCCAGACACTTTGTATCGCAGTGGTCGGCTGGAATTAACGCTCAAGTTACATTGGACATAATAAAACGGCATGGAACTTTTGACATGGTGCTGAATTCCAGGTGATTCCTGGCTCCCCCTGGCAGCCTTATTTTGTCTTCAAGTATCAATGTTCCAATCTGAGTACTCGACAAAATCTTTGAACACTACCGTTCTACGACTATCTCACAAGCATTACCGCATGTACGGTTGAGACCCTCCACCTTGCGATATGGCACACGATTGGTTTTCTAGTCAAACAAAAGTCCATGCAGTCACCGGAATCAGAACAAACACTGTGTCCTACCAGACGCCCTGTTAGATGCCTAGTGTCCCACAACCATGTTTGCGTTACTCTTGACCAGCGCGCCGGCGGCCTTGCGCTCCTGTCGTCTTTTCCTGGCAAAGCTGACCATCTTGAACATCGACTGGTCGAAGACCTGCGATGTCTCGTCGATCGTGAGGCCCGAGACCTCGGGGTAGAAGAAGATAATCAGCACCCAGCCAATGAAGCAGATGGCAGCGTAGAAACCGAAGGTGCCGGATGGAGTGAGCGAGTGCATTTGCGTCAAGAAGGTTGAGGAAACAATGACTGTCATCGTTAGCAAGCAGGTAAGTGCGGATAGAGAGGAGAGACTTACCGTTGGATCCCCAGCATGAGCAGGTGAGAAACATTGTGCCCATAGCGCGACATTCCTGACTGAAGAAATCTGTACTCATCCAAGCCGTGTTGCCGACCGATACACCGTAAGTGATGACGAAGAAGATGATGAATACAAGGACAACAATAGCGGCGGTCGAGATGTCCTTCTGTTCCAATTCAAGCGTTGAGGTATTGACAGGAATCCAGTGGAATGCGACAGCGACCGACAACAGACCAACAGACATACCCCAAGCTGTTGAAACAAGGATCTTGCGACGGCCCCAGGGATCAGCGAATATAGCGTTGATGAAGGTCATGACGAAGTTTGTGCCTGCAACGACGAGACCGACTGCTGTAGGGTTCGAGAATCCGACGAGAGCAAATAGCGTGGAAGAGTAGTACATCAAGGTGTTGAAACCAGACATCTGCGAGATCACCATCAACCCGCAGGCAACAACAAGAGCACGGAAGTTCCTCGGGTTGGTGTGAAGCTCCTTGATGATTTGCCAACGTGACTTTCCCTCGGTAGCGGACTCTGCTTCAGCCATAGACATCTTGATGAGCTTGATCTTGTTTGCAACCTGCTCGGGTGTTGCTTTGTGGAAGACGCGGTGAAAGACGGCTGCGGCTTCTTCTTCGCGGCCCTTAACAATGAGCTGGCGAGGCGATTCGGGGCAAAACGGAAGAAGGCAAGCGAGGATGATAGAAGGAATACCACCGAGGCCAACCATGTATCTCCAGCCATGGGGGACGTATGCGAAACCGGCACCGATTCCATAAGAGAGTACCTGTCCACCAGTGATGCTCATGTTGTTGAGACCCTGAGTTGGTTAGCTCGCATCCATGGCAGACAATAATGTGTACTTACGATCATGAATCCTCTGTGTTTCGTGGGTGCAATTTCGGCAATGTAAAGTGGCGCGATCATTGCGGCGCTACCGACACCGAAACCAACAACTAGCCGGCCAACGCACATCTGAGCAAAGGAGTAGGAAACAGCTTGTATCAAGGCGCCGACAGTAAAAAGGAAGCAGCCGATATAGATGCCAGTCTTGCGACCGAACTTGTCAGCATAAACACCGGCAATGATGGCACCAAAGAAGGCACCACCGGAGCAAAGAGAAGTGATAGCCTCTTTCTCTTGGTTGTCCATCAATCGGTTGTTAAGGTCTTTGCCGAGATAAACCAGTACGGCCGAAACTAGATGTGTAAGTTTCCAGTCAAACATATAGAGATGTTGCAAAACTCACTGATGCCTGTATCATAACCGAAAAGAGCACCAGCAACTGAGCATGTGATAGTTACGAGCCAAACAAACCGCGAGACGGGCGTCTGCTCGATGGAATCAAGCTCGGCAATGGCGAGGGCAGCTTCGTCTCCGCCATGTTCGAGAATGTTTTCTTTGAAGTTGACCTCTGCAGTCTCCTTCTCAAAAAGTGCGTGGGCCATGGTATTGATTGAAGTAGACTCGGTGGAAGTGAGGAACAGTAGTCATGAAACAGGTGCCACGTGCTTAGCGATGTATCCCGATGATCTGGGGAAGTAAAAGCTGGGGTAGCAGAGAGCCTTTTGTAGATCTGAAGTCTTGTTGGAGCGGCCTAGGCGTCAAGCAGGTATCCGAGGGTGTGGTGCGGAAATGCATACCATGTCCTCGTGGGACAATCGAGCTCACGCTATGCAGGAACAATCGAGTCGGTGGCTGAGATCTAGGCGAATTCGCTAGTATTGTCCCTCCCAAGTACAAGCTTTTGACTTCCACCTGCGCGGGATGTGTGGCGAATAAAGCAATCTGGAGTGACCTGTCGGACGCTGCCATAAGTGCGGGGGCGGGTCTCCGAGGAATGCGGGGATACATTCCCTGGGGTACGGTAGCGTGAGTTGCTTGGCGTAGCTTGTTCAAACTTGCCGATGCGGGGACATTATCTCCTTTTGGTAACGTGGACTAGCTTGGTGTAGCTTGACACGAGACGGGGAGATATTTCGCGCTACTTGTGCGGGCCTGGGCTCTAAGGAAAGCCACACGGAAAACCTGTCTTGATTCCTACGCGCCCTGTAAGAATCATGTGTGAGTAAGACAAGAGAGGAGAAGCGGGCTATCCCATCAAACACCTAGTCAATGACATGTGTACTTGCTCTCATGGCGATTGCTGCGTTTTCATTCAACTTCTCGATGATAATGAGCCCAACTGTTTTACATGTTGCTGCCATACTTGTAGGAACTCTTTTCGATCTGCCTTGGTACGAAATACAATCTCCAATTCACCATATCCGTAACGATTGAGGCACCCAATTCGATCTTTCCCCGCGGGGGCAAAGACCGAGCGTGACGAATCAATAGAGGTCGCCGTTGCGACAGAACCGTGCGTGCTCATTTGCATCAGGCTAGATATACCTGGGGATAACGGTGGACTTCGCAAAGACTGCCCTGAGTCTCTTCGCGGTGTCGTGGCCATGGTTACAGCCGTGACGGTTGATGCTGAGGAAGACTTGCGACGGTGGAAAAGCTTGTCTTTGCTCCATTTGCCCGGCTCTCTAGAGAACACCAAGGAGAGTTTGTCGCTGCTTTTCTTAAGAACGTCTTCACTTAGCCACTGGAAGGCGTAGTGCGGTTCCTCCACCCAATGGGCTTGATCTTCAGAGAGAGCGCTTGTGTAGAAGAGCAAGACAAGCACGTCTACCATCTCGCCATCATGCATTTCTGACTTACTCCAGAGTCGGACATTCTTACCACGACACTCTGGCTTGTTGAGATTTGAAGACACTGTCAAGACGCATCGGTCGAACAGCAACTCAGCAGCATCTTTCCCGTCGTTGGTGTATAGGAGAGTCTGCATCTTGTTGGCAGACTCCTGCTTAGCGAAGATGTACTTGATATCAGTGCGCGGCTTGTCGTGCTGGCTAAAAAGAGGTCGTGGAAAGTCTATAGACACATCACCATCAGGGTAGGACGTTGTGAGTGGTATACTTGGACCCGTTGCAGGGAAGACCTGTGTAGTCCAAACCTTGACAGCACTATCTGAGCGATAGACAGAACGGACGACAAGACCCGCGTCCTCGTTGTATTTCCAGTGGACATCGCACTCTCGTGACTGAGGAGCTGCAGAAGTCCTTGTGCGCTCGACTTGGACTTTGTGACAGAGATGCTTCCACTCCAACGCACCCTCGCCAAGATAGATTTCCACTAGTGATGTGGCAGAAGAACTGGCACGCATGTTCCGTGGAGGTGTAAATTCAGGGGTAGTCTCTGTAGTGCTGAGACCAGAATTCAGCGAAAATCGAATTTCAGGTGAAGTGCTGAGGCTCGAGCGCTGAGATGAGGCGGAAGACTGTTGGCCGAGATCAAATGAAGGCGAAGTACGAGACGCCCGTGTTCGATCAAAGTAAGACGGTTGAGTGGGTGATGCCATTGGTGACGGGGTGGCCTCGTCTGGCCGCATCGTGGCCGTAGGGTCCCCGACTCTTTGACGTAAATCAAACTGCGAAAAGTTCCCTGAGAAATCGCTTTCAAGGGTGAACGTCCGCTGCGGTACCGCCGGTATGTTTCGGAGCTCTTGTCGGACTGCATTGCTAGGGCCGAGATGAGTGCGCCCCCCAACTGCTGTCCTTTTTGCCCGATTTTCCTCAATGATGACGGCATCTTCTATCTCCCTGTGCAAGTGATGTAGGAAAGCAGCGGTCTGCGGATCTCGCCTGGAGGTTGCCGCATACACGCTATCGGCGGCCACACCTAGCGGAAAACCAGCTTCTCTAGCAATCCTGTCTTCTTCACTTCTGAAATGACGACTGAAAAGTTGCCAATCCTTGAGAAGTTCATCGGCCTCATCTGGTGCAGGAAGGGCAGGTTGAGCGATGCGCGATGCGCTCGCATGCAAACGGGTTGTGTAACTTGGCTCAACTAGGCTTCTGGACCGAATTGAGCGTCCTAGTGTAGGGATGTGGAGGCGTTGTGCTTGCTTTATTGCCTCGAGTTGCAGTCGTCTGTCATGTGTCAGTCTGAGTGAGTGCACAAATGGATGATGCACACCTACAACTGCAGAGATGATATACACAACTGCAAAGACTGGCAGTGTACTGAAATTTGCTTTCTAAGACCATCAATCTCCTTCTCTTTCCCCATGTACTTGAATGTGTATACTATTTTCGTAAATCCCATCTTTTTGTCGATGAGGTTGTCAGCGTACGACTTGATACATGTCTCGCACTTCTGTACGGTGTCTTTGAAGTCCCGGTATGGGAAAGGAAGTGGCCGCCCATACTCGATCATGAGTCCTTTCAAGTCGTTGAGGCTGCGGTTGAAGGTTTCCAGCTCACGCACCAATCCCTCCACCTGCGCCTCTGAGTTCTCGTTTGCATCTATAGATCGATTAGTATGTGTCAAGATGTGGAAACATGGCCCATGATTTCGCACTACGTACTCTTGAAGGCGAAATACACCTTTGTCGACAGTTCAAGTAGCTTCAGGATATCTGACGGGCTGACGCCGAAGGACATGTTCGCTTTCCTGAAGTGCGCTGGCGTGCAGCTCCAGTCACGAAACGTTCGCTCATGCACGGACGCTATCTCTCATGAACCTAGAACCGTTGTCGCATGAACACTAGGTCACCCTGACGAAGAAACAATGAAGATTGAGCATTTGAGCAGGCAGCTGGCAGGGTAATCCCAAGGATAGATCGTTGTCACATGTGGGGGGCTCAGCAGTTCGTCGGACGCCCGTCCAGTCGGACGCCCGTCTAGGGGTCAGGCAGAGATCCAGAATCATGCCAATCAATACCTGGCCTCTTGGAAGGAGTCGAGGAAATTAAGTAAGAAATGGCCCTAAATTCGTGTTGTTATTTGGGGGCGCAGTATGCATGTTCGAGTGCCCGAGTACAGCCGTACAATAAGAAGTCGATTGACCAGCACGTGGGCCAACGAACGGCAACCCTCGACGCTTGAACGCAACCACCGCAATTAACGGAGCCGCCACAGCTTACTACCTGTGACTCCCTCACATGAAGTATTGACCTTTTGAGAGGATTCTCGAGCGCGCAACTGCGTTCCACGACCTCAATCAACGACTGTGCAGCTCCATCGCAAGACAAGGCTCAGATCAAAGCTGTCACTTGAAGTAGTCACCGCAGACTGCAACTGCAAGTAAGTGCAAGCTGTAGCGCCTGCTCATGTGGGTATAAGCGCCACCGACGGTCTTTGGCGATGTGTAACCTGATGTGGAAGCCGGTAGAGCAAACCGGAAGTGTTCGCGAGATCGATTGTACGGATAGGCTCACCGGTGAGCGTCCTGTCTGTTTGGGGCGGTGCATAGTCTCCTGGGTGTGCCTTATCCAATACTTGATGATGGAAGCTGAATTCATCTGTAGCGCTGCAGCTACACGATATGAGGAACACAGTCCCAGGCCAGAACCGCGCTACAAATATGCGTATTGTTGACGCCCGATTCTTCAAACACAGCGCGTCTTAGTCATTACCGTCAAAACTCCGGTGCTCTTTGAAATAATCACGATGGGTATTCGCAAATGGATACATCGGCCAAGAGTTCGTGGCCGTATCCTTGGAATTCAGGATTTGACGAAAGGCCAACAAGGAGTGCCGGTATGATTATGCTTAGAATCTTGGCAGAAAGAATACATTCATCGTACTGACATGGAAAGGAATCAAAACGTCGCAGATGGGTTCTCCAGACCATCGATGCCTCGCCGTTCCAGGTCTGGGTGACTATCGTTGCTGGCATAGGATTTTTGACCGACTCCTTTGGGTTGTTTGCCCTGAATGTTGTCACACCAATGATTGGATATGTCTACTGGTCAGATAATCGAGACGACAAAGGCGTACCACAAGTCCCAGCCTCCATCAAGACAGCTATGATGTGCTCGACGCTTGCTGGAACCATGCTCGGACAAATAGCCTTTGGCTACGCAGCTGATGTTCTGGGAAGACGCAAAATGTATGGTATGGAGCTGGTCGTCATCATCGTGGGTACGATGCTATTGCTCATGAGCTCTAGCGGTGAGAAGAACAGCATGAGTGTTGGGGGCTGGCTCATCGCGTGGCGTGCAGTCATGGGTAAGTCCCGACCCTTCTGGTTGAAGATTCCCAGCTGCCCACAAACCGAACATGCACTGATGTGATCAGGCATCGGAATCGGAGCAGACTATCCCCTCAGCGCAGTCATAACAAGCGAGTTTGCTCCCAGGAAGCATCGGTCTCGAATGATGAGCTGGGTGTTCTTTGCACAGCCCATGGGCCAGCTACTCGCCAACGTGCTGTCCCTGGCAGCTGTCGAAGGCTATAAGCCATACATAACGAATACGGAGAAGTCATGTCCAGACAATGATTTGGAATGTTTTCGTGCGATTGACCGTCTGTGGCGACTAGTCATCGGTATCGGTATTATTCCTGCAATCTTGGCTTTGGGGTTTCGATTCACCATACCAGAGAGCCCTCGTTACAAGCTCGATATTCTCCAGAATGTTTCGAATGTGTTCGAAGACACACAAAACTTCTTTGGAGCGCCGGAGTTGGATGCCGAGCATGGCGAGCTGGAAGTCTTGCCCTCCACCACGGAGGGTCAGCCCAGGCCATCTACCAGTTCCAGCGAGATAGCGCCGGACGAGATTGTTGACAGCGATAGTGATGACGAACAGAGATCGAGTGCTGTTTTTACCAGCCCCGTCGTCAGTGCGAACAATGAATTTGCACCGGGCGACCCAAGTTACGTCCCGCCACTCGCTTCATGGGTCGATGCCAAGAAGTTCTTCATCATAGAAGGTAATTGGCAGTACCTGCTCGGAACATCGCTTGCATGGCTGTTCCTGGACTTTGCGTTTTACGGTCTTGGTCTATCATCGCCGCAGATTGTCAGTCATATCTGGCAAGATCCTAAGGAAGGACGGCCAAATGTCTTCGCGTCGTTGCGCGATAACAGTCTCCATACTCTGGTTATGGTATCCATTGGAACGGTAATTGGAGGATTGTTGATGATCAAGGTCATCAAATACGCATCGCCAAAGGTCATACAGCTCTGGGGTTTTTTGGTGCTGTTTGTGTTATTCATTGTCACAGGCAGCGCCTGGACAAAGTTGTTGGACACTAGCCGATCTGGATTGATTGTCTTGTACGTGTTGAGCCACATCGCATTCAATCTTGGACCCAACGTCACTACATTCATCGTAAGTGGTGGTGGTATGCAGCATGTTGCAAGAAAAGCACTAACGCTGTATAGATCCCAACAGAATTGTTTCCCACACGTTATCGATGCACATGCCATGGGATCGCGGCTGCGTCCGGTAAATTGGGCTCATGGCTTGTTCAGGTGTTCCTTGCGTACGCGTTCCAGGCTAACAACCAGAGTCAGCAGTACGAGTGGGAACGTAGGAATTTTGGACACGTATTGCAGGTGATGAGTGCTTTCATGGTGGCCGGAGCTGTGGTAACATACTTCCTCGTTCCAGAAACTCGAGATCGTGATAACAAAAGTCGGACATTGGAGGTGCTCGCCTGTGGGAAAAAGGTCATTGATGATCTAAATCGGCAACGACAACGAGAATCAGAACAAGACTGAACGGGTGTACAGTAAAGTGGTGTTCGGAAACGTCGAGAACTCTGTTTCTTCGCACCGTCGATTGGCTCGGCATCTTTTGTCGATGAACGACAGAGCGACGTGTGAGCAGCGGCGCGGTCTTGGATAGACAATGCAGATTGCGCGCTGCCGATTTGAACCTGATTGGAAATCAGACTGAGGACTACATACCCCCAGATATCTAGTGACGACCAATACTAGACAAGCTCAAGGTAATACTTGTCTCGCCAGATTGTGTTGCTGTTATTGGGGTGTGATGGTGGTAATGCTGGAGGAAGGTGGCAGTTGCCCCACTCACCGTTTCAAATCGGGCAAAGCCAATCCTCCGCTCGCAAGCACGTTACCAAATGTGGGTCATATTACCCTATTCACGCGTCAAACTTGTTATAAGAGAAGAGCCTTATCCCAAGATACCACTATAGGAATGATCTCTAGGTCTAGCATCCCGCTAACGAAAATTTTCGCTTTCAATACAGTCCTTCTCGATTCAGGACGCGTCACAGAGTTCTGTCACGTAATCGTTACTACATGCAGACACATGTTGATTTCCCTGAATCTGTAGTACAAATCGATGTATGATCGGCGATTAACATCTCTCATTGGCCAGGCGTTGGCCTTCCAAATCAGACAACATTGGCTTTAGGTCGCTGCGTGTACTCATCATTCTCAATAGTGGAAGCCCTCATACTTGTCTTGGACGTCCTGCCAAGTGGCTTAAGCCCCGGCAGAGAAATCACGATGATCGAGAGAGTCATTTCCAACATGCTGAGAGGATCTGTGGAGTATTCGTCAGCCCAGCTATTCACTGCCGTTCCTGAATTATTTTCCAAGCGATAAACTTACAAACGAGGTTTTCTTGTCCGGTTCCAACTTTCAGGCATATGAAGCGTACAATTCCAGAGATAATTGTCAGCGTTCCCAGAGCGAACGAAAATGTGACACCAGCTGACCCTTTGAGGATACCTCGTGCTAGCAAGATACTAGGAATAGTGTAAACCACCATATAGCAGGCTAAGTTAAGCGTAAAGTTCAGAATAAATGGCTCTGGAGCGTAGAAGACTGAACACGCGCCATCCTCCTGTGACCACTGTACCGATACATTTTTGCCGCAAAAGAAAGTGTCGTCGAACAAAATGGTGATATAGCAGACTACAACAAAGGTGGTCATGGCCCACAGCATCTTGTGCATTGATGGGTGGGCGGAGAGGTTGAAAAACATCCAGTAGAAGGCTAGCATGCTGAGCTTGGGAACCCCATGCCAAAGTCGTAGAAGTAATTGGACGCCAATAAAATCTATGTTTGTAAGGGTCAGTTGAATGGCTAACCGGTAGACATGATATCCTACCTTCGACAGCTGGACACTCGTTTTGTAATCATCGAATACGCCCATCTGGTACGTCAGAGTATCACAAATAATCAAGCCCAGTGCATCAAGCGCAAACGCGATCAACAGGTAGTCAGACCAGTCTAATCTTTATCGCAGACGGAAGAGCCGAGCATAGATGCGTGCCGACACAAAGACGTATGCAAAAATCAGGAGTACCCATTCTAAGATCTGTTGACATAGCAATCGTTACTATGGTGAAAATGGAAGAGAGCCCAGAAGAAGGCTTACCATCCAATCCTTGGCATCGATGAAGTACACCATACCTGTGCGAAGTGAGCAGCTAAGAAATTGGGATTGGTTGAGATGTGAGAAGTGATTGAGAGGCGTATATCGGATGGCAATGAAGATTACATTTTCTTTCGCTTTAGACGAGCCAGTCAGCTTGAGTCCTTGAAGCAGCCTCTTTTAGATTATCGGCCGAGCAACTGCTACGGACCAGGATAGCCGCCTGCATCCTTTGAGCGTACGCTTCTACAGATGGAAGGGGACTGTCCGGCGGTCTGGATGCTAGTAACAAGCAACATCTATTTTGTGCAAGGTACAGCATCCTACACTGCCGCTCCCTCAAGCATTAAACGGCCGGAGCGTGCCCTGCAGTAAAATTAGTCGCTACAGGGTCACACTCTCTTTCTCAACGAATTTCCAGGACAGAATAAGGCCCCCGGTATGCTGATTGAAATGGGTCGAGTAGTAGTCTTCCCGTGTTAGTTTCCAGCAGCGGTGGTGTCCATGTCTCAAATGGCGTGTTTGACATATGACTTCGGGTGAATCTTGCTTTGCTGAGAACTTAGATACCGTCCTAACAGACTAGATTCTAAACTCAAAATAAATGAACTTTGGAAGTTTACTTCCCTTGCCAAGCGTGATGGACGCCTCTCGAAATTGAATAATGATTGCGTGCTTGGTTGTTGTCCATGTGGCAATTGTGGTGAAGGATGACAAACCCTGTTGAAATAGGGCGGAAGTTTTCTAGCTAAGCGCTCGTTTACTTTAGGCCCTGTAGAAGCGGCTCGGTAGCTCGGTAGGCGCCTTACACAATACAAGAAGGATCTGAGAGTGTGAACTTTTTGTATCGTATTTAGCCGGAACATCGTTGAAATCTACATTCAGATGAGATGAAAGCGAGCCCGATTTTCAAGCAGAACCACCCTTTCCAAACAATGCCAAAACACTTTCCTTACCACACGCTGCTGCTACATCCAACGTGGTCCGCTTCTGCACATCTTCCATTGTGGGATCCAACCCTTTCGCAAGCAAATTTTGAACCTAACTTTGAAAGGCTCCCCAGGTTTCGCTTCAGACCTTGAAAGTCTCAAGCAGGCCTTTACAGGCTCTTTTGTTTCTCTTGCAGCTATGTGAAGTAGCCCTTGACCATTTAGGTCTCGAACGAATATTATGCACCAGCTTCCTCAAATATAGACAAAACATCTGCGGCAGATGCCTACTCAATCTCATCCCCTAAGGACGAGAGTAAGTGCTTGTTGAGATTGAGTATGGGTGTTTCTCTGCGTTTGTTCACCGCGTTGATGTCAAGTCCGCGGTGCAAGAAATTCGCGAACCAGGATCGAACATTTGCACCCCGATACAACGCGAACGCCAAGACATAGAGACTACCGTTACCGTTGTTATCAGTCGCAAAGGGATCAGCGTCGGCTGCCAACAATGTCGCCGCAGGACGGAGGTCGCCGTGCAAAGCAGCGTACTTCAGTGCCATATGCAATGGTGTCTTTCCGGTGGTATTAGCTTGGTTTGTGAGTGTTGGGTAAAGACCTGCCAAGTACATGATGGTTGAGGGATCTTGATCGCTGCTCTTGCGCGGCTTGTTGCTCAAGTACATGTGATGAATCACATTGTTTCCAGCAGTGTCTGCGGCTAATGGATTGGCACCACGGGCCAGCAAACAATCAAGAAACGATGGCAACGATTGAGAAGTCCAGGAATATGTAGCCTCTAGAAGACCGTCAATTTGACTGTTGAGGTCGTAGTTGTCGCAGGCCATGTGTAATAGCGTCCTGCCTTGAACGTCTCTCTGATCGGCGTCCAGTGTCTCAAGAGCCAGAACGGGATGAACCATACCCTGTTGGTCAAGCAGATCGTGTGCTACAAGAACCTTTTCTAGTCCCTGTCTCCGAATTCTACCATCACGAAGAAGCTCCCGTATAGAATCGTCCTCGTCATTTTTATCATCGTCTTCTTCGAGAGCACCAGAAGCCCGCCTGTAAAAGAAGCGAATGTATTTGCGGATGAAGAGAGCAGCTTTCACAAGCTTTTAAGTTTGCATTCACCCGGTGTACCTGTCATTGGGCGTTTTCGAACGGTCTCGAGCTCCGTGGTGCTTGCAGCATAGTACAATGGATATTGTTCCTGCAAAGGTACGTCCTGATCAGGTCTGTCTCGCTTCAAAGGATTCACTGACCTAGCCTTCGTATGGGGTGAGGGCTGTACGACACTTAGTCTCATGTTCGGATCCGCTCCGGTTTTGAGCAAGGCATCTAGAACATCAATTCGTTTGGTATTGATGGCCATAAACAGCGCATCGGCACTGATAGTAACATTGTGGTTGAGCAGGAGATTGACCATTTCCAAGTCGCCAGCGGTGCGTACGTGGCAACTCATACCTTCAGTATCCGTTTCGTTCACATTTGCGCCGCCAACAAGAAGCGCTCGAACCGAGTCCTTGTGGAAAGGACCAACGTAGTTGCCTGGACCACCAAGTGCTACACAACATACAGTGGAGTAAGGCCGGAATGATTCTTGGCGCCAACGTCTGCCCCCTTTCAGAGCAGGTAAGGAATGGCGAGAGCGGCGTGCCACCAGTGTTTTCCTTCAGCAAGCTTGTGCAGTGCTGTACCTTTCCTCAAAATTTCGTATCTAGCATTGTCAAGATAGCGCTTCTCGTAGCAATGCTCATCAACGTCAACATGGAACTTTTCCACCAACAAACGCAGGACAGCCATGTTTGGTACTTCACGCCTAAAAGCAGTGTGCAAAAATGAGTTCTTTTCGTTCAGCGCGATAGTAGGCGTTCGTCTCGACGTCTGGCTCAGTGTACAGACCTGGTTTTGGTTTATCGCTAAACGCATGCCACGTCCCTTCCATGAGTCTTCTTTCAGCGTCAAGCGTGCCGATTTTGTCAAGAAGTGAGGCGTAGCCATGTCGTACGAACAGCTCCAAGGTCGGTTCTACTCCTTTTAGAAAGTGCACACCTTTGTCGTATAACGAACGAATGACATAGTATTGTTGCCTCTCTAGTAAGTGTCGAACAAGCCACCCACTAGCCTCGCCTTGTTTTAAGTTTGGATATTCTATAACGGTTTTTTTTGAGCGCCTTGTTGGATACCGATCAAGTGTTCTAAAAACAAATTTATGCGCAAGGACGCTCAGTGTCTGGTGACCGGGTTCTTGTCATGAGCTCAAAGAAGGCAACCAAAAGTGTATTCGTGTCCGGAAAGCGCAGCGTTGCCGCGTGCTTCGATGCTTGCTGAGCGACCGCCCGTCGCAGCAATGTCAGCTGCACCGCATCCTTGCGAAATCAGGATGTCAACGATCTCTTCTAGTCTTGTCTTATCCGCAGTAAGACCTTCACAAGTTGCCCGAGTTGGGTCAGCTCCTGCGTCAAGAAGCTTTCTAGTTATGTGTTCAGACACTGTGCTAGCGAGATGCAAGGCAGTCAGGCCCTGATTGTCGGGCGTATCAATGTTCTTCGCTCTGGATACAACGGAATCAAGTGGGCCGACCTGCTGAATCTTGAAAGTGGAAGAAGAATGCGATGATGACAGAATATGAACGACTGATCGTCCCTGTTGGTTTACTTGATCGATATCGAGTCCCAGTCCGATCAACTTCTCCCAGAGCAGAATGTATCGAGGTCCAAGATATGTGTCAAGCATACCCGTTCGCAAAGCTAGTTCGTGGAGGAGGGAGTGCCTCAATATTGGAATGGTCTGACTTCGCGGCAAAGTTTTTCTTCCGTATAGACCGAGTGAGTAGGGTCATACCGGATGCATCTTTCGAATCGATATCAGCTCCACGCTGAAATAGCATGTCTACAATGTCGATTGAGTTGCGGTAGTTCATTTTGATGGCGAGCAAAGGTATCGTGCCCTCACGGTTGCGTTCGTCAGGATTGGCACCAGCATCCAGAAGCGCCTTGAACAGTGAAGAATCGGCACTGAATACTGTAAAAGCATTGTGCAGCGGACCATTGCCTTTTAGATCTTTGATGGTGAGGTCAGGATGATAGTCTAGGAGCTTGAAGACCGCATCGTTTTTACGATCTAGAAGCAGGCACAACAACGGCGTTCTGCCATCAGAAGGGACGACCCTGTTCATGTCGGCTTGACCATCTTCTATCAACAAACTAATCGCTTCAGGCGATTCCGCGCAATGTAAAGGAGTATATCCCTTGTCACTGGTCGCATTGGCGTCAGCTCCGGCACGGAGGAGTAATCGCGTAAGAAACGGACTGCGCATAGCGGTATGTAACCCTGTGCGACCATCCTTCTTTCGAAAATTCACTGGAACTCCTTGCTCAAGAAGCAGATCAAACAGTTCTTGCAGTACAAACGTGCCCAGCGTTTTGTCACTCCGGTAACGCAACTGATCGGTATCACAAAGGGCATGTAGTGGAGTAAAACATCTCGCCTCGTTGTAAGTCTTGGATTTTAGTTTTCCAAATGCCATGATGCTGGCGAATTCGTCACCTGCGGTAGCAGATAGCATGCAAGAATCTGCACCAGCTTCAATCAAAGCAATAACCGAATCCGGATCCAATGCCTTGCATGCTATGAATAACATGGTGTCGCCGCGTACTTTTGCGTTTGGATCAATCTCCGCATGTTGGGAAAGACGCCGCACGAGCTTGGAAAGTCCACGCTCAGCGGACCATGCCAAAGCACGATGTGCCGTGTTGATATCTGTAAGGAAGAGTAAAAATGCCTCTAACGCCTCTAAATGGCCATTATGGCAGGTGTACTGTGTTGAATTAGTCTATAGTAATAAATCGATGCACGTGGATAACTTGCCATTAGTGGCGTGTGCTCTACAGACCTGGGCGAATTTCCACATCGTATTCCCGGACTCTCTCAATTTTTTTTGTCAATGGATCAACACCAGCCTTCAAAAGGACATGCACAGTCTCTCCATGATTTTTGCGCGCTGCTTGATGTAACGGCTTCAATCCAGGATGTTTTTCATCGGCGTCTGGGTGGGCTCCAGCTTGCAACAGCGATCGGATCGTGTCAGCCTGGCCGCTGTCAGCAGCCCACCATAGTAGCGTCTTACCGAACACATCACCAGTATGCACATCAGCCCGATTGGATATAAGATGTCCGGCGAAATCGGTCAAGCCAAACCGGGCGGCGATATGTAGCGACGTAGCACCCCTTCTATCTTGTTCAGAATCTGCCCAATGCAGCTTGAGCCAAGCTTTCGCGTGCTGTTCATGCGAGAAAAGCTCCTCAAGCGCCAGATTCATGTTCACTTGATTGAGGCCTACCGCACTTGATCGTGCAACGTGAAGGTGCCAATAGTCGGCGGCATATGCGTAGAACGGGTACTTTAACCTGATTCGCCGCTGTTCGCTCTCCGTTCTAAAAATGCGCCTGTAGCCTCTGGAACTTACAGCGCGATCTTGTAGGTTGAAAGAGTCCGTTCCATTATTCAAATCAGCAGGTATCTCCGTCAGTACGCTGTCTAAGCAGCCAGATTGTAGATAATGAATGTAAGTAATTGCTAAGCGTCCATGGGTATCGCCGAGGCAAAGAATTGGATAGCCGTTGTCGGTCTCAGGTCTGGTCATACACTTGAGGTACTCTGTAAAGAAATGGTGTATGACACAGACAGTCTCGTTGGGGAAGATCTCTAGTAGCGGCCCTACTGCAGCGCAGACGAGGTTCTTGGCGGTCTCAATGTCTAGGGGTGCACTCTTGTGTTCGATTTGCCGATAGGTGACGTGTATCATCTCAGAAAGCTCAAGAAGCCATAGTGGAGGGGTCGCATGTGTGACCCATTTGATCGTATTTTTCTCATCTCCTCGGGCGACTCAGGAAGAATCTGCTCGGAGTTGTAGTTGCTGACATCATCGCGTTCGATAATGATAGCGTCTTCAGTGTCGCTAGTGTCCAAATGAGGGGGCATGCTTCAGAAGACAACTGACTTAGCCTCAGAAGCAGCAGCAAGAGGATAAGTACCAGGTTGCGACATTAGGCAACAGTGCAGAGTCACCCGAGCCATGATCAGCCTAAACCTAACCCAGTAGCTTTTGTGGAGCTCTTGTGGAGCGCTAGTCAGTCTGCCAACAATCCTCAGCACATATTAGACACTCCCTGGTCTGGCACGGGCGGTATCGCAAGCTCTGTGGGGGATTACAGTAGAGCAAGAGGCTTTATATAGCAGAGTTAGTTTCACCCCGGAGTGAAGTTTGCAGCGGAGTCGGCCTTGCAGCGGAATAAACGGCGGAGTAAACACACAAAGCGGAGTAATAACAGCCCGTAAATCAAGACCTTTATGGGGAAGGAAGCTCCAACACCAAGATCGCCTCAACAGCGGAGCAACAGCGAAGCCAATTTGATAACCTTTTTGGGAAGGGGACTCCGACATTTTCAATCATTCAGTAGAGAGGGAGTGACATCCGGCTCTGTTAGGAAGCATAGTGGGGATATTCCGAGGTGGAACAATCTCCATGCGATATGCTCAGACGTGTCTCAGATTATAGGAGAGCAACAGACAACTGGAGAGTTTTTCGGAAAAGGAGGGCGTGCATAGGCTCGCAACAATACTTAAGATGTCTGGTGTCCGCTGGTGAGAACCACCGCTCAGTCGAAGCCTACCTTTCTTAAAGCAAAGACCCTCGACAATAATCTGTCTTCATTAGCCTACGTCCTGAGCTAGAAACACTTTTACTGAGACAAATATCTCTATTTGCACACCGGCAACCATGACTGACAAGGGTGCCACTCTCGACATGTCTTTGTTCTTCGGAACTTCTGAAGAGAAGGAATACTTCTGCACAGAGTTGCTCAGGCTGCTCAAGTCAAGAGGGGGTGTAAAGATTCAGAACCATGGCATTCCCGACCAAGACATTCACAAGCTTTTTGAAATGGTGAGCATCGTTCTCTTCACCGTGGAAGACATACTCAGACCTGCTTACGCATGATCCAGAGCAAAAAATTCTTCTCTCTGCCCTTAGAAACTAAGATGGAGGCTAAACACCCTCCCCAGGCCAATCCCAACCGAGGTTACAGCTTTGTAGGCCAAGAGAATGTGGCTAACATCAGTGGTTATGAGAAGGGCCTTGGCCCCGGAAGGACCCGTGATATCAAGGTTAGTGTACACACATTCTCCAATTTACACATTGACGTTTGCTGACATCTTGTAGGAAACACTGGATATGGGCAGCGCTTACGATGAGCTCGTCGATAATCTCTGGATCTCTGAAGAAAGCCTCCCAGGTTTTCGCGGCGTCATGGAATCTTTCTACGAGAAGGCCTTCAAGACAGAGATTCAGTTGCTCTCCGCGCTCGCCATTGCACTCGGAATCTCTGAGGACCATTTCAAAGCACTTCATAACCGCGCCGAAAATGAATTCCGTCTGCTTCACTACCCGGCAGTCCCGGCTTCAGAACTCGCAGACGGTACCGCAACCCGCATCGCTGAACACACAGATTTTGGGACTATTACGATGCTCTTCCAGGACTCAGTAGGCGGACTCCAAGTTGAGGACCAGACAGAATCAGGTGTCTTTCGCAGCGTGGAGTCAACCAAAGCCACAGAGATCATCCTCAACATTGGTGACTCTCTCCAACGTCTGACGAACGACACCTTCCGGGCAGCGTGCCACAGAGTTACGTACCCGCCTGCCGTCAAAGCTGGGTTAAGTGTGGAGATCCCTGAGCGCTACTCAATTGCCTATTTTGTGAAACCGAACCGCCAGGCATCTCTGCTTCCGTTAAAAGAGTTTGTCTCTGATGCGACGCCTTGCCGCTATGAAGATGTCACAGCTTGGGACTGGAATAACCGGAGAATCACAAAGCTTTTCGGTTAAATCACAATGCCGTGAAAGTTCCATGCTAGAAAATCAGGCACATGACTGAGTTACAAACTGATTCGAAGCAAGCTGAGGTGGCAGCCATTTGCATCCGATACAAGATATCCTGTGAAAATCGAGACGTCATGTGATACTGTTATGTCTCCACAGTAAGAGCTTTTAGCCCCGTGCTAAAAGTTAAGAAAAGGGCATGGCGGGATGGGTAATGGACTAAGGGAATCTCTACAGCTGAATAGCAGTTAAGAATGCATCTTTAAAAGGAATCCTGTAACATAGATATGCTTGGTGAAAGGCCGGGCCTTGTTAGGGTGTTTGTGCTCATTTGCGTTGGATAGTCTTCTCAATCTCAGGCGGAAGAATGCCATCGTATATCGCACGCAAACTTTCTGATTCAGTCAAGGTTTCCCAGCTTTTAGCGGCATACAACAACTTTGCATTTTGCAGAATGCACTCCTATTGAACTAAATATCTAAGCGGTTAACCCTATCATGCTGCAACCATTGTAGAGCTTTGCAAACTATGTATTACCTTTATCAGCTCTCTCTTTTTATTTTGCTAATGGCTTCCACTTAAGTTGCCGACACATAGACACATCAAACTTGCACGTCGAATAAAACGGTCAGCAGGTGTGTGCGCTCACAACAAGGCTTCAGTACCAACCGGACTTCAGGCCCGAGAAAGCATTGGGTAGCCGAGCAATTACCTTTGACATTGAGAAGGCCCCGGCTCCTGCACGATGTGCTGACAGCGTCCGTAGTAACTTCAGGTGAAACGGCTATAGTGATACGACGTATAACGAGCTTCGGAATGCCGCCCGACACGGGAACCACTACATCTCCATTGGCTCAATCTACACCCGCAACTCAGGGGCAGGTGCCTGAATAGGGAGTTGTTAACGTGCACCCCAATAGCTAGTAACGTGCACCCCAATAACCCTATACAAGTTAGATTCAGCTGCAAGGCAGCTAGGGACCCTAGCACATACGTATTGTATAGTATTACTACTAAAAATAGATGCCTGTAAGTTGTTATTTACCTGCCTATTACAAGCTAAGTTATCCTAGATACATGTTAGTGTAGGCAAGTTAGTTTTTAACGCAATTATTAATAGATTTTTATCTATCTACTGCCTATTATATAAATTTAACTGCTCTGCCTAAGCGTAGCTACGCGCTAGCACTGCAAATCTAAAGCTATTATTATAGCTAGCTGCGTTGTTTATAGTGTTGTACACTACTGCTAGTAGCAGCAGAGGTGTTAGCGTTAGCTAGTACTGTATATAAGCTGCTAATTGTTGCAACAATTGCTAGAAGTAGCTGCCTAGAGGCGCTGCTTGCGTAGTGTTATAGTAATTGTAGGCGCTTAGGTAAGGTTGTTAAGGCAGGTATAGAGGATTGTAAGCTATTAGTAGCTACAGTAGATAGCTTAGATGCCTAGACAACAGCAGAGGCGTTACAAAGCGAGGCGTTAGATAAGGCTGCTGCTGCAGCAGCTGTAGACAAGTTAGCACTAGAGTTGCAGGTTGTAAGTTAAAAACTATAAGATTCTTAGTAGATACTGCTTGTACTAGGTCTATCTAACGCAGCATCAACGCCTAGGTTAGCGCTAAGGCAGCAGGCATATTGCTATTAAGCCTCTTAAATAGTAATAGATTGCAACAAGTACTCTATTTACTAGAGCTAGCTGTGTGTTAGCGCACCTTATTGCGTTTTTAACACTTAACGCAAGACTCTAGAGGCCTTAGTAGTAGTGTATTTATTATAGATTGTGTGTAGTTAACCTACTAGTAGACATTAAAATTGCTAGGTTGTAACAAGTTAGAGTGCTCTGCAATTGCTACAAGCCTATGCTAACAAGACATACTAAGTAACTATGTATAGGTGTTTGTACATAGTTTTAATTAGTAGTTTATAGAGTTGTAGAGTTGCAGATTGTTGCGCGTAAAGAAGTACTATTTTACTATTAAAGCTAGCGCGTAGCAGGTAATCTAAGTAACAACACTAGCAAAAATAGAGTGCTAGTAATTAGCTTAGATACTGCAATTTTGCATAGAATTAAGATAGTTAAGGTGCTCTAACTACTCTGTGTACAGCGATTTAAGCCTGTAAAAAAGCTAGAGTACGTTAGTAGTACTACTGTTAAGCTATACTTTAATAACCTAATAGGCTCCTATAGCCTTACTTATAGTAAGAAGGTTAAAATAGAGGTTCTAGTTAACCTAAAAGTCTACTAGTTTGTCCTTATAGTACCTAAACTAGTACTAATTAAGGTATACATAGGCAGTAGGTAAGAGCGTTTTAATAGCAGCAAAGTTAAGCTTATACTCCTTCTTAGTTTTTAAGTATAGGGTCTTATAATAGAGCTTAGTAAATGTTAGCGTACTCTCTATATCTACCTATCTTTTCTCTTTACAGCAATAGCTAAACTAAGTTATTAACACCTGCCTAATATAACTAAGGACGTCCTTGTTTATATACTACTAACACATTACAATCTTAGGCTAATTGTATACTAAATTAAGCGCGTTAATTGCACCTAGGTTATTATTTGTAAGAAAGAGACGTACAGTAATACTCTCTACATTAAATAGATTCTGTAGGTGCTAGAAAACCTATTAAAAGGATGCCTTATTCTTTTGTTGTATTAGGGTAATACTAAGGTAGTTTGTGCAGTTATTGCTGTTTAAACCTACTAAATTAAGTAATAGCATACTGTATTTGTTTGTCTTAAAGGTATAATTAAAGAGAAGGACGTCTAGAGACTTCTTAAAATTTGCAAAGCATTTAGAAGCAATTATTAGGAGGTATTTAATATGTTGTTGTGCGTTAACCTGCATTCTATTGTAATATTATTAGTTAATTTTCTTATTTTAGGTCTGTGCGCTGCTTGTGCACTACCTATGCACGCGCAATCTAGCTAATTAGAGGCTACTATTTCTATTAGAGAAACTTAACACTATAGGGAAATTGTAAGATTGCATGTACTAATACTACTACCTAGCCTTGCCTATCTTTACTACTAACTGCTCTACCTTTGTCCTTATGCCTAGCTTTATCCTTAACAACTTGCAGTACTTATTACAGACATCTTACTATGTCTAATACTGTCCTAGAAACACTAACTTAATAGTGTTAAAGGCGGCTGCAGCTCCTCTAGCGTTCTAGATAATAGCAATAATAGATACCTGCTCCTTATTAGTAAGCTCTCTTGTCTCCTTCCTATACTAAGCAAAGATATACTTGTCTAGAGCAGGTCTATAATTGTGTATACATAATTTACGCTTTTCTATGTATAGAACTTACTATGTTAATATCTCTAGGTTTGCTTTATTATTTATAACTAACTAAAACACTATAGGATAGTTAGTACGTGTGCTAGTAGCTCTATAACGCCTAACTGCGCTATTAGCAACTCTTTCTAACTATAGCTTGTGTTGCCTAGCGTTGCTACAAACTATACGTAGACAAATATATTATAGACCTAACTATTTGTAGCGCCTATACAAGACACTATAGTTCTTTACCTACTTAATAACTACAGCTTCTACGTTAGCTAGAGTCTTATACAAGGCCTTTAGTAGTAGCTTATAGTTACAGAGTTTGTATAGAGTGTTATCCTACAACTTATTAAAGTCTATTTTAGTAATAATTATTACGCAACGTTGTTGCTTTTAAGGCACCTATTAAAGCTAGCAACATACTCTGCTAATAGGTATGTTATCTCTAGAGTTATTGTAAGTCTCTAAACTGTCCTCTTTATATCCTAACGCGTTGCTAACTGTGGTACTTTCTCTAGCAACACTAGACACTAGGGTTGCTAGCTGCAACTGCTATAAGACAACAGAGTCTTTATCTAAGTCTACCTAATTGCTAATTAACAGCAATTATAATAGTAAGTACAATTACGTGCCTTAAGCTGCTAGCAGCAGCGTTAACAACAGCAACAGCAACAGCAGTAATAGTAATAGCAATAGCAACAATAAAGGCATAGTAATAGACAACAGCAACATTAATAATAACAATAATAATAATAACAACAATTTAAGATAGAGGTAGGTAGTCAACATGTTGTAGATAAGGCCTCTGCTAATATATTAAGCGTTACAAAATGTTAGGTAAGACATTACACCTGTAATAAAGCAGTCTAACAGCTATATTTGTATAGCAACTAGGCCTTTTTAGTCACTTAGGCGAGGCAGCGTGTCTTAGCTACATTCCCCCCTGCTATTAGGGTGCACGTTACCAGCTATCAGGGTGCACGTTAACAACTCCCGCCTGAATACTGTAAGTGAGAATACGATTTTGCCACACCCGGGGTATTCCTCTTGTAAAAGATCACTAAATGCTCAGTGCAAGCTCACTCGTATCTTCACATATTTAGGCACCTCCCTTGTATCTGCATCTAAAAGGCCCGGCGGTATCACCCGGAAGTCCTAGTGCTTACCCTGATGAGTATCCTCGTCCATGTTTTGGCTATTAGGAGAACTACTGCAGATATACTGCATACCTAGCAGTATGATGTTACGTTCACTGACACGTCTGTGGAAAGAGTCCCATCACCTTGTCATTCTGGAACTTTTCATACACCGAACTTATGTCGTCCCACCTCGATCACAACCCTCGAGGACGAACAGCCTTCTTAATTTCTACAGTCTTCACCGCACTTGCTTTCTGTATTGTTGCGCTTCGACTGTACGTTCGTTTCTTCCTAGTCCGAAATCCCGGTGTCGAAGACTATGGGGTCAGTCTAGCTATGGTAGGTAACGCATCGATGTACTGCTCTTGATTCTTGCTCACCACTGAAGCTATGTTCGATTGGGTTGACCATCTGCATTGGTTTTCGTGAGTATACTAGAGACCACAATAGAACAAGACAGTTCTGACGCCAGTGCAGAAGCACAGTGGGGAATGGGTCAGCACGCCCACGACTTGCAACCGGTTACGATGCAGAAGTCCCTAGAAGTCCGTACGCCTTGACGCCTAAGGTAGGCGCTCACTGACCATCAGAAAGGCATTCTGGGCTTCTCTCATCGTGTATCACCTGTCTCTGGGACTCACGAAGGGCTCCATGCTATTGCAATACCGGCGTGTTTTCACGACCAGGAAGTTTCGAATCAGCAACTACGCTGTCATGGCTATAGTTATAAGCTATACTATCTGGAGCTTGTTCGGCAGTATATTCTCTTGTATTCCAGTCAGGGCGTTCTGGACTCGGGAGCCTGCTCGATGTATCAATAAGTCTGCTTTGTGGTTGTGAGATTTCACTGTCGAAGCTCACGGACTCAGGCTAACCACTTGACAGTACTAACGCTGCTGTAAACATCCTGACCGATCTTTTCATTGCAATACTTCCTGTTCCGGTCATTCGAAGCCTCAATCTCGACCAGCGACAAAAAACAGCGCTTATTGCAATCTTTGCTGTCGGTGGCTTGTAAGTCATACTCTCCACTCGGTGTTACCTGTTGTACTTTATCGACTGCCAGACTATCTGGTCCCAAAAGAACACTCCTTGTAAACCCATGGCGTAGATGAATTCTCGTTGCTTACAGGTTGCAGTGTTTGCATAGTGTCCTGTTTTCGCCTCCAGTCGCTCGTCGCCGTTTCCAATTCGTTCGACCCTACGTACGACAACCCTTCTCCCGCGACTTGGAGCTCTGTGGAGTCAAGTGTTGGCATTATCTGCTCTTGCTTACCTCTACTCCGTCCTTTGGTGACCCGCTGGCTACCTGATGTTCTTCCCTCGTACAAGCATAGTTTCATATCAAAACAGCAGCCCTATGCAGCGATGAGCAGTAAGAACGGTCGCCAAGATGCGAAACACCAAAATGAGTCTAGTCTTGAATTACAACCAATCCAGAAAGGCTCATCCGAGTCAAGCGAATATCCTAATTGGGACATAAAGGTTGTCACTAAAATTGAGGTGGACGTTGAAGGGGGAAGTGGCACGCTTAGTGGCTAGCTGCCTCCGACAGCGAAAGTATCTGAGGTGAACACGATAGAACAAGGGGGATAGCGTACCTGACAGTCTTATGCTACTCTATCTACCTGGGTTTGGGTTTACGCTCTGCTCCGATTCGAAATGTAACACATGATCTCTCATTCACCTTGTTTTTTTGCATTCGGATTTAGAGCTGGCGACGCAGGCCAGATTAGAGTATTTACTGTATCTTGTATGGCCAAACAACTCATGACAGCTTGCGAAGCCTATGTGTGCTGACATTTGCCTAAAAATTTGCTTTGTCAACGCATCGGTACGCGGGCGAATTGCTCACGCTCCGTATCTTGTTACAGGCACTACGTGAAAATCTGGGGAGATGTTAATGTGCGCCCCAATAATTAGTAACGTACGCCCCGATAGCAGGGGGGAATGCAGCTAGGACGCGCTGCCTTGCCTAAGTGCCTAAAAAGGCCTGGTTACTATATAAATATAGCTGTTAGACTACTTTATTAAAGGGGGTATGTCTTACCTAACATTTTATAACGCTTAACGCTGTAGTAGAGGCCTTATCTATAACATATTAACTACCTATCTCTATCTTAAATCTTGTTGTTGTTATTATTATTATATAATTAACATTGCTGTTGTCTATTACTATGCCTTTATAGTTGCTATTGCTATTACTGTTGTTGCTGTTGCTGTTATTACTATTGCTGTTGTTGCTGCTGCTAGCAGCTTAAGGTGCGTAATTGTACTTACTATTGCAATTACTATTAATTAGTAACTAGGTAGACTTAGATAAAGACATTGTTATCTTATAGTAGTTATAGCTAGTAACCCTAGTGTCTAGTGTTGCTAGAGAAAGTACTGTAGTAAGCAATGTATTAAGAGATAAGGAGGATAGTAAGGAGACTTATAGCACTTACAACAACTCTAAAGATAATATACCTATTAGCAGAGTTTGTTGCTAACACGCCTAGGTACCTTAGAAGCAATAACAACGCGCGCTAATTATTACTAAAGTAAACCTTAATAAGTTGTAAGATAACACTCTATATAAGCTCTGTAACTATAAGCTACTACTAGAGGCCTTGTATAAGTTACTAGGTAACGTAGAAGTAGCTATAACTAAGTAAGTAGAGAACTATAGTGTCTTGTATTAGTGTAATAAATAGTTAAACAAAAGACACTTCTATTTATATATATTTTATAGCAATACAAAGCAACGCAAGGCATAGTCTACTATTACTAACACTATAAAGCATAGAAGAGCTACTAGCATATGTACTAAGTATTTTATAGCGTTCTAGATAGCTATAGATAACAGCACTAACCTAGAAATGTTAACATAGTAGATTATATATATAGACAATTGCAAATCCTGTGTACACAACTATAAGCCTAGTAAGGATAAGTTTATCTTTGCTTAGTATAGGAAAGAGACAAGAGAGCTTACTAATAGAGAGTAAGCAACTATTATTAGCATTATAGAGAGCGCTAGAGGAGCAGCCTCTGCCTTTAGCACAATTAAAGCAGTGTTTCTAGACTAGTACTAGATACAGCAAGACGTCTATAATAATGTTACAATCTACAGAACACAGGAAGGATTTGCCTAATTACAGTAGCTGCGGCATAGTGATTATAACAACAGAATAAACACAAGTAAGCAACAATTACAGTGTTAGCACTTAGCAAGGAACTAAGAGGACACGTGACTTAATTAGGGCTTAGCGCGATTAGTATGATTAGTGATTAGTATAATTAGTAATTAGTATAATTAGTAATTAGTATAATTAGTAATTAGTATGATTAGTAATTAGTATAATTAGTGCTTAGTGCGATTAGAGGATGCACAACACTAATTAGTCTGTATTACTACTACTATTATTAAAGTATATAGTTTGTAGGAACACAACCCTTATAGTTTGTGTTTAAACTTATTAATTAACTTTGTTATTAGAATATCTCAATCTTGCTTGCAAAATAGATAGTCTACTCTATACTCTTCCTTGCAACCTAAGTAGCTAAGGTCCTAGACGCATACTACTTACTACCCCCCTAGTTCCCTGCTCTTGTATTTATCCCTAAGACCTAATTAAACGATTACTTACAGACTTTGTCTAAAGTGTGAAACTTAACAAATAAGTATTACAAGGCACTAAGAATAAAGCTGGGCATAAGAATAAAAGTAGAGCAGTTAGTAGTAGAGATAGATAAGGCTAGGTAGTAGTATTAGTATGTGCAATCTTACAATTTCCCTATAGTGTTAAGAATCTTAGATCTAAACAGAGGTCTCTAATTGTAAAGAAAGTAGAGGGAAAGAGAGGACAGACTACTTTCTTCCCTAATCTAGAAGACCTAGACTAACTAGACTAGGTAATTCTAAGATAGGAAGCGTATAGCCTAAAGAGGCAAGAGGAGTAAATATAGTAATAAGATAAGATAATATAATAGACAAGTTATTATATTAAATGCTAGGTACAGAATAAAGAGAGGGGGAAAGTAAGTAGTATTTATACTCTACTTTCGCTTCTCTCTATTACAAATTAGAAGATTCTAGAATAGCTATTACTAATAGATGCTTAGAAATCTAAAGTAGATTTCTAAGCAGATTGCGTAGGCAATTACGCAACCTACTAGCAGATTACGTAGGTGTACACGTAACCTACTAGTAAAGGCAACGTGTCCTTAAGCTATTTATAGTAAGAAAGCTAACTCTAGATCTAGTAAAGCTATTGCTATAATAAGCACAGCTTTCTAACACTCTCTAGTTAGGCATTCTTCAGATAGTACTTTACTAGATTAGGTAAGCACTATACCTAATTAGGAAAGTACCTATATTTAGGCCTAATATATATATCTTTAGGCTAAATAACTTAATTTACCTTTTTAGGTAATAACTATTCCTAAAAAGGAAACTATCTAATAAAGATTATAAGAAGAAAGTCTTATAACTTTACACTAATTAGTTAGATTACATGTGTACAGGCAGCGCACAGACCTAAAACAAGAAAATTAACTAATAATATTATAATAGAATGCACGTTAACGCGTAATAACACATTAAATACCTTATAATAATTGCTTCTAAATGCCTTAAGAATTTTAAGAAGTCTCTAGACGTCCTCCTCTTTAATTGCACCTTTAAGACAAATAAATACAGTATACCAATACTTAATTTAGTAGGCTTAAATAGCAACAATTGCATAAACTACCTTAGCGTTACCCTAATGTAATAAAAGGTTAAGGCATTCTTTTAATAGGTTTTCTAGCACCTATACTAACTATTTAATGTAGAGAGTATTAATTTACGCCTTTATTTTATAGACAACAACCTAGCTGTAATTAACACGCTTAATTTAGTATATAATTAGCCTAAGATTGTAATATATTAGTAGTATATAAACAAGGACGTTCTTAGCTATGTTTAGTAGGTACTAACAACTTAGTTTAGCTATTACTGTAAGAGTATAAGATAGGTAGATATAGAGAGTACACTAACGTTTACTAAGCTTTATTACAAGACTCTGTACTCAAAAATAGAAGAAGAGTATAAGCTTAATCTTACTACTATTAAGACGCTCTTGCTTAAGGCTTATAGCTACCTTGTTTAGTACTAATTTAGCTACTACAAGGACAAATTAGTTGACTTTTAAGTTAACTAGAACCTCTATTATAACCTCCTTATAATAAGTAAAGTTAAGAGAGCATACTGCATTATTAGAGTATAGCTTAATAGCAGTACTGCTAACGTACTTTAGCTCTTTTACAAGCTTAAAACCTTGTACAAAGAGTAGTTAGAGCATTTTAACTACCTTAATTTTATGCAAAATTGCAGTATTTAAGCTAATTGCTAGCACTCTATATTTGCTAGAGTTGTTACTTAGATTACCTGCTACGCGCTAGCTTTAGCAGCAAAACAGTACTTTTTTATACATAAGAATCTATAACTTTGCAACTCTATAAACTACTAATTAAAACCTTGTATAAATACCTATACATAGTTACTTAGTATACCTTATTAGTATAGGCTTGCTGCGCTTAATAAGCACTCTAACTTACTACAACCTAGTAATTTTAACATTTATTAGTAGGTTAACTGTACACAATCTACAATAAATATACTACTATTAAGGCCTCTAGAGCCTTGCGTTAAGCGTTAAAGATGCAATAAAGCGTGCTAACACACAGCTAGCTCTAGTAAATAAGGTACTTATTATAATCTATTGCTATTTAAGAGGCTTAGTAGCAATATGCCTACTGCCTTAGTGCTAACCTAGGTGTTAATGCCGCGTTAGATAGACCTAGTACAAGCAGTACCTACTAAGAATCTTATAGTTTTTAACTTATAACCTACAACTCTAGTGCTAGCTCTAGCGCTAACTTATCTATAGCTGCTATAGCAGTAGCCTTATCTAACGCCTTGCTTTGCAACGCTAATGCCTTACTTTACAACGCCTCTGCTGTTGTCTAGGCATCTAAGCTATCTACTACAGCTACTAATAGCTTACAATCCCCTATACCTGCTCTAATAACCTTACCTAAGTGCCTATAATTACTATAACACTGCGTAAGCAGCGCCTCTAGGTAGCTACTTCTAGTAATTGTTGCAACAATTAGCAGCTTATATATAGTACTAGCTAACACTAATGCCTCTGCTGCTACCTCTGCTGCTACTAGCAGCAGTGTACAACACTATAAATAATGCAGCTAGCTATAATAATAGCTTTAGATTTATAGTGCTAGCGCGTAGCTATATATAGGCAAGACAGTTAAATCTATATAATAGGTAGTAGATAGATAAAAATCTATTAATAATTATGTTAAAACTAACTTATCTACACTAATATGCATCTAGAATAACTATGCCTACAATAGGCAGGTAAACAACAACACGCGTACATTTGTTTTTAGTGCTAATACTATACAATATGTATGTGCTAGGGTCCCTAGCTGCCTTGCAGCTAGATCTAACTTGCATAGGCCTATTACTTTGGTAGCTGGCATAAGTAGTGTAGGGTCCGGCATAGCCTAAGTGTTCCGAAATGGCCTTATTGAATGTATTACACCGAATCCTCCTTATTTATGTATATAATACAGTGCCTCTTGTCTCTAGAGGCATCTATGCAAGGTTATCCTTATGCCAAAGTACTAAGTAATCAACTCAATCCACCCAAAAATTACAGCCGAGTACCCCTGTCAAGCGTCTCCACCTACACTACTTATGCCTGATACCAAAGTAGGGCGCACGTTACTAATTATTGGGGCGCACATTAACATCTCCCGAAAATCTGCCCTTGCTCATGACTTACTTCTACATCACGCTAATCCTGGTTGAGTGTACCGTATTTGATTTGTACCCTTGCCTGGGGAAATCTGAAGCTGCAGCTTAGACTGATGTTTCGACATGGTTAGGGCATCAACTCTCCGTTCAAGAGTAGCATCGTTTGTGGCCGCATGTACTTTTCTGATTCGTTGCGTGAATGCCACCAGCGTTCTGGTTTTGTAATTGAGCTTAAGGCTTCCGAACACTTTTGGACACACTAAAAACAGACGTCGCGCGACTGGAAAGATTTCATTAGAGACAGCGTACAACATGTAGATACTTTGATGATATCAAACCGTGTGCGGTTCTCATTGCGACGCGTATGGGGGACTGTGTTCGCGCATCTGATGCGTATGGCAGGTTGCTCCGGCCGCATAGGAGTACAGCTGGAAAGGAAAGATATACGGAGTGAAGCCCTCCAGTGCTTCGGGCATACGCTGGAGCTCTTACACACACACCCAAAGTGTGCGGTGAAGATGACTAGGATGCTAATCGAGTCGAGGAGAGCTGCTTGCTGGGGGTTGCTTTCAGCAACAAGGTGATGCGCGGCTCGATCAACACTCAAGTTGTAGAAAACCACAATCGTTGTTTCAGCCTTCGGAGATGGAGCACAGAAATGACGCGCTCGCGGCTGTTCGTGTCGTGCCAACTGCGGGGCAAGCTTACGCGACTGGGGCCTCTGCCGCGAAACTCCGTGCCATGCCTCTGCATCCTAGGCCCTTCGCCCCGCGATATTTCGCTTCAGGTCTTTCTCTCTACTTCTTCGTCTGACCGACGCGATGCTCAGTGTGTCAAAGGCAGAAGGCGATTCGTTGTTCACCGCGTCCAGAATAGCCGTTGTGATATTGACGTATTGGATTGTGGCGACCATCTGGAACTTTGCGCGCGCACCAAAACCGCCGACATCGATACCGTGGGTTGGCTATGGCAAAGGATGGATTGCAGGGCTTCGCAACTTTCTCTCTCTAACAAAGGGTAGACACTGGCTTTTGGAAGGTTACGATATATACAGCAAACAAGATAAGATGTTTGTGTTGCCCGCTACGCTGGGGATGCAAGCTGAGGTTGTCCTGCCCCGATCGCAGATGAGGTGGATGTTCGACCAGCCCGACAATATTCTCAGTACATCTGAGGCTCATTACGACCTGCTCATGGGTGACTACTCATTTGTCAGTCCCGTAATTCTGAAGGACCCGTATCACGAGCATGTGATCCACAAAAACCTGGTGCGCAACCTCAATGCGATCATACCGGAGATCGAGGATGAGGTGCCCTTCGCAGTTGCTGAGGTCTATGGGACGGATACTGAGGAATGGAAAGAGTTGGAAAGTCTGCAGTCATTCATGAGGATGATACCCGTACTCACCAATCGTATGCTTGTCGGCAAGTCTCTGTGCCGCGAGCGTAAGTTCTTGGACGCAGTCTTAGGCTTCACGACTGACGTGATTCGTACGCAGTCTCTGATGCATCTCATTCCATCGGCATTCCATCGCGTTGTGGGTACACTGCTCGGTCTGTCGAGCACATATCATTATTGGCAGTCCGCCAAGCACACCTTACCTTTGATTGAGCAGCGCATTTCGAATATTGAGAGGAAAGATTCTGGAGATCCTGACTCAAAGGATTGGGGCGTACCAAGTGACTTCATCACATGGAGTTACCGCACAGCGCTGGCTGAAGGCCGTCATGATGAAGCAAGGCCCAGACGAATTGCGCAGCGTATCCTGCCTCTCAACTTCGCCAGTATCCACACCACATCGCTTACTGCGTACGAGACTATTACCAATATTCTCAGTGCAAATCCGAGCGTAATCCAGGATCTTCGTGAAGAGGCACATCGTGTTCTGCAAGAAGACGGCAGATGGACTAAGCAAAGTCTCGCCAGGATGTATCGCATGGATTCTGCCATTCGAGAGTCTCAGCGCGTCTCGCCAATTGCACTCACATTTTCGCACCGAAAAGTTGTTGCTAAAGAGGGCATCGTCACACCGGAAGGAGTTCATGTTGAGTACGGATCCATTGTCTCATGTCCGTGGACAGCACTAGCCCTGGACCACGACATCACAGAAGAACCAAACGAGTTCGATGCGTTCCGCTACTCCCGACCGCGAGAAGCATATGAGGCTATGAGTGTCGAACAGAAGGCGACGGTCGATGCACTGGAGCTGAAGCAGACTGGACTTGTCACAACCGGTCTGCACCACCTTCCGTTCGGCCATGGGAGGCATGCATGGTTAGTTGGTTCCGAAACACTTCTTACCCATCACTGATTGCGTACAGCCCTGGTCGTTTCTTTGTGTCGCATGAGCTCAAGATGATCTTTGCATATCTTCTCCTCAACTATGATTTCAAGCCGTTAGCAGAGAGGGCTCAAAAGATTTGGATAGTAAGGTACCAAGTTCCTTTGCCAGCTCCGATCCAAGTAAGACGGCGCAAGGATGCTTGGACTCCTGAGGTTAAGAATTAAGCTACCACTTCCACGCTACAACTCCTAAATGTGTTTCAATAGTAACAGATATTCATTGTACAATAGAACAACAACATATTAGAGTAGATTGTAGCTGTCTAACTTTTAAGTATCTGTAAAATTTTTACTATTTACAACACACTGTGTTTAGTAAAAGTAACAGCTAGTTAAAACACTTCTAGATGCCTCTAAGCAGCACTTTTTAAAACTAGTAGCTGTTGCAACGCTACTAAACGTTAGATCTACCTATAGGAAGCTTAGGTTACCTAGATTTACTCTGCCTAAGGTTAGGCCAACTTACTAATAGACTTAAATCTCTTCTTGCTTATACTATGTATACAATAGGTTAATTGTCTATATTAGGAATATTAGGCAATTAACTAATAGGAGCATAAGACGTTTAATAAGTATATAAATAGTAACCTAAGTAGACACCTATATATCAATTAATAGTCTATCTCCTAAGTTATTCCTAAGCTTATTATCTAATAATAGTTATAAGCCTAGCTTTGTAAGACTAGAACAATCTCTCCCTGCTATAAGGAGCTAACCTCTAAGGGAATTTGCTAGTTAAATACAAGATAAATTTAATAGAGAACAATCTCTAGAATAGAGGTTATAGAGTTTTTATAACTTTATCTTAAATATATTAGCTTTGTAGCAGGGCTCTAGTCTATGCTATAGAGTGTAAACTAGAGTACTACTAAGGTAGTATATAAGGAGCTAACCTCTAAGGGAATTTGCTAGTAGAATACAAGATAGATTTAATAGAGAACAACCTCTAGAGTAGAGGTTGCAAAGTTTTTATAACTCTATTTTAAACATTTTAGCTCTGTAGCAGGGCTCTAGTCTATGCTAAGAGTACAAGCTAGAGTACTGCTAAGGCAGTGTACACTAAGGAGCTAGCACCTAGGCCTAGCCTATTATAGTACCTCTCTACTTATTCCTTATTTATTAGTGTGTGTTTTAGTTAAAACACTTCTATTACCTACTCTCTACTTTCTGCATTCTCTATTACACTACGTTCTAAGCCTACGCACCTTCGTCTTAAGACCCTACTACTATTAATTGTTTAACTGCCCTGCTCTGCTTAATTTTAATAATAGTGCCTTCTAAATTGCCTTCTATCTTGCGTTCCCCTACTAAGAAGACGTAAGGCAAGTAGGTAAGTTGCCTTCCTTCTTCTAGTCTGCTTACTTACTAACTTTCTACTTTGCTTAGGCCTACAGCGCTGCTCCTGCAGATCCTGCCCCTCTTAACACTTGCTTAGCTAAGAAGGCAAAACTTACAACAGAGAATGTTATTCTTAAGAACAATAAGATTAAGAAAGCCTTTAATAATACTTCTGCTAACGCTTAGCCTAAGAGTTAGAGTAAGTAGTCCTTGCGTACTTAACACGCTAGTAGCTATAAAGATTCTAAAATCTGTATTAACTGCATGTTAGCTAGCTAGGTTTGTATCTTTACTGCTAGTAGCTGTTCTACTAGCTGCGCTAACTGTATTCTTAGCTACGCTTGCTACTATAAGGTAAGTTCTTTAGTTCTTATTACTTAGTGTTTACTGCTCTAGCTAATTATCTCCTAGGCCCTGTATAAGACTTAGAAGACTCTAAATAAGTACTATATCTTCTTATAGTTCTTTAAGGGCAACTCTACAAAGCTTTTAAGCATTATTAAGCCTGTCTAAGTAGACCTTAAGAAGCGCAAAGACCTTTTATGTTACACTAACCTTATATTCTAGCCTAACGCTTGCTTATCTACTACTAGGTACAAGACTAAGTAGTCTAAGTATAAGGCTAAGGTTAATAAGGTTAAGGCTTATTCTTCTACTACTGTAGTCTTTGTAGAGCGCACTGCTATTGCTGCTAAAGAGATAGTAGTCTAGGTTAAGACTCTAGTAAGTTATTTCCCTATTTTCCTACCTGTTTCTTAAGTATTAGCTAATTCCTTGCTTAATATAGCTTGCTGTTAACTTAGTGCTGCTTACGCGCTTTATTAACTTTAAAGCTAACTTCTGTAAGCAGTATAAGCTCTCTTCTATTTCTAGACACAAGGACTTTGCCTAAATGCTTGTTAAGGATATTGCTAATACTGTAGAAGGCAACAAGGATAATAGTAGTAGTAAAGGTTCTATTGTAAGTAGCGCCTAGGTTTTCTTTTATCTGTGGCGTTTAGGATTTCTCTAGCTAGATAATACCTAGGCTTATAGCTCTTCTTCTTTATAACAATACAGCCCCTATCTAGAGCGGTCTATCCCCTAGGATAGCTTAATGCAACAAATAATATCTTTAATAAACTAGTGCTTCTCCTCTATAGTTATACATGCTCCCTCTTTACTACCTCTCTCTCCCCCTCTCTCTTATTAAGAGTGGGAGAATTAATCATGCCCTTCTAGAGATTCTAGCTAGAATTCTAGAGGCAAGTTCCTATTCCTATCTCTTTATTCTCTAGTTGTAGACAACTATCTGTCTAAGGCCTCTAGGTTCTTATAAACGTCTTCTCTTTTCTATATTTTACTAGCATAGCCTTTCTATTGTACTAAGTACTTGTGCCTTTTGCCTCCCCTTCTAGACTATTGTTTCTTGCAGATAGAGTTAACTTTCTATTCCTTAGAGGCTGTGCTATTGTTGTTAGTAATAATTAGGGGCCTAGGTTAAGGGTTGTTGTTTAACTGCCTATAAAGGGGGTTCTGTAGGCACAACTTAAGCTAGTTAACATAGAATATAGGGTAGATTTTACTATTAACATCTAACTTAAAGTTATGTAGAGAAATAACCTCTACAACTATATACTTCTAGTTCTTCTAATCTAGCTTCCTACTTGCTTAGCTGTTTAAGAAATAGTTTCCTAGCTTTAGCTAGACTTTGTCTCTAATCTTTAGCTAGAGGGCTTCCCTTTAGTATACATTAGCATGCTGTTCTTATATCTGCTAAGCCTCTACTATTTAGGCTTTTACAAAGTCTACTGTTTTAGTAAACTTCTATACTATGCTTACTATAGCTCTAGTAGGTTCTCTTGTGTATTAGTGCAATAACTCTACTGTTAAGTCTAGGTCTATCTAGACTAGATCTACATTGTAACTATGCTAGAGGAAGAAGAGGCTAAAGCTAGTAGATATAGCTACCTAGCCTTTAATTACAATCTAGGCTACTAGTACCTAAGCAGACTAATTGTCTTAGGCCTAGTTAATATAGGCTCTTAAGTAGGCCTCTACTACAGAGTTTATACGCTTAGTGCTTCTATTAGTTTAGGGGTAGAAGGCTGTTAAGAGTCTCTATGTAATCTTTAGCAGTTAGTACATTGTCTGCTAGAAGTTACTAAAGAACTAGGTTCCTTAATTAGAGACAATTGCATTAGGTAACTAATAGTAGGCTACTATGTTAGATATAAATGCTTAGGTAACTATTTTTACTAATAGGTTTAGTAAGGGGACTAGGATAACGTCTTTAGAAAACCTATCTGTAACAACTATAAGATTACTATTATTGTTACTTTTAGGGAGGTCTATTATAAAGTCTATAGAAATTTCTTTCTAGATCCTACTAGGCAAAGGGAGAGGTTTAAGGAGTCCTTATTTTAAATCCCTCTATAGTTTTGTCCTTCTACAGACGTTGCAGTTTTTAACATATTATTATAGTACAGTTAACATTCCTAGCTAGAAGTAGAATTAAGAGAGGATTGTATATATGTTTCCTTGTTCTAGATAGCCTACAATTAGTAAATAATAAGCGTTGTTAATAATCTTAGTCCTAAGAATATTAGAGTTTAGAACCTATACCTTCTTATAGTAACATAGTTTGTCTCTGTTATCTATAGAACACTTAGAGAGAGAAACTTTAAGGTTAAGCTGTGCAGGAAACTTCCTAGCTTCTAATAAGATAGAAGACTTAGCAAGTTAGTAGATCTTATTATTCTAGGCAGTGTTCTTCTAGAGCGTTTTAAATTCTTTAATATTGTTGTAAGGCTCTAGGTTTCTACTTAGAAGCGTCTCTGCACGCGCTTGGTCTAGTTCCTTATAGTAGTTCTGCTGCAGTTCTTTATTCTAGAGTGTTGCAGAGAGGAGTCTATTTGCTCTTCTTAGTTCTAAGGAAAAAACTTGTATGTTGTTAGCAGAGTTGTCTTTTAGATTAATCCTTATTACTTGTGCAAATAGTTTTAACAGTTAAAACTATCTAGTCTTAGTTCTCTTGTCTCTTATAGACAGAAGAACATCCTCTTCTTTTCTTAAAAGTGTATCTACTTAGTTATTAACTTTACTAGGCCTGTAGGCAAAAGTAAGATTAAACTAGCTTATAAGGCTTAACTATTAGACATGTTTTTTAGAGAGGAGTTAGGCTTTGCAGAAGTACTCTAAGTTCTTATAATTAGTAATAACTGTAAATTCTTTTACCTGCTTTAATTCTATGCTCTACTCTTAGAGGCACTTAATTACTACTAGCATTTCCTTGTTGTAAATAGTGTAGTTTACTTCTACCTTAGAGTTCTTAGCTAAGAAGTATACTACTGTATAGAGTACCTTGTCTTTCCTATATTAGGATAGGACTCCTCCTATTGTCTATCCTAACGTGTTACACTCTAACACTGTTTCTAAGTCTAGGTTAAAGTTTGTAAGGGCTAGTTCTCTAGTAAATGCAGCTTTTATAGCGTTAAAGGCTTAATGCTAGGGTTCTCTCTACTTAAAGATTGTGTTCTTCCTTATTAGACGTGTGAGGGGCTCTGCTATGCTAGAAAACTAGTTAATAAACTGTTAGTAGAAGTTTGCAAACTCTAAGAAGCTCTAGATTCTTTTTACTATCTTTAGGAGTTCTTATAACTTTATAGCAGCAACCTTTATAGGATCTATTTAGATGCTCTTTCTAGCCTTAATAATAAACCCTAAATACTTAGTACTCTTAATAGAGAACTTACTTTTCTCTATATTAAGGTGTAGCCCTGCAGCTCCTAGTTTCTAGACAATCTCTTTAACTTTAGCCTTATGTTCCTCCTAGGTGCTGTTAGAGTAGATTAACACGTTGTCTATATAGGCAGAGCACTATTTGTCTAGGTACTCCTTTAAGACCTAGTTAATGTACTGTTAGAATGTACTTAGGGCATTAGCTAGTCTAAATAGTGTTACTAACTACTTATAGAGTCTAAATCTTGTTTAGAAGGCTGTTTTCTATTTATCTCCTTTAGCAATCCTAATCTTGTAGAAGGCTTAGATAACGTCTACCTTAGTAAACTACAACGCCTTTAATATCTGCAAAAGGGTCTTATAGATTAGAGGTAGTAGGTACTAGTCCTTTTTAGTAATTGCGTTTAATGCTTAGTAATTAACACAAAACTAGAGATCTCTACTAGGTTTCTTAATAAACAACACTAGGGCAGAAGCACTAGATTTACTAACTTAGATAAAGCCCTTGTCTAAGTAGCTAGTAAGTTGTTGTTAGAGCACTAGAAGCTCCTTATAGGACATATTGTATAGTAGTCTCTATAGTACTATTGTAGGTTTACTATTCTGTTTAACTAGCTTAATTGCGTAATCTATGTTAGAACTATAGTAAGAGGCTAGCTTATCTGCTTCCTCCTTTATAAATGTTCTAAACTTATCCTTTAGGAACTCTAAGAAAAGATTTTAAGTATCTATCTACTCTTTCTTCTTTAGAGCCTTTTAAATGTCTGCTATTAATGTAGCAAACAGTTCTATGTTTTAGTCTATCTTAGACTTCTTTCTTAGCGCCTAGTACAACTCTAGGCTAACAGGCTTAGGCAGCTAGTTAGGACAGATGCCTTCTCTACTTCTTACTTATGTCTGTAAGGAGTAGATAAATAACTGTTACGATCTACAGAACACGGGAAGGATTTACCTAATTACAGTAGCTGCGGCACAGGGATTACAACAACAGAATAAACACAAGTAAGCAACAATTACAGTGTTAGCACTTAGTAAGGAACTAAGGGGACACGTAACCTAATTAGGGCTTAGCGTAACCAGTATAATTAGTAATTAGTGTAATTAGTGCTTAGTGCAATTAGAGGATGCATAACACTAATTAGTCTATATTACTACTACTATTATTAAAGTATATAGTTTGTAGGAACACAACCCTTATAGTTTGTGTTTAACCTTATTAATTAACTTTGTTATTAGAATATCTTAACCTACTTATAAAACAGATAGTCTACTCTATACTCTTCCTTGCACCTAAGTAGCTAAGGTCCTAGACGTATACTACTTACTACCCCTTCTAGTTCTCTGCTCTTGTATTTATTCTTACAACCTAATTAAACAATTACTTACAGACTTTATTTAAAGTGTAAAACTTAACATTTTAAACACCTTTAAGATAAGTACTTTAGGAACCTGTGCTACCCCTAGCAGCTCTTGCTTAAGCAACGTTAACATAAATACTATTGCTACAAACAGCACTATAAATATTGCTAAGCCTAACACCTACAACAGCAAACAAAGCAAGCTTAACAACTAGCTCCTCTAGTTTAACTTGTTCTTTAAGTTTTAAGGAAGTAAGATTATAGACAACAAATATGTTATGCTAGCTATAAGTTATATGCGTAGCAACGCATTCAAATAGATTAAGCCCTTCCTTTAGAAGGCTATGTTAGACAAGTGTCCTAACAAAATCTTAGTATAGTTTAACAACTTTAACAAGTTTAAGAAGATAGTTAAACTAATCTTTAGAGTCTTAAACAAACTAGCTATTGCCTAACATAACATTTAACGCATTAAGCAAAATTAGTCTATAGCTAACTACACTACAGAGTTCTAACAACTTACTACTAACACAGAATAGAACAACACTGTGTTAATAACTATGTTTAAGCAAGGCCTTAAGCCTAAAGTCAAAGCGCAACTAATGCACACTAGCGCTAGTACTAACACCTTAGACAAACTAGTTAACAAAGCAATTAGTATTAATGTTAAGCTATATAAGCTTTAGATAGAATTAAGAGACAACCTTAGAGCGCGCGTTATAACTAAGGTTAACAATTACCTACCCCTACGCAACTAGTAGCGCAACAACCTAAACTAAGGAAATTAAGGCAATTATAACAACTACTAGTCTAATAGTAGTTAACGCATCTATAGCAACACACAGAGTAGATACTACAGACCTAAAGCTATAGACCTCTTAAACCTTAATAAAGAACTAAGCCTACTAGAACACTAGAACAAAAAGAGCAAAAGAAGCAACAACTTAAGTAATAGGAACAACAAAACCTATTATAACTATAGCAAGACAAGCTACTTTGCTAGAGACTGCTATATAAAGAACAAGGTTCTCTAGTAAGTTAACATACTGTCCTATAGTTACAAAGATACAGATACTAGTAATAAATAGAAAGTAATTACTAATAAAGTAGAACAACTTATAGAAGACCTAGAGTCTAGTTCTAAGGACAATACAGAGTATATTAAACCTCCTAAGCACGCAGCAACACCTTACACAGAATTGCAAGAATACTAAAACAAGATAGATAACCTTCTAGACACAACAAGCAGAACTCTAGCTTAGATTAGATCTAGATTAGCATGCTAACACTGCTACAAGGGGTGCTACCACACTTAAAGACAACAAGAACGTAAAGAAAACAATAAAGCATATTATAATATATATTAATTCCTTGTACATTAGCTAACACTGCTACTTAAGCACGTAAGACTAAGATATAGCCTTAACGCAATTATTATAGAACTTAAGAAAGACGTTACAGACTACTAGTGCCTTGTTAACAAAATTAACAACAAATTAGAGAAAGAAAACTAGTGTAATTAGGAATTATAACGCACGCAGAACTATATAACAAGCTAGCTACTTTTAGCTACTATTAATCCTTGTATACAGTACACTCTAGACTCTTAGAACCTAAAATACGTAAACCTTTTATAGACTACATATAGAGATAACAGGTACACAACATACTATAAAGACAAGTTAAGAGCGCACTATTTCCTATTACTCTACAACTGCTGTTGTGTATAATAGTACAAGTGCACGAACAACTTTTATAATATTTATTTAATTAATAAACGCAACTAGGTTATATTCCTTAGAGACAACAACCTAACTGCAGCAACGCGCATGTAGCTATTAGTTAACAGTAACTGCTTTAACAACTACTAGCAGTTATGCCTTAACCCTAGATACAGGAAGCACTAAGGTATAAAAGAATTTAAAGAGTTTAGAACAGACAACAAATCTTTTTTAGAGGAATAAACAAGGGCACCTAGAGTCTTGCTATTAACTCTATTAGAACCTATAACCTTATTAAGCTCCCTATTGTATTAAATAGGAAGGAGCTATTAGCACTTTTAGACTTAGGAGCACAAGGGAACTACGTTTTCTTATATAGAGTATAGCTAGCTAGACTACACCCTTTGTATAAAGAACACTTGTATTAGCTCTAAGTAGCTAATAGAGAACTAATGCTAGAAGAAGCAGTTATAATGTATAAAGTTAAATGCTAACTCTTCTAAATACAAGAACACTATAAGTTAATATTACTAGATGTCTTAAGTATAGCTACTTACAATGTTATATTAGAATTGCTATAGTTATAAAAGCACAACCTATAGATTAATTAGAAAGATTAATAGCTTTTGTTTAAAGAATGTAGATGTAGCATAACTGTACACTAGCCTACGCAACCTATGCTAGAGTTAGTAGATAAGAAGGAGATTAACAATATCTCTTTAAACTATTAAATATGCTAGGATATAGCAGTTAATTGTGTAGACCTAGAAAGCCCCTCTACAACAATTAAGAAGAAAGATAGTGCAACTCCTACTATACTAGATGTGTACTATTAGTACGCCTAGATATTTAAAGAAGAGCTATCTGCAAAAGCGCTACCTAAGCACTAACCTTAGAATTGTAAGATTAAGCTCTAGGAAGGGAAAGAACTACCCTTTAGGCCTATATACTAGTTATCTAAGAAAGAGCTTAAGATACTAAGAAACTATATTAAGGAGAACCTTGCAAAAGAAATTATTAAGAAATCTAAATCCCTAGTAGAATTCCCTATTCTATTTATACTAAAGAAGAACAGTAAACTACAACTTTGCGTTAATTACTAAAATCTTAAAAACATTACTATTAAGAATTAGTATCTGCTGCCTAATATAATAGAACTATAAGACTAATTATTAAGAGTAAAGTTCTTTACTACACTTAATCTATATAGAGTGTACAACCTAATACACATAAAGAAAGACAAAGAATAAAACATAGCGTTTAGAACCTATTATAAACATTTTAAGTACACAGTTATGCTATTTAGGCTAACTAACGCACTAGCAGTCTACTAGGCTCTTATTAACAACATACTGCAAGCATACCTAGATATTACTATAGTAGTATACCTTACTAACATCCTAGTGTACAGCAAGACACTAGAAGAACACAAGATCTATATATAATAAGTATTAGAATGCTTAGCAAAAGCAGACCTTAGGCTAAAGCTAGAGAAGTGTAAATAGCATAAAAACAAAGTAGAGTTCCTTAGCTATGTTATAGGAAGGTACAGAGTTAAGATAAGCAAAACAAAGATACAGGTAGTAAAGAATTAGCTAACACCTATAACTGTTAAGAACATTTAAGAGTTCCTTAGGTTTATTAACTTTAACTGCTGCTTTATTAAGAATTACTCCCTTAGAGCCTTACTACTTACTAAGCTTATATAGAAGGATATACTATTTAAGTAGAAATAAGCGCAGGAAGACGCATTTTAATTACTTAAGCAAGCATGCGTAGAGCTACCTACAATAATTATATTAAGAGTAGAAAGCTACTTTAACTTAAAACTAATGCCTTAGATTTAGTATTAGGAGCATACGTAACCTAGGAACAAGATAGCTTATAGCACCTAATTGCCTATTACTTACGCAAGTTTATAAGACCTAAAGAATACTATAATATATATAACAAAGAACTCTTAGCAACTGTATTAGCCCTAGAATATTAAAGAGTTTATGCAGAAAGTTGCTTAGACCTTACTATCTATACAGATTACAAGAATCTAGTATAGTTTACTACAACTAAGGTACTTAATTATAGACAGGTTTAATAGGCTAAACTACTAAGACAATACAAATTTAAGATCCTGTACACACTAAGAAAAGATAATAGCAGAGCTAATATACTTAGTTAACAACACAACCTTGCAGGAACTAAGATAATTAACAAACACACTATACTTAGAGTTAATAAGAATAGATTATTAGGACTATCCTAGCAGCTTAATAATATAATGCAGGTTTAAAAGGAACAGCGCATCCTATTAGAAGTACTAGAAGAATTATAGAAAGAAATTATAGCTAGTTACTATAATAACCTACTTTACAGATACCCTAGTATTATAAGGATAATAGAACTTATTAAAAGACACTATAAGTTCCTAAGTATAAAAGACAAGGTTACTAAATACATTAAAGATTGTATAGATTGCTAGAAGAACAAGTTCAGCATACATACTAAATACAGAGAAGTACAAGCAATAGAGCTACTAACAGCCTCTTAGATAAATATTACAATAGACTTTGTTACACAGTTCCCTACCTCTAAGGACCCTGTTATAGGATACAGCTATAACTTAATCTTTGTTATAGTAGACAGATCTACAAAAACTGCAAAGATAATACCCTTCTAACATAGCTATACTACAGAGCAGCTTACTTAAGTATTCCTAGACTAAGTTGTTAGGTATTACAGCATTCCTAAATTAATTATTAGTAATAGAGACAAGCTCTTTACGTTAAACTATTAGACTACGCTCTTAGCAGCTATTAGTACTAAGAAGAAGCTATCTACAGCCTATTATCTACAGATAGATAGATAGACTAAACGTACAAACTAGACTATAGAAACATTTCTAAAAATATACAGCAACTAGTAGCAAGACAACTAGGTTTTGCTATTACCTATAGCACAGATTGCATATAATAATAAGTTATTAGAAGCAACTAGCGCAATACTGTTCTTCTTAAATTATAGAAGATACCTAAATCTCTTTACTAGAGCACTAGATACGCTAGTACAAACAGAATTAGCAATTTTCTTAGTTTAGAAACTAAAGGAAGTATATAAGAAAACACTAGAAAACATTAGCAAGGCTTAAGAATAAGTAATCTCTTATATTAACTAGAAACAAAAAATAGCACCTTAGCTAAAAGAGGGGGATAAAGTCTATCTCTTTACAAAAAACCCTTAAACACAAAAACCTATAAAAAAACTAGATTATGTTAAAGTTAGACTATTTTTTATTTCTAAGCAGATAAGCCTAGTTAACTATAGACTTGCCTTGCTTAAGGATGAAAAGATCTATCTAGTGTTCTACATATCCCTGTTAGAACTAGCTAACCCTAGAACGCTAGTTTAAAAAGACTTTTACTACTAGATTAATATTAATAATAAATAGGAAGTTAAAAAAATAGTAATATATAAAGGAAATAGCAATTAACAAAAGTACCTAGTTAAATAGTTAGGTTACCTAGACTTAGAAAATACATAGGAACTAGTTACACACCTTATAAGTTGCTGCTAACTAGTATGTAAGTACTATAGTTTGCTACAGACTCTTTAATTAAGCTAAGGGCACTCTAGGTAGTAGGCAAAGCACATATGCTAATTAATGCTACAGGATAATTAACCTCCTTAGCTAAATTAAGTTTACCTAACTTAGCTATCTTATTTACTAAACACAGCGCCTTCTGCTATACGCGTTTATTTGCTTATTTTAAGATTCTCTTGTTTTGTAGCAACTATACAATTATAGTTGCTAGGAGAGTTTTATTGTCTTTTACCTTTTTCTTATACTCCTTACAAGTCTTATTTAATAACGTCTAAGACATGTTTATATATAGCTTGCTAGCCTTAGTGCACTTAGCATACTTTAGACAACTTAAAATACCTAGTATAATATAGCACTTATGTTCTTTAAAGAAACAACAATTGTAAGAAACTTTAGAAAGCATATTAGCTTAACAAATCTTAGATGCAAGACAAAGGTTGCAGGCATATAAAGACATCTTAACTTACAGGTTACTAGATATAGAGATTGTAGATTATATAAATCTCTAAAATACAATTATATAGCTTAAGGACAAACTAAAGAGGAAGAGGGGATAGTGTTATAATCCTGTGCAGAAGGAGCAGCATAGCAATAAGTATTATCTAACTAAACCCTTAACTCCTCCCTAAAGGAACAACAAGTAGAGAAAGATAGAACACTTAGGGTTGTTATATAACTGCTTGTTAACAAGCATAACACACGTAACTGCTTATTAATAAGCATAGTACAATATGCTTGTCTATAAGCGCCCTTATGTATTTTATTAGACTAACTCTAGTTACTTGTTAATAAGCATTATATCTCCTAAGTATATAGTTTAGAGAAACATAACTCTTATAGTTTATATTTAACCTTGTTAATTAACTTTGTTATTAGAATATCTTAACCCTACTTGCAAAACAGATAATCTACTCTGTACTCTTCCTAGCAACCTAAGTAGCTAAGGTCCTAGACGCATACTATTTACCCCTTCTAGTTCCCTGCTCTTGTATTTATCCCTAAGACCTAATTAAATAATTACTTACGGACTTTGTCTAAAGTGTGAAACTTAACAGCTAATACGCAGTGTTAAATCTAATCCTAAGTACTATACCCCTGCCTTCTTTAATTAAGCTTCTAACACAATATTAACGTGAAATCCCTCTACTACAGCAATGTTGTAAAGGATTAGATCTTCTATACATTCTCTGCTTATTCTATTTAGCGCTTTCTTAATTACTCTAGTGCTAGTTCCTAAGATTAGGAAGGATTAGGTGCTAGCCTCTACACAAGTAAGCTTCTTAGCCTTCTAGAAAGTAGTGGGGTTAATAAGCTTAAGCTTGTTAACTAAGTAAAGTACTGCTCTATTGTTAAGGATAGTGCTGTCTAACAGGGGATAAGCGTTGAAATCTATAGTTAAGTAGATCCTGTGTTCTATAGATTAAGGTCCTATTAAGTTAAGGTCTATTAGTGCCGCTGCAATTAATTTAGAGTAGTTGCTGCTGCTTATTATAGCATTACTATTCTTTATCTATCTCTTCTTAATCACCTTGCTCTTCTAGTCCTTGTACTTAGGTTTGTTAAGGCGTTTTAGAATCTCTTTCTTAACTTAATTACTAGGGGTAAATAGTTTACCTGTAAGAGCTCCCTCTAGTAGGTTATAGTTAATTAGCTTCTAGAAGTATAATCTTCTATATAGGCAGTTAATCTTTACTTAGTTAGGTCTATTGCTTAATAATTGCGCCTATGCTAGTTAACCTATAGTGGCGAATACCCTGCCTAAGCTATAGAGAGCTTAAACAGAGTGCTCTTAAAGGAGACCTAAATACACTCTTCTAACTTTATCTAAATTAAGCGTCTTGTTACCTAGTACTAAGTTCTAGATAATAGACTGTTGCATAGCTCTAGACTAGTCTAGTGCTATCTTTATTAGAGAGTCTAAGAAGTTGTGTACTGCAAGCTTGCCCTCTACGTTAGTAATTTTAAGAGCTTTAGCCTTGCTGTACAGGAGGTTCTATTCCTAGTACTACTTCTTAGAATTCTGCTAACCCTGCTTAGCCTTCTAGAGGTGAGCTTAGTACTAGGCGCGTACTAAGTTCTTCTTACTAGCATTAGATAGATCTAGCTCCTTCTTTAGTACCTTAATTAGGGCTTAGCAAGTTAACTTCTTCTCTTTAACAAGTGTTATTATAGCTAGAGTTAAGATTGCTAGGTCTACTATAGTATTAACCTAAGTCTATATATTCTGTAAGCGCGCGGACTAGGCAGCCTAGTTACTTATTTTAGCTCTATACTCTGCAATCTGTATCTTATATAGCTTAGCACTATCTAAGGTTATTAAGCTAGGTAGCTCTAGCTACTAGGGCTTAGATTTATGTATTAATATTGCGTCTTTAGCTAATAGATTAATCTGCTCCTATATTCCCTTGCTTATAGCATAGAATTTAAGTTAGATATACTATCCTAGCTATTAGGATTAATTAGTGAGCGTATAAGCTCCCTTTAAGATTAGAGCGTTAGTTATTGCGTAGATTAATTAGGATTTGTAAAGATATAAGAAGAGTAGTTACTAAGTAGTGTTATTCTAGCTAAGTACGCAGGGGGAGATTATCCTAGTCTTAAAAAGCTAGGCTTATAACTGTTGTTAGATAACAAGCTTAGGAATAACTAGGAGATAGATTGTTAATTTATATATAGATATCTACTTAGGTTACTATTTATATGCTTATTAAGCATCCTGTGCTCCTATTAGCTAATTGCTTAGGCTACCTAATATAGACAATCTACCTATTGTATACATAGCATAAGCGAGAAGAGATTTAAATCTATTAGTAAGTTAGCCTAACCTTAGATAGAGTGGATCTAGGTAAGCCGAGCTTCTAGTAAGTAGATCTAGCGTTCGGTGACGTTGCAACAGAAGGCATAAAAGCAAGCGCAAGACAGCAAGAACAAAGGCGTAAAGAAGCTGCGTAGTAATTCTGCTATGCTATAGAGCTGCAAGAGAGAAGAGACTCTCTGCGTAGCTATGCAGCAGGTACTAGGACAGCAGAAGGTTGAATTTTAATTAGCTAAGCAGGAGCTAGCAATGCACGCTATTATAGATAGTTAGATGCTACTTGTAGTTATGCTACCTATAGGCAAGAGCAAGAGCCTACTGTTTAGCGTGCTAGCTTGCATAGAAGAAGATACTAGAGTAACTATTATTATAGTGCTGTACTAAGCGCTTATTAAGACCTTAGTTAGCTGTATATAAGCGTGTAGGATTAACTGCGCAGAGTAGAAGCCTAGTAAGAGTAGATATGCGCTCTTAGTTATAGTTAGTACTAATGCTGCAGCAGACACTATAAGCAATAGTAACTTTATAGAGTATACAAGTCTACTTAGTAGCTAAGAGTTACTGCGCTAGGTAGTAGTAGATAAGTGCTATCTTGTTATTATATTAAGCGACTAGCAGCTAAAGCTTACGCTACTAAGGAACCTTTAGTTGCTACTATGCCTAATTGTCCTGCTTACAGCAACTCTCCTGCCTATTATAGAGAGCAAGCTAGTGTTAAGCATACTCTTCTTATATGTAATGTATATCTGCGCTAGCACTGTATAGCTAGATACCTGCTACTACGTGTTGTAGTGTAAGCGCAAGGAGGCGTAGAAGACAGCGCTAGTAATATACTAGCAATAGTAGCAACAGCTACTTAACTAAGGAGAGAAGGGCGTAGTGTACTGCTATAGTAAGCAGTAGTGCAAGAAGCTAGCTAGAGCAACGCTATGTAAGTAGTACTACGCTAGCAATATTAACTAAGTAGAGTAGTTGCAGCAGTAGCTCTAATATAGAGGGCTAATTGTAGCTACGTCTATGCTAGGTATAAGTGTTAACTTCTCTAGAGTTGTGTTTATATTGCATATAGAGATGCTGTAGAGCATAATTAATTATGCACAAGAGAGTAGATAGAGCAGCTAGGCTATACATATTAGGTTTAGAGATTTAGGACCTAAATTGTTACTAAGCTAGTACGTGCACAAGTAACGCTAATCTAAAAAAGGAAAACCTAGAGTTTCCCCAACCTCCCTACTATACAATTTACTAGGTTAGGGTTGCAAATTGTAGTTGCGAATTGCAAGACAGGTTGCAAATTATAGTTGCAAATTGTAAGGCAGGTTACAAACTGTAAGGCAGGTTACAAATTGTAGTTACAAATTGTAAAGCAGGTTGCAAATCACAAGACAGGTCGCAAATTATAGTCGTAAATTGTAAGGCAGGTTACAAATTATAAGGCAGGTTGCAAATTGTAGTTGCAAATTGTAAGGCAGGTTATAAATTATAAGGCAGGTTGCAAATTATAGTTGCAAATTATAAGATAGGTTGCGAATTGCAAGGCAGGTTGCAAATTATAGTTATAAATTATAAGGTAGGTTGCAAATTATAAGGCAGGTCGCGAATTATAGTTGCAAATTATCAGGCAGGTTGCAAATTATAGTTGCAAATTGCAAGGCAGGTTGCAAATAATAAGGCAGGTTGCAAATTATAGCTGTCTTAGCTATTTCTATTTTAAACCTAGAGTTTCCTTAACTTCCCTTATCTTCTCTGCCTATCTATAGGCCTGCTGTAGATAGGACTGTGTTAGGAAATTACATAATATATATCTAAAGTATTAATTTAACTACACTATGTGTGTTAAAATTTATTTAACTCTATTAGTTTTATAAACTGTGGTTTATTCTAGGCACTATTATATTGTTCTTCTTAATCTTAATTGCCCTTTGTGTAATTTGCAGCTCTGTAAATACTAATAACAGATTGTAATCTTGTAACTTGTCTAGGGTTATGTCCTCTAAGAATAAAATTAGTAGTAGATCTTCTTCTCTTATACACACAGTGTATAAGCTCTCTACTTACTTTGCTATTGCCTTAGTATTATTGTTGCAACTTTCTACTATATCTACCTATTAATTAAACAAAACTATAGTTAAAGTTTGCTTAATATAAGTGTTAGAAATGTCCTGCCTTAGTAACAATGTAAATATTCTAATTCTAAATCTCTGTTTAAGAGTAGCCTATCTCTTACTATAATTAAGCTAATAACTAAACTCTCTTTACTTAACTAGATATGCTTCTCTTGTACTCTTCTAACTATTTGCCTATTTGTATACTAATCTAAACAACTGTTTCTTTACTACTAAAGCAAAACCGCGGCCTCTACTACTAAATAGGACTGCTTAATGCCTAACTAGCCCTTTTAAGGATTTGTACTCTGTGTACATTTCTGCTATAATCTATTAATGTCTTATGTCTCTTATAATCCTAACAGCCTAACTCTTTTATGCAGCTAAGAATAGGCTTTTAAACTTAAGCGCTTCTAAATAAGTAACAATTGCCTAGAATTTAGACACCTAAGAGAGGCTTATATCTAATATTTATGTTAAGTTAGCTTTGTTATTATTCTACATTGTGTTAACACTTGTCCTATTTAGTATTTATATACTACATTCTAAAAAATTTTTTTTTCTCTACTTATATTGCAATTGCTATACTTTTAAGACTGTTTGCTTATTACAAACGTAATCCCTTACACCTACTACAGCTGCCTTAACAATTATACTAGTAACTAAATTAGTACTTATCTTTAGAAGTTGTAAAATAAACTCTATATATTAGTATTACTCCTTTATTATTGTAAGGCAGACTTCACAAGCACAAAAGGAAGCGATCTAGAAAGCTAATATATTTAAGAAGGAGTGAATAAAATAGCAGACAGAGAGCTACAAGAAGGCGGAGATAGCTACCTACTTATAGTAGGTAGGCCTAAGCTCCTAGGTAGCTAGTGAAAGAAGGCCTAAGGCTCTAAGTGCCAAGTGAAAGGAGGCTAGAAGGAAGCTGCTAAGGTGAAAGGCACCTACTAGTAGGTTGTGCCATCTTATCTTAGCGAAAGTCCTGACACGTGCCCCCCCCTACTAATAGCGAAGTCTCTTAAGCTGGACGCTAGTGCTAAAGAAAAGAGAGAGTAAAAACAAGCTAAACTAAGGTAGGGTAAAGGGAAGAGGTTAAAAGCAATAGAAAATAGGTAAATAGTTAATAGAAGCTCTAAGTCAAAACAGTAGTTAGTGTAGAATAGAGGTTTATAGTTTATATAGCGCTGCGTAGGTCTCCCTAGATTCCTATATAAAAAACTAACCTCTAAGAATTTTTCTGCTGCACGAACCCCGCAACGCAAAAATTGTTTTTAAAGCTAGTTAGAGCATCTATAGAGGAGAGTAGTGCTAGCCTACAGTAGTTTATAGGTAATAGGTTGTTAATTGTTCCTACAAGGGGGTTAAGCTAGTAATTTAACAGTGCTTAGCTTGTTCTATTAGGGTTAAGCTAGTGATTAGTGATAGTAGCTTACTGTTTTAATCGTCCTAATAGTGTTTGCACTAGCAATTAGCAGTGTTAGCTTGTTCTATTAAGGGTTAAGCTAGTAGTTAGCAGAAGTGTATTACTTTTAATTGTTCTACTAGTAGTTGCATTGCTAGGGTTGTAGAGAGACGCTAAAGTTGTAACAGTTAAGTAATACTAGATGCGCTACTTCTCTAAGATCTGCTAAAAGGTTAGGGGCTAAGAGGTCTTTTAAGCGTAGAGATTGTTATAATGTACTTGTTAAACTAAGGTAGCTCCTAGCTCTAAATTAGCTAATATGCATCTGCATCTGCCTTAGAATTAGGTTCCTGCTTGCCTTCTTCTAAATTTTAGCTATTATAGTTGTATACGTTAGGCTCTAGATTACAATTAGGTTCTTCTAGATTGTAGCTATTATAGTTGTTTGCATTAGCCTAATTGCCTTCTTCCTAATTGTAGCTATTGTAATTGTTTACATTAGGCTAATTAGCTTCTTCTTAATTGTAGCTATTATAATTATTTGCGTTAGCCTAATTAGCTTCTTCTTAATTATAGCTATTGTAATTGTTTGCGTTAGGCTAATTAGCTTTAAACGCGTTAGCCCCTGCATAGTTGTATGCTTTAGAATTTAACTAGTAACTATCCTAAGAGTTAAGAGAGGCGTTGCTATTAGAGAATCCTAAGCTATTATCTAATTAATATCTACAATTGTTATCTATAGAAGCATAGCCTAAGGAGTAATTTCCTATAGCTAGTAGTTAATTATTAGTTAACGTAGGGTCTTCTTCTAAGCTATTACTATAAGAGTCTAAGTTAGTAATATAGGCTCTTAGGGGCAAGGGCGTCTATAGGCAGCAGTGCAGAAGATAGTTTAGGGCTAAATAAGTTAGAACAGCAGCTATTAGCGTTAAAAGTGCCTCTTAAAGTCTAAACATAAGAAAGGCAGAGAGTTAAGCAAGCTCCCCTAGATTAAAAGTGTCTAAATAGTTAGCAATAGTGCTCTGTAGTATTCTAGTAAGATCTAGCAAGAGCGTGTTGTAATCTAAGCAGTATTCTAGGTTATACTGCTATTAGAATGCTTGTAGAATCTTTATAGGGTGCTTATGTATTACTAGAGTTTGCTAGTGCTAGGCAGCCTTAGCAATGTTGTTATGTAAGTTAGCTTCTAAGCAGTTTATATTAAAGATGTAGTTAAGTGCTAATTCTAGTTAAGTAGGGAGTAAGTTAGGTAGTTAGCAAGAAAAGCAGAGCACCTAGTACTTAAAGTAGTAGAAAGAACTATAAGTAAGAGCTAAGTAAAAGAATTAAGTATGCAGTAAAAGGATACTAAACTAGTAAAAGGTGTACAGTAAAAGAGGCAAACTAGAGCTAAGTTGCCTTGTAAAGAGATGCTAAAAGGTTAGTGCTAGACTACTTAAAAGGCACTAAAATAGTAAGGGGAAGGCGCTAGACTACTTAAAAGGCGCTAAAATAGTAAAAGGAAGGCGCTAGACTACTTAAAAGGCGCTAAAATAGTAAAAGGAAGGCGCTGGACTACTTAGAAGGCGCTAGAATAGAGGCGCTAGACTACTTAAAAGGCGCTAAAATAGTAAGAGAAAAGATAGAAGCGCTAGACTACTTAAAAGGCGCTAAAGCAGTAGGCGCTAGACTGCTTAAAAAGGCGCTAAAACTAGGTAGGAGTAGGGCGCTAGACTACTTAAAAGGCGCTAAAAGAAGGACAGGCTAGTACTCTAAAGCCTGTCTATAGGCTAGTACTCTAAAGCCTATAAGGAGGTAGAACACTTAGCGTACTAAGGTTTAGCAGCTAGTTTGTACTTAAAGAAGCGCATAGGTAAGGCTAATCTGTACTTAGAAATAGGCACTTGCTACCCACGCAAGAAGGGGATAGGGACTAAGAAAAGAAGCTCTAATAGCTAGAGCTATTGCTTAGTTAAGAGATAGCTTACTAGACTAGGCAAAAAATTATGCAACCTTTAGCAACAGTAGCTAACTACTGTGCTAAACAAAGGCAGAAGCCTAAGAGAAAAGCTTAGTTTTAAGCTATTAGGTCTGCTATTATATAAGGCAGACTTTACAAGCACAAAAGGAAGTAATCTAGAAAGCTAATATATTTAAGAAGGAGTGAACAAAATAGCAGACAGAGAGCTACAAGAGGGCAGAAATAGCTACCTACTTATAGTAGGTAGGCCTAAGCTCCTAAGTAGCTAGTGAAAGAAGGCCTAAGGCTCTAAGTGCTAAGTGAAAGGAGGCTAAAAGGAAGCTACTAAGGTGAAAGGCACCTACTAGTAGGTTGTGCCATCTTATCTTAGCAAAAGTTCTAACAATTATAGTGTTAGGCCTGCGCTAAAGTAACCTTTTCTATGTAACTTTTCCTGCTATGTATTATACGCTGTTGTTGTTACTTATAGTCTTGTTGCGTAGAGATCTTATTAGCAAACGTTCCTTATTCCTTTACCTTTGTTTTAAGTTATTCTCCTCTTCTACCTCTTCTATAGACCTGTCTTTATTATTAATATAAGAGTCTTTAATCTTACTTCTAATCTATATATAGATGCTCTTTATAAATTAAATTATCTATAGTTTCTGCATATGCGCGTATACCTATTGCAATGCGTCCTCTAGTATAGATAATACAAATGCGTGTAGTAACTCTACCTTGTAAGGTAATATTGCGTAGAAATTAGAAAGCGTTACTATTTAGGCAGAGGCATATAGAATAAAGTTAGTAATATTATTACCTCTAACTACTACCTCTAGCTAAATATAAAGGGTTGTTGTAGCTATATAGAATAAGTTATGCAATTAATGTTAAGTGCATTATATGCTATAATCCTAAGTGTTAATGCGCTTAAAGTTGTAGATTAACTTAATTCTACAACAACTATTTCTAACAGAGGTAGCCCCTTATTTCTAACCTATAAGAGGGAGGAAATGCTACCCTTAACACTACCTTTACCTAGCACAATTGTTATTATTATTATTATTATTATAAAATACCCTACTATTATAAAATTTTATAAGGAATACAGCTACTTTGCCTATACCCTACATAAACACGCTATACTCCTTAGCAAAGTACTTGCGCACCTACAAGAACTTTACTAGTATAAGGTAATACTAGGAGAGCAGTGTGCGTTACAGTAGCATATAGACAACATAACACTATAATAGAATATTAAGAAGGAGTACATAGACTTTATTATAGCAGCTGCTAGGACTACTAAGGTATTCCTAACTCTAAGACCTATGATTAAATCAATTCAGCTCGGAAAATCAACTTAACAGGGGTGTTGCGCTCTTTCTGGCTAGCTCGCATTGCCTTACCGCCTTGCTCGCCTCATCAGATTTCTGCCAGTCCCCACTAAACACCACCGACGTGAAAGGCGGAACAGGTGGTTAGTGCAGAAAGGCAATTTTAGGAACAGACCTCTCTTCGTCCTGATCCATGCTTAACCCCTGAAAATCACCTGTGGTCAGATTGTGTTGCTCAACGCGCCTACTCCGTACTTCACAGTTAGGTCTCGCTGTAAATTCAATAATCACAAGTCTTACACAACTCTGCTTCCACGCCTCTCCACCTGCTATCTTCTCAATGGAGATATTTGTCTTCTATCCTTGCTATGGTGTGCTTATCTGCAAGCCATGCAGGTCTGCTATTCCGCCCTCATCCCTTCAAGGTCATATCAAGTCGCGACACAATGACATTGCGTGTTATGTCACTGGCCTTGAGCCAAATGTGTACAAGAAACGCACTAAACCTGCAGAGATGCTTACAGCACTTTTACAAGAAAAATATAGCCTCCTTGACCCACGCCATGCCCAGATCCCAACTCCACTACCGACAGAGCCGCCCGTTCCAGAGTTACGGCTATATCGTGGCTTCCGTTGTAGTCGTTGTCCGAAAATAATGATTAAATCAGAATATGCCCACGCGCGTATGCAGACTCATTTCAACAAACACCGTATCATTCCACGGAAACAGGGCAGACCAGGAAAAGTTGTTAGCGTGCCAGAAGACGAAGGACCAATCTATTCGGAAATCTCCTGCCAGCGCTTCTTTTCTCAAGGCGCACAGAGCTCTTTCTTCGAAGTCTGCATGCCGAGTGCCGTCCAGGAGCTGGTGAAGTCTCGACGGTCTCAATCAAGCCAGGATACTGAGCTGCTTAAGGCGTTGATTGTTGAGCAGCTCCATCACAATGCTGCGGAGCAAGAAGTCCAAGCGAGGACATATTGTAGCCAGACCACCAAGACAGAAGTCTCCCCTTGGCTCGAGATGACGCGGTGGCCGCGCTTTTTCGATGGAGTTAATTTGGAGGAAGTAGCGCCGCTAGCGTACGGTCCGAATCCGATAACAGAACCACTGCTAGTTATTCTGTCCGAGAGCGTCGATCGAGTTATTGAGCAGGCACACCGGTCTATCCGTGAAGACAAAATCAGCGTGTTTGACCAGGCGAGGATAACCAATTTCATAAGCAACCAATCAACTCGCCACGACCGCATGATTATGGTTAAGCTCCAGAAAGAGACGTTCCGAGCATACAAGAGCCTGTGGAAAAACCTCCTCTGCTTTGTCTACCGAACGAGTCAGCCTAGTCCTCAGATCTCACTACCTCACAAATTCACAAGTATGCAGCTTATCTGTCTCGATCGAGCCATGTCTCTTTCGCAGGAACTACTGTCTCTGAGACGCTTGGCAATAGACAGGAGTTCAAATATTCAGGAAGGAACAGGGCTACTGGACGACTTGGATAAGTCATGTCTGCACTTATGCATTTCTCTACTCGATCATCCTCTACGAGGTGATCATTTCGAAAGCGTCGTCCTTAGCTTTCTCGCTGTTCTAGGAATCGATGGGAAACCCGGGGGCGTTTTCCGAAGCCCTATGAGTTACTCGCCAGATCTATCGAAGTTTATAAAGATTGCGCAGATGCTTGTTGTGCAGAGGGCCGTTTCAGCTGCGGACGCTGGCGAAGTCGAACATCCATCAGATTTGCTAGACGAGATGAGAGAAAGATTCATGATGCGAGGATCGCGAACTGCATTTGACTGGGCCTGTCGTCTACGAGCTTATGCTAAGAAGGTGGTCAGCAATACCACTTCCCTTGGTTACATTACCTGGTCTGAGGATGCCCAAACAGTATCCTACCGAGACGCGAGTTTTAGTATGGATTCTCTGCGCAGTTTTGTCGCTGCTCAGGTTCGCAAGGCTCAAAAAGAGCTCGAGGGTCTTCTTCTCCTTCACACAGACGAGAAGCGGGAGGATGTAGTGCCAACCTTTTTCCTGCATCGACTCCAGGACGACCCGAGTGACAGCCGAAAGGGCTGGAACTTCCTCAAGGACCCGCGTAATGCAGATCAGCTACAAGGAGGTGGAGAAAGATGGCTTCTTGATAGGGTACTGGAAAACGACTGGCTAAGAGACGAGATGCTTCATTTTACGAAAGAATCTCAGATTCACTGGAACAAAAAGGCTGTCCAAGTGTACTTTACCCAGGTCGACCAATTCCTAGAAACGCTGCTCTTGTTGTTCCATATCACTTTAGGCCAGCCGGCACGTGGTTCCGAACTTCTATCCTTACAGCATTGCAATACTGCAAAAGGGCACCATAGAGGCACCTTCATTGAAGACGGTGTAGTTGGCACGGTAACCTCGTATCATAAAGGCTACAACATCACCGGATCTACCAAGATTATCCACCGCTATCTCCCAAAGGAAGTGAGTGAAATTTTTGTTTACTATCTCTGGTTAGTCCTTCCTTTCTGGGAGAAGCTTGACGTTCTTGTAAACAAGCGCAAGAACCCATCATCAACATTCCTGTGGCCAAAAGGAAATGGGAGTTGGGACGCCAACCGTCTTAGCAAAGTGATTGCAAGAGAAGCAGCGTTTCACTTGGATGCCAAGCTCAACATATTGTCTTATCGGCATCTCGCCATTGCAATGTCACGCCAGCATCTCCCATGTGGGGGCTTTAAACGAGACTACGGAGTCGATAAAAAATTAGCTGACGAGCAGGCATCTCACGGAAGCTGGATAGCAGGCACGGTGTATGCCCGGGGACTACAGGAGGCTCCTGGGCATGTGAAAATGCGGAGCATGGAGTATCGATCAGTCAGTCGGGCATGGCATAACTTTTTAGGGTTTCGAGTGTATCTTGGTGCGCGCAAGCGTCAACTTGCAGAGGATCAGAGCACGGGAAATGCCCAGAAGAGGGTTCGCACAGAAGGATTAATATGATAGTATAACAAATGCGACACCAAAGAATTTACCCGAACAAGATATCGGAAATGTAAGAACACAGGATATGCAGGTCTGGTGTTCGCAACAATCTTTACAGCGTTAGTTAGTGCGGACGTTCATAGCTTCGAACCACTTTGATTGCTATTAAGACTAATTCGAACGCGTTCTCTAGCAGCTTCGCGATGCTGCACTTGCTCTTCCTTACTATCTGCTGCCTTACCTAGGAAAAGAGATAAAAGAAAAGTAAGGAAAGATTATAGTAGTTTTGCCCTGGCTTTCTTTACTCCATCCTACAGCCACAAGCTGCTAGAGACTCAGGCTCCCAGATGCACGTAGAGTGCCCACATCTCAGGCTCGCTGGCGTACGCCTTGCGAACATGAATCACAGCGTCCCGCAGTGCGGCTGCGACAGCCCTGTTCGGGTCTGCAGCACCATCGCACGACACAAGGGACTGGTAGAAGAGCTTTGCCACCAGGACACAAACTCCGTCGTCAGCCGGCCACAACGAGCCCACAACGTGAGCAAAGCCGGCAATCTGGAAGGCGCTCGCCATGTGTATGCTTTCGTCTGCGAGAGACTCTACTCTGGTCTCCGCCGTCGAGCAAGCAGATAAGTAGGCTAGCCACGCTCGGCCTTGTGCGGTTGCGCGTAACAAAGTGGACACAGTAAGTGGGCCTACAACTGGGCCCGAGGCGCTGCTCTTCTGGAGGAGGAGGTGGCTGTTAGAAGGGTCTATGAGGTCAGAGCACCCGTGGCACGCAAAGTGCGCGATCTCTGATCCGTGAATGCCGCGCAACACCTCGTCGGCAGTAGGATGCTGTAGAGGAGGTCGGATGGTATAGGCCTGCTGGACTGCCTCTGTAACGATCTCTTCTTCGCGAACTACCCCGCTCAGGTCGCTCTGGCCCGGTGTAGTCGGCATCGTCACGATAAGAACGGAAGTGTCTTTGCTGCTGAGCTTGCCCTCTGCTAACGACCGTTCTCTAGCATTTCTGAGAGCTTTTATCGTAGGAGTGTAAGAGGGGATAGTCTGGTCTAGGCAGCTTTCTCCGTTAACGATGTGGCCGTTGTAGTACTGACAAGCAGCGTGGAAGGGAAGAGAGCTAGCAGCGCCTGTGCCGATCCACCAGACTCGTTGAAGTTGGTCTAATGACTGCGATGGAGTGCAGCGTGCCAGCTCCTGGAGCACAGGCTTGACGCAGGTCGACCAGAGCCAGGACAGAAACTCAGGACTGTGCTCCAGCCGCACCTCGCTCTCTATGTCGCGCTGCAAACGTCTATCACTCTCTACCTTGTTTCTTGCAAGCGCTTGCTGGAAAGCCTCCGGAGCCTGCGAGGTAAGCTCGGTCAGAGCTATGGCTCTGGGGCCGGATGGTAGGACAAGGATCGCATGAGAGCCAATGCCGGTGGTGTTGACGATGACAAATGGGCCCTTATCGGCACACGCTGTAAGCTCTTCTGTAGATGGTAGCTGGAGAAAGCGCTCGAATCCTGGTTTCTGGCGGATCTTGTGTTCGCAGTTCTCCAACTGGCGCGAAGCTTCGCGGCGATGTCTTGACAGCTGCTCTTGAACCGCTTGCTCAACGCTGTCGATCGGCCGAAAGGCCTGGAAGCGAAGTTCTTTACACTCTCTGGCTAGGTCTGGATAGGCCCGCTCGAGCTCAGACAGGTCGCTCTGGCCGTCGATTAGGTATCCGAGGATCAGCCCGCGCCCGAACTCGATCCCGCGGAGCGCTTCGTCAACGTCTCCTCTTTGGAGCGTTGTAGTAGCATTATAAAAGAGATGTAAGAGAAATAAATGCATAAAACAAGAGTGTTAAAAAGTATGATAAATAAGGAAAAGATAAGGTAAAAGAAAGAAAAACAATAATTACAGTTGAGGGATAAAGTAAATGAATTTAGTTTTCCAATTAGCAGGAATCTTTAAGGATGCATTAACTCGTTGCTAACGTTAAGATATATGTATTGAAAAAAAATGTGCTTCTGCATTTAGAGTGTAGCTGTAAAAGGCAGATAATAGCTATATTAGTAAATTAAAGTGCTGTGCAGAGTAGAGGGCGGGTTTAAGGGAGAAGATTTTGTCTCTACTAATCTTAGCCCTAACCCTAACTCTAAACTAAGCTCTAGCCTTAACCCTAACTCTTTTATTATTCTAACTGTCTTACAGTAGGATTAAAGCTTTAAGTAGGTTTTAAAAAAGAACAGTAGTGTAAGACTACTTTAGTAGTTTTAACGACTAAGGTGCTCTAAACAACTAAAGTTCTCTAAGCAACTAAAGTGCCTTAAAGAACTAAAGTGTCTTAAGCAACTGAGCTACCCTAAGCGACTGAAGTACGAGGGAGCTGTTGTAGAAGCTGGTGGAAGTAAAAGGGTGGGCGGTAGGCCCTTGTCCTACCTACCTACCTACCTCCACGTGACCGCTACGATGCGGGTCTGATTCGTTTACACTAGTTTAGATTGCAGCAATTTGCAAAGGAATAGAGGGATATATAGACTATAGATTAGTATATAGACTATTGATTAGTAGATAGCAGTAGTTTGCATATATACGTAACGTGAAGGTGGTGCCGCACTTCTTGCCGCCGCAGCTAGGGCAGGTTATGGTCGTATACTTGGCGTACTTGCGCCCGCTTTGAGAGTACTTGACTGTGAAAGTGCTCAGCTGCGACTTCAGCGATTACGTGTGGGCGGACGAGCATGGGCCGTGGGGGACAGATCAACTGACGCGAGCGCTGCAGCGGGAGACGGGCAAGCGACTCGGCGTCTAGTTGCACACGCTGGACTACCGGCACACCGCAGTCGGCATCGGAAGGGAGACGGTAGGAATTCTTTGTCAAATTCGTTAGGCATACCCTGCACAATGACGAAAACCCTTGTTTGTATCATGCAATTAGCTATTAAGGACCTTCTTAACAAGGGTAAGTTTACTGCAAGGAGTAACTGTAAGGCCGTGGCACAGCAACAACTGCGATAGAAAACTAAACTTAGACTTTAGTTAGCATACGGCACAGCTCTTGTTGAACACACTAACTATAATAGTAAGCTAACATTTAATTGGCTGCACATATATAGCGCAAGCATACCAATTGCTATACCTCTACATCTTCCCCACTTTTCCGCCCCAAACATACATGCAGTAGATCTCTTACCTAGTTAGAGAGTATCTCTGCAGACACTAAAACAAGAATCTACGTCACATTCAATATAATCCTTCTGTGATGCCTGAGCCTCTCGAATCCCACAGCACCCAACACTAGTAACATTTCTTCCAACCCCTGATTCATCTTAGCAGCCCTCAGGCGGGCAGTTGCAGCGTCCAAGGTTACAGTCTCCACATCGCCATCCATAACACTCAACGCTAGATTGACAATCACGGGTCTCGCATGTGACCTGTCTCTCAAAGAATCTCTACAAGTTGCAGTTAGTTTGATTGTGCCAATATGTGGAATGCTTCTACCCACATCAGCGAAAGTTCGTCTAGCTACGCCTTGGTTCCCCATAGGCGTTGCCAACACTAGCATCTGGCAAGAGATAAATAGAACGGATACAAAGATCGAGGTGGACCGCATATTTGATGATGGGTTAAGGAGGAAGATGGCAAATATAAAGCTGATCTTCCCTGTGTTTGAGGAAGACACTGTAGAGGTAGATAATGAGTATTAGATGATTGTGCAAAGAACGGAGCACATATATATAAATCTTTAGACGCTGCCTGATAACAGGGAACATTGCTAAATTATGGCGTGCAACGCCTGACTACAGTGAGCAAGGAATTTCATGACGTGGAACGTGGGGATAGAGCAAATACGCCCCGTAAATCATGTATCAGCAAACCTGTTCTTGCTCCGCTTAGGTAAACAGATAGTCGTGAAGAATGGGCGCAGTAGCTTATGCATGTTAGAATGTACTGGGCAGTCAGCTAAGGTAACATGAAAGGTGGAAGCTATGATGTAATTGGCATTACACGTATGTTCAGATTGAGCTACCAAGCATACACTGGGGATCAAGGAAGTCAACGATGGTGTGGTATAGGCTACGATTGATGGCAGCCTCTTCAGAGCCTGAGACTATTACTACAATACAAGATTGACTGAGACTTGAGATCTACCGAGTGGTATCCGGCGATCCCCAATTCAATGACCCAAAGTGTTTTCTGAGCGCCTCAACCTGCAGACTGCACCTTGCAAACCTCCTCCTCCAAGGGGTTAGCTGGGCAAGTAGCCCCACGATCATTCTCGAAGTTTAACGCTAACAGAGATCCCTTGTGAACACTCCCGTCATCGGCATTGAGCGTAAGTGCTGCTGATCCACCCACACCACCAGGGCATTCATCAAATATCATAAGGAAAATATCGTAACAGAAGGTATCGAAACCAGTATCAACAAATGCACCGACGGTCGTAAACGCAGCGTCGACGTTGTTGATACAAGTGTCATCTTCAGCACCATCGCAAAACTCTGCGATCGTGATGAGCGAGGCGAACCTCAGGGCGAACTTGCTCTCTAATCTCATGAAATCGCAACCTGCAGAGGCTGCTTCGATCATGCGCTGTTCACTTGACGCGAGATAACCACACTTGAGGCTGGTCAAGGTCCAGGTAGCGGCAGCAATTCTGAATGTGATGTTCTTGTCAGTGGAAGGCTCAAAGAGCTTTCCTTCTGCGACCATCTTGTCTGCCCAGGTTGAGTAGTCAAGGCCGCTTATAGAAAAGCGATCAGACATCTGCAGGTGAGAAGCGCGTGGCTGTAGCACTGCCGTCTCAGCAGACCCTGCGAGGGGCGCCGGTGGAGCCTGTTCCTAACGTTAGAATATGAAGCGCAAGGTAATAGAGCGCATACCGCCAAAGCCAGCGTAGCCAAAAGCAGACCCATTATTATGGGCTTGATTGAAAACATTTTGCGGGTTAGGGGTGTTGGTAATGTATTAGGTAGTAGTTCTAACAGATTCGTGTACGATGTAGTATGAGCCGACTTAAATTTTAGATGTTGGTATTAATGGTCTGGGTGCACTCTTATGTACATACGCAGCGTCTTATCAACCTACTAGATAATGGCAAAAGGTAGTAGTTAGTCATGCCATTTTTAATCACTACAACGTCGCAGTGTGTTGGGATTTCAAAGTCTTCTCCAATGACATTAACATCTCATGCTTGCATCCTGGTGTAGCAGTGCAACAGTTACAACGCCCAGATCTTGGCGTTAATGCAAACTCCAAGTATCCTCCAATAACAGAAACACATGGTTGTGTCTTCGATCCTTTCGGATGCAGATAGCCGGCATACCGCTCGTTTATCTTCCAGTCTCTCCAGACTCTAACTCGTGAGTCGGGCGCCCCACAGCTCTTATCTCTACGCACACGTAATGCCGCATAGTGGCTGTAGTAGTGTTGTCCTAGGTGATTGCTTACCTCAAGTAGGCTACTAGACTGCTTGGTAACGGGTTGTGATCACACATGCTGTGCTCTCATTAGTGGTTAAATATTCTGGTACCATGGCTAGTGGATGCAGTATCCCAAGCAGTTACCCATGCACAGAAAGCACCGCTATCGATGTTTTCTATTGCCAAGAAGAACCATAGCTACTTGATTATAAGCTGAAAGCAAGCAAAATCTCAATTGACAACATCAAAAGTCATTGCCTACGCGAAAATATCTTTATTATGCGAGTCTCTATTATTGCAAGCGTCATCCTCAGATTCGCCATGTCGGCGTATGCTCAAGGTCAACAGCCGTGCTACAATGCTGCTGCTCCAAATCAGTATGTGCAAAACCCACATTACATACACTGCGCATTCTCGACTTACACTGCTATTCTAGGGGAATCGGTAACCACTGTCGATGCGAGGATAACTCATGCTGGGCGCTGGATCCACTGACAGAGTTCGCGTGTCAGCCGACTTCTGATCAACAGCTTATTCCATGCCCAGCAGCAGACAAGTAGAAAGGGCTGTCCTTGCGTACGATTTCTTAAAGAGGAGACAAATGTGGTTAACTGGAATGTCTGTACCGAAAGTGGTGGTAGTGCGTAGCTTGTCCGTTAGGCAAACTGTCTGTACGGGAATGGTAGTTGTCGTGGTAAAGTGACTAGCCTGAATCCGCTCTTTTTTAGTGCTTGCTCGATTAACGTTTAAGTTACTTAATACAAATGAGATCATCATGCATAAGTGCCAAGAAGTGCCAAGCCAGCAGCGGTGCATCCTTAGCGCCAGTTGCTACGGGTGCAGGGGTCGTGTCCCGTGCGTGCCAAGCACCTCCCATCTAGGTACACAGGCAGCTAGGCAACTCCCTCACCATACCATAGCCCGCTAGAATTATACACATCAAACTTACCTTTACAAACGTTCCATGTTACAGTAGGCTTTATAGCACCCAGGCTTGTCTTAATCTCGCCTAGTCATCTGCTCTCTTTGCACCTGAGACCGTCAAGAAGAAGAAGACGCCATATCAACTGCGGTTACTGTGCTTGGAACTGTCTCTCAGAACATGCAACGCGCAATATCCCCTCAACATCCAGCATTGGAATTCAGTCTATTGCAGATTCCTGGGCCTGCAATTCCCGTCGCACTACTCTGTCTCCCTTTCTTGGTGCGACCGCGCACCAGGAGGCGTGTCTGGACCCATCCTGCGTCTAAAGAATACCTTAAACATTCACTGGTCACCGTACATCTACTGCTGTGCATCTGCAATGTTCGGGGAATTCTTAACAAGACAGAGAATGAGCACAGTAACACACTGCCGCTCCTAGAATACCTGTCCCTGGTTTTAGGCGAAGCGATTCTCCAGGAGTCTGATTTCTGGCTGTATACATATGTAGCTCTTGGATGGGCCCTCTCCGCCTCAATGAGTTCATCACTCACCTATAAACCACCGTCGTCTATAAGAGCGTTAATCTCGCTCCTGCTTTCTGTCCCTGGAGCTTTGGGAAATAGCGTACACATCAGTACAGGAGTCAGATTAAGCGCATTGTCGTTACTTGCCAGGGCAACTTTCTGGGCCTTGACTGCCTCAAATGTCGTGCACGAGTTCTCAGCAACCACTCTTGCAAAGCTCATTCTCCTTGTACTAGCGAAACTCCTACACGCAGAGTTTGTCCGAACAGCACGCAACCAGCCATGGTCGAGCAGAATGCGTGAAGCGCTCCAAAAGATGTTCGGAATCGTACAGCAAGATAACACCGAACAGGGCAGAGATTGTACCCACGCTGCCGTGGCCATGCAAACACTGCTAGGTGCCGGATGGATACTGAGCAGTTACATCTGGTCTTGTTTCCGATGGCGATGGTTGTTCCTTGAGCAGATATCGAGAGCTCCAGCGTGGACCGCGTTCTCATTCCTCGGAGGGACCCAATTCTTCACAATTTGGGTCCTCGTAAAGTGGTCGCATGCTCGGGAGCCTACGGGTGATCTGAGGATTTTAGCGCAGAGACAATTGGTACACTGCTTAGAAGCGACGTGGTGGACGACCTGCTTCTATCTATTGTTGTGGTCAATTTGCGAACTAGGTCGCGAAATTATGAGCAGATATGAATAGGTGGTGATTGGCGAGTGTCATCTGCTGTTCACATCACGGCACTGGCGAGAGAATTTGCTCAAGGTCAAGAACTTGCGACTGCTTGGAGGCTCACTAGTCATGTTGACGGCAACGCTGCCGCCGGTGCAGGAGACGCAGCTAGAGGCGAGCATGCTGGCGGAACGCAACATACATCTGGGCGAGCACAGTGCGGCCGAACGCGCGGTACTTTGTGTCGTGGTGTCTGCACAACAAGCTAGAGGACACGGCGCTGGCGATGTGCAAGCGTTGGGCAGATACGCTGCAGCAGACGAAACAGAAGGGGGTAGTGTACTGTCTAAGCAAGGCGCAGTGCGAGCGGATTGCTGAGCAGCTAGTCTGTGCGTATTATCACGCTGATGTGGACGATCGGGCAGAGCAGCTGCAGGCGTAGGTGGAGCAGGGGGGGTTGATTGTAGCTACGTCGGCGCTAGGGACAGGAGTAGACTTTCTAGGGATTGTGCATATCTTGCACGTGGGTGCTGACGGGAGCATATGAGCTTATACTTGGACACTTAGGGGGTGCGGTGTGGGGACGTTGAGGCGGTAGGTTGTGATCGATGCGGAGAGGGGGAGGAGGTATGGCTGCAGGAGCACGAGGATTGGTCGCGCGAATGGGCGGTGGTGGAAGAGGCGTTCACGGAGCTGCGAGAGGGATGCGCAATCTGCTGGGTTGTTGGGCGGGAGTTTCGGACAGCGAGAGAGGGGCAGTGGAAAGAGCACAAGGCGATGCAGTGCACAGCGTGGGCAAGGGGAACAGGGCAGCAGGCAGATGAGTTCCGTGTGAAGATGCGGGATCGGACAGTGAAGAACAACTGCCGACGGTGCTAGGTGAGTCAGAAGTACTGCGCGACAGGAGAAGGGATGGACAAGCGGTGTCAGTGGCCAAACGTAGTAGTACCGCTAGCATTTGCAGCACGACTGACGAGGGATGGAATCCGAGCTATGGGAGAGTTGGGGTTTGTAGAGACAGGAGACGAGGCGTATGCTGGATGGCTAGGAAAGAGGCACAGAGAGGAGATGTGGGGGCAGGTGTTTAGCAACGCAATGGCGATGGCAGTTCGAGTGGTGCTAGAGGAGAAAAGCGAGGGGTAGAGATGGGGCTGTTGATAAGCTATTACAGGAGGGTTAGGGTTAGAAGGAGTGAGAGTAGAGGGAGAGAAAGAGTAAGACTGTAAGCAAATAAACAAACATAAGAAAGAGACAAGACCGTAGTAGATAGAGGTATTGTTAAATAATAAAACTGCTATAATTGTATTTAGTAGAAGAATATTGTACTTAGTAGATAAGTAGAACAAGGCACTAACTAGATTGTTGTTTTTACATAGCAGACAAGGGTATATTAGATAGAAAAAATAAAATAAAGTACATAAGTATTTGTAGCTAAGTAAGATGTAGAAGCAAGTAAGATAGACTAAGTAACTAAGGTAGTGTAAACAACTAAGGTAGTGTAAACAACTAAGGTAGTTAAGTTAAAAAGTAGGTAGTAGGCTTTCTACTAGAGGTAGAGTAAACAAGTAAGGGAGACTGGCTGCTAGTGGTTTTTGAATTAGACCCTAATTCATTTGTTCGCTAGCCTAGGCGGCCCCTTCGGTTTGTAGAGCAGGGCGACCCTAATTCATTTACCCCTTTAACAATAGAATAAGACCCCAGCGCCACGCCGCTAGCTAGATGCGACCTGGTAAAAAGGTGCAACCAAACCCTGCGTGCATTTTGCACTTTTCAGAATCGCTCCCCAACCACTGCGTGGATAGAAACGTAGATAACGTTGCGGGTTAAGGGTTAAGGTAAGGTTAGTAGTTCGCAGGCCAGCCCCTTCCCACTTGTAAGCAAGCGGCGCCCCTGCGCGCGTAGAGACTAACTATATATACTATAACATACAACAAGCGCTAGCAACCACAACTTAATACAATATACCAACGTTTATGCTATATAGCTTTAAACAGCTTAGGCAGTGTTGTCTAGCGCAGAGACGCTGCTGGCGCACTCCTAAAGCAAACCTGCAACTACGCAATCTTAACACGCCTGTCTACTTCCTCTTCTTCCTCTTCTTTCTTGCTGTTGTCTTCGCTGTCCTTAATCTCCTCCACCTCGTAAGTCGTCTCTAGAGCCTTGACCTTAATGCTCAGCGTTTTCTTCCACTTAATCTCGCCTCCTGCGATGCCCTCTAGGCCTAACCATTCATTAAATTGCTTAGCTGCGAGACAGACATCTGGACGCTCCTTCCTAACTAGCTTAATAAAGATGTTAACGCCCTAGGAGCAGATCTTATGCTTAATCTAAGTCTTTAGTATAGCGTTGTCTAGCATAACTAAGAGCACGCCCTAGCCTAGGCCTTTAGCTACCCTGTACTACTTAAATGCTCTAGCAAGCCGCGCCTAAAAGAGATCCCGCTCTTTCTTAGAAGAGTTAGAGTAGGAGTTAACTAAGTGTAGAAGAGAGTCTATAGCCTCTATTTAGCAGAGGCCCTTACTAAATTAATTTGTCTTATTGCTACTAATAAGCTTGTCGCTGTGTTTAATCTGCGCTAGCTTGTTAGCTAACGCCTTGCCTAAGAGCGCCTGCGCCTACCTATACTTAATGTGCACTAACTTTATTACCTTGTTGTAGACGTTGCACTGCTCTTACGCAGAGTAGAACGCTTAATCTACGCTGCTCTGCTATAAGGAATTAACTAGCATTGCACACAAACGCTGTAGCTGCAAAGAAGAGGCATTGTACTATATAGCTACTCTACTACTAAAGAGCGTTCTGCGCTTTTGCTAGACATAGAGGAAGTAGGCAGCGTGCTCTTAAGACAACAAGCTTCTAAGAGCGCGCGCCTTAGCTACAAACTCACGTGCCTTTAGGTAAGGCATCTTAACAGCATTATAGAAGTTCAACTTCTTCTTGTTGCTGCTTACAGCTTCCTGCTTAAAAAGCCACAATATAACCTTCTTGTCCTTAAAGGATATAGACGCGTAGGTGCTATATTTATTATTACCTACTTACTAGTCTAGCGCAATAAGGCTAAGATCTAGGCTACGCTCTATTAGGGCAGCTTCGTGTTTCTTAATGCGTTCCTGCTTAGCGCAGCAGTTGTTGTTTGTAACTATAGTAACGTACTCTACAGGTGAGTCGTTCATACGAGTGAGTCGTTCATGATGCCAAGACTACACTAAACTTCCACCCCATTATAGCCTGCATTGGCCCACATTGGCCTTGTATACAGTAGTACAGCACATAATATTATTTAGTAACACCTTCTGCAGGCTTCTTACACGTGCGCGAGTTATGCTCTACCTCTTAGCACCTTTTACAGCGTTTTTAGGCTGCCTTACCTCCTTTAACACGCACTTGCTTCCTTGCTTTCTTACTATTACTATGCGCCCCAAACTTATTTAGAGTAGCTAACTAAAGGCCTTCCTCTACTGTTATAGTCCCCTTCTGCTGTAACTGCTTTCTTTTACGCAATTTACGTCGCGTAGCAGCCTTATTTACTGCTTAAAGCCTAGTAATCTCCCTTTAAGCCAACACTAGCTTGTGTGCTACTATAGCTGCGCCTTTAGCAAGCTTTTTAAAGGCCTTAACTATTAAAGTTAGTGAGCTGCTTGCATGCCTTTAAATCCTCTCTTAAACTAGCGTTAATTGCGACCCTAATTACAGGGTATTGCTTAGGGTTTAGGACTGCTAGGGAGCATCTTCTATAGTAGGTAGCAGTGGGGTACATAGGCGGACATTAAGGCCTATTATAACCTGTTCTAGGTTAAAGGGGACCAATCTAGCGCCTTAGAACCCTTCTTAGATATTGCTAGAAGTAAATAACTCCTTGTAGGCGCCTATAAAGCATAGTAGGAACTCTGTTTTAGTAATATGCATAATGTGGTTGCGCATTAGCTGCTTAGCTTAGCAGCTATAGGCCTTCTTTAAAGGGGCAAAACAACCTACATCTAGTAGTTACAAGAGGTGCGATAAGTGTAGAGGCATACATAAGGTAATAATCTTAGCTTCCTTGCAGTATTATTAGAAGTTAAGGGAGTTGTAGCTCTTGTAGCTATTAATAAGGAGCAGCTAGTGCCTTTCTTAAGTGCGCTTCTTAGTGTAGGCATCAAAGTGCTCTAACTACTAGAGTCTAAGCTTATTAGTAGTCTATCTGTTCTTAGAGACTCTAATAACCTAGTTATAGAGCAGGTTGTCCTCCTTGTACTAAGCAGAGAGGTAGTTGCAGCCTTTAAAGATAATAAAGGGCAGAATAGCCTATCCTGTGCTATTAACGCCCTGTATAACTATTGTCTACTCCTAGTTGCCCTGCTGCACTGCCTTTAGCTGTCCCTAACACTCTAAGCCTGTAACAACTGCTCTTGTTAATATCTAGCCTATTATAAAGCCTGTCTTATTAAAGTTGTAGGTGTTGTTATCCTAGATGCTATACTTAGCTTTAACATTTGCTATAAGCCTAAACTAGCCTTGTATAATCTCTAGATCCTTATAGAAGGCTCTCTTGTAGTTGTACTTGCAATTAAACTACACTTTAAGGTTAGAGCAGCGCTTAACAAACGTACTAGGCTAGTTTAGGCTAACTTAGCCTATATTGCGCTCTTTCTGTAAGGAATTAGCCATATCAGCCACAGCAGCTAGCTAAGGGGCAAATCCTTAGGCATCTAGCTTAAGGATGTGCTTAGCAATTACATCCTCCTTAGTCTAATCTATATTTTTTAATTTTAGCGCGCAATTAGCTTGTGCAGGTTGTTCTATATATTAGTTGCGTAGTGTGTTGTAAGGTGCGTTATATATAGCTACAGCGCGTTGCAATGTAAGTGTTGCGTCTTGTTTAATTGCCTAGAGCGCAAGCTGTATTGCAGCTTCTTTTAAGGGCTTAGATTTGTGTTGTTGTTAAGGCATTGTGTAGTAGGGTGGAAGTTTAGTGTAGTCTTAGCATTATAAACAACTTACTCGTATAAACAACTTACCTGTAGAGTACGTTAGTAGTGCGCAGCTCCTCTACTAGCTACTCTTTAGGCTGCTCTCCTAGCTGCTCTTCTAGCTTACTAAGTTGCTTAGATAGCTAAGGGCTAGCTGCTAGCGTCTTAACCGCTTCTGCGTAAGCGCGCTTAGGCAACAGCACTAGTGCAGAGGATGCTAGTTATTTTATACATTAGGTTAGAGAGGAGGCAGATAGCTTCTATGTAGACAGTAGCTCTACTATGCTATCTTCTGCAAGCAACTAGGCTGCGCAGAATCGATAGTCCTAGATATTATTAGGTAGAATGTTGTTAGTAAGCGTCTTGCGCAGAAGCTAGATTACTAACAAAACAGAGTAGGTAATAAAGATAGGCTTACAGACGCTAGCATTGTTATAAATAAAGATTAGCTATCCTGCGCTGTGTAGACAAGCACCTAGATTACGCTGCAAGCGTAAGATAGTTGCTTAGCAGAAGAAGAGCTTCTTATAGTTCTTATTTAGTAGTTTATATCTATATTTGCTGCTGAAATTTGCTTTGCTAGCAAGAGGGAAGCTGCAAGCACTACTGTTAAATTATTTAGCAGTATTATACAGCACTATAGACTAGTGCATGCTAAAGAAGTATGTGTTGCTTTAGCAGGCTATAGGACAAAAGCAAGATAACAGGTAGTGCTAAAGGCAGGGGCTAGTTTTTAACTAGGTCTCCTAAGGCGCACGTTGGCCTAATGCATAAAATTAGGCTGCGCATAGATATACAAACTACACTACACTAACTAGCATAAGCAGAACTTAAAGAGCAATTAACCTAAAATAATATTTTAATAAGAGCGTGTTAATCTGCAGCAGTAGTTAAAATAGAGAGAGTTGTCTCTTACAAACTAGAAACTCTAATAGCGTTTCCTATTTATGTAAACACTAACATAATTATATAGAGTTGTTTAATAGTGTCTTTATATACCTTCCTACGCACTATGTAGCTATCTGTAAGACTTACTATTAAGGTGTATTATTGTTACAGGTGTCCTTCTACCTACACAGTAGCTACTAGGAGCTAACTGTAGCAGCATAGAAGGCAATTATGTCTGCAGCTAGAATGCTTATAGGATAAGCAATGTGTACAGACAAGATTGTATATCTATTACTTAAGGCACAGCTACTACCTTACTTAGCTCTATATAAAGATAGATTTAAGTGTAAAGTAGAGCTATGTAAATACATTATACACACACTATAGGGCATAAAGGTCTACTACAGAAAGGAGCATAGGTAGGACAACCTCTATAGAAGAAGGTAGCCGCATTAGAGCACATAACTACTACTAGGCAGCTAGATGTAGACAGGGGAGGTATAGTGCTAGAAGTTCTAGCCTACTAGCTAGCTTAGATAGCTGTTTAAGGTTAGCTAGCCTGCAGATAAGGCTACGCAGAGCCTTACTGTTAAAGAAGAAAACCTGTAATACACTGTTACAATCCTGTGCAGAAGGAGCAGTATAGCAATAAGTATTATCTAACTAAACCCTTAACTCCTCCCTAAAGGAACAACAAGTAGAGAAAGATAGAACACCTAGAGTTGTTACGTAACTGCTTGTTAACAAGCATAACACACGTAACTGCTTATTAACAAGTATAGTACAATATGCTTGTCTATAAGCGCCCTTATATATTTTATTAGACTAACTCTAGTTGCTTATTAACAAGTATTATATCTTCTTAGTATATAGTTTAGAGAAACATAACTGTTATAGTTTATATTTAACCTTATTAATTAACTTTGTTATTAGAATATCTTAACCCTGCTTGCAAAACAGATAGTCTACTCTATACTCTTCCTAGCAACCTAAGTAGCTAAGGTCCTAGACGCATACTACTTACCTCTTCTAGTTCTCTACTCTTGTATTTATCTCTAAGACCTAATTAAATAATTACTTACAGACTTTGTCTAAAGTGTAAAACTTAACATTTTAAACACCTTTAAGATAAGTACTTTAGGAACCTGTGCTACCCCTAGCAGCTCTTGCTTAGACAACGTTAATATAGATGCCTCTACAACATTCAGCACTATAAACGTTACTAAGCCTAACACCTATAATAGCAATTAAAATAAGCTTAACAACTAGCTCCTCTAGTTTAACTTGTTCTTTAAGTTTTAAGGAAGCAAGATCCTAGACAGTAAACGCGTTATGCTAGCTATAAGTTATATACGTAGCAACACCTTTAAATAGATTAAGCCTTTCCTTTAGAAAGTTATGTTAGATAAGTGTCCTAACAATGTATTGTTCTAGTTTAAAGACTTTAATAAGTTTAAGAAGTTAGTTAAGCTAATCTTTAGAGTCTTAAATAAACTAGCTATTACATGTTGCAACATCTAACGCATTAAACAAACTTAGTCTGCTACTAACTACGCTGCTAAGTTTTAACAACTTAATACTAACATAGAGTAGAGTAACACTGCGTTAATAACTATGTTTAAATAAGGCCTTAAGCCTAAAGTTAAAGAAGAACTAATGCGCACTAGCGCTAGTACTAACACCTTAGACAAACTAGTTAATAAAGCAATTAATATTAACATTAAGCTCTATAAGCTTTAAATAGAATTAAGTGACAACTCTAGAGCACGCGATGTAACTAAGGTTAACAATTACCTACCTCTACGCAACTAGTAGCGCAACAACCTAAACTAAGGAAATTAAGGCAACTGTAACAACTACTAATCTAATAGTAGTAGACGTATCTACAGTAATACACAAAGCAGATACTATAGACCTAAAGCTATAGATCTCTTAGATCTTAACAAAGGACTAAGCCTACCTAGACACTAGAACAAAAAGAGCAAAGGAAGTAATAACTTAAGCAACAGAAACAACAAAACCTATTACAACTATAGTAAGACAGGCTACTTTGCTAGGGACTGCTATATAAAGAACAAGGTTCTCTAGCAAGTTAATATACTATCCTATAGTTACAAAGACACAGATACTAGTAATAAATAGAAAGTAATTAGTAAGGAAGTTAGACAACTTATAGAAGACCTAGAGTCTAGTCCTAAAGACAATACAGAGTATATTAAACCTCCTAAGCGCGTAGCAATACCTTACAAAGAATTGCAAGAATTTTAAGCTAAGATAGACAACCTCCTAGATATAACAGGAAGGACCCTAGCTTAGATTAGATCTAGATCAGCATGCTAACACTGCACTTAACAACAATAAGAGCGTAACAACAACAACAGAGTATATTACAACATGTATTAATCTCTTATACGCTAGCTAACACTACTACTTAAGCATGTAAGGCTAAGACATAGCCTTAACACAATTATTAAAGGACTTAAGAAAGACCTTACAGACTGCTAGCGCCTTGTTAACAAAATTAACAATAAATTAGAGGAAGAAAACTAGTATAATTAGGAATTACAACGCACACAGAACTACATAACAAGCTAGCTACTTTTAGCTACTGTTAACCCTTATATATAGTATATTCTAGATTTCTAGAACTCTAAATACGTAAATCTTTTATAGACAGTATATAGAGATAATAAGTGCACAACACACTATAAAGACAAGTTAGAAGCGCACTATTTTCTATTGCTCTACAACTGCTGTTGCGTACAATAGTATAAGTGTACTAACAACTTTTATAACATTTATTTAATTAATAAACGCAACTACGTTATATTCCCTAGAGACAACAACCTAACTATAGTAACGTAAATACAGCTATAAGTTAATAGCAACTACTTTATTAACTATTAGCAGTTATATTTTAACTCTAGATATAGGAAGTACTAAGGTGTAAAAGAGTTTAAAGAGTTTAGAACAGACAACACGTCTTTTTTAGAGGAATAAACAAGGGCACCTAGAGTATTGCTATTAACTCTATTAGGACCTATAACCTTATTAAGCTCCCTATTACAGTAAATAGGTAGAAGCTATTAGCATTATTAGACCTAGGAGCTTAGAGAGACTATATATCCCTTAGAGCAGTAAAGTAAGCTAAACTCCTTCTATAAAATAAAGAAAAACTATACCTATTACAAGTAGCTAATAGACAACTAATACTAGGAGAAGGCAGAATCACGCTTAAAGTTTAAGGTGTACCTCTCTAAGTATAGAACTACTACAAGGTAATGTTACTAGACATCCTAGGCACAGCTACCTACAATATTATACTAGGACTACTATAGTTATAAAAGCATAACCTACAGATTAACTAGAAAGATTATTAGCTTTTGTTTAAAGGGTGCAGATATAGCATAACTATATGCTAGCCTACGCAACCTACGCTAGAGTTAGTAAATAAGAAGGAGATTAACAACATCTCTTTAAACTATTAGACATGCTAAGATAGAGTAGTTAATTGTATAAACCTAGAGAGCCCCTCTACAACAATTAAGAAGCAAGACAGTGCAACTCCTGCTATACTAGATGTATACTATTAGTACACCTAGATGTTTAAGAAAGAGCTATCTGCAAAAGCGCTACCTAAGCACTAACCTTAGGATTGTAAGATTAAGCTCTAGAAAGGGAAAGAACTACCCTTTAGGCCTATATACTAATTATCTAAGAAAGAACTTAAGATACTAAGGAACTATATTAAGGAGAACCTTGCAAAAGGATTTATGAAGAAATCTAAATCCCTAGCAGAATTCCTTATTCTATTTATACTAAAGAAAGATAGTAAACTACAACTCTGCATTAACTACTAAAAGCTTAATAATATTACTATTAAGAATTAGTATCTGCTGCCTAACATAACAGAACTATAAGACTAGTTATTAGGAGTAAAGTTCTTTACTGCACTTAATCTACGTAAAGCGTACAACCTAATACACATAAAGAAAGGTAAAGAATAAAAGACAGCGTTTAGAACCTGTTATAAACATTTTAAGTACACAGTTATGCTATTTAGGCTAACTAACGCACTAGCAGTCTACTAGGCTCTTATTAACAACATACTGCAAGCATACCTAGATATTACTATAGTAGTATACCTTACTAACATCCTAGTGTACAGCAAGACACTAGAAGAACACAAGATCTATATATAATAAGTATTAGAATGCTTAGCAAAAGCAGACCTTAGGCTAAAGCTAGAGAAGTGTAAATAGCATAAAAACAAAGTAGAGTTCCTTAGCTATGTTATAGGAAGGTACAGAGTCAAGATAAGCAAAACAAAGATACAGGTAGTAAAGAATTAGCTAACACCTATAACTGTTAAGAACATTTAAGAGTTCCTTAGGTTTATTAACTTTAACTGCTGCTTTATTAAGAATTACTCCCTTAGAGCCTTACTACTTACTAAGCTTATATAGAAGGATATACTATTTAAGTAGAAATAAGCGCAGGAAGACGCATTTTAATTACTTAAGCAAGCATGCGTAGAGCTACCTACAATAATTATATTTAAGAGTAGAAAGCTACTTTAACTTAAAACTAATGCCTTAGATTTAGTATTAGGAGCATACGTAACCTAGGAACAAGATAGCTTATAGCACCTAATTGCCTATTACTTACGCAAGTTTATAAGACCTAAAGAATACTATAATATATATAACAAAGAACTCTTAGCAACTGTATTAGCCCTAGAATATTAAAGAGTTTATGCAGAAAGTTGCTTAGACCTTACTATCTATACAGATTACAAGAATCTAGTATAGTTTACTACAACTAAGGTACTTAATTATAGACAGGTTTAATAGGCTAAACTACTAAGACAATACAAATTTAAGATCCTGTACACACTAAGAAAAGATAATAGCAGAGCTAATATACTTAGTTAACAACACAACCTTGCAGGAACTAAGATAATTAACAAACACACTATACTTAGAGTTAATAAGAATAGATTATTAGGACTATCCTAGCAGCTTAATAATATAATGCAGGTTTAAAAGGAACAGCGCATCCTATTAGAAGTACTAGAAGAATTATAGAAAGAAATTATAGCTAGTTACTATAATAACCTACTTTACAGATACCCTAGTATTATAAGGATAATAGAACTTATTAAAAGACACTATAAGTTCCTAAGTATAAAAGACAAGGTTACTAAATACATTAAAGATTGTATAGATTGCTAGAAGAACAAGTTCAGCATACATACTAAATACAGAGAAGTACAAGCAATAGAGCTACTAACAGCCTCTTAGATAAATATTACAATAGACTTTGTTACACAGTTCCCTACCTCTAAGGACCCTGTTATAGGATACAGCTATAACTTAATCTTTGTTATAGTAGACAGATCTACAAAAACTGCAAAGATAATACCCTTCTAACATAGCTATACTACAGAGCAGCTTACTTAAGTATTCCTAGACTAAGTTGTTAGGTATTACAGCATTCCTAAATTAATTATTAGTAATAGAGACAAGCTCTTTACGTTAAACTATTAGACTACGCTCTTAGCAGCTATTAGTACTAAGAAGAAGCTATCTACAGCCTATTATCTACAGATAGATAGATAGACTAAACGTACAAACTAGACTATAGAAACATTTCTAAAAATATACAGCAACTAGTAGCAAGACAACTAGGTTTTGCTATTACCTATAGCACAGATTGCATATAATAATAAGTTATTAGAAGCAACTAGCGCAATACTGTTCTTCTTAAATTATAGAAGATACCTAAATCTCTTTACTAGAGCACTAGATACGCTAGTACAAACAGAATTAGCAATTTTCTTAGTTTAGAAACTAAAGGAAGTATATAAGAAAACACTAGAAAACATTAGCAAGGCTTAAGAATAAGTAATCTCTTATATTAAACTAGAAACAAAAAATAGCACCTTAGCTAAAAGAGGGGGATAAAGTCTATCTCTTTACAAAAACCCTTAAAACACAAAAACCTATAAAAAAACTAGATTATGTTAAAGTTAGACTATTTTTTATTTCTAAGCAGATAAGCCTAGTTAACTATAGACTTGCCTTGCTTAAGGATGAAAAGATCTATCTAGTGTTCTACATATCCCTGTTAGAACTAGCTAACCCTAGAACGCTAGTTTAAAAAGACTTTTACTACTAGATTAATATTAATAATAAATAGGAAGTTAAAAAAATAGTAATATATAAAGGAAATAGCAATTAACAAAAGTACCTAGTTAAATAGTTAGGTTACCTAGACTTAGAAAATACATAGGAACTAGTTACACACCTTATAAGTTGCTGCTAACTAGTATGTAAGTACTATAGTTTGCTACAGACTCTTTAATTAAGCTAAGGGCACTCTAGGTAGTAGGCAAAGCACATATGCTAATTAATGCTACAGGATAATTAACCTCCTTAGCTAAATTAAGTTTACCTAACTTAGCTATCTTATTTACTAAACACAGCGCCTTCTGCTATACGCGTTTATTTGCTTATTTTAAGATTCTCTTGTTTTGTAGCAACTATACAATTATAGTTGCTAGGAGAGTTTTATTGTCTTTTACCTTTTTCTTATACTCCTTACAAGTCTTATTTAATAACGTCTAAGACATGTTTATATATAGCTTGCTAGCCTTAGTGCACTTAGCATACTTTAGACAACTTAAAATACCTAGTATAATATAGCACTTATGTTCTTTAAAGAAACAACAATTGTAAGAAACTTTAGAAAGCATATTAGCTTAATAAATCTTAGATATAAGATAAAGGTTATAGGTATACAAAGACATCTTAACTTACAGGTTACTAGATATAGAGATTACAGATTATATAAATCTCTAAAATACAATTATATAGCTTAAGGATAAACTAAAAAGGAAGGGGGGATAGTGTTATAATTCTGTGCAGAAAGAGCAGCACAGTAATAAGTATTATCTAACTAAACCCTTAACTCCTCTCTAAAGGAACCATAAGTAGAGAAAGACAGAACTCCTAGAGTTGTTACGTAACTACTTGTTAACAAGCATAGTATAATATGCTTATCTATAAGCGCTCTTATATATTTTATTAGACTAACTCTAGTTGCTTATTAACAAGCATTATATCTCCTTAGTAAATAGTTTAGAGGAACACAACCCTTATAGTTTGTGTTTAACCTTGTTAATTAACTTTGTTATTAGAATATCTTAATCTTGCTTATAAAATAGATAGTCTACTCTATACTCTTTCTTGCAACCTAAGTAGCTAAGGTCCTAGACGTATACTACTTACTCCTTCTAGTTCCCTACTCTTGTATTTATCCTTAAGACCTAATTAAACAATTACTTACAGACTTTGTCTAAAGTGTAAAACTCAACACACACCCTTAAGACGTTGCTTACCTAGAGCAGCATAGTAGTAGAGAAGGCTCAGCACAACACGCACAGCTAGATTAAGCTAGACAGTAACTACTACGTTTAGCGTAAGTAGCTAAGAAGAAGCTGCTAGGCTTGCTATCTTAGTAATTTTAATTGTAGCTAGCTGCTAACGCAGCTCTAGAGGCCTAGCAAGATAGAGAAAGCGCTTATAAGAGTATACTAAGCAGTTAAGATAGTTATCTACAAGGCCTAGCAAGCCTTATTACTTAAGGTAGTTAGGTTCTCTGCTGTGCAGTATATTAAGCGCTGCAAGGTAGAAGCGCTAGACAGTAAGCATCTATTTAACGCGCTCTAGACAGGGAAGACAATAATTAAGTATAGTTACTGCTAGCTGTCTATTATCTGCTACATCTAGCAGACGCACAAGCTAGCTAAGCTAGAGCTAGAGCTAGAGCCCTAGCCCTAGGCAGCTAGCGCTGTAGACAACAGTAACAACAACAACAAGGATGTGCTTAGCTAGCAACTAGACAATAGTAGAGCAGGCACGTAGGAGACTTCAACAGCAAGAACAATTAGCAGGAGAAAACCGCAGTATCTACTAACTAGCAAACAATTGCAGGCGCTGTAGTAGATCTAGTAGGTTATGTGTACAGAGCAGCCTAGCAGTAAGAATACAGACAACAACTATAACAATAAAAGCAAGCTAGATAATAATACAAAGAAGAAGCTAGAGCGCCTTATTCTTACCTTTCTACTTTTACTACTAGACTACTATGTTAAGGATAATTACTATAGGAGTGCCCTAGTTAGCGCAACTACTGTGCTAGGCGTTAACTGCAACTATAGGTAGAAGAGCCTTTTTATATACACAACATCGCTGTCTGCTATTATAATAGTAGCTAAGATGCTAGTGCTGTACAGCGTAGTGCAGGTAAGGAAGAAAGCAGTAGCAGATCTTATAGAAGCAGAGTTGTAGGCGTAGAAGAATACAGAGAACATAGCACAGAGCTACATAGAGCTAGTGCAGGAGATAGTTAACTGCTTTATAACGCTTAGCACACATAAGAGCCTATCTATGCCTATAGACTAGGTACTACAGCTGCAGGTATACAGTAAAAAGATTAGAAGTAAAGTAACTATAGAAGGCACTATTTAGTAAGTAGGAGATACAATCCTGTATAGCTATATGTAGTATAGCATACCTGCGCTGCGCTTAATAATTTACAGCCTAGTAGAGACGACGCGTAGAGAACTAAAGAGGGACTTACTACTTCTAAACATTAATAAGCTTAGCTAGCTTGCTAAGGGAGCAACCCTATTGCTAACAATTAAATAGGACAAGACTGTAGACAACCCTGCTAAGCTGTAGTCTAGGTTTAACTTCTTCTAGGACAAGCGCAACACGTTTAGCAGCGTAGACAGAAGCTGCTAGCTAGACTAATAGATTGTTAAGGAGAAGAAGCTGCAAGAGGTGTTTGTTAACATAAAGGCCTTTGTGCCTAGTAAGAGCAGCGTAACGTAGGTAGAGAAGCAGATATAGAGATATAAAAAAGCGCTGCAGCTATTCTATAAGCACTTGCTAGTGCTTATGCATATAATAGGTAGTGCGCCTACCTATAGTACAGAGCTAGTAACAGTTATATACACTAACCTGCTAAACGCAGAGAGCTGCAGGCTGTTTATTAAGAATAGGCTAATAGTGTACGTAACTATATACTACAAAGGCATTAGGCAGACTAGCAATGCTAAGGTTATTTACTACTACCTGCTGCGCAAAGTAGGCGAGCTACTGTTCTACTACCTATAGATAGTCTTCCTGTTCTAGCAGAAGCTAGAGGGCGCATTAAGTAGGCGCTATGTTCTAGAGCCTAGCGCCTTCCTATAAGAGCTAATTAGAGAGGAGACGTGGGCTAGCCTATAGCAAAGAAAGAAGCAGCGGCTCGTAGACAAAGATAAGAAGGAGGAGGATAAAGAGGAAGTTAGAGAGGAAGAAGAAGAAGAAGAGAGAGAAGAGAGCAATAAAGACAAGCGCAGCACCTAGATAGGATTAGGTAAGAAACGCAAGCAAGCAGCTGTAAAGAAGCTATAGCAGTAGAGTACAGACTAAGTATAGTAAGCTATTAAGCGCGTTACACTGCACTAGCTCTAGACCAAGCTTAATATTTAGATCTAGAGGCACAACACTAAGGCTACCTTCTGCTAGTACCTTTAAGATAAGGACATCCTAAAGGCGCTTAACTAGGCTAACAACAAGAGAGAAGAGAACGTAGAAGACAACCTAATTAATCTAGAATCTAGGCACAGGTCTAAGTTTGCTAGTTAGATCTATAGTAGGCTTATAGATAAGTTGCCTTTTATTATTATAGCGTAGCAACAGGCACTCTAGCAGGTTAGTATTGCCTAGCATTACTTTCTATAGTTTAGCTCAACGTTAGAGACGCTGCCTGCAAAGGGGACCTAGGCTGCTAAAGCTAGAAAGAAGTTAGTAGAGGAACAGTTCTAGTGCTAGAGGTAGATGCAGAGGGTAGACGTTTAGACAGCGCTTAAGCAGCTGTAGGGGGAGGGCAGCATGTTTAGAAGCGTGCAGCAGCCTGCTATAGAGGCTATTATAAAGCAGAAGAGCCCTATAGTAGTAATTATAGGCATAGGCAGAGGTAAAAGTATAATATTTATACTACTAGCGTTGTGCTCTACTAGTGTTATAATTGTAGTCGTCCCTGTAGTTGTGCTTAAGCAGAATATAATAGATTACTACAAAGCTACTAGAATTAACTACGTCCTGTAGGATAGCTAGTAGCTGTATAAGTAGGCTTTAATTATGCTGGTAGTGCCTAAGTCTGTAGCTACGCTCGCATTTAAGCAGTTTATCAACTAGCAGCGATCTATAGGCCGGCTAGACTACGTTGTTATTAATAAGTGCTACACTATTCTAGACTTAGTTAAGGGCTAGCAGACTAAGGTGCTAAAGCTGCGTAAGCTAGTTAAGGCAGAAACGCAGTTTATATGCTTAATAGCAACACTAAAGCCTACAGAGAAGAGTAAGTTTATCTAGCTAATAGCGCTGCTGCTAAAAGAGCAGTGCAAATAGCTTTATGCACTAATAAGCTAGCCTAATCTTGTGTACAAGGTGCACTAGTACAACTATTAAAAAAAGAGCAAAGCTAACGTCCTAGCAGAGCTAGTAGAGGAGAAGAAGCAATAGTACCTACTGCCTAGCTAGATTATAGTGTATACCAACTCTAGAAAGAAGGTGCAAGGATACGCTGCAATATTAAGAGCTGTCTGCTACTACTGCAAGATAGGTACGCTAGAGGAGAAGCTAGAAATCTTGCGCTAGCTTATAGAAGGGACAGAGTATATATTTATAGCAACAAACGCGCTAGGGTTAGAGATTAACAGAGAGACTGTTAGGGCAGTCTTATTTACTAGTTTAAGAAACACGTAGAAAATGCGCGACGTAGTGCAGATAGAAGGATGTGCAGGCTATAGTAAGCTTCCTAGCAAGGTTATTTTTATTAGAGGCGCTATATACAGCCTATAAGGCAAGCAATACGCTAGCAGCTAGGCTAAAGACACAGAGGAGGGTATACGCAAGCTTATTAAGGGTAACAGCTGCATAAGAGTTATTATAGACTGTAAGATAGAAAGAAACTACGCTAGAGAGGACTGTAAGCTAGAAGAAGAGCTATACAGCTAGTGCTAGCTGCAGGTACACAGCGCTAGAGCAAAGGTAGAAGTAGCTGTAGGCAATAAGGACAAGACAAAGAGAGCTAAGTTTAACGCCTAGCTGTAGGCGCGCAGGAACTTAAGCTAACAGAAGAGGGAGCTAGCGTTGCATAAGCAGTAGGAGGTGCTAAGGCTATAGAAGATGCTTAAGTCTTAGAAAGCATGCTGCTAGTAGTGCTAGGCAAAAGAATATGTAGATGTAGGCTAGCACTAGCTTGCCTACTGCAATTAACTGTAGGCGGACAAGGTGCGCAATAGAGTAAAAGAGGTTGCAAAGATAGTCTAGAAGCAAGTAATCTAGAAGGACTTTAGCTGCTACTTCTAGTGTAGTGTTCTCTAGTTAATTTGCAACAGCTTTAAGCCCTGTCCAAATAGTAGCTGGCAGAAAAACATAGCAATTAGCTGCTAGTTTAAGGCTGTGCTGCTTATGTTAATAATGTGTATGTAGACAGCGTAAGAGAGCATGTTTAAACAACTAGGTGTAGGCACAGATACAGAGAGAAGGGATTAGGCAGAATAAAGAAGTAGAATTCAACAAGGTACTTACATAGATAGGCAGCACAGTATAGTAGGGCAGCATATAGAGTAGTAAGATGTGCTAGGTATTTATCTTGTTTATGTTATACATTAAAGGGACGGGTAGCTTACTACAGGAGGAAAGCACAGCTAGTAATAACTAAGGCTTACGTAAGAAACACGCAAAAGTTAAATCTAATGCAACTACTACAACACAAGGCACAAATAAAGAAATAACTAAATAATTATTATAGGTTATTATATTTACGTTAATTTATTTTTTATAGTTGTTTAACGCTGTAGATTTATTATTGCATGTCTTAAAGATATAGAGGTAGACTAAGTAGCGCATTAGTATTATACAGAAGTTAGAAAGTGTAAAACATCTAAATAGCAACACAGACACTTTAGAGATATAGAAAGAAACGTGTAGAGACTAGCCCCTAACCTATACAGATTTCCTAACCTAAGTAAAGTCCCCTAACCTAAGTAAAGTCCCTTAACCTAAGTAGAGCCTCTTAACCTAAGTAGAGTCCCTAACCTATGCAGAGCCCCTAACCTATGCAGATCCCCTAACCTAAGTAAAGTCTCCTAACCTAAGTAAAGTCCCCTAACCTAAGTAAAGTCCCCTAACCTAAGTAAAGTCCTCTAACCTAAGTAAAGTCCTCTAACCTAAGTAAAGCCCCTAACCTAAGTAGAGCCCCCTAACCTATGCAGATCCCTTAACCTACGTAGTCAGCACTAACCTGCATAGTTAGTATTAACCTATGCAGTAAGCATTAACCCGCGCAGTAAGTATTAACCTAAGTAGTATTCTAAAGTAGTTTCTAAAGTAGTCTGCTAACCTAAGTAGTTCTCTAGTAGTCTCCTAGCCTAAGTAGGTCTATAAGTAGTTTTCTAAGTAGTTCTACAAGTAGTGCGTTAACCTAAGTAGTTGCCCTACCTAAGTAGCACGTCTAACCTAAGTAGGCCCCCTAATCTAAGTAGCTTAAAAGTAGTCTCTACAAGTAGCCTAAAAGTGGTCCCTATAAGCTAAGAGAGTCTACATTAGTGCCCCTAAGTAGTAAGAGCTAATTATTTAAGAACAGCGCATAGCCTAGAAAGAGCCTACAAACTAGGAAGAGCATCTAAAAGCAAGTAAGTTCCTAACCTAAAGCAGCCGTTTGTATTAAAAAGAAAGCGCAGGATTAAGACAGCGAAAATTAGGAAAAAGCAAGATATAGAGAGAAGGAGGCATTTAAAAAGGTGTTTTAGGCGTATACAGAGTATTGTTACAAGATAGAATAGTAGTTAGGAGGAGTTTAGCAAGCCTAATTGTAGTGCGTGCTGCAGCTAGAAAGGCATTTCTAAACCTGTAGATGCCGTAGTGCGTAAGAGAAGGGTGAATAGTAGGCCTACAAGGTGTTACAAAGCTATTAGGCAGGGCGTTAGAGGGTAAAGAAGAAAGAGGGGAGGTAGGTAAAGCCATAATAAAGTATTATAAGCAAAGGATAAGAGAGAGAAGAGGGTAGAAGAAGGGGTACGTAGTAGGCCTATAAGTGTTTTAAGAGAGGGCCGTTAACAAGAAGAAAGAAGAGGGTAGGCAGTAGGCCTATAAGGTGTTACAAAGAAGCCAAGCGCAGTAGTAAAGTAGAAGGGGTAGGCAGAAGGCCTATAGGGAGGCACAAGAGCGCAGCAGTTAAGAAAAGAGAAGAGGTAGGCAACAAAGCTATAATAAGGTATTATTAAGAGGTTAACATAGCAAAGCAGTAGAGAGGTAAGCTGTAATAGTGTATTATAAAGACGCTAAGCGCATTAGTTAACAATAGCACAGAAGACGAAGAGGCTAATAGTAAGGCGTACAACCTATAGAGGTGCCTTAAGCCTGTAGAAAGGTCTGCAACCCGTAAAGAGGCCCCTATAACTAGTGCGTTAGTAACGCAACGCGTAATAGGGGTGTAGCAGATACCCGTTTAAGAGTGCAGCAAGCGTTAACAGAAGCGTAGTTAAGACTATTAGAGAAAGACAAAAGAGCAGAGAGGAAGAGAAGGCAGGCAGTTAAGGAGCATAACCTGTAACTAGTAAGAGACAACAGCAAACAGCCTATAAAAGGCCCTATAACTAGTAAGAAGGTTAACAGAGCAAGCAGATTAGTTGTTAAAAGCAGAAGAGCACAGCATTAAACTGTAGAGATAATTAAGACAGCGTTTAAGGGAGAAGAACTAATAGAGGGCCTGTAAGGCGTTACAAGAGAGTAAGTATAACAAAGACGTTAGATAAGTAAAGTTAGGTTTAGGACTAAATATAGGTTGAGGTTAGAGTTAGAGTTACCTGTATTTGCAGGCTAGCAACTAGTAGAGAGTATAACAGAAACCTGTCTAAGAGTACACAGGGGATATTAAGCGTTAGAAAGACGCGCTTGTAAACTAAAAAGGCCGTAACGCGCAAGAGAGGGGTAGGTAGTAGGCCTGTTAGGTGTTACAAGAAAGCTGTAAGGAGGGAAGAGAAAGTTAAAGATAGGAAAAAGTGTTAATTGAAAGTAAAAGAAGAAGAAAGGAGATAGGAGATAGGAGTTGAGGAGAAGAGGGTAAGGGAGAAGAAGAGGGTAAGGGAGAAAGAGGGGTAGGCAGGGGGGGCTTATAGATATGCCCCCAGAGCAGAGCGGTTAAGAGTAAAGGAGGGAAGGTAGTTAAGACTGCAGAGCAAAACAGAAGAGAGAGAGAAAGATAGTAGCGTAGCAATAGTAGTAAAGAAGAAGAAAAGAAAGAAGGAAAAAAGCATAGTATTAGTTAAGTACAAAGGAATAGAGTTAAGAGTTGTTTATAAGTAGGAGAAGATAGAAATAATAAAAAATAGTACAAAAGAAAATTAAGAGATAAGAAAGTAATAATAGTAGTTATAGTTTTAATATAAGAAGAGAGTAAGAGTTTTAAAAAAAAAGTAGAAGAGTAAAATTTAAAGTATTAAAAAAGAGAGAAGAAGGAGAATTAGAAAAGAAAGAGTAGTAGTTTAAAGAAAGATTGTTAAAAAGTAGAGAAGATTAGGAGTAGTAGAATAAGGAAAGGAAAAGATAAGGAAAGTAGAAAGGATAGAGAAAAGTAGTAAGGATTAGAGAATAGGTGTTGTGAGTAGAAGAGTAGAGGGAAGAAAAAGATAAGAGAAGAAGAAGTAGAAGAGAGTAGGATAAATAGAAGAGTAAAGTAAAGGAAAAAGTAGAGTATAGAAAAGAGTAGAGTAAGGGAGAAGAAGAGAGTAGAGTAAGGGAGTAGAAGAGAGTAAGGGTTAGGGTTAGGGTTAGGGTTAGGGTTAGGGTTAGGGTTAGGGTTAGGGTTAGGGTTAGGGTTAGGGTTAGGGTTAGGGTTAGGGTTAGGGTTAGGGTTAGGGTTAGGGTTAGGGA